>JBBBDQ010001749.1:510000-1237500 GCA_037127315.1 Ascarosepion bandense | reverse complement strand
TTTGGAAATTTTCCGTACAAATTAAAAGGATTTAATAAAGAGAAAAGAAGAAAGAAACATGGAAGAAAAGGGAAGAAAAGAAGATGAAGAATAAAAAAAAACCAAAAAAGAAAAGAAAGAAGAAAAGGAAAGAAAAGAGAGTCAAAATATAAAAATAAAAAAAAACTACTACAAAGAGAATAAGGAAAAACTGTATAAGAAAAAACTTACACAGATACAGAAGTAGACATTGATGAGACAGTGTTCTTTCAATGTCGAAACAAAATGTACAATTTTGTAGTAGATTTTACATGTTTTAATGTAATAATTAATAACATATATATATATATATATATATATATATATATATATATATATATATATATATCTTATGCTCTCATTACGATTGAGCTCTCTGGAGAAGAAAATTTAAAAAAGTTTCCACTTCGGCTATAATGCGTGACTCTTCACAAATGAATTGAGTTCTCTCGGTAACTGGCGTCTGTATACACTGCTTACATACAAGACGTTAAAATTTCCCTTCTCTGACTCCATGCGCCGATGGCTTAGGGAGTGACACCAAATCGGCCGAGTTTCGATCCCGGCCAGAAGCAAGTGGATATGTCTAGTCACACTGGATGACTTATATATATATATTAAAATAAATATATAATATATATATATATATAAATTAAAATAAATTTTCAAAATTCAAAAATGTTGAATGAACATTTCAACATGAAATCCCTAAGACAGATTTCACGTCTCCTCGGCAACAGTCTGTCTATATCAGAATGAAAAAATAAGATTAAAAAGAGAAATAAAAAGATTAAAACAAAAACTAAAAAAAAGATAAAGAAATAAAAAAATTAAAAAATAAATAACGGTTAAGATTTGAGAAATATATGTCACAAAAAATTTTTTTTGAAAATCAGTCTATTTTTGGTTTTTACTTTTTGATAGAGTAAAAGTAAAGAGATGGGAAATTTGGCATGTCTGGCTTAATAAACGAAAAGGGTTAAGGAATGGGAGGTCGTTAAATTGAGAATTGGGTTAAACAAAACAGAACAGAAAGGGAAGGGGCGGATATAAAAAATGTATAGAGAAAAAGTAAAGAAGGGGGAAAAAGAAAAGAAAGAAAAAGGAAAAATTTCAAATAGAAAACGCTCGATACGTGTCAAACAAATTTAACTTTAAATGTTTAAAAGGATTAAAGTTTTAGAAAAAAGAGACTTATTTGAAAAAGTATATTAGGGGAAAAAATAGAAATAAGATTTTAAAGAATTTAATTAAGTTAATCTAATTAAAGACATTTTTAGATGAGGCAAACGAAATAACAATTAAAAAAAATTATAAATTAAAATTTTTTTTTTTAAATTAATCTGTAATTTTAATTACACTGAGCTCTCTTCCTGTATCATTTTTTAATATTAAATTTTTTAATATTAATTAGGATCAGGTTCTTGGAATTTACCTTCCTACTTTTCCGTTTCGGATTAAAGTAATTTAATAAAATAAAATAATATATATATATATATATATATATATAATTATGAATTTAAAGTACATTTCGACACGGAAATTTTTATGTTTCGAGATTTCTATCACGTCATCAGGCAATGTTAGATGTTAGTTGTACATGTAGATCATTTTATATATATATATATATATATATATATATATATATATATATATACGTATAACATAAGTATATATACATACATATGTACACATATATACCTATATATATGTTTATGTATATATATATATATATACATGCATATATACATACTTATATATACATATATATATATATATATACATGTATATATATACATACATATCTCTCTATATATAGATATGCTTACGTACATATATATGTATATAGACATGCGTATATATATATATATATATATAACATAAGTATATATACATACATATGTACACATATATACCTATATATATGTTTATGTATATATATATACATGCATATATACATACTTATATATACATATATATATAAATACATGTATATATATATATATATATATATATATATATATATATGTGTGTGTGTATATATATATACATACATATGTCTCTCTATATATATATGCTTACGGACATATATATGTATATAGACATGCGTTTATATATATATATATATATATATATATATATATCAGCATGAAGTGCTAAGGTGTATCCTGTACCTACAGTGGTAGGATAACTCTCTAAGAGAACTCTAAACATATATGCATATAAATACATATAGAGCAAATATAAGTAAAATAGGCCTATTCTTCCGATTCACCAGGAAATGACGTGTCTGCCTTAATCTTTCTTATATTTACATATGTCTTTATATATATATATGTCTTTATATATATACATATTATGACCTTCAATAAGTTCTCGCTGCTTTTTCATTAAAATTAATATTTTATTTACAAAATTTAGTAAGAAACATGTAACTGAAATTATTGTCTATCGCTAGTTACTACATTTTCCCAACTTTCTGGAAGCATTTGAATTCCACATAAGAAGAACGAGATGTCTTCTGAGGTTAACCACGAGTTGATCCATTTTTTGCTACTTCAAAAGAATGAAAGTCCTGTTCAGCCAGGCTATGTGCCATCATTCGGAAGAAGTGATAATCGGACGTGGCAATGTCCAGTGAATACTGCGTGTGGTGTAGAACTTTCATTCAAGCCTTGCCATGTACACTATTTACATTATTCGGATTATTGTCCTCATCTTTTTTGTCATTTGTACGAAGTTTCGGCCGTTGTATGCTCCGGCCTTCTTCAGGTGCTAGGAATTTCGAACCGAACCCTTTATTACGATCACCGGGGTATATCATTCTCATTCCTTTTGAGAAGCCTCTTTGTTAGTCATGAGTTATCTCCCTCTAACCCGAGTCTAAGTTACTTGTTCACCACTGCTGTAGCCTGGTATCGAACTTACAACTCTTTGGGTTAAGTCACTGGGACTTCTCTGTTGGCATCAGAGTACGTGTTCATAAGGTATCTCTCCAGCTCCTCCTGCTCAACGCTCGACGTTCCGCTAACCTTCTCCCTAAACAAATGTTTCATGAAGTGGAAAGGGTTTCCCGTGAACGACTTCCGGACCCTGGCAGTCTTCCATCTCTTCTGGGCAAGCCGCTATATCCGACTCTACTTGCCAGTCCGCTTCCTTACGCTTTCTATTACTGGCTTGATTTCCTCTGCCCTCAGCTCATCAGCACGTATTGCAGTTTCCTCAAGTTATCTTAAAATACTATGAATAACACTTTTAGATTTCCCCACACTCTTTGAAATTTTATCTTCATTACGTAACTTGACTAACATTTTTCTATGCTCCACTGACGTCACAGATATTTTCGCCATGTTTAAAATGCAAGGGCCTGTAAAGAGCCGGTGTAATTTAGTAAAATACCCGATTTTATATTTTTACTCTAAAAGATTTTCAATAATGCAAAATAATTATTAAATTTTATGGATTTATTTAAATGTACTGATGTTTTTGATAATCTATTTTTTTCGAATGTTATATAATTATTCTTATAGCTTTATGAAAATAAGTTCATTGAGCTTTATATTTTGGAATTATATAATTTACCTTTATATTCATTTTTTTTCCTTGATAAAATGTTCTTTGAAATTTAAAATAAAAAGTTATTTCATATTTAGACTTTTTCTTAACATTGTTCTGATCTTTATGGTCGCTAATATATATATATATATATATATATATATATATATATATATATATATATATATATATATATTACTGCTAGCAATGCTGAAACAAAATCTTATAAACAGAAGATTACAGGTGACTATCAAGCTGGTTACCTTGATGAAAATGTAAAAATCCATAAAAATAACCATCCCCTCCGACCTATTATTTCAAAAATACTTACGCCAGTATATTACCTTTCAAAAACCCTTAACAAATAAATTACTCCGTATCTCCCAACTAAAAAATTTTTTCACTGCACAAATGAATTCGTACAAATTCTTCATGCTGCAAAAACAAATAACCAAATAATCGCATCTTTAGATGCACAAAATTTATTTACTAATGTCCCCACCCATGAAATGATTGACATCATTATCCGTGATGTATACAACTGTAGCGAGGGGGGGTGTTCTTTGTACGTCGGGAGTCACCACTGTTGCGTAGGGAGCTGGTTAATGTCACTTTGATTCGGCCTTGTGTCAGACATAACCGAACTCCCTACAGCTTACAGGATTTATGCAGAGTTATAATCTGTGGTGATACGGAGCATAGCGAGGGACCGGATGTTTGCACTCTCACGACCAACAAGCAAATGACCAAAAGTTGTCGGTGCGCACCTGGCTTTGCGCAGATGTTCCGGTTGAAAAATAAAAATTAATTAAATATCAAATTTCCAGTTCGCGAGCCTACGCGAATTTTATTTATCGGCCAATGGGTAGCCCAGAATCAAATATAAGTGTGAATCCCAAATGATCTGCTGCGATCCAAAAAGTCGAAATAAAAAGCCGATACAGAAAACACCCAGACAGACAGACCGACGCAGGCCGACACACACGGATTGACTCGAGAGAGAGGAGTGTAATCAGTATCCCCCTTGACCAAGTCAAGCAGCTTACTATGCTAGCCTCCCTTCCCCCTCATCTTATCTTTCGCTGTCTCAAAACTACTTACTGACCTAAGGAGCGAATACATCAAAGACATTCCTTACTTACAACGCTCCCACATTCCTAAGCATTAATTCTCTTTTCAGCATTTTATTGCCATGAACATTTTAACGTCCGTTGGACCTATACTTCAAGTATTACTTTAATTGTAAAAACATTAATTGATATCTGTGTATATAAAATGTTATTTTTCAACTCAATTTGCCTTCCTTGATTTATAATCATTTAATGACTTATAGTGGGCTATCTACAACGAGTCCGTTAATCTGCAACAATACACAACTACCCTTCACTAGAACGGACTCCCCACAAAAACTGGAAAAGAATGGATAATCCGCTATAAATCATCAGAATTATCATTGGAAGATTTTCATCGTTATCAGAAGGTTGTTTGTCGGTTGGAATGTGTGGATTAGTGTAGAATAATGTAAGAGTAAAATATACTTATTTTCATTTTAAAATAGAAATTTATTAAAGCAGGATTTCACACGTAATTATGAATTTTTGTAAAAGTGAAGAAGGCTGATTTTAATTAATTTCTTATCCGCTACACAACCATCCTTTTCTCTCACCTATCAATATTAAACCCACTATTTTTTTAAAATTATTATTAGCATGTACCCCTCAAGTACCTTTTCATGACCTCCCCTAGGTAATATTTATACTCAAATAGATTGTAGTGCAATGGGTTCTCCTATAGGTCCCTTTGTTTCTAATTATTATATGGCAAATCTAGAAAATAAAATACTTAATGACGCTAACAAACTCCCTATATATGTAAGATCAGTCAGTAAGTTAAGTGCCATACGTGATACACGCTTGGGCGATCATGTCACGAAAGAAACATAACTGACTGGGCAGAAGATTATCCCGCAGTAGGTTGCCATTGCTTTCTGCGGTAGACTGGTTGCCGACCAAGGCTATAGAATCCAAACTGTTCTGTTATTTAACCCATAAGTGGAAGGAATAGACGGATTAATACCTTTCCCAAGGGTATTTGCGCGTAAGTGAATGCAATGAATTCAACTGGAATTCGAACTCGGCTCCCCGGTTTCTCGTTCCGAGCCGATAACCAATGCTCCACAACGCACATATGTAAGATACATAGATGAAATGCTCGCTTTAGATAAAAATATTCATCAAATTACACAACTTGAAAACAAATTTGAAAGTCACTCCTTCCCCATATTTACATTAGAACTTAATATTAATAATAAAATTCTATTTCTTTATGTATTTCTTGATTCAAGCGCACATAACGTTACTACTTCTCTATATAAGCATTAACTCGTGTCTTTGACTAACAACCGTGAAGTCTTTGACTTTTCGGATACAAAGAGGTATTTTCTTGCCTCCTATACTCAAGACGGTAGGGTTAAAACTTATCTGAGCTTTATTTTTCTTGAGACAGTCTCTACCCAATACCATTAATCTACTTAAAAGAGGGGCCACATAGAGAAGCTGTTTTGTATCAAAGCTCCCTATCCACACAGTCAATTCTATCATGCCTAATTCCCTGGCCGTATATAGTGTATTAACTCGTGTCTTCTTAATTATAACTAGCAGTATAGCCCGGCGTTGCTCGGGTGTAATAAAAGCTTTAAAACCAATCCATGGTCCTGGAACTCAGATTCTTTAGACGTTGGCACGAAAGACTAAAAAGCAATAGTTGTTTCCAGTTAAAGCGAAACCGTAGACTGAAAGAAAAATTAATGGATGTAAGTCAAATTTTGATTTCCTGGTATCGATATCAAATAAATTATTTTTCGTCGTAAACTGAATTTTGAAGTCTAAATACGTCCTCTGAGTAAATGGTATCATGGCTGAGACTAAGAACTACAATTATACCTACTTAGAGCCAAACCCGAAGCAAAAACTAAAATAAAAGGGCTGAAAAAAAATACAGGCAGATAAACAGACACACACACAAACATCTTGCCGTTGATATATATATATATATTATCGATTTTCTGCACTATCTATTGAACAGGTGAAGAGGCTCATCCCTTTTTTCCTGTTTAGGATGCGGTTTCCGGTTTTCTCTTTTCCAATCTTTTCACTCTTTTCCTTTATTATTTTTTTTTTCAATTGGAGTAGATAGACTAAACTATCGCCCGGTTCACACTCCACCCACATCTATTGAACAGGTGAAGAGGCTCATCCCTTGTTTCCTGTTTAGGATGCGGTTTCCGGTTTTCTCTTTTCCAATCTTTTCACTCTTTTCCTTTTTTATTATTTTTTTTCAATTGGAGTAGAGAGACTAAACTATCGCCCGGTTCACACTCCACCCACATCTATTGAACGGGTGAAGAGGCTCATCCCTTGTTTCCTGTTTAGGATGTGGTTTCCGGCTTTCTCTTTTCCATTCTTTTTACCCTTACGTAGCCCCCTGCGCATCAGTGGCGTTACCGCCTTGCTTGGGGTGATATGATTAAAAAAAAAAAAAAAAATTGTAAGAACTGCAATCTTGAAACTTCTGAATATCATTTCTTATGTCTTTGTCTATGAGTATATCAAATTTGATTAAAATCAGACCACTCCTTCTATAACCAGATTTTTTTCGATTATCGCTATTTATCGGGGTACCTCGACACAAAACCTAGCTAAGAACACTCGCAGACGCTTATAGCACAACTGTGTAAAAATTTTCATGAAAATCGGTTCAGTCGTTTTGGAGTCTATAGGTAACGGATACACACACACACACACAGACAAAGTTCCCTTTATAAATAAGTTTAAATTAGATTAGATAGATAGTGAATTCCCCCAACAATATCTTCCTTTACAAATAGACTTATTAGCGCGTCTGTAATGTATTCCCCCAGTTCTGTTTGTACTGCCTCTCCCTACCGTTACACTGCATCTTTAAAGGCTAGTTTAGCTAATCCTAGAACTCTGCTTGGGCGCAAGTTCCCTAGGGGCCCGCAATGCCCCGAGAAGCCGCAAGGCTCTTTTTGGCTCCACAGATCTACTGTAATGAAAAAAAAATATTAGGATTAACTTGAAAATGATTATCATATTTGTATGTTGAAATATATATATATCTATCAACCCGTCTATATCTGTTTCAACATACAAGAACGTAACTGGTATATTCAAACTTTCAGGATGCCATAAAATGTTTAAGAAAATTTAGCGACAGCGTAGTTTAGAAACAACCGAATATGAATCCTATGACCACAAAAACTCGATCAAAACACAAGAAACTCCTATTCTGCATAAAAAAAATTAAGATAAAACAAAAACTGATAACAGATTGGATCGAGCGACCGGCAACAGACATTAGATGTAGACATCTTCAAAGGGACAATTTATTGTCTCACTCGGATTTTTATTTCATTCCTCCAACTGCGACCCCCTCCCATCGCTTATTCCTGCCAGTTAGTCTACGTAATTTGCTGAAATCTTTCAAAATGAAATGGATGAAATTATGACGTCATAATTATTACGTCATAATTCCATCCATTTCACTTCCGTTTATTTTTTCACTCTGAAGTATTTTGACGTTCTTTGAGGAAACCGAATTTTTGTTAGGTGTTTTTTTACGTTAGATTTTCTTTTGTTTTTCTGATTTCTCAATATTTATTTGTATTATGGTTTCAAATATTTAGGCTGACTGGGGTCTGCATGTGTAATTTTACTTAATTTTTCATTAACGACCTTCGTTCTGCTTTCCCCGTGCCCGTAAATATTGGGATCTTCGATCTGCTTGTACCGATTTTCGAAACAGGACATGGTAGAGTATCAACACTATTTTTATCCATTACTATCAAACTAAGAACAACCGATCAATTAGTTATTTCGATAATCCCTCAAGTGAGAAAACAAACAGGTTTATCTACTTTCGAAATTATATACCTATGATGACACATAGATTACTGAGAAAAAACACCAACGAGGAACACGAATCATCAAGAAAAAAAACAACAAAGAATTAAACTGCCTACCGTGCAGGGTCCATATTTTGATATCGTCTTTCGTTTTGGTGATGAGCGTCTCCTGAATCCAGATTTTATTTTTAAAATTTTTGCCGATTTCTCTAAGGCTGTTCTAGTGTGACTGCCGTGATCACCTAGTTATTTTTTTTTTCCAAATTTCAATTGTTCGTGTGCCGCAGTATTCCTTCCTCGTTTTATAAAAAGGCATTTAGTTTTTTCTTTTAGCATGTTTTAGTCAAAAAACTAACGCCGATGAATCAATGGAGATTTCAAAAGATGGTTGTTTGATCCAGTCACCTACCGTAGACATATTGTCACAATCACTTACATATGCCCACTCAGAGATTGTATCTTTGATACTAATAATAAACCAACTACATTTGTTTTGGATGTGCATTGTGGTGCAGTGGATATCGGCTCGGAATGAGAAACTGGGTATCCGAGTTCGAATTCCAGTTGTAATACCTTGTATTCATTTACACGCAAATACCCTTGGGAAAGGTATTAATCCATTTTTCCTCCAGTTATGGGTTAAATAGCAGGACAGATTGGGTTCCAAAGCCTTGGCTGGCAACCAGTCTACCCCAGAAAACAATGGCAACCTACTGGGATAATCTTCTGCCCAGTCAGTCATGTCTCTTTCGAGACATGATTGCCCAAAGCGTGTATTACGTATGGCACTTAACTGACTGATTAGTTCTTATTATAGTTGTTCACTCACATACGATCTCACTTTTCTTTTCTTTTTTTTTTAATCATCGTGCAAGAAAGATAATTAGGTAATATGTAATCTTTTTTGCTTGTTTGCCTCCCTTACATCAACTTTCAAAAAAAAAAAAAAAAACGGAAAAAAACCTAATCTATGAGTAAGAGATAAACTGTTGCTGTGAGTTAAAGCAGTGATATTTTCAGCTGGCCTATAAATGTTCTTTTATTCTAAAATAACTATTTTTTATATTATTTTTACTTTCTTATCCATAAAATTTTCAAAAAAGTGTTTCTTTTTCTATGCCAGGCCTCCCATCAGATTTTTATTTTTTTTTTTTAATTGTATCACTCCGAGCAAGGCGGTAACGCCACTGATGTGCAGGGGGCTACGTAATAGTGAAAAGATTGGAAAAGAAAGCCGGAAACCACATCCTAAACAGGGAACAAGGGATGAGCCTCTTAACCTGTTCAATAAACGTGGGTGGAGTGTGAACCAGGCAATAGATAGATCTACCTACTCCAATTGAAAAAAAAAAGACAGTGAGAAGATTGGAAAAGAGAAAGCCGGAAACCTAAGCAGGAAACAAGGGATGAGCCTCCCCAATAAAATATCGTGGGTGGCGGTGTCAGAAATCCTGCAAAAATTGCTCTGGTCTCACCCTTCACATGAAAACCCACAAACAAACTGAACAGATTTTAAAATACAAAACAGGCCAGGTCCTGTACAAAATGCTTGCCACATCTGTAATAAACTTTGCAAGTCATTCTCATGAGGACTAAAAACTTTTCAGTCATAGTCATTTAATAAGCTGACAGCCCTCATATATATTACACAGACCATTTAAAATTCTGGCTTTTTCCCCAGCCCTACTGGTATTGGGGTGATAGGTGGATGCACAACAAACATTTAAAAGAGACATACACTTACCTATATTCCAAAATACTGTACACTATTTTGTGAAAGATTAAGAAAGAGAAAATGTTTTTTTTTATTACTGAAAAATCATGGCTCCTGTGCCCATTGTAAACAGAAAAGACCAACTGAGTAATGGCCAAGGGTGTAGAGGCCAGAAATTTTGTTATTAGGTCGCAGGGTACGAATACAAACCTACCTATTTTTACTATATTATACAGTACACACACATATACACCCACACAACTACTGCTACAACCACCAGCTTAAGCTGCTACTGATACAGTAATGCTATAGGCTCTCTCCTCCTACTCTCTCACTCTTTATTATCCTTCCATTTGGCAAAGGTGAGAGAAAGGCTGAGGAGAGATAGAGGGGAAGGAAAAGCTTGTGTAGAGAGTAAATGTCATAATGGACGGATGAACTAAGTAACTAAGTAACTAAGTAAGGAACAAGCAGAATTATTATATGATGTAAACTTCGCATTAATCTGATGAATACTGAAAGGATGAAATGTGTAACCCCAAAAAATATTTTCCATTTTATCATTGTTTTTTTTTATTATAGTGTATCAAAAGCATTTTTGTTTTTTTTTTAATTTTGTGTATGTATTTTACACTATCTTCCAGTGATCCAAGCTCATCTGAAAGTTTTTGAGTACTGGTGGGATGGTCAGCTTTTCTTTGCATTTTAAAAAAGAATTACCATTTTAGTGAAAGAGACAGTGTTGAAATATTAGTTGGTTACATTGAAGTTTTTTAAACAACAAAGTATAAGAATGTATATATAAGCAAAAAACATATTTTATTGCCTAAACAATATTAGATAGAATCCAAAAAGGAAGTCTTTATGTAATGACATGCTTTTTTTGTATATACATGTGTATAGTATATACTTATGAAATGTTCTTTGTTGATTTGATAGAATTATTATATATGATTACAGGTCATCAAGTAAGCTTAGATATAGAAACTGTTTTCCTTGTTGGCTATTGTGGCATGTTGGAGCTTCATTAGTTTTACTTCAATTCAGTAGCAGCAAAAGAAATAATCTGCACGGTACAAGCAAAAGTCCCAGAACTCATAAAAATGCTGACCAACCCGTATTTGGTCTCTTTTCTGTTTCAGTGTCCTCTACCTTTATGGCCAGCTCTCTTTCACGCTTGTCATTTTAAATGGTCTTTATCTTCAAGCACAGCTCAAAGGGCTACACACAACCATTGCTACAGAAAACGAGGCCTATCCTTGCAGCTTGACTTCAGGGCGGACATATAAGACACTACCACCACCTTTAAATTTGTTGATTTTCATTTTTTTTACATTTTTTCAGTGCAATCTTATCAATTACACTCTAAACTTTCTGACTGGCAAAAGAAAATTTGGAAAAATTTCAATATTTAAACAATTCTTGTCAGGGGGATCACTTTCTCATACAACGTTATAGTAAATCGATCCTCCACTTTGGAACCACTCACCGGTTTGACATTACCACCACCTGTAAATATGTTGATTATCAAATTTTTTTACTTTTTTCAGTGTGATCTTATCGATTACACCCTAAACTTTCCCTAAAATTGGGAAAAATTTCAATATTTAAACAATTTTAGGGGGAGCTCAGTTTCTCATTTTAAAAAAAGGACAAGAACTCGTCAAAAAAAAAAAAAACAGAAACAAAGTGACCCCAACACGAGTAGATCCAAAATGGAGGATCAATTTACTTTAACATTGTATGAGAAACTGAGCCCCACCTCCAAAACTGTTTAAATATTGAAATTTTTCCAAATCTTTTTTGATAATTGGAATCTTTATGTAATAATTGATAAGATTGCGCTAAAAAAAGTTCAAAAAATTGAAAATCAACAAATTTAAAGGTGGTGGTAGTGTCGTACATGTCTGCCAATTTCAGATTTCTTATTTCCCCTGTGGGAATAAACAGAAAAATTTCTCTCTACAAAACGACTACTCAAGAACTTTGTTAACTTGGAAACCTCATTTTTCCCCCACCAAATACTACTATTTTATATTCTCTTTCAACCAGAAATAAAAGCTATTGAACAGTTATTTCAAGCCTTGGATTTTGTTCATTTCACTCTCATTAAAGAGTATGCACATGCATGCATGCATACACATACACATATGTGCAACTGGGTATAATTCCTAATGCAGGATATTTGTATGCTGTTATAAAAATGATTTTAATAAAAATGGTAATATTAAAATTACACAAGAAAAAATAATTAAAATATTGGAATTGTGCAAAAATTAAAGTCAAAAAGAATTTGTAATCACAAAAAGCATTTTAAAAGTTAAAAATATTAATTATAGATCTAGATCTTTGTTATACAAAATTAAGAAAAGAATTTAGAAATGAAAAAGATTTGCAAAAATAATCACACAGACAAAAAATCATAAAGAAAAACATTTTTAAAATACCAGACAAAAAAAGAAAATTAAAAAATAATTTCCGACAAAAAGCAAAACAGCCAATATCGTAAAAACAAGAATTAGATACGCTCACAAGTTGTTAACTATAAAAAACAAAACAGAAGTTTTAATTCTAATTAAAAAATAATAATTATAGATAAAATCTAATCTAAATCTAAACTTATTTATAAATGGAACTTTGTCTCTGTGTGTGTGTGTGTGTGTGTGTGTGTGTGTGTGTGTCCGTTACCTATAGACTCCGAAACGGCTGAACCAATTTTCTTGAAAATTTACGCAGTTTTACTATAAGCATCTGCAAGGTGTTCTTAGCTAGATTTTGTGCCAATGTACCCCTGATAAATATTGAAAATCGATCATCGAAAAAATCGGGTTTTTGAAGGAGTGGTCCGATTTTAATCAAATTTAATACACTCATAGACAAAGACATAAGAAATGATATTCAGAAGTTTCAAGGTTGCAGTTCTTACAATAGTGCAGAAAATCAATAATATATATATATATAAAAGGCAAGATGTTTGTGTGTGTGCCTGTTTATCTGCCTGTATGTCTGTATTTTTTTTAGCCCTTTTATTTTAGTTTTTGCTTTGGGTTTGGCTCTAAGTAGGTATAATTCTAGTTCTTAGTCTCAGCCATGATACCATTTACTCAGAGGACTTATTTAGCCTTCAAAGTTCAGTTTATGATGAAAAAAACTTATTTGATATCGATACCAGGAAATCAAAATTTGACTTACATCCATTCATTTTTCTTTCAGTCTACGGTTTCACTTTAGCTGGAAACAACTATTGCTTTTTAGTCTTTCGTGCCAATGTCCAAAGAGTCTGAGCTCCAGGACCATGGCTTAGTTTTAAAGCTTTCATTACACCCGAGTAATATCCGGGCTATACTGTTAGTGATAAAATAAAATTACATATCAGATTCACAATAGAGAAAGAAAAGCTAAACATGCTTGAAAATTATTGGTAAGAAAAAAATTTTAATCACACAAAACAGGTAATTTAAATCTATTGTTGTGATGACATTTAAAACTCACTTTAGTCACGTTGGTTTAGAAACTAGTTATTACCATTAAATTTAAATATTTTTGTTTTTCCATTGAAACATAGGTTACATCTATTTCTAAAGCTAACATGAATTTGTTATTTTCTTAAGATCTTCTATTCGATCTTAAGAGAGAGTCCTCTAAAATTGAATTCCCAAAAATATTTAGACAGAGGGGTCTTGGATTTAAATTAGGACCTACAGAAGGAATATATATGACTATAAAATCTACGTTTCTAAAGTCCAACAGAAATTACAAAATATATTTTTCTTTCTTTAACATATTCCGTAAGAAAAAAAAGTTTATTGGTATATAATTTTTCAACATACATATACAGCCAACTGGATAGTTATATTTTATAAGAGGGATTTGTATTTACTTGGTGATTATTAGACAAAATTATCTAGTACTTTGTTATAATGGGAATTAATAATGTTGTGGAAATGGCTAGAACAAGAATAATAATTTTAAGGGTTTTTCTATAAAATATCTTAAATAATGTGTTGTTAAAATTAAATTGTCTATATTGATCAATTTTTAATAAAAAAATAATATTAAATTGCATAAAAACTAATGAAGAAAATTAAATATTTACTAACACTGTTTCTTTTTCAAAGAAACTAAGTGAAATCAAATGATATATATAAAAGCAGGTTTGAAAATTGAGATGTAGAAATGAAAAAAAAAATAGGATTGAAATTGATATTATAAAAATCCTGTCAAAATGAGGCTGGATAGTTTAAACTTCCTGTGGGAAAATTTTACAGCATGGGCCTGATTTGATATTTTTGAAAACCATCCAATTTTGAATATAAAATTAACATGTTTTTGTATTTTTTTTTTTTAACCAATGGGGATAAAAAGTAAGTAATTTGCTTCTTGATTTGATTTTGATCCATGTGTTTGTTATATTAAGAGGGAAAGTTTTGACTGCAAAAGTAGAAAGAATGAGATCATACTCAGGTGAAAGGCTGCTGAGGAGGGATTTAGGCCACTTTGGTAAGACACTGTCATTAAGGAGAAAGTCTATCAGCATATAAAGTCTGCTACTGCAGTTGACTGAGAAAAGAAATAGACCAAATAGTGCCCTGGAATGATAAAAGACTACTTCTGCTACTGACAAGGAAGAATCTTCTAAATTCTCAAAATACAAATGACTTTCATAGACTTGTCTGGGTTTATCTCAAATTTGAGGACACCTGTTCTCAAAATTTTAATATTTGTCAAAAGAAGCCTGAAAAGCAGTTTTGCTGGCATAGGTCAACTTTTTTCTCACCCCACTTTGAATTTCACCTTTCCACCAGGGAACCAGCAACATTTTGAATTGTAAACTTTTCAAAGTAAATTTCTTTTGTTGCTAAGAAATTGATTTATGCAAACTATTGCTATAAAAGAAAGTTTTTAAAAGCCCTTTATTGTTAAGGGAAGTTTGAGCTAACTTCAGTTTTCCAGACAAAACTGATTTGTATTTGATGGGAACTTTTGTGTAAGGCCTATCTTGTAATTTGTATATTGTAAAAAATATTTTTGTCATTGCAATAAATATTTGTTTTTCTGCAAAATTAAATCAGAGTAAAAGGTTTTTTTTTTTTGTTTTTGATGATTCAAAGTACTCGAGATAAGAAATTTGACATTCTCCCTTCTTCTTTTTCCCCAATAAATCTTTTTGACATACTATTGGTCAATGCAACATGTAATTCAGTGAAGACTGAAAAGTGTCCCAAATTATTCATAAGCTATTCCGTGGCTAAAAGAGAAAAAAAATGCACATGACTTTTGCAACATTTTTAAATTACTGCTTTTGGTAACATTATATGCAAATGACTAAGAAATAGTCCCACATTCTTAGGGGAATATGGACAGGCTTCTTGCAAATTGAAATTGGTTTGGTTTGACAAACAGTTTACAGAAAACTGTCATCTTATTTGAAGCAACATAAGAGAAAATTTATGAGCTGCCTAAAATCTTTGTTAAAGAAGCATTTTAAAATATCATCCCACTTTACATGATGTGAGTATATATTTATATATTGTTTTAGTGTAAATAATTTGTCACTTTCACTAAGTAGGTTGATGCCAACTTTGAAGTTTTGTGAGGACACCATTATAATGCCTTCATTGTAAGAAAATCAGCCCCAATGAGTGAGGACATCATAATGCTGTCTTTACAAAACTTTGAAGTTGGCATGACCCTGCTCAATATCGAGCTCGTTATAATAAAATACCTGCTTGACAAAATACCTTTTATCAGTAAAACAACTGAAAAATTTCAACAATTCTGACACGCAAAAAGGAAGAACAGTCAGAGAAAAATCGAAAGAACATAAATGAAATGTTATCATTTTATAAACACAGTAAATGCTAACAGGGCATTATTAACAAATAATTTCACTGCAAGCAAAGTAATAAAAGACACTAAGATGTAAGGGGTTACTAAGAGTTAACAAAACAGACAGAACAAAACAGGGCAGGGTTCAAGGAAAAATGTGTTGATTTTAATTTTGATTTGATTTGTTTAGTCATTCATACAAAGCTAGTCTGTAAAAGACACTAGGATGCAAGGTGTTACTGAGGGTAAAAGAAACAAAGAGTACAGGACAAAAATGGGACAGGTTGAAATTAAAATTTTGATGATATTAGATTTATCTTTGATATGGATTTGTTTAATCATTTAATCCCAAGATAGGCTATAAAAGATTGTACAATGCTACTGAGTATGTAAGAAACAAAGAGTACAAGACAAAAATGAGACAGGTTTAAAAGACAAATTTGATGATATTAGATTTAGCTTATAGAAGGATTTGTTTAATCATTTCATCCCAAGATAGGCTATAAAAGCTACTAAGATGCAAGGTGTTACTGAATGTGTAAGAAACAAAGAGTACAAGACAATAAATGAACAGGTTGAAAGGAGACATTTGATGATATTAGATTAGCTTCTAAATTGATTTCTTTATAATCATTTCATACTAATCTAGACTATAAAAGCAACTAGCATGAAATGATTGACTGAAAATGAAAGAAACAAACTCTACAAAACAATAAATGGACAAGTTGAAAAGAGAAATTTGATGATTTTAGATTTAGCTGCCTGGATTGATTTGTTTGATGATTCCATCTTATGTTAGGCTATGAATGCCACTAAAATGCAAGCTGTTACTGAGAGTGAAAGAAACAAATTGTACAGGTCAAGAAATGAACAGGTTTAAAAGAGAGTTTTGATGATAACAGATTTAGCTTCTGGATAGATTTGTTTAATCATTTAATCCTGAGCAAAGCTATAAAATACACTAGGATGCAAGGTGTTGTTGAGAATAAAAGAAACAGAATGTACAATGGAGAGGTTTAAAAGAGAAATTTGATGATATTAGATTTAGCTGCTCGGATTGATTTGTTTAAAATCTTAAGCTAGGCTTTGAATGCTACTAAGAAGTGTGTTATTACTGAGAGTGAAAGAAACAAAGAGGTCAGGAAAATAAATGGATTGTGAGTTTTGATGATAATAGATTTAGATTCTTGATTAATTTGTTTAATCATTTAATCCCGAGCAAGGCTAAAAAATACACTAGGATGCAAGGTGTTGTTGAAATTAAAAGAAACAAAATGTACAAGACAATAAATGGAGAGGTTTAAAGGAGAAATTTGATGATATTAGATTTAGCTGCTAGACTGAGTTGTTTAATCATTTCATCTTAAGCTAGGCTATGAATGCCACTAGGATTCAAGGTGTTACTGAGTGTGAAAAAAACAAAGACAACAGGTCAAGAAATGGACAAGTTTAAAGGAGAAATTTGATGGTTTTAGATTTATTTACTAGATTGATTTGTTTAAATCATTTTATTCCAAGCTAAGCTATAAAAGACACAAGGATGGAAGTTTTTACTGAGAGTGAAAGAAACAGAGTGTATAATAAAAGAACCGGTTTCAATGTGAAAGCTGATAGTTTTGTATTTCATGTCTATATATATTTGTTTTATAATTTCATCCCAAGTTAGGCTATAAAAGACGCTAGGATGCAGTTGGTTACCGAGAGAGAAAGAAACATCCCAAGTAGGCATATATGCTGATGACACTACGGTTTACTCTCACCTTGATCAAAAATCTGCCGAGGCTGACAAAGCAAACCTCGCTGCCAAGCTCAAAAAGAACCTCCAATTTGTGGTGGACTGGGGTAAGAAATAACTTGTGAATTTTAATACTTCCAAAACAAAGCTGATATCTATTAACCATTACAAACAGTTGCTCCTGCCCCCTATTAGCATGGATCAGGCTAGTCACCCTGAAAGTAAAACACTGTGCCTCCTCGGGTTAACTCTCACAACAGGCCTCAAGTGGAATGATTATATAGAATCCATAGCTAAATCTGCTGCTAAGAAGGTCAGTTCTCTGTGCAGGGCCAGGAAGTTTTTCCCATCTGAAATAATTCTGCACATATACAAATCTACCATCTGCCCGTGCATTGAATACGGCTGCTATATCTGGTCAGGTGCTCCTGCTATCCACCTAGGGGTTCTTGACAAAATCCAACAGAGAATCTGTAATGTGATAGATCCTGACTTGGCAGCTCAGATACAGTCACTTTCTCACCAGCACAGTGTGGCTTCCCTGTGTCTCTTCTACAAGTACTTTCACAGCTTCTGCTCTGATGAACTTAGCTCATTGGTGCCACCTATATGCAAATTTACTTGAGCCACAAGATTAGCAACTAGTTCCCATCCTTTTACTGTGAAACCAATAAAATGTAAACACAAATTCTACTCCATTAGCTTCTTTTCTCACACTTTCTGCCTATGGAATTCCCTTCCATTTAATTGCTTTCCCAACAGCTACACTCTCCAAGAATTTAAATGTAAAGTCAATAGTCATCTCTTATCTCACTATCTCCTGCATCCTCTCTCTCATGCTCTCATCTCATTTCTGCAGTATTCTCATCCTTCTCTGACTCGCTTCCTGACACCCCATGTATTCTGTCACTCCTTCTCATAACTTTTCTTCTATGTAACCCCCTGCACAACAGTGGCAGTATAATGCCTTGCCTGGGGCGATATGATTATTAAAAAAAAAAAAGCAGAGAGTAAAATAAAAGGACAAATATTGTGAGGAAATTTGACTATTTTTAGATTTAATTGCTACATGAATTCGTTTAATCATTTCAACTCAAGCTAGGCTATAAAAGCTTCAATGATGCAAGCTGTTTTTGCAAGTGATTGAAATGGAGAGAATAATAAAAGGACTGCGTTTTAAGGATTTTAGATGTAGTGTGCATATATATATTTGTTTAACAATTTCATCCCACGGTCAGCTATAAAAGCCATAAGGCTGAAGGTGGTTACTGAGGGTGAAGGAAACAGAGATTACAAAAATGGGACATGTTTCAAGGATGAATTTAATGATTTTATTCTTTCTATTCTATAGATTTATTTGCTGGTAATCAAACCAAAATATTTCAGTAGTCTCTGCTTATCGACTTTTATCTTGGATGAATGTTCCTTTTTATTATTTGTCAGCAGCTTGGTTTTTCAGGAGTCCTTTCAATGCCATATCCAGAGGATGTTTCATCCATGTTCTTTAGCACACTGACAAGATCCTCTAATTTGCAAACTCGGCCATCTGCAAATCAAAGGTTTACCATGTTGAGTAAGTCTGTTGTGTTACCGAGCAAAGCAAGGGACAGATGCTTGCACTCTCAGGACCAAAAAGCAAATGATTTTATTCTTTCTATTCTATAGATTCATTTGCTGGTAATCAAACCGAAATATTTCAGTAGTCTCTGCTTATCGACTTTTATCTTGGGTGAATGTTCCTTTTTATTATTTGTCAGCAGCTTGGTTTTTCGGGAGTCCTTTCAATGCCATATCCAGAGGATGTTTCATCCATGTTCTTTAGCACACTGACAAGATCCTCTAATTTGCAAACTCGGCCATCTGCAAATCAAAGGTTTACCATGTTGAGTAAGACTGTTGTGCTACCAAGCAAAGCGAATGACCGGATGTTTGCACTCTCAGGACCAAAAAGCAAATGATTTTATTCTTTCTATTCTATAGATTCATTTGCTGGTAATCAAACCAAAATATTTCAGTAGTCTCTGCTTATCGACTTTTATCTTGGGTGAATGTTCCTTTTTATTATTTGTCAGCAGCTTGGTTTTTCGGGAGTCCTTTCAATGCCATATCCAGAGGATGTTTCATCCATGTTCTTTAGCACACTGACAAGATCCTCTAATTTGCAAACTCGGCCATCTGCAAATCAAAGGTTTACCATGTTGAGTAAGTCCTGCTATTTCTTTATGGCATCATTCTTAATGTTCTATTCATTATTATTAAGAGTATTCTTAAAATTATCTGTTCCTTTACGACACATGACACATATCTGACCAATAAGAACTAACCCCCCAATCATAACATACCAATATTCTGTGTCTCTTTGTTTTTTTTTATTTCTCTCTTGGTCTCAGATGAAGATTTAATAAAAGTGAAATATGTTAGATTGTGATATATTTCCTAGTTTATCTTTATCACATGTATGTGTATGTGTATGCGTGCAAATTTGTATTTTGATTATTTGGGAGAGGGATTGATTTGTGTGTTTTATGTTTTGAATAACATGAGATCCTACATTTCAGAATTACATCTCTTAGGTTTCTTCAAAAATGGAGCTTCAAGAACACCCTCCCTAATTTCCAAACGGATTCTGTCAAGCATGGAAATTTTTTTTATCCCTATAAAAAGAAAAAGAAAATATATTAAAGACCCAAAAAAACCCCCAATAAACTTCAAATAGCCTTGGTTCACATCTGAATGTGTTGAGCTCATACATAGCTTACTGTAACCACTGTTACCATCAGATGAAATGGTGTAGCAGAACCCTTACCTCTTTTAGAACTGCCTACAACCAGTGAAAGAGAGTCTTCAAAATTACAAAGAGCAGCTATGTGCAGTCAGTTCAAGTCAAAGTAGAATAAAAAAAATATTTCCCACCAGATCTGGTAAAGTGTAAACACTATTCTTAACAGAGACAAACTATTAGTACTTTCTATTATTAATGACCTTGAGGTTATCTTATCTTTGTCAGGGTGAAATTCTTTAGAATTAACTTTAGCTCTAACTCATGTTAGGTAACAATGGTCATGCTAATTAATTGGTGACTTTGCAACATTCGTACTAAACACATCTAAGTCTGCCTTGTTATATCAAATAAAACACTATATGCAATGAAGATATAACTGCTACCATGTCAGTGAGTGAAATTCAGCTATTGCATACTAGCAGTATAGCCTGGCGTTGCTCGGGTGTAATGAAAGCTTTAATCCATGGTTCTGGAGCTCACACTCTTTGGACGTTGGCATGAAAGACTAAAACGCAATAGTTGTTTCCAGTTAAAGCGGAACAGTAGACTGAAAGAAAAATGGATGGATGTAAGTCAAATTTTGATTTCCTGGTATCGATATAAAATTTTCTGCACTATTGTAAGAACTGCAACCTTGAAACTTCTGAATATCATTTCTCATGTCTTTGTCTATGAGTGTATCAAATTTGATTAAAATCGGACCACTCCTTCTATAACCCGATTTTTTCGATTATCGATTTTTGATATTGATCGGGGGTACCTCAACACAAAACCTAGCTAAGAACACTCGCAGACGCTTATAGTACAACTGTGTAAATTTTCAAGAAAATCGGTTCACCCGTTTCGGAGTCTATAGCTAACGGATACACACACACAGACACACACACAGACACACACACACACAGAGACAAAGTTCCATTTATAAATAAGTTTAGATAAAGTATAACCTGCTTTATATTTTTCCCAAATTGAATCAGGTTGTAAACTTAGAGGGATGACATCACATAAAAAAAGAGAAATTTTCACTTGGCACACTAAAAACTATAAAATCAGTAGTGAAATTATTTCCTCCGACCCTTAGGACAGGTTGAGAGACAAACTAATTGTGTCTAATACTAAATGGAAAAGACTGTCACTAAACTATCGCCCGGTTCACACTCCACCCACATCTATTGAACAGGTGAAGAGGCTCATCCCTTGTTTCCTGTTTAGGATGCGGTTTCCGGTTTTCTCTTTTCCAATCTTTTCACACCTATGTAGCCCCCTGCACATCAGTGGCGTTACCGCCTTGCTCGGGGTGATATGATTAAAAAAATAAATAAATAAATAAAACAACTCAACAAAGAAGTTGTTAGAGACAGCAAACCACGGTAATTTGACAAAATCCAACGGAGAATCTGTAATGTGATAGATCCCAACTTGGCAGCTCAGATACTGTCACTTTCTCGCCAGCGCAATGTGGCTTCCTTGTGTCTCTTCTACAAATACTTTCATGGCTTCTGCTTGAATGAACTTAGCTCACTGGCATCTCCTATAGATGAATTTACTTGAGCCACAATATTAGCAACTAGGTCCCACCCTTTTACTGTGAAACCAATAAAATGTCAATGTAAATTCTACTCCAGCAGCTTCTTTTCTCGCACTTCCCGCCTGTGGAATTCCCTTCCATTTACTTGCTTCCCCAACAGCTACAATCTCCAAGAAATTTAAATGTAAAGTCAATAGTCAACTCCTATCTCACTAACTTGTGTCCTCTCTCTCATGCTCCTTTCTCCATTCACTTCACTCTCATCAGTATTCTCGTCCTTCTCTTACCCACTTCCTGACACCCCCTATAACCTGTCACTCTTTCTCATAACTTTCCTCCCATGTAAACACTGCAAAACAGTGGCACTAAAATGCCTTGCTTGGGACAATATGATTATATTATAAAAGAAAAAAAATAAGTGAATTGCAAACAGATATTTACATCAATTACACGATGTCATGTGGTCCAGTGGATATCGGCTCGGAACAAGAAATCGGGGAGCCGAGTTCGAATTCCAGTTGAATTCATTGCATTCACTTATGCGCAAATACCCTTGGGAAAGGTATTAATCTGTCTCTTCCCTCCAGTTATGGGTTAAATAACAGGACAGATTGGGTTCTATAACCTTGGCTGGCAACCAGTCTACTGCAGAAAGCAATGGCAACCTACTGTGGGAAAATCTTCTGCCCAGTCAGTCATGTCTCTTTTGAGACATGATTGCACAAGCGTGTTTCACGTATGGCACTTAACTGACTGACACGGTGTCTGGGCTCAAATCTTTTGGCATTTTTAAAGAAAGAATTGTATTTCTATAAATAAAAAGTAAAGAAAGAAGAAAAGGAAAGATACAGAAGAAGTAGAAAGTGAAGAGGAAAATAAAGAGAAAAAAGTGAGAGAATGTAGAAAAGAAGTAAAGGAGAGAGACAATGGAATCAGCCAAGAGAGGTAAATTTTAAATTTTGGTCGAACGTAAATTGCAGACACATACAGATATCGGCCAGTTTTCTGAACTTTAGTGATGTGCATCTCTGTTCATGAGCGGGAGTAGTTTGGAAGCATCATGGCTGTGAGTGGACCGTGTGCTACTTGACTTGAAAATATTTCTAATGATGTCCCGCATCCAAAGTTATCCAATTCTTTTAGCAAAATGTCATCATATTTGGCAAATTTAACAGTGATGCATTTATTTAAGTATATCCTTGTCACATTATATATCATTTGGGTATATTGGACTTCGTGTCCTTGTACCCTAGTGTCGCTAACATGGCCTACTGCTTTTTCACGCCATACTAATAATAAGACTTGACACCCTTAGATCATGGGAAATTAAAAGATTAATGATCAGACATAAATTCTACTCGCAAAACACAGAAGCGTATGATTATAAAAAAAAATGTCAGCTAAAAACTTAAGGATAGATGGCAATATTGCTTGACATATTTTTCTCCAGGGCCTACCTCCTGATTTTCATATGGGTTTTACCTTCAGTGAAGAAGGATACACCTGTCGAGAAGTTGGCAGGGATTACTGATAATAGTGGATTTAACTATTATCTGCATGGCTTCCATTTCAATTTCTGGCATCAGGAATTTCAATTCAGACCCCCCCCCCCCCCCCCGCTGGTTAAAGTTTTAGAATAGAAAAGGTCAGAAGCAAGGTTAGAGTTAGATGAATTAACCAAAAGAATAGACAGAATTATACTGACCCAGCCAGCAAGTTTCGGTCACACTTGCTCCTTTTGATGGAAAGAAAGAATCCTCCCTAGTGATCTACACAGGAAGTTTGAGATTAAAGTTCACTATTGCAATCTACCTTTGCAATTCAAGTTGACCAGGAAAAGGCCAAAGCTTGAAGCAAGTCAGTGTGCCAACTTGGAGAAAGTCTATCACTTATTACTAGCATTTGTTTTCTAACAAACAATGACATACGAATCTCATTAATTCCTGCTACTAAGGTAAAAAGTCCTCTTAAACTCATTCTTGAGGTTTCTAACAAGTCACTCATCCAGACTTATGGCCATAGGTGCCTAACATTGAAGTTAGGACTAAGAAAGAATTTTATACATTTCTTTATAATTGCTGATGTGGAACTAGCCATATTGAGTACTGATGTTGGAACCAGGGATAATCCATTCATCGAATAATAGCTGGGTTTTTCCATTGCATTTTGTATACTAATATGTGTAAAGAAAAGGAAGGAGGAAGTGGGGGTTACGGATGGGTTGATTCAGCCTCGGGGGAATTGTGTCCAGCTAAACTGGAAGCAAGTGACCTATTGATATTTATGGTCTTGGTAAGAACGATTGTGGGAAGTGTTAGCCTCCTTATAAAAATCGTCTTCCGTTCTCTTTGGGTGACTTTTCTTCTGGCCGACACGTGACTGGTTAATTGTCATGCTGAAAAATAATACTGTTTTCTTTCTTTTGTTAGTAGACCTAGTTGGAGCAGGCTGCAATAGGAGGATTCCTTTTGCAACCCTTACCAGGCTGTTGCTTCTCTCTTCTGGGTTCTCCCCATTTTTTTTCAGCGTTGAAGGTTATTTTTTTTCGACAACATGGCAGTACATAGGACACAAATGAAGTTTTCAGAGTAAAGAATATTGTCTCAACAGCCAAGCATGATGGTGGCAATATTATGCTATGTTTGGTATTTTTCAGTCAGTGGTACTGATAGCTTGACTTTAATTCTTTACTAGCAGTATAGGCCGGCGTTGCTTGGGTGTAATGAAAGATTTAAAACTAATCCATGGTCCTGGAGCTCAGACTCTTTGAACATTGGCATGAAAGACTAAAAAGCGATAGTTGTTTCCAGTTAAAGCGAAACTATAGACTGAAAGAAAAATGAATGGATGTAAGTCAAATTTTGATTTCCTGGTACCGATATCAAATAAGATTTTTTGTCGTAAACTGAACTTTGAAGGCTAAATAAGTCCTCTGAGTAAATGGTATCATGGCTGAGACTAAGAACTATAATTATACCTACTTAGAGCCAAATCCAAAGCAAAAACTAAAATAAAAGGGCTGAAAAAAATACAGACATACAGGCAGATAAACAGGCACACACACAAACATCTTGCCTTTTATATATATATTATCAATTTTCTGGACTATTGTAAGAACTGCAACCTTGAAACTTCTGAATATCATTTCTTATGTGTTTGTCTATAAGTGTATCAAATTTGATTAAAATCGGACCACTCCTTCTATAACCCGATTTTTTCGATTATCGATATTTATTGGGGGTATCTCGACACAAAACCTAGCTAAGAACACTCGCAGACGCTTGTAGTACAACAGTGTAAATTTTCAAGAAAATCGGTTCAGCCATTTCGGAGTCTATAGGTAACGGATACACACATACACACACACACACACACACACAGATACACACAGACAAAGTTCCATTTATAAATAAGTTTAGATTAAATAAGAAAGGTGACTATAAAATAATCATGAATAATACAATTGACTAAGTTTGTTTATTGCTCTCTTTATTGAGGGGAGAACATACAAATACAAACTAACTACAGATTAAGTACAACATAAAACATTTGAGACTTTTTTTAATCATTTCACCCCAAGCAAGGCAGTAAAGCCACTAAGACACAATGGGGTTACTGAGCATTAGAGAATATGAGAAAAAAAAAACAAAAACACTATTAACAATAAAAGAACAAGAATTAAGAAGATAACAATTGACATTGCATTTAAATTTGTAAAGATCAAACTTTATGAAGCAAGAAGCTGGAAGAGAGTTTTACAAGTGAGAAGTTCAATAGAAGAAACTATTAGCATAGAACTTATGGCTATATCTAGCAATTTTAATGGTAAAATGCTAAGACATTGCCCTCATTCTAGTCAGCCAATTAAGTGCCATACGTGATACATGCTTTGGGCGATCATATCTCAAATGAGACATGACTGACTGGGCAGAAGATTATCTAGCAGTAGGTTGCCATTGCTTTCTGTGGTAGGCTGGTTGTCAGCCAAGGCTATAGAACCCAATCTATCCTATTATTTAACCCATAACTGGAGGGAAGAGATGGATTATTACCTTTCCCAAGGGTATTTGCACGTAAGTGAATGCAAAGAATTCAACTGGAATTCAAACTCAGCACCCTGGTTTGTCATTTCGAGTCAATATCCACTACACCGCAATGCACATCCCTCAATCTAGTCAGAAACACTTGGGCGATCATGTCTCGAAAGAGACATGACTGACTGGGCAGATGGTTATCCTGCAGTAGGTTGCTATTGCTTTCTGCAATAGACTGGTTGCCGACCAAGGCTATAGAACCCGATCTGTCCTGTTATTTAACCCATAACTGGAGGGAAGAGACAGATTAATACCTTTTCCAAGGGTATTTGTGCGTAAGTGAATGCAAGGAATTTGACTGGAATTCGAACTTGGCTCTCCGATTTCTCATTCCAAGCCAATATCCACTGCACCACAATGCATTCAATCAAGTACTTTACTTAAATTCATAAACTTTAGTTACCATAGAGAAAAGTTCATGAGGACAATTAACACGAAAACATGTATAGAAAAGGCAAAGGGAAGCTATATTATGGCAGTATGAAAGGGACTGAAGCTGAGATGCCAGGTCAGGACCAATAACATTGCAGATTCTTCTTTAGATTTTATCAAGAATCTCTAAATATATAGCAAAAACATTAAACCAGATGTGATGTGGCAGCAATATTCAAAGCAAGGACGAATAGTAAGCTGAATTCAAAGCAAGGATGAATATGTAAGATAGATTCTGGTGAGAAAAATTGCTGAACCAACATTCCTAGCTACAGACTTAGTAAAATTGATTCAAAATAACCTTTCCATTTCATGTCAGTGGAAAAGTCTGAGAAGGAGCAATGAGTTACTTTACATCAGCCATGTTAATGGAAAGTAAAAAGGTTCTATGAAACAATTAAAAAAGAAAGCAATTTCATTTTGGAGGTGTTAAAATTAACAGACTATTCCTTGCCTCCAGTTAACAACAGATTGTATGTCAGCCTCTAATTTGGTCAAATTAGAGGCTGTGCGTTGTGGTGCAGTGGATATCGGCTCGGAGCGAGAAATTGGGGAGCTGAGTTTGAATTCCAGTTGAATTCATTGCCTTCACGCGCAAATACCCTTGGGAAAGGTATTAATCCGTCTCTTTCTTCCAGTTATGGGTTAAATAATAGGACAGATTGGGTTCTATAGCCTTGGCTGGCAACCAGTCTACCGCAGAAAGCAATGGCAACCTACTGCGGGATAATCTTCTGCCCAGTCAGTCATGTCTCTTTCGAGACATGATCGCCCAAGCGTGTTTCACGTATGGCACTTAACTGACTGATTACAGGAGTAAATAGTTGTACTATCAGCATAAATACCAACTAGAATTGATGATATCAGGAAGGTGATTTATGAAAATTAGGAACAACTTAGGTCCAAGGATAGAATCCTGCAGAACATCTGCATTAAATTTAATGCAAAAAAAAAAAAAGATCTAGAAGAGTGGCCATAACTTTCATTTTGTAATTTGATAAAACTGAATCAGTTCTGAAATCCAGAAATAACATAACCTTCTAACCTGTTTTCTTCATTATTTATTTTAACAATGCTTAATTTTGGTGCAAGAGTCACAAGTACTGATGGTGTGTGTGAGGTGGGTAGTATTCTAAATCTAGATCCCCACTCCCGAATTTAAAGGATCACTCATACTTACTTGTACCTACCCTTCTATCCACGTGTCTATTATGTTGACTATCATCTTACAATATGAATTTGAACATAAATTATAAAAATAATTTAACATTGTGGAAAATGTTTATTTTTTATTGTTTTAAACAATAACATTCAATAAGGTTCTTTTAAATTTCGAAATTCGGTTTTCTAACAATGAATATGAAAAAGTAAAAAGTTATCTCAGAATATAAAAACATCTTTTTTAATGAATTAATTACTTTTTTTTTCCATTAAAAAGTGTTCTATTTTTTAAAATGTCCATTTAAAAAAACACAAAAGTGAAATAAAAAAAAGCTTCGTTTTTTATTCTGATGAAAAAATTAAATCATTCTTTTTAAATTAATCTTTTTTATTTCAGAAAATTGTTTTAAAATTCATTTGTATATTATAGATCTTTACAGATCAAAACGTACATTCTGCCATTCAAGATGCTAGCTATTCAAATATTTTATTCTGATTCTGGAGATCAGTTCAAGTATTAAAAATTAAAAATGTATTATTATTCTGAGCTCTAACCTACTTATTAAAAATCAATAAAAATATGTTAATAAATTAACTTAATATTTTAAACGATACCAACCAAGCATTTGTTTCCATCCAAAAGCCTATTGTGAACTTTAAAAATCAGTTTATCTATAAAATGGGCGGTGAAAAAAAGTTAATACTTTTTTTATAGTACACAGGTTGATCAAAAATACACGAGACTAACATAAAGCACAGGTAAAAAAGAAAGTGATTTTTTTTTCTTTTAATAATTACGTTTTTTTTTTAATTTATTTTAAATGAAAGTCTAAAGTATTAATTTAAATATTATCAAAAGATGAAAGTGCTAAATTAAAAATTCACATGCTTAAAGAATAGGTTTTTTGCTTTTGAAAATAAAAAATATTAATTAAAAAGAAAAACAAATAGTTAAGTAGAAAAAAATCAAATAAATCTTTTAAAGCAATTTGCTTACATTTTTGAATTGTAAGGGGAAAGTTTCTTTTTAAAGTTTCAGAGTTTTCCCTTACAAAGAGACTTTACTTTTTTCTTGATTATATATCTGTATTTTTTCATTCATATTTACCTTTTAAAATGATAGACGGAAAAAGAAAAAAAAAGAAGATAAATTTAATTTATTTGATAAAAAATAAAATTGAGTCTTGATTGGACATCAAGCGTGGCATACATTTTGATTTTCGGAGCTATTTTACACACAGAATTATAATAATAGCTATTTTTCTCCGTTTTTTAATTAATGAAATTAAAAGTGACTTATTAAGAAAACACTCATTCCCATCTCAAATTGACGCTTCATGTTTTATCATGAGAACGATAACGAAAATCTTTAGTTTTCAAATTGTACGATTACGAACATATTTTGAATCTACTTGTAGAAACCTTAAAACTGGATATTAATTGAATTAAATGATTAATTACAGTCCGAAGTGTTTCCCATTCCCCTTAAAAACATTACGGTTAGATACCGAAAAGCTCCCAGCACGATCAAAGAAAAGCGGGTTTTTTTATGATATTTTATAAATGTTTTTGTTTTGTCTTTTCTTTTTCGTTAAGATTTTGGGAACTGGATCGAGTTCAGAACTTTTCAGCACCTCAAAATAAATTCTCTACCTCAGCATCTCTGTTCAGTCCACCTGAACATACGAGCTCAAATTTTCCCTATGTAGTTATTTACATTTTTCTTAAAATAATCGCGATTCGAACGCACACAAAAAAGATTATTTTCGTTGTCGCAAGTTAAAAAAAAAAAACGTCAATGGATGTTTTTGTACTTTCATCAGAGAAGAAATTTATAGAACAGGTATGGACACAAGAAAAGAACAAAGAGACCTATTAGAGACCTATTCCAATTCCATAGAGACCCACTCCTAAGTCGTTTTTTTTAACAATGTTGTTTTATCATAGGATCTATGCCATAAAAATCAAAGATCTATTTTTTTTAGACAAGCTATATCGAATAACCCAGTGCCCTACTTAGCAATAGCAGTTCTTTCTTGACTGAAAGCATCTGTAGTAACGAGCGTTATCGACTCTATCACAAAAGCTAAATCGTAGCCTAAGATTTGACCATGCCAAAAAAAAAAAAAAAAAAAAGAATAAAGAAAAGACGTGTCCTCAATTTCCTAAGCGGAAGAAAAGCGATGTGCAGTTGTCTACCCTTGGCCATTAAGTCTTGTTCTCTCTTTATAAAAAGAGCGAGTGAGGGAGGGAGGGGGTACGGAGTTACCTGCCCTTGATTAGTGCCGCTCTCTATTGACGTGTGCCCAGTGCGCCTGCGCTGCCGAGAGAGAAGCACCAGCCATTATTAACGGGAGTGTGTCACGCAAGAACCTATCCCCTTCTGGTCTTTTGTTCAATGGCCCAAGACCAATCTTCGCTTTTGCTGAAAAAGCAGCTCAATGGTGAGTCTCGATGCACATCTGAAGGATCTTTCTTGCCTTGTTCAAGAATCTGAAATGGAGAAAAAATATTTTTTATAAGCTATATCCGCCTTTTTAAAACCGACGTTGTGTTTCTCATGTACAAACACGAGTTATTTCGTTGGCGTTAACTTGCAAAAGGGCGTTTATTTTCGCCTTCGTAATATTTTCTTTTTCTTTGTTTTTATCGTATTAAAATCTTTATTAATTTCAAAGATTGCTGAAGAAAGTTTCTTTTAAAACAAGTCGTTCGTTGTGCTTTGGCTAATGACGATGGTGGTAATAGTAGTAGTAATATTAACAGTGGTGGTGGTCTTCCCTGCCCGCTCCATCTTGTCATTCTTCCCTTTATTCGTTTTTCCTCACTCTTCTTAAACGACGGGAGCCTTCTTTTTTTTAACCCCCCGATTTTCATTTATTCTTTATTTTTCCTGATGTTACTTCTTTCTCCCCGCCACTGTCTTTTCGTCAAACAAGCGGCTTTTTTTTTTTTACTTCTATTCATATTGAGAGAAAAAACATGAGGGAGACCCTCTCATAAATAAACATAACTTTAAGTTTAATTTTCTTAAACAATGTGCTAAAATGGTCCAGTCTGTTTTTTGTTTGATCTACAAAAAACAAAACAAAAAAGTTTCTTAATTTATCTTCAAAAATGTTTCTTTAGCCCTTTCCCTGTAACTCTGGTTCTTTTTTTTATCTCTTTATTGGCAATATAACTGATTGTCAATTAAGAAAAAATATATCTAGTTTTGAAATTTATTTTAAAATTTTATATAAGTAATTAATACTAAAACTTTTTATTAAAAAAACAAAAACAACAAATCTATTAAAAACACAATCATTTTTTATTTACTTTTTAACGTACGTTCGTCGTACAATACATTTTTTTTCTTTGTACACTTGACTTTATTGTTACAAGTTTAAAACTTTAAAATATCAGAATTGGTCATTTATTTTTCAAATATTGTTTTTGTTTTGATTTATAAAGACCAGGAACAAAAAATAGTTTGGAAAAGTGCCAGTCTCTTTTTAACTGATGGGGGATAATTGAGATTTGCGTTTCTCTCGTGCTAATAACGGAATCCTGTTTTTATTTTTATTTTATTTTCAATCATTTACAAATTTTTAAAAATCCTCATTTTTGGCAAGTGAATTTTAGCCTTTTATTATTTTTGTTTTATTAATGACAGACTAACTTGAATTGTCCGCAGTATTGATCTTTATTGCGTGCCATGAGGTGATCATAGCAACTCACAATTGTAAATTTTACTAAACTAGTTTTTTATTATTTTATTTAAAGATTATTATTCCAATGGATTTTTAACCTGCATTGTTCGACTGCATTAATCGCTTATTCGTCTTCTCCTAAATTTAAATTCAATATAAGTTCACTTTTAATTTTTCTCCCTTTTATTGCCAAATGGACCAATAAGTATGGCGATTAAATTGAAACTTTTTCTTCCTAATTGCAACATTTCAGTCCCTTTGCCAACATAGGATGAGTAACGAATTGGTTAAAAAAAAAAAATCTAATGGCTGCTCTGAATAAATATTTTTTAAGCCCTCACTCACAAGTGTGGTCAGTAGGATTTTTTTGTTCAAATCTCAAAGCCTATTTTGCATTTTAGGTTCCTCCAGTAATTCACTAAAAAAAAAAAAAAGCAAAAAGGCCGAAAAACTTATTAAAAAACGAACTGAAAAATACATTAATATAGAAATTCTTGCAAAAATCAAATAACTGCCGGTTTTTGAAGACGTTCAGCATTTTTTTCACAAATAATTGAAATTATTTTTTCGAAAAGCTTAGTATATTAATACAATAAAATTATTTAATTAGGTAAGCTTTTGATTGCTTTTAATTTGTGTGTGTATCAAAAATATTTTTGATGAGAAATGAATTTTTACAAGAATTTTTAAAATTTTATATAATTTCAAATTTAAAAAAAAATTTGACTAAACCTTTTTGCAGTTAGTTTAAGTGAAGACTATTTACTAATTGGAAAGTTTATACAAATCTTTGAGCCTATTTGTTAAGGTTTTTAGTATGGTATTTTTTTTTTTTGTGTTAAAAGATCATGTTTCCCGGTTTCTTCCCCTTACAGGAAGAAATTTGGACAATTATAATTAGCTTCTCAGAATCTGGCTGTCAGAAAGATCAACACTTTGTGATTAAGAAATAGTTTTTTTAAATTTCATGCTATAAATAGATAAAACTTGTGTAAATCATTAACTTTATATTTAATTTTCCAAAAATAACATGTCATAGCTGTGTATTTTATTTTTGCAAGATTTTTAAAACTGAGAATTTGTTTACAAATGTGTTGATTGCTTAAAAATGGTCAAAAGATAAAAAAAAAATCTCAAACTTTTATATTCCAGTCAATATAATTTCTGTTTGAAATAAACCAGAGAATATTTTGCTCATTGGAAATAGTAAATTTAATCATTTAGCTTTCAATTAAAACTAAAATAAAAGTTTCAAGAAGACTTCTTAATTTTAAAAATTCAGTTTGAAAGTTAGGTATTGAAAATGAGTAGAGGTACCTAAGCAGAATTCTCATGAATAGCAATTTATATTTTTAATTCTTGATACCTGAGATTTAAAATAAATTTTAAAAAAAAAACAAAAAAAAAAAAAACAAGTCTTGAGATTTCTTTTTAGCTTTAATTGATTAAATTTACTCTTTCCAATAAGCAAAATACCCTAGTGTATTTAAAATAGAAATTTAGTTGTTTGGAATCAAATTTATGAAATTGGCTAATTTCACACATTAGTAAACAATTCTTTTTTGTTTTTAATAGTGAAATATGCTTTTCTGAAACTTTGAGGAATATTAGAGAATTTTAAAATATAATTAATCTGACTAAGAAAAATTTTTATTTTCTGTTTAAGAGAAATGGACTTTTAAAACAAACTAGCAATGATTATGTATATATCACTCTTCATGTAACAAGTATTAATAGATTGCTACAGAGATTGTTATGATGGTTGAGCTCCTTTTATTTTATATAATTTTTAAGTACTCTGTAATCTTAAAAATGTTCTCTATAATGTAATTTTTATGAATATTGACTTTAAATTTATTATTGTCATTGGTCTTGTTTTCTAATGTTTTGTATTAAACAGGCTTTAAAAAATGCATTATATAATATTTTATATACATAAATAATTCTAAAAATCTTTGTGCAAATTGTCTTAAGCTTTTCAGTTTTTGATAAGTAAATATAGTTTTCACTTAATAACATTATCCTAACCAGATAAAACTAATGTAAAATTTTAAATGATTTATATATTATAAATTATTTCTAAAATTTAAAAAGAAAATGAAAACAATTCTTGTAAAATTCATTATTGATAAAGAAATCTTTTTTTTCTTGAGACAGTAGTGTCGTTAATAAATCTTATTTATAGAAGCAATTAAAAGCTTTTCTAATTAAATGTCATGATTTTATTGTATTTTTCATTTTATGATTCATCAGACTTTGGAAAATGAGTAGTAGCTTGAAAAAAGAAATTGATTTACATTCTCTAAGGGGTCCTACTTTGAACTGATAAAAAAAAACAAAAAAACTTTGGATATGAATTTAATTTCAATTTCATGAAAAAGCGGATAACATTTGAATAAGCTCTGAAAGTGTCATTAAAATCTGCCTCTTTTTGTTCGGGGACGGGGGGAAGGTGCTAGGACACTAATCATAAATATTACATAGACCATGGCACAGAAGAAGAAAAAAAAAAACAAGGTTTCAAACATGCTAGAAAGGCTTAATGAAATAAAATACTTTGTAATTCCACTTAACAACATAAACATTTGGTTTGGACCTTTTTCCATTCTGCTAATTTTTTTTTTTTAACCTTCAGCATAAAAAGTGGAGGTACATATATACCCTGCCACAAATAGATAAAACTACTCAAACTTTGGTTTTAAGCTCTCTTCTCTTTTTGTCTGGAGATATTATTGACATTCTCTGCGTTGCATTTTATTGTCATAAGGAAGAAAAACTTTGGAAAAGACGAATCATGATTGACACGTCTCGTTTCATCTAAAGAATGTCTTTCAACTTTTGCTCTTGGTTAGCGAGTCGCAGTTATCAGAATGATGAACCTGATAAGCTTTTTAAATATTTTTAAATATTGTAATCAAGAGTAGGAGACAAAACTTGTCAAGTTCAATTTGACTTGACATTTTTGTCTCACTCTAAATAAGTTGGCAAAATAATCCAATTACATTAGTACTCCTTCAGTTTGGATATTTGGCTTTTTCCATGTCTACTACTGCAGACAGCCAGCATTGTTGTCTTGTATGGGCAAATCTTCATGATATGCTGAAAAGGTTTTGTCTTTGAATTTGGTTATTTCTTTAATAGTGAAAATCTTTGTTTCTCATTTTCAAATTGAAAACATAAGTGATGTCATCACAGATGACATTTCACTTATATTGGTTAATCATCTCACCTCAGGGTTTGCTTTCAAATAAGCAATGTGTTTTTTTTTCACTTCTGTCAACTGCTAATGTATTAAGTTATTTCTAAAATTGTTTATCAAGCTTTAGATAAGAATGTTGAAGCTCAGGCTGTTGCTTTGGATATCTTGAAACCATTTGACAAGTTTGGGCATACTGGTATTCACAAGTTGAAAGGTTATATTTCTGGATGAGTTCTTGATCTAATTCAAACTTATCAAATTGCGAAATGAAATTTGTCTTGAGCAACCGCTTCCTTTTGCATTAATGCAGAGGTCCTCCAAGGATCTATCCTTGGACTGATGTTGTTCCTAATTTTCATCAACAGCCTACCTGATGTCATCAGTTCTCAATTCAGTATCTATGCTGATGACACAACCTAATGGTAAGCCTCATCTTTTTAATAATATCAAACTGGCAGTTGATCTCAAACATTACTTACAATCTGTTAACTTGGGCAAGAAATGGTTTAATTTTAATGCGGGCCCCCAATCTTTTTTTTTTCTTTTTTTTTTTTTTTTTTTTGTGCCTTCCCTCATCATGGCTGATACTGACCTCTAAGGGTGATTCCTAGAGATGTTTTTCTGCTGACTTGCAATGGAAAGATTCTGTTGAATTAATTGCTAAGAATGTTGATTCACTGTCATGCTGGACAGTTTTCTTGTCAGAATCTGTCCTGCACATTCATTCATGCATTGAATATTGCTCTTTAGTGCTTCTGCAGTGTACTTAAAAATTATTGATAAAATACGATGAATCTGCAATGTTATGCATCTCTGCTTCACTTTCCCACTGCCATGACGTAGCGTTCATGTCTATTTTACATTTTCACGAACATTGATCTGCTGTTTTGGTACCTAGATTTTTATGAATTTAAGCACAGTACTAGATTGGCAACAGTTGAAATTGCTATATGTGACCAAGTACAATGCCAACAGTTTCTCCCTCTCCCACTTCTTGCTCTCCAGGCTCCTTGTTTTCCACTTAACCTTTTATTTAAATTTTCAAAGATCAAAATATCTATTGTCTTCTGGCTTAATTCCTGTTCCTTTTTATTGTTCTCTTTAACAATGTTTCTCTCTCATTCTCTCACACGCATTATACAATTTTTATTTTATTTTTTTTCTTAAGGTTTGTTTTTCAGAATTAAAACTTGTGATTTTAGTTGATTCAGAATGTTTTTTTTTATTTTGTAAAATCATAAATTTTTTTTGTATACATGTGAATTTGACAGCCAGAAAAGAATTTTTAAAGAAAAATGAGGCATTTGGCATTCTCTGCTGTATAATTGGAGACTGAAGATTATGACTAATATTTCTCCAGCACTTAAGCAAGACTTAATTTCTTTAATATCTGAGAAAATGATTTCAAAGCATACATGTGTCTTAATTGCATATGATTGTAGAATGTTATGATTTGAAGGTATAAACTCATTGTTTCTGAGTTGTAGATAAGATATTCTTTATGGCTCAAGTCCATGCCATTTGATGGTAAGATGTGTTCAGAATACTTCTAGATAATTTATTTTAAAGCAGTTACTCCTTCTTCACAACACAAGATATAATTTGTACTGAGGGAGAGTGTGTGTGTGTGTGTGTATAAGATTTATTTAGAATTTATAACATGAGTACGTTATATCAATACAACAATAGACATTTTGTTTCGACACTGTCTTATCAGTCAGTCAAGTGCCATATGTGAAGCATGCTTGGGCAATCATGTCTCGAAAGAGACATGGCTGACTTGGCAGAAGATTATCCTGCAGTTTACTCTCGCCTCCTACAAAAATCTGGTGTAGGCGTCAAAGCTAACCTCACAGCCGAGATTGAAAAAGACCTCCAATCCATATTGGACTGGGGTAAGAAATGGCTAGTAAATTTTAATGCTTCTAAAACGAAGCTACTCTCAATTAACCATCATCGACAATCTCACCTGCCTCCCATTAGCATGGACCAGGCTTGCCTCCCAGAGAGTAAAACACACCTCCTCCTTGGTCTCACACTTTCAGCGGACCTCAAATGGAATGACTATATCGAATCCATTGCTAAATCCGCTGCTATGAAAGTCAGTTCTCTGTGTAGGGCCCGGAAGTTTTTTCCGTCTAAATCTATCCTGCATATTTATAAATCTACCATCTGCCCGTGCATTGAATACTGCTGCCATATCTGGTCGGGTGCTCCTGCTGTTCTCCTTGGGCTTCTTGATAAGGTTCAGAGGAGGGTCTGTAATGTGATAGATACCGACTTGGCAGACCGCCTGCAGTCTCTCTCCCACCGGCGCGACATGGCTTCCCTGTGTCTCTTCTAGAAATACTTCCACGGCTTCTGCTCCGATGAACTTAGATCACTAGTGCCCCCTAAATACGAATTTGAATGAGATACTAGATTAGCAACTAGATCCCACCCTTTTATAGTGAAACCGATAAAATGCAGCCGTAACTTCTACTCCAACAGTTTCTTTCCTCGCACTTCCCGACTGTGGAATTCTCTTCCAAATGATTGCTTCCCCGACGGCTACAATCTCCAGGAGTTTAAATGTAAGGTCAATAGACACCTCCTAACACACTAACCTGCTCCCATTCTATCAAACACTCTTCCCATCTGCCCAACCCTCATCCTCGCTATCCTTACTCATCTGTCACCTTCCTCCTGACATTCCCTATGTCTAACCACTCCTTCTCTTTACCTTCCCCTCTGTAGCCCCATGTGCAATAGTGGCAGTGGAATGCCTTGCTTGGGGTGAGATGATTAAAAAAAAAAAAAAAAAAAAAAGTAGGCTGGTTGCCAGCAAAGGCTATAGAACCCGATCTGTCCTGTTATTTAACCCATAACTGGAGGGAAGAGATGGATTAATACATTTCCCAAGGGTATTTGCACATAAGTGAATACAATGAATTCAACTGGAATTCGAATTTGGCTCTACGATTTCTCATTCTGTGCCAATATCCACTGCACCACAATGCACATCCTTGACCTTGATGAGATACCGTCAAACATACATCCATGACCTTAAAACACTGTTGAAACAAAATGGCTATTTTTGTAGTGATATAACATTTGTCATAAATTCTAATTATTTGCTCTACTTCATATTGAGTTTTTTTTTAAGAATTGTTTTTTGAATATGGAATTTTATTCCATCCATACCTACCCTATACGTGTGTCTGTGTGTATAATTACATTTGTTTTTATTTAATTTACATTGCAACATAGAAATTTCTGTTTCAAGATCTTACCTCGTCATCAGTAATGTTAACTCGTTGTTGTGAAAATGATTTACATTTGAATGTAGAAAACAATATGCTTGTTATTTAAAGAGTTGATATAGAGAGGGCAGACAGAAAAATTTATATTTTGTGTTTAATTTAACTGATCAGAATGAAGTTCAACTTTTAAATTTAAAAATATAGGTTATATGTTTGGGGAATATAGTTTCTTCTTTGAAGCTTAACAGGAACGTGTCGGTCTATTGAGCTACACTCTAGACTGATCTTTTCCGGTGTGATGTTTCCATTGTTACAAAATTGTCTTAGCTTTCTCTGTATTACAGCATTATTTTTAACAACGGAAACATTTTTTAATTTTTTATCTGACTTTAGTATGATTATACTATCATTTCGGTTCAGAGTGCATTTTTTTCTCAATTTTTCATAAGCTCTTAATTAGTATAAATTTTACTATCAATTTAATTAATATATCATAATACAAAACAAATTATTGGTTCTATGTAAGTTAGTGGATATTTTTATGAAGAATTTTTAACAATATTCTAAGGTAAACATTTTGCAATGCTTACATATGACATTTATTTCATTACATTTATTTAATAGATTTTTAATTTTTTAAAAAAAGTTTTTCATATAGACACAAGGGGAATGGGTTGTTGAAAGATTTGCATATTGTGACTTTTAAAAAAAAAATTCATTTTATTGTGGGTGTTTTATTTTAAAGATAATTATTAAATAAAGAAGTGTGCTGAAAATCCCCCCTCACACACACAAAGCAAATTCTTAGTACTACCAATATAAATCTTTATATTACTAGGGTTTTCCATAGAAGAAATAGTTCATTGATAAACATTAGATTCTGTAAGGCACCTGTTTTCCAAAGAATACAAAATAAGGTTTCTACAATTACATTTACTACTGTCTAAATTATTGATTTCAGTTTTTGGATGATACTTATTTTCAACTAAGTTCAAATTTTTATTTGAAATATTATGATTCTTTATAGATTTTTTTTTACAAATTATCCATACAACTATTTTAGAGCATTTTTATTGAAAATCTTGCTTTATGGATTATTGTTTGTAAAAAGTTTCTTAAAGTGAGCAATTTTTTTGCCTCATTTACTGCTAACCTGGAGTATATCTTCACCTGGAGATATATATATTCATTATTAAAACATCTTATTGATATTAGATCATGATGTTTTCTCTTGATGAGAAAAGATGTCTTAAAATCTTCTTTTTTTTTTTCCCTCCCTTACCCAAGGAATAATCTAAGCTAGCAAATCCTGTTGTAACACTAATTTTCTAGTGAATTTTCCAATGCTGTAAAATAGTAATAATACATTTGCATTAAAACCTTTTCTTTATTTTAATGAGTTATGAATGCTCTACCAGAAGTTGTATCTATTTGGAAAATACATTCCAATTGAGAGAATTAAAAATTTTTTGAAATTTACAGAAAAAAGTTTTTATGAGGACACAAAACGGAAATATTTGATATTCAAATTTGAAAATGTATATAAACAAACTTGTTTTATTAAAAATGACCAAAGATTTTATTAATTTTTGATATAATTTTTTTCCAGTGTTGTTATGTTTCCTTTTTTGCTGGAGGAGATAAGGAATGTAAAAATGTTCCATAATTTAAAATTTTTTTTCCAAGCACTTTCAGCCTCTTCACAGGCCATTTTCAAGGATGTTATTTTACATTAGTCTAAACTGAAGAACATAACAACACCTGAAAAATAACATCCTTGAAAATGTCCAGTGAATTGGCTGTAAGTGCTTGGAAAGTCAAAAAAAAAATTATGAAACATTTTTACATTTATCTCCAACAAAAAGAAAACATGTAAGAATACTAGAAAAATTAGAATCTTTCTTGTCGGTCGTTTTTAACAAAACTTGTTTAAATGAGATTGCCAAAATATACATTTATAAATATATACTTACTCACTCCTAAGGTTGCATGCCACAAGCCACACAAGTAGGTGCGAAGATGGGAAATACTCAATGCCATATTAACTGGTAGAACCTTTTATATGTATGTATATATATTATTCGCATACAAGCCTCTTTTGCTGTATCACAGTTCATCAGTGTGACTAGACATCCACTTGCTTTCATCTGTGATCAAAACTTGACTGATTTAGTTGGAGTGTCTACTCCCTAAGCCATTGGTGCATGTAATGAAAAAGAAAGAAATTTTAGCATGTTACATATATGCAGTGCATACACATGCCAGCCACCAGGAGAACTCAATTCATTACTGCAGAGTTATATATATATATATATATATATATATATATATATATATTAGAACATGTACAAATTTTTTATATATCCATTACAAATTGTACATGTGTTTCAATATTGAAACTACAATGTCTCATCAGGTGGTGTGGACAGGAATGGAAAGCCTTTTTTCTTATATTTGGTGAGTTGCGTGTGGTATGTTGGTGGGGGTTAGTGATAAGGGAATAAGTCTTGTGAATTGTCCGTTAGAATTTTGAAGAAAGTGATGTGGGTAGTGAATATAGTTGGTTAATGAGTGTCTGGGAATTTTGTAGACAGATTTAACATTAGCAGATAGGATGTAAGTTTTATGATCTTGTGACTAGACTTTTATCCTTTGGATTTCTTAGAGTAGGGAAGTGGAAGGGATGGAAATGGACTTAATGTCTATTTGTACAACAGTTTGTGGTGTGTAATAGGTAAGATTTAATGTAAGAGGTAAAATTTAATGTTAGTATTTAAGGTAATAGGTAAGTAGGTAATATGTGCATAATAGGTAAAATTTAATGTGTATTTAAGCACAGATTTTATAATGAATCTAATTTTGTATATTTAACCTTAATTTTGGAAATTAGGAAATCAATTTTTTTCTATAAAATCTTAAATTAGATCAGTTTGGTGTGTGTGTGTGTGTAAGAGTGTTGTTAGTACTATGAGGGTTATCATTTCTAAGGGGTCCTATGGCTTTTGTAGTATTTTTTAGCATGATTGTAAGGTTCTTTAATGTGTTTGCAGTTTCCTGTGGTTTCCTGCTGCTGGTTTAAAAGCTTATTATTCATATATCTAATGATTTCAATTTTTTCTTGAAGGCAATGATGTAGCTGTTCTTGCTTGTTTAAGGATTTTCCATTTAACTTTAGGTGTTTTATTTTCATCTTTTAACTTCCAAAAGTATTTGGAGAGAGACGTCATGTTTTGTTTTTCTTTGTTATTGAAGGATAAGTGGTGATTGTAAAATTGCTTTTTAAATACATTCATGGTGTTTCCGATATATATTTTTTTCATCTTTGTGATTCTCCATGGATGAAATCGAACATACATATCAGGGATTTTGTTAAACATTTATTAGGCATGGGGTATTGGTTTGGGTTTCTACAGTTACAGAGGTTATTAATATGGGGCAGATTGGTATGAGTGTTGGAATTATTTTTCTTGTGAACTTTTAATATTTTGCTGTTATGTACTTTGATTATTTTTTCTAGATAGTTAGAGCAGCTATAGCTTAGTTTTATTGTATTTTATTGAAAATTTTGCTTAGTGTTATTTTTAGAAACATGCTTATCTATTATTTTAAGAAATTTATGTCCCAGATTGAAGTTAACTGATTAAAAGGTGGGTTATACCATATGATTTTCCTGTTTCTAATTTTGCTTTTTGAGCTCTTGAATTTTTCTACACAATTAATTTTGAATGATTGATATCCACTTTCTTTAAGGATTCTATTGTAAATTACCTTGTGTTTATCAAATATTTCTTTATTCGAGGAGTGTGTGTTAATGTGGCGTTTCGCTGATGATGGGATATGCTTGATAATGGTGGGTGATTAGAATTGGGGTTTATATAGATTGGGTTAGCATTATTTTTCATGTAAGGGTGGAAAGTGTTCGATACTAAGTCTGTTATGTCTAGGAAGTTAACTTGCTTGATATTGGGGGACATTGTAAAAACATTTTTTCTTTGTTCCTTATTCGCTCAGATATATATATATATATATATATATATAAAAAATGTTTGGAGGTACAAAATTTGTATGCTATTTTAAAAACAAGGAATTTATTTGTTAGTCTCAAAGGCCGTTTCGTCCAACATCCCCCCAACAAATTCAGAGACTTTACAAAATCCTTCTGCTGGCAGAGAGGTTTCCATAATGATATAGACTGATTCCAAAATCTTTAAATGTTTATTGAAACCAATCCTATTTATAATTTTGAACTAATTTGAGTGCCCTGTGCACCAAGGTTTTAATAAGACTAATTTTCCTTGATTTAGGTGCAGACACACACCAATTTATATACAGGCCAGTAAAGGTGGGTTTATGGTACATACTCCTAAGGAAACCGCCTCTACTATGCTCAACAATGATGTCCAAAAAGGCAAAGTTATCCTTCTTCACTTCCATAGTAAAGGATAAAGCCTTGTGTAAGGTGTTAAGCCTATTAAAAAAGTTTACAGCCTCACTTTCATTAGAAAAAGTAGCTAAAGTGTCATTAACGTATTTAAATAAATAAAAGGTTTAGACACTTTTGCCAAAAAGCAACGACTCATAGTAGTCCTAATTTGTTCTCCTACTAGAGTGGACTTTGAATTGGAGAATATCTAGAAAATTTTTCTATGTAATGGCTATCCAGAAAGCCCTTATTAATTATATTATTAAGACTAGGGAATTTCATTCTCCTAAAATCCTGGAGCCTTCTAAGTGCCCATTTTATTTGAAGATTCTTTGATAGACATTTGTAACGGTTATTTATGAAAATTTCTCGCTCATTTGAAAAGAACCCCCAAAGAAAGAGTAAAGCAAGGATAAAGAAAAGATAGACGATTGATTAATATAAAGAAAAGAAAAAAGGGGAAACAGAAAAAAACTGAATGGAAAGCAAGAAGAGAAAAAGAAAGGACAAAGAGATACAATAAAAGGGAATACAGTATCATGAGAAATAAATGGCATCCCAAACCTCCTAACTGTGCTCTTAGAAAAACATGGAAAAATTTAACTGAAATTTAATTTCAAATATACTGGGATATATAACAAAGATAACAAATATATGTATACATACATACACATATATGTATTCATATATACATGTATGTATGAAACAAAATTTCTCTAAGACCTAATGATAATTATAATAAGAATAATAATAATAATATTCATTCTATCACAAAAGACAAAAGAAATTACAAAAATACTTATAAATATAATAATTATAATAAAAATATAAAAAGCTTTTGCTGTAAACTAATATTAACCTGACATGGAAAATTTAGCTGTAATGTGATATTAACATACATGTAAAAAAAATTTAACATTTAAATTTAATTTAAAATATAATGGGATATATTTAATTTACGGTACAAAATTAAATTGTACAACATAATTTCAATACAATTTGAAAAAATAACTACTACTAGTATCCCAGAAATTTCTATTAATTTTGAAAAAATTCAGTTAAAATGGTTAAATCATTAAAAATGAAATGTTAGAAAGATAAACCTAAAAAGAGGAAGGGGGGAAAATAAGAGATAAAAAAATTAAAACATTATAGAAAAGAATTTAAATTAATTTAAAATAAACTTCCTATGTCAAACCTACGTCTATTGCATTAATATTTATTCTTAGAAACGCGACATGGGATTTCCTCTTAAATTAAAATATATCGATTATAGAGTATATTTGTGGTGAAAATTAAATCATACATTCTAATATAAATGACAATATAATCACTAGTTGTAATTTATTTTAAATAAAGTTAAAATGATAATTCCTAGTAAGAAAAACTAAATAAAAAAATTAAAAAAAAGATTAAAATATGATCTTAAAAAAAACCCTTAAATAATAATAATACTAATAATAGACAATAGTAATAAAAAAATTATAATAGAAATTTGTAATAATGTGTGTGTGTGTCAAACAAAATTTCTATCAAACATTAATAATAATGGTAGTAATAATAATACTCATTTTATAAAAGAGGAAACAAGAAAATTAAAAATAACAAAAATTAAAAAAATCAAAACAATCTTTGTAAAATGATTTTAGCAGCACATTCCAGAATTGTTCAAAATAAACACTTTTTTAAAATTAATGTAAATTAATATAATTTACACTAATTCAAATCAGGATTTATCTAGACTATTTTATATCTACTTTTGTGTCTGCATTTAAATATCAATTCATTCTGCTGATTAAGTAGTTCGTTAGGATTATTATATTTTATAATCATCAATTTTTCCTTCAGGCATAAATTGCATCTATCCCTAAAATTGTTGGTAGTATTGGCGTATTTCACAATCCTCTCTCTGACCAGTGGGGTAAATCCTCTGTCTTTAATATTCCAATATTGTTTAGATAGGGCAATTTGATGTTTCAAGGAGGCGTTGGAAAAAGACTGTCTGTTGTTGTACAGTCTCTGCTTCCAACTACCTGCAGATATCTCTATATAAACTCTTATTGTTGGGGTCCTCCACTGGACAAATAGTGGCTTCATAGATAGCTTCTTCAGAATTACACCTGCCATCAACTGGACAATTTGTCTTATTGATGCAATTATAGGAAGGTTTGTCTACCAAAGGTTTGCTAAATAACTCTCTAAGTAATTTATGTGAATTTTCTTTTGCATGTTTATTGTGGTAGAATAACTAATTTTAAGAGTTTTTCTATTGAATAATTTACATAAGGGGTGGTGTTGGTGGAAGTGTTTGCTAACTAAATTTAAAAAGTAATTACCTAGTTTACATTGGACAACTTGCAAAAAGGAGGGTTGAACCATATTATTTTTTTCATTTTTTTTCTAACTTTTGTTTCTAGTTTTGTCTTTCAATTTTTCTTCGTATATTTCATCTTTAAAATCGCTCTTCTTTAGGACTTCATTGGATATTGTTTTATTCTCATCAAATATTTCCTTATTAGAAGATAATTTATTAATTCTAATTTTGACTGTTTTGGGTATTTGTTTTATGATAGATTTAGGATGATTAGAGTTAACATTAATATAGATAGGGGGTTGATTACTTTTTTGATACGGTTTAAATGTATTCTTGGATAGGTTAAAGCTAATATCTATCATATATATATATATATATATATATATATAACTTCAATTTTCATGAAAATTTTGAAGTTATGTCCTCTCCTACCCTTTTTTTTGTTTGTCAGACACAAACATTGTCTCGTTTGTGTGGGGGAAATGAGACCAAAAATGACTTCTGCTATAGTTTTGACATTTCCTTTTAAGCTTTAAAATTATTTCTGTGTATTTATAGTCTGCTCAAATATAGACCAGAAAGCAAAAAAATGTCTTTCCTTTCTCAAATTACAATTCCATCAAAATCTGCAAAGAAGAAATGAATTCAGTCCCCACCTCCCTTTTTTTCTTTTCTTTTCTTTCTTTTTTTTTTTTTTTTCTTCTTCTTTATCTGGTTTTTGAATAATCAAATGCCACAGTGAAAATGTTTATTGGTTATTAACAAGCAAAGAAAATAAGTGAATCTACTTCTATACTTTGAAGTTTTTAGAAAAATTTCACTGCAGATGTGACTAGACAATAATTCCTTCTTTTGTGTCCTGCAATTAACCCAGTTCTTTATTTTATATTACTTTTCCTGTAAAGAACACATACAGGAAGTTCAAATATTGTTAGTAAAATTAAAATCTGTACAACTGTTTTAAATTTTTTTTTCCCCCCTCTGATTCATGTCACTATCATTTTCTGAAAGCTTTTTCTAGAAGTGTTTATAGTCTATGACTTTCTCATTGCTTCACTTATTTTACCTTCTCCCAAAGATTACTTCTAACAATTGTCTAGAAATTGTCTTGATCACTTCGATATTTTTTTGTCTCTTTTTATCCAGTGATTATCAACAAGCAGCATTTTTATAATTTTGATGTGCTAAATCTAATATTGGGTAAAAAGGTACCTCTTTTTCAAGTAACTTTTGTAAATTTGCAAATGACTTGCTATATAATATACTTTTAAGTTTATTTGCAACACATGTTCTAAAATGGTTCATTGCTTTTAGCATTGAAATTGTACTATTGTCATTAATAATGCAAACTAATCCATTCACTAGTTTTTCTACTATTTGAGTTTATTTTGCTACATGTTTGAGGTAAAAAAAAATTCTGCAAATGTTTGCTTCAGTTTAGTCTGGTAATCATTGTAGAAGTGTGACAATAAACACAAATTGATTCCTGCGTAGAGTAATTTGTATTTTATTCAACTGGTTTTGTTTATGGGACGTCTTGGTCAAATCAGTTTCCTCAAGGATGATTTTTTTAAAATTCCTCTTGAAAGATTATGTAAATTTGAGTGTCTTGTGAATCTTTGCAATTCTTTAATGATTCTTCTATAACAACCTGTAGATTAAAAGAAAAAAATTCTTTAACAATGGCTTTTTTTTTTTTTTTTTTTTTTAACAAGGCCTTTGTAAAAGCTACTTTGGCTTTATAGTGGTCTCATTTATTCTAAAAATTTATGCTTAGGAGCTGATAATCTGATACCATTTTACTATAAAACATATATGCTCATCTTTTGTTGCCATATTTAGATGAAAATCTCAATACAAATGTTATCATTTTCTTTAACTTTGCTCCATGAAAAATATTTTTTGCCACCTGTGAAAATTTTTTCTACAGGTTGTGTGCTTGTTGCTAACTTGTGATGTCTTACTTGTTTAAGTATCTCCTCATCACCTGAAATTAGACCAACTCCAAAACTGATTGTGTTGAATGAATAGCCAGTTAAGTTCTCTTTGCTGGATTGTATTGCCTCCTCTTTTCATATTGGATACCAAATCTGTTTTGAAATACACTTCCAGATGAAATTTTAATGTTTGCTAATTATACTGTATTCTACACCCCCCCCCCCCAAAGAAACCGTTTGTCACTTTTTATATAAGTTGCATCTGTGCTTTCTCCTCTGATACAAGTGGTTATATGTCCGCAGTTTTATTGTGGTCATCTATGACTTTTCTCTAAAGCCTTGCTTCACCATGACTAAATGGCAATTTTTCTACAGAGATTTGCCAATGTCTTTTGCCTGGCTTGAAGTTGGTTCTCTTCCTTTTTTTACAGCCCCAGGAATTCAAGCAGAACATTACTTTACTTCAGTGATCAAGCAGCAACTGGTATATCAGCACATTTTGTAAATATTTTATACATTTTTCTAATCTTTTTCTTTTTTCAAAGCTGTATATCTGAAGGATTCTGAAAAAATGCCCAGATTTTTTTTTTTTTTGTCTTGGTTCTTTGTGTACTTTGTTTTGAATTTAATGAAAACTCTACCAACTCCAGTGTATAAAGCAAGGTTAATGGTAGAGGAATTTTGCAGAATGTTTTTAGAAATAGAAAATCCAGTTTTTATTTGTTTGGATCACTGAAGGGCTAAGGGTGAAAATAATTGCTTAGTCATGTGAAGTAGTTGAATTAACAGTAGTACTAATGCACTTGTGGGCATGTTACTCTCTTTGACTGAAACTTTCAGATTCGAGTCACTTAAATTGGTTACAAAGGTGAGCTTTTTTCTTTTTTAATTAACTGGGGAGGGGAAAGTCCCTTTTAGAAAATAATACTTCTTAATCTCTTAACTACATGAAACCCAAGATGGTCATTATTTGGTTTTAGTGCTAGTCGCTAATCAGATGACAGCCATAACTCTCTGGAACACTAAGTATTTTGTAGTTGTGGCTTGTTTTAAATATGAAATGTTTTATTCCCTTTGTGGTTGTTTATATGTGTGTGTGTGTATACACGCACACACACACACACACTTCTGAAATCAATTTTTTTTCTTCTTCCATATTTAGTTTTGGAGGTAAAGTAGACTCTTAACCTAAAGGCTATTTTAAAAAATTGACTGCTTTTAATCTGCAAGGTTGTTATGAAGTTTATCTAGAATACTTAAAAAAAAATCTGAACACATCTCTTTCGTGAGGTAAAATTGTAAATCTTAAGGGTTTGTTTTTGTTTTGTTTTTTTTGTTTTTTTTTTACACTTATGGTCAAAATTATTTTTAACTAATTCATCAATTTTGTTACTGACACTTGTCATTTTGTATTTAAAAAAAAAAAAAAAGTGACCTTAAATTCTTCAATACACTTGTCTCTCATTCTAAACCAATTAAGTCCAGAAACTTCTATTATAAAATGTTTTGATTTGTTGCAGTTGAATCTTTTTTTTTAAGTACTACTGTACTTCAACCTTAACTCTGATGCCATAATCAGTTTCCTTTGAGACATTTTACTGAATGACCTTCGATAAATTTGTCTTAGTTCTTTTTCTGGAATCCTTGTTTTATATAGCTTATAAAATCTTCATTTCTGTTGCACATAGACACGGTTTGAAATAATGCTACAGCAACAAATTCATTCATGCATGTATTTGTAATATTCGGTAGCTTACTACAAAAGGTGCTGAAAAGTTCTTGGCTCAGTCAATATTCTTCCAATTACTGATGTTTGATCAGATTTTGGGAAGTGGACAGGACAATTTTTCAAGACCTTTTGTCTAAATATAATTGGCACATAAATATTTCAAATACTACTATACATTGATCTCTCTCTCTCTCTCTCTCTCCTTTGACACTTAGATGCCATTTCTAGGATTCTTCTGCTTGTTATTGACAAACAAATTTATAATTGTTTACTATTTGCAAATGTGTACATTTTTACATGTTATGTGGTACTTTTGAGAATGTTTATACATTTTTATTCTATTTAATGATTGAAGAGTCATTTATCTATCTTTTTCTCAAGAGTTGATGAAAAATCCAGTCGAAGGTTTTTCTGCTGGTTTAATAGATGATGACATTTACCGCTGGGAAGTGGTCATTATTGGTCCTCCGGACACCTTGTTGTAAGTATATTTGTAGTTTGTATATGATCTCTTTAAGAGCTTCATTGTTTGTTTTTTTGTTTGTTTTTTTGTTTGTTTGTTTGTTTGTTTTTGTTTTTTTGTTTTTTTTTTGTTTTTTTTGTTTTTTTGAGAGTTAACATGTTAAAAATGTATTTCCCAAACCAAGAATTCCTTGAATAAAGATAAATGATAATGAAGATGAATTCTGAAAGCAGATTCCATGTGCTCCATTTGAATGGTAGTTGAATACAGATTGCAAAGTTCTTGCAGTGGATAAACATTGCTTTGAGAGGAATCTGCCTCTTTTTGTTAAAAGAACCTTGAAAATTTGGATCATTAGCTTGTATGCAACTGAATGTTTTTGGAAAGTGGAAATAGGAAGGTCATTTAATTATTTGAGTTAATGCTTTCATTAAATTCACCTTTTCTCTTAAGCAGTAATTTTCTCTTTTACATCTTCCTCTCTTCTCTCCCCTTTGATACTGTTAAGCTATTACTATTCAGTCTGACATTATCTTATCTCTTTTTCTTATATATATATATATATATATATATATATATATATATGTGTGTGTGGTCAAATTAACATAAGCCAAACAGGGAATTTTAATGCCTAAAAATAACATATCACATGACCCACTATGAAAACTGAGCATGTAGGAGGAGTACTTGGTTGAGGACCATTTGGACAATGGACTTCAAAGAATAAATACTCCTTTTTGTGCAATCAACATGAGGAAATTGCTTAATGAAGAAACCAAAAATTGCATCCAACAAACTCGCGTGAATCCCATGCCATATACGGTTATGCACTTGATTGACTAAATAGCCACAAACCAAAAAGCAATGGTGAATTATGAAGGGTGCTACTCACTGAACGTATGGGCATGTGTGAATCTTAAGAAAAACTGAGAATGCATTGGTCAACTCGGTATTAAATCCTTACAACTGAAAGAAAACCTTATGCTGCCATGGCAAAGGAAGCTAGCAGCTTTTAAAAGTAAAGAACTGAAGGGAAAAAAAAAAACTTGAAAATGAATCGTGTATTTTTTTAATTTATTTATTTTTTTTTTCAGACTCTCTCTCTCTATATATATATATATATATATATATATATATAATTACGCTCTCACACCCTGATTGAGCACTGGAAGAATGGTAGACTTTGAAAAACAGTAGCTACTCTAGCATGTACGCATTGTTCATTCAGCAATGAATTAGAACACTCTCGGCTATTGGGCGTGTGTAATGAAAGTCTGCCTCCTTCTACCAAGCGCCCATGGCTCAGAGTTAGAATCGCCGACTGATGCCAATTCAGTCGGGTTTCGATCCTGGGTTAAAAGCAATCGGAGTTTAAACATACCGATGAGCTGCGATACAGCAAAACTGATCTGTCTGCATATATATATATATATATATATATATATATATATATAAAAAACACTTTTACAAAAAAAAAAATGCTCCAACTAAGTTAATCATGGCTATTTTGTTTTCATTTCTCTTGAAAAAAATAATTTTAGTTTAGCAAAAATGACTTGTCTCAAGATGAGTTATAAATATTAGAAAAACCCAATTTAGATGTGAACTTAGCAAAATTGAATCATTTTGTAATGAAAAAAAAATTACATTGACCTCAATTTTTATTTCTTTACAGTAAGCCAACTTGGAAACTAAATAAACCTAAAAATGTGTATTTGTTAAATAGCTTTTAAGTGTATATAAAATACTAAGATTTTAACTTAACGTTATCTCCAAACTATTTTGCAGTAAAATTTCAGTACTTTCTTGTAAAAGTTGTCATTTGGCTTTATTTTCTAACCAAGTTAATCCCTTGATACCATCAGTTTTTATTTAATATCAACTTTAAAAAAAAAAAAAAGCAGGATCGCTGTTCTCAAGTAATTATCACCATGATATCCTTTTAGTTTCAGAATTTTTAAAATAAGTTTTCTTGGTCCATGTTATAATTATTCCTTAGCATTAAATGTGCAATCAACTTATGTTGTTCCTTTTTATTGTTTTAAAAAATCTTCATATTAAATAAATATGAATTGCTGATATTTGGTATTTTTTCATTTTCATAAAGTATTGGTTTCCACTTTCCTTATCACAGACATTTCAGACCAATCCACTTTTTTTTTAAGAAAATTTATTGCTACATTACAGTCTTTTTTGTTTTCTTAAAGCAAAGCTGTTTACAAAAAATCATTGACTGCAATCTTCCATTTCTTTTTTTTTTTTTTTTTTTCACCCTCAGCGAGGAGGGTTTATTTAAGGCTCACTTGGTCTTCCCCAAAGAATATCCTCTCAGGCCACCAAAAATGACTTTCAAATCAGAAATTTGGCATCCAAATAGTAAGTGATACTCAATTCTCAGCACTCATTTTTCTCTCCCCCCCCCTTGCTTCTTTCAATTTCTTGTCTCTTTGCTTTTTATTTCTTTTTCAGTTGACAAAGATGGTAATGTTTGCATTTCAATCTTGCATGAACCTGGAGAGGATAAGTTTGGCTATGAGAAAGCATCAGAACGTTGGTTGCCAGTACACACAGTCGAGACTATATTAGTCAGTGTGATATCTATGCTAGCAGACCCTAACGATGAATCCCCAGCTAATGTGGAAGCTGCTGTAAGTTTCAACATTATTTTTCCTAAAAAAAAAAAAAAATACCAAAGCAAACTTGGGATGCTTGAAGGCCTGGTATCAAATTTTCCATATTTAGGTTTAAAACCTGAAATAATTTGAATAGTGATTGGGGAGTTTTGTAATGTTTTCTTTGTATTGGTCAGGCCATTCAGAAAAATGACTTTTTATTAATCATTTCACCCCAAGCAAGGCAGAACTGCCATTGGCACCCAGGAGGTTACATAATAGGTGAGTAATGAGAAAAAGGAACAAGTTAGAGGGCGTGTCAGAGAATGAGTAAGAAAAGGCTGAGAATAGAGGTGTGAAGAGGGCTGCATGAGAGTAGAGTGGAAAGGAAGAAGAACATGATACAAGGGTTCATCAGGAAAAGGATGTAAGTCAAGGAGATAAGAATGGCAGTTGACTTTGCATTTAAATTCTTGGAAATTGTAGCTGTCAGGGAAGCAAGTATATGGAAGGGAATTCCACTGGTGGAAAGTGTGATCAAAGAAGCTGATAGTAGAATTTGTGGTTATATTTGATTGGTATCACTGTAAAAGGGTGGAACCTGGCTGCTAGTTTAGTAGCTGAACTAAATTCATGCAGAGGGGCCCCAAGGAGCTAAGCTCATTGAAGCAGAAGCCATGAAAGTATTTATAGAAGAGACAGAGGGAAGCCACATTACATCATTATGAAAGTGACTGTTGTTGAACTATCAAGTCAGGATCAATGACATTAGATTCTTTGTTGGATTTTGTCAAAAAGCCTGAGATGAATAGCAGGGGCACCCGACCAGATGTAACAACAGTATTCAATGCACAGGCAGATGATAGATTTATATATATGTGCAAGATGGATTTAAACAAGAAAAGCTTCCTGGCCCTACACAGGGAACCAACCTTCAGAGCAGCAGATTTAGCTTTGGATTCAATGTAGTCATTTCGCTTGAGATCTGCCGCTAGATTTGTGCCGAGGAGGCACAATGTTTTGCTTTCATAAGAGACTAGCCTGATCCATTCTGATGATGGGTAGGAGCAGTCGTCTATAGTGGTTAAAGGATAGCAGCTTTGTTTTGGAAGCATTAAACTTTGAGCCATTTCGTACTCCAGTCCACCACAGATTGTGCGTCTTTTTCAAGATCAGCAGCGAAGTTTGCTTTTCATCCTCTGCAGAATTCTTGTCAAGGTGGGAGTAAATAGTTGTATCGTCAGCATAAATGTCTACCTAGGATCTGATTACATGAGGAAGATCGTTGATGAAGCATAGGACCTAGAATAGAGCCTTGAGGGACGCCAGTGTTCATATGATAGTATCTGGAAGTATGCCCATTCAGTACTACCTTCATTGTGCAATTTGAAAGGAATGACTGGATTGGGTCAAACAATCGTCCAGTTATACCATAGCCATGTAGTTTGTAGAAGGTCAGCATGCCAGACTCTGTCAAATTCTTTGTCGATATCTAGTGCAACAGCTCAAGCTTCACTTTTCTTATCGAGAGCCTAGTGTGTGTGTGTGTGTGTGTGTGTGTGTGTATGTATGTATGTATGTATATATATATATATATATACACACACACACACACACACACACACACTGTGGTCGCTAACATATGAGTAGTAGACCTAGTGAAACGGAAACCATACTGTTTATTGGAGATGAGGTCATGGGCTGTGAGATATTGAACCACTTAAGCATTGATAATAGCTTCGAGCACTTTGCCAAAAATCTGTAGGAGGTTGATAGGGCAATAATTAGAAGAGTCTGAGGGTGCTCCAGTGTTCTTAAATACAGAAATCACTGAGGAGGACTTCCAGCAGGGGGAGAAGCAAGAAGCAGTTTGGAGAGGATGTTCCAGGACTGATTGAAATTTTGTCACCTCTGTTCACCTTATGGGGCTTTGAAATTGTGTCTGCCAGGGGGTAATGTGAACATCACTCAGTTTGAGGTGTGAAGTTGGGTGCAGATACTCCAGCTGAATCAAATGTTGAGTTGGAGAATCTGTGAGCAAAGCATTCAGCTTTGTCTGCTAATGATGTGAAGACCTGAAATTCATTTTTAAAGGTGGGGATTGAGGTCTTGCTGTTAACACATTTTTACAGAGCTGCCAGTAGTCTTTGGAACCAAATATGCAGGATGCTTTACATGGTTTCATTTTTTTTTTTTTTTTTTTTTTTTTTCCAGCTAACAACTGCTTAACATCATTTAGAATCCTCTTTTATTGACTGCTAGCAGAGGCAAAAAGCCACCTATTATAGTCAGGCCCATGATGCCTGTGGACAATAGCAGCCAAGCAAGCAGGGGAGAACTGGAGGACAAATGGGGGTCTGTCGTAACTTCCTGGCTGGGATAAAAAGCATCGATGCCAGCTTTAACCCATGAAGATACCTCAGACGCACAGTCCTGAAAACTTTGTTCCAAGAAACCTCACACAGGAAACTGCACAGTGACTCCCAGTCTGCTCTTTGGTAGCAGTAAGATATTCTGCTGGTTTGTAGTTCTTGGGAGGAGGGGATATGAAAGGAGATATTAACAGACACCACTGCATGATCAGAGTTTCCAAGTGAGCAAAGCCGCATAATATGGCAAGAGTCAGGGATAGAAGTGAAACAGATCTAGCAATAAGTAAATTCCATTAGTGTTATTAGAGAAACACATGGGGAAATCCACCACTTGCGTAAGGATAACTAAAAAGTACATGGTATGGATACCAGCAAGATATGTGACAGTTTTCCAGCCACTTGGCATGGTGGGTATTGAAACCTTCAAACACAAATATATGGGTGAATGGATGAGAGGAAATGCCCTTATCTGTATTTTTAGAGATGCTGTCAAGTATGGAACAGTCAGGAGATGAAGGTGAGCGGTAGAGAAAGAAAAGATAGCTGAGTTTAGTAGAGAGAGAGAGAGAGATGGAGACACATGTAGGAATGATTTGAGAATTCAAGAAAAATCACCCCAGCGAGAAGGAGATGTTCGCCAAGTCCATGCATATGGGCATTAGTCCTTCCTAAAGAGGGGAAGGTAACCATGAATATAGAAATCAGAGGAAGGAATGGAGGGGGTCAAGGTTAGTTTCACAAAGAGCTAAGATGTCAGGTGAGTTTACTTTGAAGGATTCAACTCTGCAAAAGTTGGTATGGATACCAAGGACGTTCAAGAAAGATGTTAATAGGTTTAATTTTATTTCTTACTTTGTAGGATGTCATAATTAGTGATTCAAAAGATGTGGGGCTAGATTTCTGGATTTCAGCATGTTATTGGTTATATATTCAAAGGGTGTTTAGAAACTTGTTTGATGGGGGTGGGTACTAATAGGGCAACATGGAAAACCTATGGGTTTCTCAACCATTAATCTGACAGACCAAAAATTTTTTGCAAAACTTCAAGAAACCGAAACAAAGCAAAGGAGTATATTTTACAAAGATGCTGAAAGACATGACGATACTTGGATTATTGCACTTAATTCAATCATTTGTAATTGTAGATTTTAGTTTCAATACGAGGTTCATGACACTTCAATTGCCAGAACTTTGGATCCAACACAGTCAACATTTTCAAAAGTACTCTTTTCAAGTAACTGAGGTAGAATAGAATCCTTCATTATCCTTGTGTGTGTGTGTGTGTGTGTGTGTGTGTGTGTGTGTGCACATACACAAACATTGCCATATGGAGGTTTTTTTTATTTCTTTTTCTCTCTCTCGTTTGATTTCTGCAAATATATGGGATTGGTGTATTAAAAATTGGAGCACTTTTTTTTTTTTTTTTAAATTTAACTTTTGAAAGTTTTTACAAACCATAGTTTTGAAGATTTTAGAATTTCCTCTTGCATAAAGGAAAATAAATGCTTATGTCTCAGCCCATTTCTTGTCTGTGCATGTATCTCCCTCCCTTCTCCAGTATTGTTGTGGCTAATCTTTTCTGCATCAACATTGCAGCATGGGCAAAATACGTTTTTATTAAGTTTTTATTAACGAGGACAGATTAATATTTTCTGCCTAAACTTTTGAATTCAAGAAAATGACCATCAAAATATTTAATTTCAGAAAATGTGGCGAGAACACCCTGATGAATTTAAAAGAAAAGTAGGCAAATGTGTTAGAAAAAGCCAAGAAGAATTTGTGGATTAAAGTGACTCTTCAATGTTTTACAGACTGAAAAAGGTACTTTTGTTTCTATTTTCTGGAACCACTTTTTGTGTAAAATTATTCCTCAGATAAAATAAAGATGAAATTTTTGGTTGAATTTTTTTTTTTTTTTCCTCTCCCCACTGCATCCAAAGATTGTTAGTCTAGATTTGCAATGATTTTTCTATGGATGCTTGAAAAAGGCATAAAACATACAGCGCCAGTTTTTTTTTTTTTTTTTTACTGTTATCTCAACAAATAACCTTGTGGGGGGGGGGGGGATCATTTGTAAGCTTACACTATCAAAACCTTTTTGCCTTTTAACAACTACCAAATTTTAATTATTAAACTATTTTCATAAGTTTTTCTTTGTTTACCTTTATTTTAAAGTTTTTCTTTTCTGCCCCAGAATCGCACCACCACCATCACTCAACAAAAACTCGGCCATAAGGTACTACCACCAATTCTACTGCAACAACCAATACTACTACTTCTACAACCACCACCATCATCATCATCATCACTACCACACCACTACCACCACCACCACATGCTGACCTGTCCATAAGAGGGTGCAGGTGATGTGTGGTGGCGGCGGCGGTGTATGTACTGTTGTGACGGAGTGTCCTGCTATTGACCACCTACTGACTGGCCATCTCTGAACTTGGACTTGACTCCATGACCTCCAGAGAACTAAGGTGCAATTCTTTTATTCATATCCATCAAAGACTAACCGACAGCTAGAGAAATGCTGCCAACGCTGCCAGGAATTTTATTAAGAATTTAAAAAAAAAAATTTTTTTCCAAAGTTCTTCTTTTTAGGGGGAGAAGAAGTGTTTTGAAATTCCAGGACTTATACTGTCCACCACTTCGACCTGCCTGCAATGTTTGCATGATATCATGAAGTATATGGGAATAGTCTCCACCTGTTCAGCTAGCTGGGGTGATAGCAGTTGCTGTGTGACTGCTGCTAAAAAAGCATTTATAATCCTCTAGATCTGATGATGGTGGATATGCCATTGTCACCAGAGTGGCATTTTGATTTCAGGGTTGTTTTTTTTTTTTTTTTCTTCCCCTCCCCCCGTCTATACACCAACTTTCTCTTAACTTCACTTCTGTCTTCCGTACCCCACCCACTTCTTTTTGCCTGAGCAGTAGGCAACATCTGCTGGAGGCTGGTGGACACACATGGAGTTGAACTACCGCTGCCCAATTAGACACCATCAAACCTGGACAGCCATTGGTGGCATTCCATTAAAGAAAACTTCAATCACAAAAAGACTTTTTTTCTTTTTCCCCTCTATTTCCTGGTAGCAGTTTATTTTTCTCCTTTTTTATAAATTAAACCACTTTTTTTTCTTCAGAAAATAAATACTGAATAAATATTCTGCTACTACTAAAATATATATATGTATGTACATATATATATGTATGTGTGAGAGAGAGAATTGTTTTGTTTGGTTTTTCTTTGAAATAGTGCAGGGATCAGACCAATTTCCTTACATGGAATTCCTCTGGTTGTTGCTTCACACCTGCACAAAGGGTGACAAAGTAACTTCAAGTGGTGGTAGCACGTCCTAAACAGGTTGCAAGTAATCTCGGCATTTTAATACATTCCTTAACTCTGTTCCCATTTAAAATGTACGTAAATTTTAAATCTGTACAAGGGAGAAGAAAAAAAACAAAAAAAAAAAATTTCATAAATACTTTTATTAAATATTTACATTTTGTTACAAAATAAATTGAGCAACACTTTGAGTTGTCTTTCTATACCCCCCACCCTTCCAGCTTTGCTTTTCTTTTTCTCTCCTTTTAAGAATTTCTGTGCAACATAAACTTAGCAGCACCACAATATTTAATGGAAAGTTGGTGGGCATATTTTATCTAAAATGGATTGAGTTTTGGTGGTTCAAGTTTTTCCATCACAGATTCTAATAAACTCTTCCCATTGATTAATTTGGTTGTAGCAATAATGTAATCTGTTCCACCTACAAAAAGAAGAAAAAAAAACTTAGTGTAACTGACTTGTTACATAAAAGTGGTAGGGTTTTTTTCTTTTTTTTTTTTTTTTAAAAAGATAACAGGAATCCAACTTACCCACACTGTTATCATCTTGTTGTGCTAAGAAGCGTAATGCTGCAATCTCAGCATAAGTGATTCCCCCAAGAAAGTAAACCAGCGTCACACTTTGGGAATTATTTGAAGTCAAAGAACTCCCTTAAAAGAAAGAAAAAAAAATCTTTTTAGAAACAGTTTATTTTTTTTTTTTTTGGCCCCCCCACCCTCTACTTTACTCACTTCTTTTTCGGAGTCCAACTGGAATCTGTTGAATTTCTTCGACAGTGGATCCTGGCAGAAGCTTGAGTACTTCTGTGATGCTTCTCCATCCTGGATGAGCAAGATGTTGTGCTAATCGAATACTCAGTGGAGCATAACCACTATACACATGGGAGATATCTGTAGGGTTCTGAAAAATATGCAGTAAGTTGCCCATGTAAAAACATTCAAATGTATTAACTGCCCCACCTTCCCCAGACACTTGTGGCTTTGACAAATTTAGACTTGAGAAATTAATTCTAACTTCAACAGACACAATCTTGTTTTTTAGATTATTTAAAAAAAACAAACTCTTCCATTCTCATTTGCACAAATACAAAAAAATTATTGAAAATAAGACTGACTTACTTGGTCATTGGTATCATCCACTATTAGTCTTAAGGATTTTCGAATTGTTAAGTAAATTTTTTGTCCTTGTGTCCTGAGGAGACCCGTTTTCTCCAAGTTTAATAAGGTAACGAGATGTTGGAATCCATAAGTCTGGAGGAGGAGGGTGAAAAGAAAATAAAGCTAAAAAGCATCTATTCAATATATTTTCTTTCATGCAAAGGGAATAATTTCGTTTTTGAATGGAAAATGTTTTCAGTCCCATCCAGATAAGAGAGTACAGCATAAGTAGCCCTTGAAGTTTAAATGCTCAAAGTAATAATTTTAAAATTTACCTGAAGAATTTCCCGTTTATAATAATCAAGTAGTTTAGGCTTCAGTCCGTTATTACAAAAGGCTTGGATGCAAATCAGTCGCAGAACCTGAAATAAATTGGCAGTTTTTATTTTATCATAACTTTCTATTTGCTCTAAGGTTGCAATTTTAAATTTCCAAAGAATTATTAAAGTGAAATCCTTTGTTTTATAAAGGGCTTTGTTTCAATATTTTCTTTTGAAGCTGTACATTAACTCTTGATTTAAAATTCACTATCCATGCAAAGCTGCACAGTTATAAGCAGCCCTTGAAATTTTAATTTTTTTTTTTTTTTTTTTTTTTAAGAAAATAAATAGTTTAAAAAAAATGCCCAAAATGTGCCTGAAAGAAAGGTTTGTACAAAATGAAGTATATTGATAAATTGCACAGGACATAATATTGTTTTTAAAATATTAATGTAAACATCTTTGCTAAATCCTCCCAGTGAATTTTTTAAAGTTTTCTTATTCTCTTATTAACTGAAATGTATGTTTATGACAATAGAAAGATGAAGTTAATCATTAATTGAAATTAGGGGAGGATGGGTCATTTAGATTCGCCTTTATCATTTCCCTCACCCCACTTTAAAATGACTGAACTCCTGTATTTTATCAATAATGTTTTATCACAAGCCATGTAGTCAAAAGTAAGGGATAATCTTGTAATTTTCATTCCAATTCAACCAGCCACTAAGTGAATCCTCAATAAAGTTACTTATTGCAAATATAAATGCATCTTTAAGTTTCACTGAATTTTTCTTTTTTAAAAAGGAAAAACTATCAACAAAATTCTGCCATAGCTCTAAAGATACTGCATGGTACATATTCAAAATTTGATAAGTTTATATTTTTGCAGTGTGCATTATGGACTTTTTTCTTTTTTTTTTTTTAAAGTACATAAGACATCTCAGATGCTCTGATTTTAAAACTATTCAAAGATCAATTAATTTGATCAGGTAACACCTGTGAAGTGGGGTGGGGGGCATTTGTGATGTTGGTTGATTTGGGATGGAATGACCCTACTATAATTAAAAAAGTTCTTGCGGACTTCAACAAATGGTTGGGCATCTTCTGTCATTTAAATCAACGGAAAGGATTGTAAATCTCATGAAAGAAGGCAATTCATAGTGAAATGTGGAAAAAGCCATTGTCTAAATTTCAAAGACATGGAAAGGTTAAGAAAATAAAATTGGTAGACCATGAAAGATGTGAGGATCTAAATCTCCACGCTTAAAAATAGAATATGTACCACAAAACGAGTCAGTGTTTGTGAAACTAAAAAAACAAAAATGAATGGAATGGGATTAAGTTGGGCTAAGTTGAATGAAAGTGACGAACGAAGACTGGTGATGGTGTCGTTCAAATGAGATTTATAAAGATGGAAATTTATTAGTTTTCTTGAGGCAGTCATAACAATATGGGGTTGGATGTCATTCAGTCAATGTACATTTGATATCCTGAATAATTTTGTTCCATTAATTACTGGAGTGATAATGCAAAGTGGATTAAAGCTTTTCAGAAAAGCAGAAATGAAAGACATTGCCAGCAAGCAGTTGAAATCTCAATCCAGTCAAAGGAAAAGGAAAAAAAAAAAAAATGGTTCCATCCACAAGTATTAACTCCTATTCAGGGACCACTTTGCTAAAGAATATAGTTTTAAATTAGTGAAATCCATACCTGAAAGAATTCAGACTCTCAAAAGGGGATAACTATTCTAACAATTTATTTATTTTTAATATATTCCTTTGAGAAAAATTATATGAATGAAAAATCTTTTTTAAATTATAATTATTTCACCTCAAGCAAAGCAGGACTGCCACTGGTGTGCAGGTGGTTACACAGAGAGAGGAAAGAAGGGTACAGGGAGATGCTGATTGAATTTAAGGAGGTAGATTTTTTTTTAAGCCCACAGTGAGAATTATAGTGGGCTTTAAAAAAAAAAGTATTCCCAAAGTTGTCGCATTTTTATTTTTCCTCTAGGAGAGGAATTTTCTCTTGAGTAGTGTTATTACACTGCAGCCTTGTTTCGGTGAAGGGAATTTTAAACCAAAATCTTATTTCTTTTGTCCACTAGGGTACAGTTTAAACAATGTTAATAGTTACAATACCTCATCTGAGAAATATAGACGGACTTTGAGATCTTTCAGTTAAATCTAAACATGGAACAAAACAAGAAAAGATGTGCAAAAAATCAAATTGTGATTTTTTTTGTCTTTTGTCATGTACTAAAAATAAAAACAAGTCAATAGCAAAAAAAACAAAAATAGGTTTTAAAAATTAAGTAGAAGCCTCAGCAAGAGATTCTAATCAGGAAATTACCAAGTTCTTTTAATAAATAATTGATTTTTACCTTGGACAAAGACATTAGCTTCTGCTCTGTATGTGTATTTAACACCTAAGACATTTCATTGCACGGGTACATTAAGACAGACAGGGTAGATTTAAAAAAAAAAAAAATGGCACAAGGTAATGCATTTAAAATGTTAAATCTATCCAATGAGCAGGTGTAAAGAATTACAACCACATGTAAGTAATTTTTCTTTATTTGTTTTTGCTAAGTTTTCTTTTATTTCTTCCCATATAAACTGATATTAATTTGAAAATCTCTTCTGTAATAGAATTTTTGACATTGACATGCCTAAAAGACTTTAGTTCAGATATCAGATTTGTTTTAGATACAAATAGAACAACTTGCATCTTATAAAGAGAATAGAAAAGTTCAGATGAGAGGCTAAATTAAGATTCTTGCTATTTTGTCAGGTTTGGCTATAGATATAGCATCTATAGTTGGTCGATCTTTACAATTCAACTAATCAATTAAAGGAATAACTAACAATGGATAATGATGGACAGTGTGCAATGTCTAAATAATGCAAAAATTGAAAATAAAATGAAAGGTCAGTGGTCAGTTTTAACATTTTGGTTAATATATCTTGAAGTACTAAATAAATTTATTTAATAAAAATTACTATTGCTCCAGATGACTTTGGAATCTCCTGTATCTCTTCTGGATGGTCTCCTTGTTTAAGTTGGTAAATGCTATCATAATCCTTGCCTTCCACTCATCTTTTGGTCTTACAAGGAGTTTTGTTGGTCTCTTGCTCAAGGGGGTTGCAGTCTGACAGCCATGACAGGGTTCTCTTGCTTGTATGGCATGGTGCCAGACAGTATAATTAGCTTCTCAAGGCACTTGATATTGGCCACCATGTTGAGTCTAAGAGCCCTCACCAACAAATTCGGGAGTTCTTTTATCAGTGAGTTTTCCAAGCTGTTGTTTTTTCTAATCACCATTAGACTCGTCCAAATTCTCACGGATACCCAAACATTCTGAAATGTTTATATTTCAGCTTTTGGTATGAATGCCAAGCAGTACAGCATGTTGTTTCCAAATTTCTGGTCATGGTGCTCTTTTTCTCACAGAATGTGCCCAACTGACCCTACTATACTGTACATGTGTCAAATTAAAAATATAAAACGGCGACAATTTACATATCGCACCCGGTATTTGCAAAGGGTTTTAAGGAATTTTCAGTTGAAAACTGAATTTTACAATTTGTATTTTTAGAAATTCTGAATGCACAACTTTGTTAACCTATCCTAATTCATTTCAAGATAATTTTATAGTAAAAGCCAAATTAACAATTCAGCTACATTCAAAAGATGTTATCCTTATAGACAAAATATTAAGGTTATTTTAAGAATCCTGCTTTAACACAACCTAGAAACAAATTAAAATATTCCAATTTTTTTTATTTTATTTAAAAAATAAACCTCATTTACTTTGTAGAATATTTCATCCTTGCCTAGACATGAAAATGCTAGCAAAGATGAAATAATATAAAATTCCTTTTGACACAGCATTTCTTTGCCGGTAACTTTGTTTATATATGAAAATAAGTTTAACATACAAACTGGCAAAGAAATGTGTCAAGAGGATGGCTTTTCCTCTTGATTCCACTATTACTGTACACTCGATAGGAAGATTTTTTTTAAAAAAGTTATTCTTAGAAGTCTAACACAAACCCAAACAATTTTTTTTTTTTTTTTTTGAGACAACTAAATTATTAAATCCCATTCTTGTAAATATACAGTTTAATCAATTAGTTTTTAATATCCTTTTTGTGAAATCGCTAAAAGGAGAAAAAAATGTATAAATACTGATGCTCACAATATTTCAATGAAGTTTTGTGGCAAGAGCAAATTAAAAAAATGTCCAGAAAACTTTATTTTTCCAAAAATTATAATTACTCATCTGTTAAAATTTTCTTCAGACATTTTTATAAATTTATGAAAAAAAAAAAAAAATTATCAGTTATTTCTTTAGTATTTTACATTGTAGTTTCTTCCCATATTTTTCTAATATTGTACATTTAAAATTATTCTTGCAAATAAACAATCTAATAAAATGGTGTTTAATTTTTTTGTGGTTAATTCTTGAGAAAAAAAGAATGCATAATCCAAAAATTGCAGAGAGGCTACACAGTAATAGTGGTGTCAAGAAAAAAAAAAAAAATTCCTTTTGACAACTTTTTTTTTTTTTGTGGTACATATGTTTTGCTAAAATTCAATAAAAATTTTTTTGATTTTATAGGCATGCAAGAACTTATTTTGGGACTGTACGGTCATATTCTGAATGTTGTTTCTGCTTGTTAGAAATAAAATGAACATTTCACTTTGGCTAATGTATTCAACAGAGTTAATTTTCAAAATGGCCAACAATTTTGCTACAGCTCATGAAAATATTAATATATTTTTTATATTTAAAAAAGTTATTGCTGGGCATTCAAACGCTATAAATGAAGTACCGATCAGATTTCAAACAAAGCTTATAAGCAAATATCTTTGCCTTATAAAATAGAAATTCACATTTAAATATTCTATCAGGTATTATTTAAAACAGAAAAATGTACTGTGTTAAAAAATAATGAATACACTTTGGTAACAACAGTTTTTCAGAAGACAGGAATTGATGTATAATGCCTTAATTTCTAAAAAATATTGAGACTTTCTGAGGAATTTGTCTCACCATTAAATTCACTAGCCATACAGTCTCCATCACCCATATGACTAAATCAGCTGGCTAGCTATGACAGTCAATGGATTTATTCACAGTAAGTCACCATTTTTTTTTTTTTTGCTGGAACCCTCATGAGGGTATTGATTGCACCACCTTTCTCAGTTAAAATATCTTCAAGTTAGTGGACTGCTTGCACTCAAGAACCCACCTGTTAGTTTTTTTTTTAATCTTCAGCTTTGTGTCTTGTATCAAGGTTAGTAGAATACACGGATTCAACCAAAGATTTGTAATCTGCATAAAACTTACAAGAAGTGAATTTATGTTGGAGTTGCAGCACGCTTCCTGGAAATTAGCATAGCAGCAAATTTCTGCCTCTCCAGCATCAAAAGTAAAGCTAAAGTTTTTGCCACTAAGTTCAATTTAATAACCCATCTTGATTGTCATGACAACACCCTCCCACCCCTTTGCCAACATTTAAGGATGATAGCATCAACCTTGAGACTCTTCCCACCTTCCAAATTACCAAACGATATGTCATTTATGCTGTCCAAAGGATGACGTTTTAGGTTGATATTTACCTTAGCATCTACTGAAATCACACACATCAAAATCTGGATAATGTATCTGTGTACTCGTCACATTCAACACACCAATAAAGAGCAACTATAAGCTCTTAATTTAGTTTATTCCAGTGTCTTCTTTCAGTCGTGTTTATTCTTTCGAGTCTGCTTAAATCAATCCTCCTCTTGTATGACCTTCAAAGGTACATTATGTAAAAGAGTCATGTGAAAACTTCAACATGACATTTTATCATTTTCAATTCTTTTATAATATGATCTGTCTTCATTTCTTAATAACCAGTTTATTTGTGACTAACTTGACAAAGAAATATCTGAAGAGGTAAAAGGCTACTCAAATTATGTGAAGAGTTCCTAACAGTCCATTGTCAATTCTCTATTAGTCAGTGTCTTTTTCTCCAGAATTGGCTAAGAATTAATGCAAAGTAGACGATACACTTGGCTTTAATCTAGGTGCCCTTACTAATGAAAATTATCTCCACCGCAATTAACAAAACCAAAAAAAAAAAAAAAAGAATCTCACTTTCATTTTGCAACAATTGAAAATTCAACTTTCCATCTCAATTTTTCAAAATCTAACTTTTTTTTTTTAATCGTATCACCCCAAGCAAGGCGATAATGCCACTGATGTGCAGGGGGCTACATAAGATTAAGTAGAAGAGAATGAAGAGGAAGATGAACCAGTTAGAAAGGAGCAAGAGAAGGATGGGAATACAGGTGTGATGACAGTTGCAAAGGTGGAGAGAAAGGAAAGGATATATAGGGTGGTGAAAGAACTAGAGTTAAGTGGTTAATAGATGAGTATTGATATTGTATTTAAATTCCTGGAGGTTGTAGCCGTCAGGGAAGCAAGAATATGGAAGTGAGTTCCACAGGTGGGAAGTGCAAGATTAGAATTGTCATCTGCATTTGGTTAATCTAACTGTGAATGGGTGGAATCCAGTTGCCAATCTGGTTGCACGAGTAAACACCTGTTGCAGAGGCACCAGTGACTTAAGTTCATTGGAGCAGAAGCCATGAAAGTATTTATAGAACAGACAAAGAGAGGCCACATCTCGTTGGTGGGGAAGTGGCTGTAGTCGGTACCTATCACATTACTGATTCTCTTTTTGAGCCTGTCGAGAACACTGAGATGAATAGCAGGGGCGCCTGACCATATATGGCAGCAGTATTCCATACACAAATGAATGGTTGATTTGTATATATGCAGGATGGATTCAGGCAGGAAAAACATCCTGGCCTGACAGTGACCCAACCTTCTTAGCAGTGGATTTAGCTATGGACTCAATGTAGTGGTTCCATTTGAGATCAGAAGAGAGGGTAAGGCCGAGGAGGCGCAGTGTATTGCTCTCAGGGAGACTCATTTGGTCCATGCTTATGGGAGGCAGGAGAGGTTGCCTGTGATGATTGACACAACAGTTTGGTCTTAGTCACATTGAAATTGACAAGCCATTTCTTGCCCCAAATGCCTTAAAAACAACTGTAGTTACAAACAAATTGTAAAAACAATGCATCTTTTATGCCAATTGCAGCAACCAACATTTCAAATGTTGCTAGTCTAGCTTTTCCAATTAATGATAACTACAATATTTGCCCTTTACTTTTTTGATGTGTCTAAAATTCAAAATCCTTTACTGAACAGAATCCCTTACACAAGTTGTTGATTTTCCCATGTGTTTCTCTAATAATACTAATGGAACTGACTCACTGCCAGATCTCCGTTTCACTCCTGTACCTGACTCTTGCCATATTATGCAGCTTTGCTCGCTTGGAAACTGATCATGCCGTGGTTTCCATTAATATCTCCTTTCACATCCCCTCCTCCCAAGAATCACAGACCAGCAGAATATCTTACTGCTACCAAAGAGCAGACTGGGAATCATTCCGCGATTTCCTGTGTGACATCCTTTGGCGCAAAGTTTTTAGTCTTCTCATTGCAGACTGTGTCCAAGACTCTTCTTGGGTTAAAGATACTTTCATCTCAGCTAGGAAGTTACGACTTAAACCCCATTTGTCCACCTGGTTCTCACCTGCTATTGCTCACAGGAATCATTTCTGGTTTTATCAGAGCCACACGTCTGACCATAATAGGCGCCTTTTTGCCTCTGCTTGTAATCAGGGCAAGAGGATCCTTAATGATGCTAGGCTGTTTGCTGAAAGAATGAAACAGTGTATAGCATCTCGCAAATTCAGCTTTAAAGCCTACTGTAAAAATGTGTTAAATGAGCCACAAGATTAGCAACCCTTTTACTGTGAAACCAATAAATTGTAAACGCAAATTCTACTCCAGTAGCTTCTTTTCTCGCACTTCCCGCCAATGGAATTCCCTTCCATTTACTTGCTTTCCTGACAGCTATAATCTCCAAGAATTTAAATGTAAAGTCAATAGTCATCTATCTCACTAACCTGCATCCCCCCTCTCTCTCGTGCTCCTTTCTCCATCCACTCTACTCTCATTATTATTGTCATCCTTCTCTTACCCACTTCTTGACACCCCCTATAACCTGTTACTCTTTCTCATAACTTTCCTCCTATGTAACCCCCTGCAAAACAGTGGCAATAAAATGCCTTGTTTGGGGCGACATGATTATAAAAAAATATAGCAGCAAACCCTCAATCCCCACTTCACTCCAATCAATGAATTTGAGGTCTTCACATCTTCAGCAGACAAGGCTTGCAGATTCTCTACCAACTCAACATTTGATTCGTTTGGGGTATCCGCACCAGACTTCCCACCTAGAACTGAGGCTCAACTGAGTGACGTTCACATTACTCCCTCGCTGGTCTCTGACATAATTTCAAAGCCTGACCCCCATAAGGTGAGCGGAGGTGATGGAATCCCAATCGTTGTCCTGAAGAAATGTGCTCCTGAACTCTCCTCCATCCTCTCCAAAGTCTACAACTACTACCTCTCTGCTTCTTGCTTCCCTGCCTACAGGAAGTCCTCCTTGTGGTTCCTGTATCTAAGAATGCTGGAGAACCCTCAGACCATACTAATTATTGCCCTATCAGCCTCCTACCAATTTTTGGCAAAGTGCTCAAGGTTATTATCGATGCTGAAGTGCTACAACATCTCACAGCCCATGTTCTCTTCTCCAATAAACAGTATGGTTTCTGCTTCACCAGGTCTACTGCTGATATGTTAACGACCATCACAGAGTATATATATATATATATATATATATATATATATATACCAGGCTCTTGATAAGAACGGCAAAGCTCGAGCTGTTGCACTAGATATCGCCAAAGTGTTTGACAGTGGCTGGCATGCTAGCCTTCCACGCAAGCTACAGGGCTATGATATAACTGGATGATTGTTTAACCTAATCCAGTCTTTTCTTTCAAATCACGTAATGAAGGTAGTATTGAATAGGCATGCTTTCAGATACTCTCATACAAACATGGGTGTCCCTCAAGGCTCTATTCTATGTTCTACGCTTTTTCTGATCTTCATCAACGATCTCCCTGATATGATCAGATCCAAGTAGGCATTTATGCTGATGATACAAAACATTTACTCCTGCCTTGATAAGAAATCCGCCAAGGCTGACAAAGTAAATTTCGCTGCTGATCTTGAAAAGGACCCCCAATCTGTGGTGGACTGGGGTAAGAAATGACTTGTAAATTTTAATACTTCCAAAACAAAGCTGCTATCCTTTAATAACCACAAAGATCCACTCCTACCCACCATCAGAATGGATCAGGCTAGTCTTTCTGAAAGCAAAACACTGCACCTCCTCGGCCTAACTCTATCAGCCGACCTCAAGTGGAATGACTACATTGAATCCAAAGCTAAATCTGCTGCTAGGAAGGTTGGTTCCCTTTGTAGGGCCAGGAAGTTTTTCTGGTCAAAATCCATCTTGCACATATATAAATCTACCATCCGCCCATGCAGTGAATGCTGCTCTAACATTTGGTTGGGTGCCCCTGCTATTATTCTCATGGTTCTTGACAAAATCCAGCAAAGAATCTGCTATGTAATTGATCCCAACCTGGTAGCTCAACTCCAGTCACTTTCTCACATGTAATGTGGCTTTCCTCTGTCTTTTCTACAAATACTTTCATGGCTTCTGCTCCGATGAGCTTAGCTCCCCTCTGCATGAATTTAGTCCAGCTACTAAACTAGCGGCCAGGTTCCACCCTTTTACAGTGATACCAATCAAATATAACCACAAATTCTACTCTATCAGCCTCTTTGCTCACATTTCCTACCTGTGGAATTCCCTTCCATATACTTGCTTCCCTGAAAGCTACAATCTCCAAGAATTTAAATGCAAAGTCAAGTGCCATCTCTTATCTCCTTGACTCACATCCTTTCCCTGACAACCCTTGTATCATGTTCTTATCCCTTTCCACTCCAGGGTTCTCATCCTTCTCTTACTCATTCTCTGACACTCCCTGTAACTTTCTCCTCTTTCTCATCACTCACCTCTTATGTAACCTCTGAGCACCAGTGGCAGTTCTGCCTTGCTTGGGGTGAAATGATTAGGAAAAAAAAAAAAGTAATACATAATGTTTATGCCAAATCCCAGTGGAGCTCTCATACTAGATGTGGATGCCATCATTAAAACCTTACAAATGTTAAACAGACAGATCTCTGAAATCACAATACAACAATGTTCACATATACACTAGCCTGATCGTCATGTCAATGCCACATCTTTATCACACTGTTCATAACATAAAAGTCCAATCTCTTTAGTACAATGGCGTGCGGTAGAACACTCACTCTGTTGTGGAGTAGTTTTCGCACTGAAGGTTATGATTGTGCCATGTCAGTTGCTAATCGACTTAATGTACCCAAAATGTTAGGAACTTGGTAATCTTCCACTGAAGCTGACTCCTAAGTATTCGGCTAACTGCTGACTAATATTAACTGCCTAGTAGTTCTACTAAACTCCAATAGAACACTCAAGAACTCCTAAGAACTTCCTGTTAACTCTTATTAATATAGGAGGGAGAGTCCGTTATCTGAGGAATAGGTGCGTTTCCCCATAACACCTTTTGCATTTGTGGAGGGGATGTTGTACTATCATTCTACTGCTATTCTTGCAACAGAAGTTCCAGTGGCAATAATGATAGCTCGCATGATGCCCACGCTAAGTAAACATACTCTGAAATTTTTTTTTACAATTTCCCTAACTGGCATAATCACCAGACCAATCTCCTACTGAACATATATAAAATATGAAGGGACAACATTTGACTCATTTGATTAGTCCACCTACAACTTTGGCTGCATTAAGTCAACAAGTCAAGTATTGCCAAATCGTACATAGCATCTGTATGACTGGTTGCATGTGAGAGCATAGGCTTGTGTGAACACCCATGAATATATTGTGAGCCCCATTGATAAAGCCATTGTTTTGCAACCTGTGCACAGTGATGAGTATAATGTAACGTTACCTATAAATTTCATCTAAACTGAAACACATTCTTGTCATGATTTTATTATCCCATATATATTTTTTTTTAAATAAGATGTATTTTTTTTAATTAAATATACTATAAAATAAAATTATGAAAATTGGCAAATATACCAATAACACAAAACACTAAATTCAGATATTTGAAAATTAAATATAAATATTTGATAGACAGGACTTGTCCATATTATTTAACCAAACTTGTTTGAGATAATTATTGCATTATATAATCCTGCAGTAAACAAGGACACTAACACAACTATACATAACTAGCGGAACCCGTAGAATTTCCACGGAAGGATAATCATGATTTCCTGGAAAAATTTTACTTTGTCATACTACAAATGATAGTAACGTTTTCAAACAAAGATATTAGATAATAAAATAACGATAACACAGTGTAATTTTATTAAAATATCTATAAAGGTAATGTCAATAGAAGCTACTTTACTGTAATTTTATATTAAGAGGCATATGCACAGACAATAACCAAAATACTGTATGCTATTTTGTGAGAAATTTTGAAAGAGAAATGTTTTTTTTTAATACTGAAAAATCATGGCTCTTGTGTTTATTGTAAACAGAAAAGACCAACTAAGTAATGGTCAAGTGTGTAGAGGCCAGAAATTTTGTTATTAAGCTGCAGGATACAACAACAAGCCTACCTATTTTTACTATATTGTACAGTACACACACAATTACTGCTACAACCACCAGCTTAAGCTGCTACTGCTACGGTAATGTTATAGGCTCTCTCCTCTTACTCTCACTCTTTACTACCCTTCCATTTGGCAAAGGTGAGAGAAAGGCTGAGGAGAGTAGCGTTTAAAAAGATAGAGGGGAAGGAAAAGCTTGTATAGAGAGTAAGTGGCATAACAGACGGAGAAACTAAGTAATTAAGGAAGAAACAAGCAGAATTATTATATGATATATGATGAAAAGTTCTTAGTGTCAACTTTTCATCAACCCCTTCATATATTAAAAATCAGTTATGTTTGTTTTTGGTTCATAATAAGCAAAATTATTAAAAATACAATTGTTTTCACAAATCAGATTTCATGAATTGTTTTATAATATCATAAAAAACAATAGAAATAACTGACCTTGCATAAAGGTTCTTCTCTTGCTATGCAGTCTTCAATGTAAGGATTAACCTTATCTGTATCAACACCATTGATAAATTCTGTGTGAGGGAAAAAATAAAAAAAATTGGCTGAACGCATAATGAATATAAATAATAATATTCAACAAAGAAAGACATTTACAAAATAAAATATTATAGTTAAAAAAAGATAAAAAATTTTAGAAATCAGTTACATCCAAAAATTTAAAAAAGAAATTTAGGCAACAATTTAATCAATCACAATTTTGTTTTGTTGTATATTTAAACTATTTTGTTCCAACTGACAAACATAAAAATATTCTCTTGTGGGTAAATTTGAGGAAATATTTTTTATGCATACCTTAAATATTTATCAAGAATATTATAGCATAATGTATGTTTAGTTTGTGTTGACAAGAGATATTTTATATTGCCAAGTGCAGGTACAGAAATTGGCCTTTGTGTTAGACAATCTTTACAAAAATCATAAAAGTTAAAAAATTAAAAAAAAATTAAAAAAAAAGAAAAAGAAAAAAAAATAAAAATAAGGGTGCATTGTTGCTCAGTCATTGCTTCTCAGTGATTTTGAGATGAAAAGCATTTATGCAGCCTTGTGGGTGATGAATTATTTTCAATCTCAAGCCTATCACTACTCTCACTATTTTTTTATGGTAGATGTTTGAACAGACAACATTCCTTAGTTCCAGCAGTTCAGAACCCCCTTGTCACATACTGAGAGCATCCTGTTGGGAGCTTGTTCCACACAATAGCAGTTCTCTGGAAGAAGATACCCGAGTAGAACTTCCTCCTTACCAATGGGACGTAAAGAAAATGACAATTATTTGATTTTGTGTATGTGACAAGGGGGTTCTGAACTGCTGGAACTAAGGAATCACCACAATCGTAACCTCTTCAAATCTACAATAAAGTGTTATCTATCCTACATATCCTCATAATCTGCTCTTCTGTTCCTTGCATCTATACAGGGTGAACATTTACTTTAAAAAGGTTTACAAATAAAGTGTTCATCTCATGCAAGAACCAGAGGAGAAGTAATTCTGATTGGTTTGAATATCATAAATCATTGCTCTTGCCTTAAGGCAAGTGGAATCTGTTAAATCAGAATGGGTCCCTATTCAATTATCCAGCCTTCTCTTGTTTCCCAGAAAACATCAGAAATTCAACAAATCCTGGCAGCCAATCTTACTGCAGAGATAAAAAACAGTATTACATCCTGGTTATTCCTTCATCATTCCAACAAAATCAAGAGATCAGATCTCACACCATTTTTGGCACAAGCATTTTTCACTTATTTGACTTCTATATTTCTGAGATAGTGTACATAATTACAATACCCTATTTACATTGTTGTCCTCATCTTTATTGTGATATTCACAACATTTTAGCTGTTGTAGTCTCCTGCCTTCTTCAGGTGACTAATTTCAAACTGAACCCTTTATTTCATTCACCGGAATAGATTGTTCTCGTTTCACAAGTTATATTTCTTCCAGATTTCTCAGTAAAAGTTATCTCCCTTTAAATCATAATACAACATATTGAAAGCCAATATTCACAGGACAATACCACAACTTCAACTCCTACCACCCATACAGTGTAAAGAAAGGGACCATCTGCTGCTTATGACATTGAGCAAAAGTCATAACAAGATACATGAACAAGAAATGGTCAGTATAAGCAGTACCCTACAACGTAAACACCCTGGGTACATGACATGACAATAGCTCCAACAAACTGGAATAAAAGAGTGTAAGAGAATAACGACACTCAGAAAACAACCTCAGTCTGCCTACCCTAAGTGAAGGGATTATTGAAAAAATACAAAAGATCTGGGGTCCATATAACATCAGGACAAACTTTAAAAACACCTCTTCTGAGTAAAACCTTTCATAGAGAAGAACATGATTGAGGATTGCACGTACATCATCCTAAGCAGCTGTGGTAAGAAATATAAAAGAGAAACAAGCCACTCTCTTAAGATAAAACTGCAAGAACACAGCAAAGCTGTAACATGAGAAGAAATAGAAAAATCAGGCAGAGCTAATCACAAAGAAGGAAAAGGGAGATCACAATCTCCTGTGGGATGAAGTTGAAATAAGATAAAGAACATCAGTGAAAAATATGAAAACTTAAAGAATCAGCACATATGCTAAGCCACAAAAATCTAAGTCAACTAAGCAGAGAAATGAATAAAATATTGGAAGCAATAATATGGAGTGCTAGAGAAAAACATTTACAAACAACAAAATTGTAATATGAGCTCTGGTAAAGACTTGATACTGGGATATTAGGCTTACAAGTCTCAAAAATTATGTCCTCAAGACATAAGGACATGGCCCATTGGTTGAATCCAGTGACTTGACCCAAAGAGTTGAGAGTTCACAGCAGAGATCAACAAAAACTTAGAGAGTTGAGTGAAAACGAGATAACTGATACAGAGACATCCAAGTCCTGAAAGAGGCATGGCTCATGGAATGAGAATAATCTTTCCTGGTGAATGAAATAAAGGGTTCAGTTCGAAATTCCAATCAAAGAAAAAAGCCACAGCTTACAATAGCCGAAACGTCATGAATACGATGACAAGATGAGGACAACAGTCCAAACAGTGTAAATGATTTGGCTGCTGTTTTTATCTCAACATATTTTTTGTATTTAGAAAAAAAATTTAAGATTTAGCCAAAACTGTTTCAGTTCAGAATCCCCTATCAATTTGACAAGATTTTTGCAAAGGGAACTCTCATTGATTGAGACTCTTATTAATTTGCACTTAACTTTGCCTTGCCTTGAGATCTGTAACTAAAAAATGATATTGCTGCAAAGTATCCATCAAAAATGCTAAAGCAGCTGGTATTATTTTAATATCTCTAAAATAAAAATGAAAGTCTTTGTAACTGGTTTTTACCTGGATGAGCAAAATTATAATCTTTAAGGACAAGACAAGCTTCAAGAAAGAGAACAAAGTTTTAATAAATTATATAGATACATTCTTTTTTTTAGCTGATTGTATTCAGACTGTTTACAACAAAAATAAATATTAACCAACTCGATGATGGTCAGAAAGCTCAAAATCTCAAGTAACTCCTATTTTCCCTTGAACCTTATCTCAAAATTATTTTCAATGAAACAATTATATGCTATAATCAATAAATGTTAAATGCCAACTAAAATATAGTCACATTTTGTATTGATTTCCAACCAATTTCCCTATAGTTTGTCCAATACTTTTAAAGGATAATGAAAAACAACCTTCTTATTTATTAGTCACAAGATGTAAAATATAACATGTAGATAAAATTTTATGTAATCTGAATTGTTCATGCTGGTAAAAAGACAAAAGACAAAAAAAAAAAAATTCTTACCATTTTCAGTTTGGTGACAGTCAATAAAACTATCCGTATTTATTGCATTCTTGATCAGCTCAACAATGGTAAGATCTAAAAATCATAGAAATAAAAAGTTATTTTTGTTTTATACTCCAATTCTTGAAACAAAATATTTTGATTTTATTTAGTAATAATTTTTATATAATTTTCATATATATCACATATGTAGATTCACATACAAATTTAAACATGGGCTTCAGGCTACTGTATGAGATTTAAAAAAAAAATAAACAAATATTGTAAACTTTTACAACTACAAATGATGGATGTACAAGAACAGGGTTTTAAATGTTTTCTTTTTATTAAATAAAATAACCAAAATACAAATGAAAAACATCTAAATAAAAACAACAATGATTGTTTTTTAAGCAAATATTTATGACCAAGTTATTTTCATGTTCTAAAATTAACAAAGTTGAGCAAATATTGATTATAATAACAAATTATGGAAGATGGCTGAATATGTGTGTGTGTATATGTCGGGTTAGGATTATGTTTAGTAGCACCAAGATTGTTGGGTTTTTTTTTCAGTAGTTTTACTATTTTGCAAAGCAGGTTTTTTATTGTAATGTGCTCAATATCAGGGTAAAGACAGAGCATTGATAGTTTTAGTGTTAAGAGTTTGTTACTGAGCAGGTTCATGCTGACTTTGAAGTTTCATGAGTGAATACATCATAATGGAGCCCTCACAAAACTTCAAAATCAGCATGGAACTGCTCAGTTAAAGTGACAAATTCTTTGCACTAAAACTCTCTCTCTCTCTATATATATATATATATATATATAATAATATTAATTATAGTAATAATACCAATATTAACAGAACTAATTCTGTCAAGACTAGCAATAATTAAACTACAAATGATTATATATATATATATTATATATATATATATTACAGTGAAGTATCTGAATTAAAATATATATATATATGTATATATATATACATAGTAATTTTGTTATTACAATGGTTTATAAAAATCACTACACAAAAATTTTTATGTTTCAGAACATTATTGTTCATTTTCAGGTGATTTTCTAAAGTAAATAATTGGTTTTATTTTAAAATATCACCCGAAGAACAATAATGTTCTGAAACAATTTTTTGCGTAGTGATATAATGCTTTTATAAAACACTAGCAGTATAGCTTGGCGTTGCTCGGGTGTAATAAAAGCTTTAAAACTAATACATGGTCCTAGAGCTCAGGCTCTTTGGACGTTGGCATGAAAGACTAAAAAGCAATAGTTATTTCCAGTCAAAGCAAAACCATAAATTGAAAGAAAAATGAATGGATGCAAGTCAAATTTTGATTTCTGGTATTGATGTCAAATAAGTTTCCGGCACAAACTGAATTTTGAAAGCTAAATAAATCCTTCTGAGTAAATGGTAAGAACTAAGAACTACAATTATACCTACTTAGTGCAAAACCCGAAATAAAAGGGCTGAGAACCCGATTTTGATCCGACCCAATAGGATATAAGGGTATCGATTTCCAATATCGGAGTCAAATAAGTCAGCCAAGGATAAACTAACCTAAGTAAGTCTATGAAAACTTATCGTACCCATTGGAGAAAGTGAGCCATATTGATGGCTGAATATCGGTTTTTGATCAGATTTGATAGAATATCGAAGTTATTGATTTCCAATATCAGGGGAAAATCAAAAAAGATAAGTAACCCATGACCTGACCGGAAGCCTAAAGAATATTTGTGTGAAGTTTGGTGAGAATCGAATAAAAATTGTGGATTTGTATAAAAGACATACAGACAGATAAACAGATAGACAGACACACAAACCTCTTGCCTTTTATAAATACATAAATTATAACAAGATTAAGCTAATCCTTTATATTGAGCACTTTTTATAAAAGTAAATGCAACAAACAGTAGGCTTTTAATCTATCTGTTCTTTCACTTCCTCATCACTCTCTCACCAGCGTGACGCGGCTTCCCCGTGCCTCTTCTATAAATACTTTCATGGCTTCTGCTCTGATGAACTTAAATCACTGGTGCCCCCTAGATGTGAATTTGCACGAGATACTAGATTGGCAACTAGGTCCCACCCTTTTATAGTGATACTGATGAAATGTAACCACAATTTCTACTCCAACAGCTTCTTTCCTCGCACTTCCCGCCTGTGGAATTCCCTTCCGCATGCTTGCTTCCCCAACGGCTACAACCTCCAGGAGTTTAAATGTAGGGTCAATAGACACCTAAAACATTAACTCACACCCACTCTCCCTATGTACATCCTAACTCATCTATCACCCTCCTTCTGACATTTCCTATACCCAATCGCTCTATGTAACCACCTGCGCTATAGTGGCAGTGGAATGCCTTGCTTGGGGTGACAAAAAAAAAAAAAATACACACACAAAGTATTATACAGACGATTGTCTTTATATGCCTGAATAGTTCCAAAAGATTTTACAATTGATATTGGCCCACAGAAATTCTTTTAGAAAAAAAAAAGTTCTTACGTTTAGCCACGGCTTGTCGAACTGCCGTTAAATGCGGCAATTTAGATACAAACTGTTTCAGTTCACCCACAGTGTTGGCAGAATGACGTTCCTAGGATGAAAACAACAAAGTCAAATATTTCTAGATTTAAACAATAACAATACAAAAGAATACGGAATGCTAGAGAAAAACAATTACAAACAACAAAATTGTAATATGAGCTCTGGTAAAAAACTTGTTACTGAGATATTAGGTTTTTAAGTCCCAAAAATTCGTACACTGATATCCGCAAGGACATAACCCAGTGGATAAAAGCATTGGTTAAATCCAGTGACTTGACCCAAAGAATTGTGAGCTCACAGAAGGGGTGAAGTAAAACTTCTCAAATTGGATTGAAACCTAAGCAGAGCCAAAATGTCAAAGTGAAATTTTTCATTTTATAGATTTAACAAATGTGTTCAATGAAAAACATTTCTGAAAAGGATTTCAAGTCTTGTTATAATTTGAGTGAAGAACTTGTATGTTTATTTTTTTAAACTCTCACTTCAAAAACTTTAATTCATATATATTTTGTTTTAATTTAGAATATTATTTTATTAATTAGATAAGATAATAATAGAAAATATTAATTATAACATAGATTCTAAAATACAATACGTAAAAATCTATCTGTATGAAATTGTCAAAATTTCTTAAATTTTAACTAATTTGCCTTTCAATACATGCTTTTTATTGCAATGTTTAAGCTTACATTCTAGAATAAATTATATAGCAATAAAACATAAAAGTGCCTCCAACAATAAGAAAAAGAAACAAGTTAAATTATTAATAATGAACAGAATGTATAATCATTTATATCCATAGGTTACAGTATTTACATTGTCCTCATCTTTGTTGCCATTTGTACAATGTTTCGGATGTTATATACTCCAGCCTTCTTCAGATGCTAGGAATTTCAAACCGGATCCTTTATTATGATCACTGGGGTATATGAACTCTGTTTCTGAAGGACACATTGTTCACCACTGCTGTAGCCTGGTATCGAACTCACAAATAACTTGCAGGGTTAAAGGGAGATAACTCCTGACTTCCAATCGAGACTTCCTGCAAGGAACGGAGTTCATATACCCCAATGATTATAATAAAGGGTTCGGTTCGAAATTCCTAGCACCTGAAGAAGGCCAGAGCATACAACGGCCGAAACATTGTACAAATAGCAACAAAAATGAGGACAATAGTCCAAATAATGTATTAATTAATAATACTTATATTATACTTATAATTAATACCTTATTGTGTTTTTTTATCATGTATTCCAAGAGTGAATTAATAAAACATTGAAAGTTAAAAAACTTTTCACTGAAGTTTTCAGTACAGTAACTTATTTTGTCTACTATCAGTTCTTTTCATTTTGTTTTATGATTTTATTTGTACAATCCTAGAACAATAGATTAAAGTAACAGATTTAAAGAATTAATCATTTACATCAAATTCAGCTGACAACAATTTCAGCTTCTTGCACACCAAAGCATTGACAGCATCAATGTTCTTGTCTCGAAGATCTGCAAATAATTCATCTGAAGAATTGAGAACAATGTTTTTTGGTTCTTGGGCTGCATCAGGCATAGCTTCTCTTTGCTGTTGTTCTTTGGTCATAAATTTCTCAGCTGGAAGTTTCACATTGGCTGCAGTCGGAAAAAAGCCAGTGTTAAACTTGAAGGCAGACAATAAAAACCGATTTTAATATAAAGTATGATAAAGAAAATAATTATTTCAAAACTAGCTGTACCCAGCCACACGTTGCTGTGGCTCAGTTTGGTTAAACTGGAAAATTTATTTCCTAAACCAACAAAATAAATGGGATATTGATAATAATTCGTTGGAAAAAAAAAAAAAAATTTAAAAAAGGGAAGCGATTTATGTTGTTTACACCTGCCAAAATAGAAATAATAAAAAAGCATTTAGGTTTAAAAAAAAAATTTAAAAAAAAAAATATAAAAATAAGAAATTTATTTACTAAAACAACAAAATGGGAAATGTGTATTAGATTTGAGAATCGTGTATAATTATTTATATAGATCATGTGTGTATAAGTTTTGTATTTGCTCACAGAAATTCTAAAACATAATTTCATTTACATTAAATGTAGAGTTTTCCCATGTTTTCTATGAAATAAAGTTCTCTTTAAAGACATACATATTGAAATCAAAGTTTTTTGCTTCGACCCTCATCAGCTCTAATTGACTTTGCAAAATATATATTTTTTAATATTGTAATATTTTTTAATATTAGGTATATAAAAATACGCTCGTATTCGATTAAAATGCTATAGTAAAATTTCAAAACAATTAGTGCAGACATTTTCTATATTAGCAGATAGTAACAAACGGACAAGTACATTTTTATTTATATAGATATATGTACGAGATGATCAACTCTAAATGAGTTTGTCCAGGTTTTCTTCAATTTTTTTTTTTTTATTTTCCTTAAAACGTTTATAAATCAAGTATTTTCATTATTCCTGACTTTTATTAAATGTTATTTTGAGTAGATACTCATAGCTGAGTAGACACTATTTTTCTACTGGCCTGAATATTCCAGAAATCTTATTAAAGAAAAATATGTGCTCATTCATGAAGAAGCTTTGCCAATCAAGCAAGCTCTGAAAAGTGCTTTTAAGCAAAATACTACTCATCACAGATTTCTCAAAATTATCATATCTGATCAGTTTGGTATCCAGTTGATTATATGTCAGATCTAATAGTGGTTTCCCTCTGCCCAGGGATACACAGGTTCAAATCTTGCCAGAGAGTGCATATTTTTCTCTATATTTCTTGAACATTCAGGCTGGTAGACAAAAATAAATATACTGTTCAATAAATAGAGTGTCTACTCAAATATGAGTATCCATGAAAACAAAAAAACACAAAAACATTTAAAATTATAAAAATTTGTCAGATTAATAATAAAAAAATAAATAAATAAATAAAAAAAATTACTTCTTTATAAAATTACTTTTATTAAACTAATATCTTTACCTCGGTTATTTATTATTAAAACATTTTATCTTATCTTTTGTTCAAGTGCCCTAAAGTGAATGATCGTTACATTATGGATTAGTTTTTAGCATCCACCAACAAGTACATAATAATTTAACAAGAGTCAGTGACCCACCTGGAATGTTTTGGTTAAGAAAAAAAAGAAAAGCAATTTCTAAAGTAAAAACAAGAATATACTGACCGAATTAGCATGTCATCCTTAATCATTTTACATGAAAGTTAATGTTAACAACAGGATACGTTCTTGATCCGGTCTAATATTGCGGATGTGCGTTGTGGTGCAGTGGATATTGACTCAGAACAACAAATTGGGAAGCCAAGTTCGAATTCCTTGCATTCACTTACACACAAATACCCTTGAGAAAGGTATTAATCTGTCTCTTACCTCCAGTTATGGGTTAAATAACAGGACAGATAGGATTCTATAGCCTTGGCTGAAAACCAGTCTACCGCAGAAAGCAATGGCAACCTACTGCGGGATAACCTTCTGCACAGCCAGTCATGTCTCTTTCTATACATTATCGCCTAAAGCATCTATCACGTATGGCACTTAACTGACTAAATATAAAGTCCAAGGGAGATAATTGGGTAAAGGAACATTGAAAATTATAATTACCCAAAACACAAAGGGAAATGGCTTTCTTTTCTTTATCCTATTTCTAGCCAATATTTTTAGATGTCACCTGTAGGATAATGAAGATGTCAGAAAAATTTAAACTATTTTGTCATGACTAAATTGCAAAGTGTGATTGGGTCTAGTCAAGCAATTAAAAAATACTAGCAGTATAGCCCGGCGTTGCTTGGGTGTAATGAAAGCTTTAAAACTAATCCATGGTCCTGGAGCTCAGACTCTTTGGACGTTGGCACGAAAGACTAAAAAGCAATAGTTGTTTCCAGTTAAAGCAAAACTGTAGACTGAAAGAAAAATGAATGGATGTAAGTCAAATTTTGATTTTCTGGTATCGATATCAAATAAGTTTTTTCGTCGTAAACTGAATTTCGAAGACTAAATAAGTCCTCTGAGTAAATGGTATCATGGCTGAGACTAAGAACTACAATTATACCTACTTAGAGCCAAACCCAAAGCAAAAACAAAAATAAAAGGGTTGAAAACTGATTTTAATCAGACCCGGTAGGACATCAGGGTATCGATTTCCAATATCGGAGTCAAATAAGTCATCCAAGTATAGAACTGCAACCTTGAAACTTCTGAATATCGTTTCTTATGTCTTTGTCTATGAGTGTATCAAATTTGATTAAAATCGGACCACTCCTTCTATAACCCCATTTTTTTGATTATCCATTTTCGATATTTATCAGGGGTACCTCGACACAAAACCTAGCTAAGAACGCTCACAGATGCTTATAGTACAACTGTGTAAATTTTCAAGAAAATCGGTTCAGCCGTTTCGGAGTCTATATATAGGTAATGGACATATACACAGACAAAGTTCCATTTATAAATAAGTTTAGATGGCTGTCTAGGAATATATTGTCTTGTTCTTATTTAATATGGTTCAGTTATTGCTTGCTCTGTTTCCTAATAAGCCTACTTCTACACTGCCTGGTCCAGGGACTGAACTCACAATCGCTGTCACCTAGTTCACAAACCAGTAGTACACAAAAAAGACAACCGGCTAAATGTAAATAGACTTTTCCTTTTTCTACCAACATTTTATCTGAAAATAAAATTTTCTATTCTTAAAAGGTCAACAAGTGGTTATAAGTTCATTTTCTTCTACTCCCATCCCCAACCCTTACATATAAGACAAGATAATACTTACTACAACTGATGTTGAATATTTCATCAATGAGTCCCTCATAAGTTAACTGTGAAAGCATTGGAGTGAGTAGATCAACATTACGATCAATAACAAGCAGGTTGTCAATTTGTGGAGTCAATTGCGGCTCTCTGCCACCAAGTTCTCTACGCATACGCAACATCATGTCGATTAAATGCTGAAAAGAAAATTTTAAGAAGTATATCAAGTTTTTTTCTTTCTCTTTTTTTAATTAAACTCCAGTAAATTGTTTCCAACATACATAGAGAGGCAACCTTAAATTAAAAAATAAATAAAATAAAACATTTGATGACCAAATCAAATTTGTTTTTGATCTAAATAAGAAAGATTTCAATCTTTATCAAAATGAATTTTGCATTAATTGCAAAAGACAAATAGTTACTTTCCTTAAAGGAAAGAAAAAAAAAACATTCAAGTGATGAAATTCTGAAGATTAGTGTTCTGGTGGTGTCATTCGGATTTTTTTTTTTAAATTGCTATCACTCCATGCAAGGCAAGAAAGCCACTAAGACACAAGGAGGGGGGTTTACAGGGTGTTAGGAACAGAAACATTAATAATGAGAGGGAAAAGAAAAGAGTAATCAGGAGGATAGGAGATAGCGATTGACATTGCATTTAAATTAAAGATTTACCTTTTTAAACTTTTATAAATATTACATGTTATTTGTATCAACCTTGTTTTTGAAAATCTCATCTTGTGCGGTAGGTAAAAGTCTAAGCATTAACAAATAAATAACACTGATGATTTTTCTAGTTAGATACAAAATATACAACAATATTTTGCTAAAAGTGCAATGGTCTATCAACCAGAACAGAGTAATTTCATTCTTGGCAAACAAAATTTGCTTCCTTACCTTTGCACAGTCACCTTTTCCATAGAGATTTGGAATGATCCCATAAAGACCTTGTAAAGTCATTAATGATCTTGCTGCATAGAATAGCGACGTGTAATCATTTTCCAAATAACATTCCTAAAAGTAACAAAAGCAAAAACAGAACGCTAATCACAAACATTGTGTTAAGGTCTTTTCAAAAGAAAGTATCCATTGCTGAAGGTTCTTTCTGGTCAAAAAGAATAATTTCAAATTTTACTTATTTATGTAGAGTTTTTCTCTTTCAAAATTAAATTTTGGTAAAAGTCAGTATGACATTTACTCAATTCAAATAAATAATGATAGAAAGATTGTATCAAAAAGCCCAATGAGTAAAAAAACAGAATTTCAAATGTTGATTTATCCTAAGTGTGAAACAGGTGACAAATATTTCACCCACCAAGCAAACCTAAAAATCAGTAAAATACAAAGGTTTGTTATTTTTTTTTGTTTGTTTTATTCACTTACTCTGAATGAAGAATCCATTTCCATTGAAAGAAGATCATAATCAAAGGGAATCAATTCCATATTAAATTCTTCAACATTTGAAAATGTACCATAAATGCCCATTTCCTAAAATAAGAATAAAATTGTTATGACTTAAGTATAACTTCTTGGCTAAGTGGAGCAAAATTTGTCTTCTTTTAGTATTAAAAAGATTAATGACAAAAGTTCATAAAAAAAAACTTTTCTCAATTTGTCAGACATCTTTCCTCCAAAATTGTTCTTGATATATAAAAATTAATATATTGTTATCCCATAACCTATACAAACACATACACACAGAGATCACACACACTTTACAAAATACAACTTTTGACAAAAAAGTAATATTTACCAAAGAACAACTTAAATTGATAGAAAAAAGCCATTAATAGGATAACAATATATACATTTTTATATTTCAAAAACAATTTTGGAGGAAAGATGTCTGACAAATTGGGAAAGTTTTTGTATGATAAAAGGACAAAATGCATCACAAGAACTTTTCCCACTTTGTCATACACCTCCTCCACTATATATATATATATATATATATATATGGCTAGAAAGGTAATAGTGAGTGCCCATCAAAAATATAACAATATGTATTTAACAAAACAAATCTTCTTTGAATACAAGATAAAATTGAAATTCAGGCAATAGCTATTTTTTTTTAAATGAGCTTATGTCTAAAGCAGAAATATGTGCAAAATTGGAATAGAATTGTAGGGAATAGCTTCCTAAAAGTGTCATATTAACATAATATTTTGTTTATTTGTAAAAATTTTACCTTTTTTCATTCAGATAATAAATACTGAGATTTTTTATAGATATACCTACCTTCAATTTTTTCTCACAAAGGAGGCTTTTGCAAGGAACAAAAATGATGTTGAAATCTTTATGGTAGCCTCCTTTTTGTTTTTCTCTGTAAATAAAAATAATCTTCATTTTAGTTTCAGAATCTCTGCCACTTATTGAGAGAAACTGGAAATAAATTTACTGTTAAAAATATATATATATATATATATATAAACATTTTTAAGAACTTTATTTTGAAATTATAAAAAGTGACATATTATAAATCACATGAAAATTTGTGGAAAACAGGTTTGTTTCATCCAAAAACTCAGCTGATGTTTTTCCACTCTGACATGAAGCATTCTTACTAATCATACATACATACCCAACATACTATGTATTGATAATTTCTTTTTTCAGAATTCTTATTACAAATTATGAAGCTATAATTTGTTTTCATTTTTTTCAACACTAGCAGTATAGTGTAATGAAAGCTTTAAAACTAATCCATGGTCCTGGAGCTCAGACTCAGCCTAAAGAATATTTGTGTGAAGTTTGGTGAGAATCGGATAAAAATTGTGGATTTGTATAAAGAACATACAGACAGATAAACAGACACACACAAACATCTTGCTTTTTATATATATATATAATCGATTTTCTGCACTATTGTAAGAACTGCAACCTTGAAACTTCTGAATATCGTTTCTTATGTCTTTGTCTATGAGTGTACCAAATTTGATTAAAATCGGACCACTCCTTCTATAACCCGATTTTTTTCGATTATCAATTTTCGATAATTATCGGGGGTACCTCGACACAAAACCTAGCTAAGAACACTCGCAGACGCTTATAATACAACTGTGTAAATTTTCAAGAAAATCAGTTTAGCTGTTTCAGAGTCTATAGGCAAGGGATACACACACAGACGCAAACACAAAGTTCCATTTATAAATAAGTTTAGATTAGGACTTTTAGAAGGTTAGATACAGAATGAAGTCAGTTACTTCCTTTAATAAAGAAAATAAACAAAAGTTTGTTTTTTCATTGCAAAATCTGAAAATTCATTCCCAATATAGTTGCATACATTTCAGATGGTTTCTACCTAGTTAAAAAATTACACACAAAGATTCAGTTTAATTATTATAATGCTTTGGCTGTTGTAACTTTGAACCTTCTCCTGATAACCTCTTGAGAATTATGAACCAAACCTTTTATTAAATCTATGAAGTAGAGTGTTTTTTATTCAGGTATTCATGCTGGAGGATAATTTTCCCTTGTGATATCACAAGTCAGTTCCAGTGAATCAGAGTACATCCAGTCTGAAAGTCTGAAGTTATTAAGTGAATCATATGAACTTTAATCATTCAAATTTGGTTTAACAATAAATTGTATCATTATTTGAGGTTTTCTGAAAAACCGTCGACTGAAGTTATTAGACAAAACCAAACAATCACATTTTACTTCAACAGAAAGGTAATGAAATAATCAAAAAATTGATCAGCACCTATAATAGAATGAATGAGAAACACATAAGTCTTTGAATCCTTTACATTTTAATATAATGGCTCTTCTCAATAACAACCAGTAATCTATTATCTATTTTTTTTTTTTTACTTCAGCAAGTTCGAATTCCGATAGTTTTAATTGCTTCCCATCACTCTGCTTTGTTGTTATATTGTTTGCCACCTTTATATATAATTTAACCTTCACAATTGACCATAGATTTTCAATTGGATTTAGATCAGTCTCTCCTGTAAATCTCTTATGCTCAAAGAATTCATGGGTAAGCTTAGATAGATGAGAAGAAGCATTATCATGCATAAATACACACTTCACTTTGAAACTGAAATGAGAATTGTACCAAGCAAAGAAAATCTTGTTCATAAAATTGCAATAGTTTAACACCTTCATCGAGCTTGAATGGTCCAATAATAGTTGGGTTGACAATTCCAGGTGATACAGCCTCCATGTTGCCTTCTTTTAGCCACAGGCTTGTCTGAATTGAATAAAATGCATCCTTTGGGCCATTCATCAGGTCCATCGCATGTCACTCAAGATTTGTCCATAAAAATTACTTCAGAAAAGTCAATTTTCATGTATTTCTTGACACAATTTTGATGCTTCAAAATATTTGCTTTAGTCAGAGAAACTCAACTAGATTTTTTTTTTTTACCAATTTCAATTCACAAAGTACTTTACACCTTTTACCTTTCTTAATTTCCTCAATTCCAACCTTTTCAAAAGATCTGAGAGCTGGTCAAAAGTCTTTGTTCCAATATAACTCGCTTCAGTTTACGTTTATCTCAAAGAAGCAAGTTTTTAAAGGGTTTTCATTTGTCTCAAGTTCTCAACTTGGTTATATTTTAACAGAATTCTTTATCATTCCATGATACCTGCTAAGTTCTTTAGATCTCTCTAATATGAACACATTCCCTCACTCACTCTCTAATATGAACACATTCCCTCACTCACTCTCTAATATGAACACATTCCCTCACTCACTCTCTAATATGAACACATTCCCTCACTCACTCTCTAATATGAACACATTCCCTCACTCACTCTCTAATATGAACACATTCCCTCACTCACTCTCTAATATGAACACATTCCCTCACTCACTCTCTAATATGAACACATTCCCTCACTCACTCTCTAATATGAACACATTCCCTCACTCACTCTCTAATATGAACACATTCCCTCACTCACTCTCTAATATGAACACATTCCCTCACTCACTCTCTAATATGAACACATTCCCTCACTCACTCTCTAATATGAACACATTCCCTCACTCACTCTCTAATATGAACACATTCCCTCACTCACTCTCTAATATGAACACATTCCCTCACTCACTCTCTAATATGAACACATTCCCTCACTCACTCTCTAATATGAACACATTCCCTCACTCACTCTCTAATATGAACACATTCCCTCACTCACTCTCTAATATGAACACATTCCCTCACTCACTCTCTAATATGAACACATTCCCTCACTCACTCTCTAATATGAACACATTCCCTCACTCACTCTCTAATATGAACACATTCCCTCACTCACTCTCTAATATGAACACATTCCCTCACTCAATAACTTTGATAGATCCTTTCTTTTCCCCGCCATGTTTGAAAAATATTGGTTCAGAACTTTGAGTAAGTGAGGTTTATTTGATTTGCATAACACTACTTCAGACATGGTGGAGATAAGCTTTTTTGACATTATTCAGTCTAAAGTCTGAACTCTCAGTTGTAATGAAATGTGTTTAAGCAACAATTTTATCCACAAAGCCAACTGACACATGGTTTAGTGGATAAGTTTTGGTTAAGTGAATTGTGTAAAAAAAAAAAAAAAATTAACTGATAAAAGATATTTTCTAAGATGGACAGTGGAATGAAAACAATCTACCATCCACTATGTATTGAATAAAGTGTTTAATTCAATGTTTCCAGGTTATCGATTATGACAGGTACCTGAAAAAGGACAGAGTACAATAGTTGAAACATTGTGATGATAAAAACCCAGTAAAAATAAAACACAGGTTCAAATCATTAGACAACAAAGTTAATAAGTAATAAGCCATAATAATATGATACAAACAGGAAAAAAATAAATAAGAAAAGAGAAAAGTTGAAAGAAGCACTGAAATGAACAAAAACTCACTGAAGTACAGTTTGGACCACTTGTTCCATCAGTTGAAGCTTTGGTCGTACAATGAAGATTACCACCTGAGAATTGGTTACTGGTAAAGACATTTGACGAAGACGATTCATTTTTACCACATCATGTTCCTTTAAAAGAGAATATAAAGATTACTGAAATATTCATAATTGGTGAATCAATGTTGAAGTTTGTATGTGTTTATATGTTCAGTCATTATGATCCAAGAGAAAGTCCTAGGGAAACAGGGTTTGTTTTTTGTATAAATGACCTATTAGTTGACTTTCAAGGTCACCCAAGGTTAGAAATCACTTGAATACCATTTGTATTAATCGATAGTAAAACGGACTAAGATATGGAATATAAAACTGTTTTTGATCTTATAAATGGTGGCCTTATATATTACAGTCAATTACATTCTTAGAGTTAAACTGGTACATGAAGATTAGTCTGGTGAGATAAGGATAGGATACTTATTACTATTGACTTTCAAAGGTCATTTGAATTTTTTTTTTTTACAAGCAAACAATAAGAATTTAAAGAGTTAAAAAAAAAAAAAAAAAACCTATATTTTTCTGTTTTGCTTCTACAATTCTGAAAAATGTTTTCAAAAGAAAGAGTGAACTCAATTTTTCAAGGTGTTTAAAGAAGTTAAAATTTTGCAGAAATTCCAAGCTGCTCTGGAGAGTAAGGCATTCTTATGCCAAGATGCTATCAAAGAAATTAAGTCAAAATTGTTGCAAAAGAATTATAGAGGGGTTGAACTGAACAAATCAAATGACATTGTTCCAGATATCTCTTGAGCTGCCTGATATTCCTCTCAACAGGCCTCAACAAAAACCTGCTTTTCAGAAATCTCAAGTCTAACATTGTGCAAACAGTTCCTCCTATATCATGATGGTAACAATTCCTAAATGGGGTTGGCAATAAGTAGAATGTGTTCATTCCTAGAACTTTAACAGACTTGCCTTTTGAATTCAAATAACTTCAATTCTCAGCAATACTCCACATTGGTTGCTCAAAGTTTGGATTACCAAACAACTTTTCACACTGGCATCCCATGGAAGAAACACTAATATTGTCTACTCAGAAGCCCTATCATTTTCATTTTTTTATTATTTAGTTGTTGGTTTTTTTTAAAAGTAGGTTTTTTCATTTTTAATTTTATCAGCCCTGTCTTCTTTTAGCACTTTGTTTAGATTAATAAATTTTTCAATAACAAAAATTATAAAGACCTCATAGAGTGCAATTAAATAATTTATGACATCAAACAGATTTAAAAAAAAAACAATCAAAAAGTAAAGGTAATTAATTAAAGTATTTTTAACTAGTTTTTAATATATATATAAATGAGAGAGAAAAAAAAAACAACACAATTAAATGGCTATAAATCCAGAAATTATTTCAGCAGTTGTAAAAATACAAGCTGCTTCATCAAACCCTAAAAATCAAATAGTTTAATTTAACTCAATATTAAAAAAAAATATTTCAGGTTAGCACAAAGAGAAAATATAGGTGAAGGGTAGATGTGTATACAGTTTAACATTGAAAGCAGCAATCATACTGAAAATGACACAAAAATAAAAAACACGTACACAGAATCACGCACATACAAAAAATTTTAAAAGGAAAAACAATATACAAGAACAAACAAGAGGACAGATATAACTGCACAGAAAACAAACAACTTTAAGAGGCCAGTATACACACAATATACACAAAACTAACTAAAATAAAGAAAAAAATTATAAATAAAACGGAAAAAAGAAAATGGGCCTATATAGTAGAATATAGTTACAGTCACAAATAATTTAAAAATTAAAAATAATAACATAGAAAAATAATCCACAAGGAAAAGATTTTCACACACATACAAAAAAAAAAAACAAAAAACAAAAAAAAAACAAAAAAACCTGGATCTATAACCATTTAATTATATGTTTTTCTTTCTATATATCATATTGCTCTGGATAATATCCATTGAGCTCTCTATTTTTATCTATTTAATATTTTATATTAATTAGATGAATTTTGGGGATTATCCTCTTCGTTTTTATGGTTTTGGACGTTTATTACCATCATTGTTAACTACCTAATGAGACATTGTTTTTTTTTTCAATGCCAAAACAAGATGTACAATTTTGTAGTAGTTTGTAGTTTGCACATGTTTTAACGTAATAATTAGTAATAAATATTCATTGTTCTATTTTTACATTGAGCACTGTTTTAAATTAATGTTTTGAACATTGCAATTATTTTCTTCATTCTTATTCTTTTGGAGATATATATATATATATATATATATATATATATAATGCCTTGATACCACAGAACAAAAATACAGATCTGAATAAACACGATTTTAATCTCATTTTTAATTTTTTTTAAAAATAATATTAGAACCTCGGCTGCTTTTCAACCAATGCTTCCTCAGTGACTAATTGTTGGCACAATTGTAATTACATTAGACTAGATGAAGAATTCATAGAGATAAGGCTGGAATACATTTAAAATTACGATTAATATGAATACGTAAAATTAAGAAATAAATAAATTTATGATTAAAACAAATGCATAAATAAATGGGTAAATGAACCAGCAGAGCATAAAAAAGAAAAATGATCACTCACAAATCTCCAAATAAATGTCAGTCAGTTAAGTGTCATATGTGATACACGCTTGGGTGATCATGTCTCGAAAGCGACATGACTGACTGGGCAAAAGATTATCCCGCAGTAGGTTGCCATTGCTTTCTGCGGTAGACTGGTTGCCAGCCAAGGCTATAGAACCCAATCTGTCCTGTTATTTAACCCATAATTGGAAGGAATAGACGGATTAATACCTTTCCCAAGGGTATTTGCACGTAAGTGAATGCAATGAATTCAGTTGGAATTCGAACTCGGCTCCTCGATTTCTCGTTCCGAGCCGATATCCAATGCACCACAACGCACAATGTAGAGATTGCAAAAAATTGTCTTTTTGTTTGCAAAGTGATGGTTGCAGCAATTTAAGACATGTGGCTTCCAAAATTAACAAATGATATTTGGACCTGCCTGCGTGCAAAACAGAAAATGAGTCCATCATAAAACATGACAAGCATGACTCATTTTCCAATTGCTGACTCGTGTGCTGATTGCGACACACGAGTATGGTTACATAAATGTAATCTAACATATTTGGAAGCATGTTGGTTTTTCTTGTTTCCAATCTAAGACTCATCAGCCCTATATACTCATCTTCGCATTGACATCTAAACTTATACATGAGTAAACTATTATTATAATAGGGCAGGTGGTCTTTAGAAAATGATGAAACGGGTGCTAAAAACAACACATAATTTGGCTGAAAAGAAAGTAGCAGAAACAATAGGGGAAAGTATCACTTAAATGTTTACATCTCCTGCCAAGAGTCAAGGTAATTTTAGATAGATACAACAACCGCTGCTATGAAAGTCGGTTCTCTGTGTAGGGCCCGGAAGTTTTTTTCCGTCTAAATCTATCCTGCACATATATAAATCTACCATCCGCCTGTGCATTGAATACTGCTGCCATATCTGGTCGGGTGCCCCTGCTATTCTCCTCGGGCTTCTCGATAAGGTTCAGAGGAGGGTCTGTAATGTGATAGATACCGACTTGGCAGACCGCCTGCAGTCTCTCTCCCACCGGCACGACGTGGCTTCCTTGTGTCTCTTCTATAAATACTTTCACGGCTTCTGCTCCGATGAACTTAGATCACTGGTGCCCCCTAAATACGAATTTGCACGTGATACTAGATTAGCAACTAGATCCCACCCTTTTACAGTGAAACCGATAAAATGCAACCGCAACTTCTACTCCAACAGTTTCTTTCCTCACACTTCCCAAACTGTGGAATTCCCTTCCACACGATTGCTTCCCTGACGGCTACAATCTCCAGGAGTTTAAATGTAAGGTCAATAGACACCTCCTAACACACTAACCTGCTCCCATTCTATCAAACACTCTTCCCATCTGCCCAACCCTCATCCTCGCTATCCTTACTCATCTGTCATCTTCCTCCTGACATTCCCTATGTCTAACCACTCCTTCTCTTTACTTTCCCCTACGTAGCCCCATGCGCAATAGTGGCAGTGGAATGCCTTGCTTGGGGTGAGATGATTAAAAAAACAAAAAACAAAAAAAACAGACTAGGACCAAATTTTGGGGGCATGTTAAAGTTATTTAATTTCCATTCTATTGTGTGCTCAGCAATATCAGTCGGAAAACCATTAACAAGAATACAACGAATCCTGTTCAACTCCTGTTGGAGTGTGCATGAGAAACAAATTATTAAGGCTTGATGAACTAAAATTTTAATCAGATTTAATTTTCTAGTATGTTGGACAAAAGAGTTCCAACTGGTGTAAAAACCTGAAAAGGTATCGTTATGAAACACACGGGTTATATATATATATATATATATGCTCTCATTACGATTGAGCTCTCTAGAGAAGAAAATTTTAAAAACAGTTTCCACTTCTGCTATATAAGCGCGACTCTTCAGAAAGGAATGGAGTTCTTTGTGACTAGCATGTGTATACACTGCTTATATAGAACACGTTAAAATTTCCCTTCTATGATTCCATGCACCTATGGCTTAGGGAGTAGCGACTCCGACTGGCACCAAATCGGTCGAGTTTCGATCCTGGCCAGAAGTGAGTGGATGTGTCTAGCCACACTGATGAGCTGTGATGCAGTGAAACAGGCTTGTATGTGGATGACTAATATATATTTGGCTTACAAAATTTTAGTAATATGTTACAAACAAACAAAAAAAAAATGTAAACATTCAAAAGCATGTTATCAATGTGAAATGTTAAACTTTGTGAGTTGTTTTTATTTATAAATCATAAATAAAAGCAGATATATTGTTTTCCATTATTATAGTTCATCATCATTGGTTTTATTGTGAGTAAAAATTAAAACATAATACAGTGTTGTAATTTGATACAAGTAGACTGTCATATATATATATATATATATATATATATATATATATATATATATATATACACACACACACGTGTTTGTGCTATGATCAAATTGCCACAGCATAAAATTAGAGAGAGAGTAATGTTTAGCTTCTTGCCAAGAGGTATGGCCAAGGTTTGCCAATAGTTGATTGTTTCTTTCACAGGGTCAGATACACAGATAAGAAAAATAACCAATAGAAATGAACAACAAATATCAGTATTAAAATTCAACAAGGTTTAATAGAAAGCAGAAATAATACAAGGAATGGAAAAGTCTACAATGTGAGAATCAAAAACAAACAAACAAAAAACATTTGACTTTGGTCTGCTGTCTGAAATCACATATGTACTTTTTTTCTTTTCTCTTTTCCTTTCTTCAATTCAGTCAACAGTATAAACATCATCTTTCAGTTGTAAAAATTCAACATTGAATTGATTGAAGTATTCTCAGTTTTACTTAACTGAAAGAATCACACATGCCTTTATATTTGATGATTAACACAATTAGTGATTCACTGTTGCCTTTTAGTTTGTGACTATTTAATCGAATAATTGTTCATATGCAGCACGGAATTAATGTGGATGACTTGGATAAAATATTCAGCCTCTTCATTTTGCAAACTCTTAATCCGTCAGTGAAATGAAAAAGGAGTCTTCATTTCTCAATGTCTGCAATCAAACTCTGAATATATGTATATCGGATATACGATTTAGCCATCTCCTAATTTGATAACATGAGAAAGAATCTTTATTCTTCAAGATCTGCAGTTCAGTTAATTAGATGTATTTCTCCTGTGCGATTCTTTGTATTGGGTTATATGACTCCATATGTGTAATGTACTATTTTTAGCCATCAGGCAATGGGCTGTTATTTAACTTTATACGCATTAGCTTAACTGTTAATTTCGTAAGGTTATCAGAGAGAGAGAGAGAGAGAGAGACACACACACAAAGACAGAGAGTGTAGCTATCAGAGAGAGAAAAGTGAGAGTTTATTGACAGTACATACTTTTAATGCTGTGGGGGTTAAGGGTGAATGTGTGGTAATATAACAGTGTGTACGCATACATACATGAAATGGAAGGCTGAAAAGTTCACAGTTGAGCCATTTACAAAAATCTGATTAAATGATAAAATTTTTTTTTTAATGTTGTTTATTGGGCAGGCTGAAAATTTTTCAGCACCTCCACATAGTTTATTTTTCCATTGAATTGGTCTAGTTATTAAAGACTGTTTACAAAATGTTGTTTTTCAGTTACAGTACAACAGTATAAATTTTTTTTTACTAAATAAAAACTGGCATTTTATAATTCCCCTTTTTTAATTATTTGTTTTCATTTAAATAGTTCAAAGTACAATTTTAATTTCAGCAGAGAATTATTTGATACTTTTATTTATGAAGCATGAATAAACCTTCAAGTTCATAATAAATAAATAGACATTTTATTATAATGAGACTAGTAAAACAGTTTTTAGGTAGGTACCTCCAAAGAAAAAAAAAAGAAAAAAAAAAAGTAGTTTTTAAGTTTGAAACTAAATTGATTGGAATCACTTATTTTCTACCTATAAATAAAATATATAAATTCATCCATATTGACAGATGTGTTTTTCTGAGGTGCCAAGTTATTTATTGACAGTCTGATGTTTAGTAAATTTAATTATACAATAAAAAAAAAAATTAAACAAATAAAAAAAAATTGCGGAATACAACGTGAACAGCTTTTTTTTTTTCAATATTTTTTAAACTCAGTAATATTAAAAATTAAATAAAATTATAAACAATCCAATATTTTTATTTATTTTTAAGTGCTTTGGCATTTATAGCATAATATACAAAGATATTTTATTAGAAAATTACTAATAAATTTTAAATCTATTTAAAAAAATGTTTATGCACACAAAAGAAAATTTTAAATTTCTTTAAAAATACTAGGGAGTGGGCATTGAGTTGTAGCAAGCTTTTCCATTTATAATGAGTAGTTGGAATTTTAAACTGAACCCTTTATTTCAATCACCAGGGTATGTTGTTCTCATTCCATGAGCCATGACACTTCTAGATGCCTTAGTTATCTCCCTTTAACCCAAATCTCTAAGTTAACTCAGAGTCGAGTTAAAGGGGGATAACAAAGACACCCAGAAGTGACATGGCTCACAAAATGAGAACAATATATCCCACTGAGTGAAATAAAAAGGTTCGGTTTAAAATGCCAATCACCTGAAGCTGGGCGGAGTGTACAAGGGTTGAAACATATACAAATATGGCAATAAAGATGAGGACAATTCAAACAATGTAAATAATGTCTATCCCTATGTTGAGCATTTTAATCTATGAATATAGCATGCCTTAAAACTATATATTATCATATATATATATATATATATATATATATATATATATATTTATTATAAAAACTTACCTTTAGTAGTGAATACTGGGCTATAAGACCAAAGGGTCCAGTAAGACCATCATCCCAAATCAAATCCTACAAAAAAAAAAAAAAAAAAAAAAGAAAGAAAGATAATATTTACAAAGACAATCTCTTTTAAAGAAATAGATCAAATAAATACTTTATTTTGTGCACCTTCATCACTCTACAGTATATATTTATTGGGCTGGGCACACACTGCCATCTGCTTCCTGTTTTTTGAGCAGTTGGTGAGAAGTAAGCTCACTTTCCATAGCTTACAAAAAAAACAAAAAACATTTTTTTATTATCCATGAATGCGTTCCATAGATCTTATAAGTAGTTTGGGGTTATAGACAAGAGAATAGAGTGGAGCTGGATATATTTTGTATGCAGGGCAAAAGGAATGAAGGACTAAACTGCAATATTTGTAACTACTAAATAAATGCTCCCAAAATCATAAGCAAAAATAAGAAATAAGATGACAGGCTCAAAAATCAAAATTTTCTGAGATATTTTTGTGATGGGATCTTTTCTCAATCAAAATATATCAAGAGAGATCCTTATCTATAAAAATGATGAGACATGCACAATACATTAAAAAACAGAAATTGTGATTGTTTTAAATGTATATTGGAATAATATTTTAAGTTAAAAATATTTAAGAGCAAGACAATGAAATTGATTCTAAATAGTTGATCGTTTTTTTTTTTTTTTGCATAACAATGAAAATTAAATTCACAAATATACTGTGTTATTTGTCTATATTTGTTAGGTGAGGTAGTATTTATTTACACTAGTTACATTATTCAGACTATTGTCTTCATCTTTGTTGCCATTTGTACAACTTTTTGGCTGTTGTATGTTTCGGCCTTTTTCAGGTGCGAGGAATTTCGAACCAAACTCTTTATTACATGATTGTAATAAAGAGTTTGGTTCTGGGGTATATGAACTCCATTACTTGCCTAAAACCTCTTCTGGAAGTCATGAGTTATCTCCCTCTAACCTGACTTGTTACTTGTCCACCACTGCTGTAGCCTGATATTGAACTAACAACTCTTTGGGTCAAGTCACTGGAACTAACCAATGCCTATATCTACTGGGTCATGTGTCCTTAAGATGAGGATAATAGTCTGAATAAAGTAAATAGTGTATCTACTGAGTTCATCTATAGGGGTGTTTATTGTAGTCATTTCTTTGAATTTCTTGTTAATTTCTATTTGATTGTATGCCGCCTTTGCAAAGTACTCCATTTTTGCTAAATCAAAGCTCGCAGTTTTGTTATTTGGCAAAGGAAAAGTCTGAAAATATTTTGTGATTTACCCCAATCTTGTAATCACCACATATTCTTAAATCTGTCAGGTTTCTTTATCGCTACTATCAGTGACGCCCAATTACGACCACCTTGAGTTACTCTTTCTAGTATGCCTTGTTGTATCATTTTGTTTAATTTGCCTACTACCAAAGGTAGAATATAAATTAAAACATTTCTTTACTCCATATATACTTTGGGTGATAGTTTTCTGTTAGTCAAATGCTTGCCTTTCAATAACCCTATTTAATTTCCTTCCGCTTCCATGGAATTGATTAGTCTCACTCTATCTACTTTCAATACATCAAACCCTAATAATCTGTGATCTTTTTTGCATGCTACAACTGTAAAAGGAATTACTTCAAAATGCTTGTTGGTCTCAAAATTGCCTTGAAATGTACCCATTGTTTTTATGGTCAGTCCATCAAATTGCTTTACTTTTTTGAAAATTTAGGACATCTTAATTTTATCCAGAATTTTTTTTGTATCAACATAACTTCATTGCTTGCATGTTAAATACTTAGCCATTTATCCTTATTTTATTTTTCTCTCTACCTCTTTTTTTGTGTATTCATTATAAATTTTCAGCTTCTTATTCTTCTTTGGAAAGGGATTTGAACAGTTTTTACTTTTTCTATTTACTTTTCACATATGTTCTGAAAAGGATCTTTTTTTTTTTTCATTTTGTAATTTCTTTTTAATCATATCACCTCGAGCAAGGCGGTAACGCCACTGATGTGCAGGGGGCTACGTAAGAGTGAATAGATTGGAAAAGAGAAAGCCGGAAACCACATCCTAAACAGGGAACAAGGGATGAGCCTCATGTCTATTTTGAGATTTTTTTGCACAATATTTACATTTACTTTTACTTATAGGTATAGTTGATCTCTCATCCTGTATGTTTCGAATTTTTCTTTTGGTTGATTAAATTCTGCAATCAATTCTAATTGTTGCAAAAACTCGACACTAACTTCCATACTCATTCTGCTGCTCTGTAGACATTCTCTAGTATTTTTTGATTGTAGTTTTGGTCTTGCAAGTCTTCAATAAATCTAAGAAGAATTAATTAATCTTCCAAAGTCATTTCCTGTGCTCCCAATTTTTCAAATCCACAATGCTTGGCTCGTTCTTTCAATCTAATGAACTCATTTGGTGTTTCTAAAAACTTGGGTCTTACAGCGATTACCAATCTTTTTTTTTTTTTTTTATGTTCTTATGTTTTCACAATTTCACAAGTTCTTCAAATATCATTTCTTCTAATTCACTCAGGTAACACATTGTCAAAATTTTCTCCATGGCTTCATACCCACCTGTAGCCAGAAATAAATAGACTTTTTTTTTTTTTTTACACAAGTTACCTGTGTAAATCAAATTAATTTAATATTAAATTTGCTAATTTTTCCCAAAATAATGAGTCACAGATGTATATTTTATTTTTGCCATATTTTTAAAACCAAGAATTTGTGTTTTACAAATATGTCGATAGCTTAAAAATGGCCGAAAAATTAAAAGATCAAAAATAAAAAATTGAAAAATTTTAGATTCCAATTAATATAATTTCTGTTTGAAATACAATAGAGTATTTTTTTTTTTTTGCTTATTGGAAATAGTAAATTTAATCATTTAGCTTTCAATTAAAATAGAAGTTTCAAGAAAACTTCTTAATTCTAAAAATTCAATTTAAAAGTAAAAATGAGTAGAGGTACTGCTGCTATTTAAAATTTATCAAAATTAAAAGTAAATAGTTTTTGTTGGACAGTTTGAACATTAGAGAAAATTATCCATTAACTTTATTACTTATTTAAGAAGATAATGTTTTAAAATTCACATACAAAAAAAAAAATGATATCCCGATTTCTAATTTAGATTTTTTTGACTGAATATCCTGTTTTATTCATTTTTGTTTCGAGAAGAAAAACTTGTAACCAAAAATAATGCATACCGTATTTCAAACGTAAAAAACAAGTTTAAAATTTATAATTGTAAAACTTCTTATTAAATAAAATCTGACAACCTACTAATTCAAATATTTAAAATTCAATTTATATATCAACAAGTAAACTAGTACAGAACATAAATAAGGGAGCAAACATTAAAAACAAGGAAATTGTTAAAGTTTGTGTGCGTACTCATACTGTGACTGTAAAACACTTTGAGAAAATAAAATGCGACCCCCGCCTCACAACTAAAACATATAAAAGGAAAAATTACAGCAAATGCATATAAACGTGATGGAATAATCATTGCTATCTAAATGCAATTGCAATTAGATGGGTGTGAAGAAAAATAAAAACATTTTGGGTTTTTTTTCTTAGATTCACACCCCCAAGTGACTGGAAAAGTGATAAAATCGCGCACCATTGTCCCATTATTCAATGTGAATACGCAATGAAAATTAGTAAAAAATCAAAAATGTTACACTTTTAAAAGCTACTTGAACTTACCTTTGCTCCGGGACATTTATCCAAACAATCAAGAAATTCCCTACGGTAAGAATCTCGAAGTAAACCTAAATTTATTTTACCAGTTGTTAGATGAGCAGCCATGATTGATCTGTACTGCGGGACTGCCCTTTACACCTCGTTTCGCTTTTTCTCTCACTTTCTTCTTAATACTGAATTATTTACCCAACAATTTTATGACAAATTAACAAAATTTTAGTACCAAGAAAAGTAAATAAAAAATTATAAAAAGTTTCAATTAAAAAAATGAAGTCAATTTTAATATGATTTTTCTGAAAAGATTTTGTTTTTTGACGTAAAAAAAAACACGAAACTGTCGTCTGCTACATGAAAAATCAACAGGCTTTATATTGGAATTATTTCTTGTCCATTTGATAAACTTAAGACTTTATTTATATTTAATTTAAGATTTTCTAACAAAAAAATATTAACTTTCAAGTTTATTTTCTTCGAAAAGATGTAATATTACAAACGAAATGATAATGTCAAACTTCCGCCCAAGGATACGTAAAAATATTTAAGGTCCTGAAAAAAATAGTTTAATTACAGAATGAAATCTTAAATTTTTACGTAATTAAGTTATTCTATCTATTTATATGAAAACATCTTGGTTAGTTATGTAAAAAATAACTATGTAATAAGAGGACTATTTTCTTGCGCGCATGCCAACACTTAAGGCGAGCAGCAAGAAGTTGTGAAGTCCCCCAACCGGCTGGACGAAGGATGAAAAATGACAGGGGCTGGTAAGTTATGTCGTTTTCTGTCTGGATTTTGACTGTTTTTATCTAATCCAAAATCGTTGTTGATTTTCTTAATGAAATTTATTGCTTCTTTCAGAGTCAGAGACGCGGCAGAAATTGTTGCGTGCTGTCAAAAAGGAGGTAAGTTTATTGGTTTTCTTATTATTATTTATACTAACCAAATGTAGTAGCAGCGATAACATTACCAAACATTGTCTAACCCACCCTTCCTTTCTGTTCTATTTTAATTCTGTTTCTTCTGTAACACTATTCTCATTTATTATGATAATATTGCCTCTGAAAACTTCACCTAACTCTCGTTTTACTTGAACATACGGTTTAGAAAAGTCGGTGATTAAAAATCATTTCCTTTTTAAAAAGAAATATTTTATATTCAGTTTTAAAAGAAAAGAGTGACAACTTACAAATGTCATTTTTCAAACTTTTTAGCTTTCTAAACCGAATCATTGATTTACTTTTTATTTACTTACCTGACTTGTACCTTTTGTAACTCTCTACTGGTCATCTTTTGTTGACAATATTTTTTTTTATTTTTTGACACTTACAGAAAGTATTATCTGAAAGAAAACATTTTTAAATAATTTACTTTTTTATTACCTGAATTTAAAAATTTTAAAAAATACTGAACTAACACAATCACAGGCTAAGTTATTATTTTTCAGTTCACCTTTTAAATACAAAATATAACGAAATAAAGATAAAAAAAAGACTCGACATTTTTATAACTGAGTTGTAATTTTTGTTTTTAGTCTGATACAAGAAGATCATGTAGAGAATAAAAGATGATTGTATTGCGTCAATATAACTATTTTTGAAGACGGTACATGCCTTGAAAAAAATAATTTTGACTCGAACACGGACCTCTGCTGAAAAAGTGAAACACGCAACTATCTTCTTCACAACGATTATTTGTTGTTAAAAATGTCATTTATTATTTTAAAAAAATAGTTTGTAGAAAAAGAAAAAGAACATCTTTTCTTTCAACGAACAGAAAATGATAGGAGCATTATTTGAAAAATAATGACAATTTTCTCTCACATGTTTTTGTTTGACATTCTTGATTTTATTTTTTTAAGATGTAGTTATATAACCTACTTCTATTTATTTTTTTAACCTGCTTTCGGACATCCTGAAGAAAAAAAATAAATCGCATCAGCTTTGTTTTTCTTTCTTTTTTGCATATAAACATCAAAAAGAAAAACAAACCTAAGTGCATGATGATTAAAAAGAATCATTAACCATCTTTGATAACCCTAAAAAACATAAAAAACACTTTTTTCTTTTTAATATCTAATTTTGAGATTGAACTCTTCCTGTTTGTTGCCAACTTGAAACTATTTTTAATTTAATTTCTCTTCGAGGGGAAAAAATGAACCTTTAAGATAAATAAAAAATGTTTCAAATAATTATTTCTAATTTTTTTTAATTCGAATGCAGAAACAAATCGAAAAATGGAGTTAAAAAAAAAGCTGGAAGCTCCTACAACCGATTTCTTCAGTGTTTTTTATTTCCATTTTTATCCGCTTAAAGAATATAAATAAAACTACCATCAATATTTGATTGTGAGATGGGAGTCATCGTTAGAAAAAGATATTTAGGATTATTTAGTCGGTTATTTTCTTGATACTCTGTCTACAAACCTCTTTAGTGCTGAAAAAAAAAAAGAAACACATGCACATAAAAGAAAAAAAAATGTAACAATTTTAACGTTCGTAATTAACAAAAAACGCTTCCAAATATATTTCCTTTTTTAGAAAACACGTTTATTATTTCAAGATTTTAAAATATTTTTTAAAATATTGTAACTTGTTTGTGCAGTCTCTCTATCAGAAATGTTTTTTGCCTTGTTCTGTGATTATCAGGTAGCACCATATGGAAATGTTTAGACCAGATCTCCCTCCCTTAACTTTGCTTTGATCATACCAACATCACTTTTCTTTCTACACACGCACACATCTTTCATGATGACGATGACACTTTTTTTTTAGTTTTATTACTTCTTCACTATTCCCTGATATTTATAATTCTACTAAAAAATAAGCATTGGTATTATTAAGATCTATAAGGAGTAATAAGTTAACATCAGTTTGTGAAATAAGGTCAATAGGCGTTGCTATAGAAACTGGAAGTCTGTTGATTACTGATGATTATTAAAACTAACATAGGTTAACCGTTATACTTATAAAAAGAGAATCTGGTTAAACAGTAGGAGGAGGGTCATTGCTGTCACCTTCGTTCTTCACTTACTCCTACCCACCTGGATGCTTGGTCGTGTTCAAAAACAAATTTCTTTCTTTGGCATTAAAATTTCCTATCCCGTCACAAGTGTGTCACACTCATCACCGTCATTATCATCATAGATTGATTGAGAGTTCTAGAAAACAGCTGGGGGGGAGGGGAATGGTAAATGGTCAAGTTTTTCTTTTTTCTTTTTTTTTTTTTCTTTTTTAGCCAAAATAAAAAAGGGGGATATCTTTTCATCCTCAACCACCTGTTATTGAACTGTGAAGAAGTCTTTCCATACTTTTAACTCTCAAAAATCTTTTTCTTTTACATTTCAGAATCCAGCTGTTTTATTTGAACTGATTTGTTTTAGATTTATTTTTTTAAATTAACTAAAATCCATCCATTCTTGTAGTTGCATTTCACGTCAAAGAAATCGTGATTTCACGAGTTTGACAATTCTCAACAAGTGTGTTTATGTGTATAATAATGTTGACCTAGAGACGCGCGTGGGTGTGGCGATCATTCAGTATGTTAGTGTGTGCGTGCTCCCGCAATTAAGGCATTGTCGACTTTACACGAACGTAGCGTGAAACGGTTACTTGATTTTTCTAATTTTTGAAACAATATTGGAACAGCTTTTTATGGTTAAAAAAAAACAAACTTTCACCCTTATTTTTTTTTTCTTTTTCTTTTTTTTTTTCTTTTAACAAAAGTTCATTCGGGGGGGGGGGACTAGTTTTTATGTTGATAAGGTATTGAAAAAATGAAAAAAAAAAAGTAACTCATCTTCGTAAATGATCTTTTAATTCTTAAGCTCTTCTTTTATTTATATATATATATATATATATATATATATATATACACACACACACACACACACAGGTATTCTGACTTAGGAAATTGTCTTTTTTTTCAATGCGAAATTTTGACAAAGTTTCACAAAGCAACAGATGTTGGCTATTTTTTGAGAGGGGGATACTTTCTCTTTCTATACTCTCTTCTTATTAAGTTCCTTTTTTTATTATTTATTACTACTTGGTATTTCATTTCAAATACATCATGCTTCGGTTTATGTTTTTTTTTCTCAAAAACATCTGTCGACATTAAAATACCATCACCTTCCTTATCATACATCATTTATTACAATTTATTATAACTGGAATATCCGCTTCCTTAAAATAATTTGTAATATTAATGAAATGATGTAAATTTAAAATTTAAATTTACATCATAATTTCATTAATATTACAAATCATTTACATTACAAATCAATACTACATTAATATTACAATCATTTAAGTTTTAAATGATTTTATATCATTTTTAAAAAGTAAATGTTTCTTTTCTATTCTCAGGAATGTGAATAGCAAAAAGAAAAATGACTGATTTGAAAAAAAGAAAAATTACGTTTCTTTTTTTTTTTTTTCTTTTTTAATTAAATTCCCTAGTATTTACTGAATTTTGCAAAAATATGCACCAACTATCATCATGCAGACACACATGAACCCTAAAAAACATTTTCTCTTGAAAGAATTCTGCAAATGACACAATTTTTAAATGAATTAAAATGTCAACATTTTCTCTCCATTGCTGTGTACCTTGATTTTTATTAAAGATTTTATAGATTTTTTTTTTATAATCATTTCACCCCCAAGCAAGGCAGAAATGCCACTGGTGTGCACGGGGTTAAAATGAAAGAAGAAAAAGTACAGGGGATGACAAAGAAAAGATAAGAGATTGATGGGAATCAAGCAGATAAAAGATGGCTGTTAACATTGCATTTAAACTTTTGGACATAGACGCTATAAGGAAAGCAAGTGAATGGGAAGTGTGAGAAAAAAAAACTATTAGAGTAGAAAAGACAGTTACATTTAATAATTTATATGGTAAAAGGGTGGGACCTTGATGCCAATCTAGTAGCACAAGTAAATACACATGTTCAGGGTGCCGGGTTGCGGGGACCTTGTCAGAAGTTTCAGTGAAAACTTTTGCAGAAAAGACAGAGAAGCCATCTCACATCAGTGAGAAAGTGACTGAAAGCAAGCTGCCAAGTCAGGATCAGTTATATTGCAGATCCTCCTCCTGGATTTTGACAATCTCAAGACAAATAGCAGGAGCACCTGATCAGATATAGCAACATATTTAATGCATGGATGAATGGTAGATTTATAAACGTGCAATATGGATTCTGATGAGAAAAACTTCCTGGCTTGACACAGTGAATCGAGCTTCCTAGCAGTAGATGCAGCTATAGATTTAATGTAATCATTCCATTTGAGAGAGTGAGGCCAAGGAAGCGCAGTGCCTTACTCTCTAGGAGCTTAGCACCATCCATTCTAATCGTAGGCAGGAATGTTTCTTTATGGTGGTTAAAGGAGAGCAGCAATGTTTTCAAGGCATTAAAATTTACAAGCCATTTCCTACCCCCATTCAATCACAGATTAGAAGTCCTTTTGAAGCGCAGCAACCAGGTTTACTTTGTCAGTTTCGGCAGACTTCTTACAAAGACAGTCGTAAATAGGAATTGATTACATTGGGAACATTGTTAATGAAGATCAGAAAAAGTGTAGGACCTAGAATAGAGCCTTGAGGAATACTCTCATTTGTATGAAAGGATCTGGAAACTTGCCCATTCAAAACAACCTTCATTTCACGATTTGATATGCTATTTTTAGAACTGATACATTTTTTTATTTTTAATGTTAAGCTGTTGATTCCTTTGACTATTTCTAATAGAATATATTTTTATTTTTAAATTATAATTTTTTGCTTCAAAAAATGTGATATCATTTTTATTTTCAAACATTTTTGATTAAATATATGATTGAAAAATGATAGCTAATGTTTGGCCTATAGTAACATAACTACTTGTTCAATGAATACATTTTTAGTCTTCTACTAATTATCAAGATTGGATTGTAATAACTGATACTTGATAATTTAAAGTTAATTATTGATATTACTTGAGAAAAAGTTGTCGTTTTGATAATACGGATCAACCGTACTGTATCCTCATTTATTTTGATGCCTATTTTAGTCGTTACCCTTGCATTCTACTTTTTATATGACATCTTTTTAAAACTTAAAAAAAAGAAGTATATTTGCAAATAGTTGAAAAATTATAGTATTTATTTTCCATGGTTATGAATTTTACTATTTTCCTAATTAATGATGACTGTGTAGACAGAGCATGAAAGATATTGACTGTTGTATGCTTCGGCCTTCTTCAGGTGCTAGGAATTTAAAATTGGAATTCCTAGCACCTTGAAAAAGCTGAAGCATACATTGGTCAATATGTTGTAAACATGGCAATAAAGATAGACAATAGTCTGAAGAATGTGAATACTACCTCATCTCAGAAATATAGACAAATACTGAAGGACCAGTACAGACCCAATATACCATAAATATGGGGACAAATAGAAAAAGACCACCTGCAGGAAATTACAACTGAGACTTGCCCTCAATTCAAGGAGAGTCTCTCTGGTCACAGAAAAAGTGAGACATGCCCTGGTCCGAGAACAAATTCAGTACAACTCGTGGGTGAAACAGAAATTACAGTCCGATATCTCCCAGAGGATCAAGGCCTTCCTCAGCAGGATCACTGATGGAGAAAACCAGAGAAGGACCTGGCACAAGCTGAAAAAAACCTTCAGGCAAGAATTCAATGCAGTCAAGGTCTGCCAAGTACAGAAATTAAACAGACTAAAAGGCCTGAAGATGACACATAAGGTCTATCACCTCCCTGTGAAGGCAGTTGTCAATATCATCTGAGTGCCTCTGAGGAGTTAGTGCTGAACAAGGGTCTCAACTTTGTAATGACCATCAGGTGGATACCATACTTTGACATCATTGCCCGAATCAGGGAAATAGCTTTGAACATTCCTCAGGCTCAGGCGGATGAGCTAAAATGAAAAATGAGATAGGCAGTGGAGAAAGCCAAGCTACCCAAATCAAATATCACAAAAAAGTGGGGCTGGCAATCGGGACCCTACAGAGGAACAAGAACATCATCATACTACCAGCTGACAAAGGCAATGCAACTGTAGTGATGGACAAAACTGAATACACAGAAACTAGAAGACCTCATTAGAAGTAGTAGCTATAGCAAAGTAGAGAAAGACCCTTCATTAAAAACAGAACTGTGGCAGTAATCAAGAAAAAGGATCACTTCCAGCCTAAGACATACAGGCAGTTGTCTCAATGCTACAGCAAACTACCTCACATGTATGATCTACCTAAGATTCACAAAGACAGCATTCTGCTCGGGTCGATTGTCAGCAGTCAAGGCTCTGTGTACCACCCGTTGAATCGCTTCCTTGAAGATATAATAGACCCACTGATAGGAAAGTCAACATGTGTCCAAAACTCTATTCATTTTGTGAAACTTATCAACAATGCTCCCATCTAATGCAACCAAATGGTGAGCCTGGATGTTGTGAGTCTGTTCACCAAGGTACCCATGGTGGAGGCACTAACAGTAGTCAGGGACAGACTGGCCTCAGACTCATCCCTAGGTAAACATACCAGTATACCACTAGATAACCTGATGGAGATACTGAATTTCTGCCCACAAACAACACTCTTTGGAATGCGATCAGACATATTGGCAGGATGAAAGCTTAGCAATGAGCTCACCATTATCACCATCACTGGCTAACATATACATGGAATACTCAAAGAGATGGCATTAAAATCTACAGCACTAAAGCCAACTCTATGGCAGAGATATGTTGGTGACACCTTCATACTCTGGCCACACCAGGAAAAGGTCCAGATGCTACTGGAACTCAATAAGATCTTTGATACAGTTCACAATGGAAAAAGAAAATGACAACAAACTAGCATTCCTGGATGTGCTAATATCTCAAATAGAGAGGGTGTTCCACTTCAACTCCCACCACAAGAGACTGTTCGCTGTCTGCAACATTGAGCAAAAGTCATAAGCAGCAACCCAGAGACATATGAACAGGAAATAGTACCTTACAATGTAACAACTACCCAAGGTATATGACAAAAGCTCTAATGAACATGGAAGGTGGAGTGCAAAAGGATAACAACTCTCAAAAATCAACCTTGGCCTGCCTACCCTATGTGAAGGGGTTATTGGAGAAAATACAAAGGATCTGTGATCCATGTAACATCAGGAATGACCTTCAAAAGTGATTTTCTCTCAAGTAAGACCTCCAATAGAGAACATAAGAACTGTGTATACATGATTACATGTAGCTGTAGAGAAAATATAAAGGAGAAACAGACCACCCTGTTTAAAGCTGCAAGAACCTTGCATGGTCGTAACACAAAGGGAGATAGAAAAATCAGGCATAGCTGACCACATATGGAGGGAGAAAGGAGATCACTGCCCCCTATGGGATAAAGTTGAAATAATTGACAGAGAATACCATTGGAATGTATGTAAACTTAAGGAATTCGTGCATATGCTAGGCTACAAAATTCTCCTAAGTTGGCCAAGCATAAAAATGAATACAATATGGAAACCAGTAATAAAGAGTGCTGGAGAAAATCATTAGCACCAAAGATTGCAATATGAGCTCTTGTAAAAAAAAAAAAAAAAAAAAAAAAATATGGTTACTGAGACATTAGGTTTATAAGTTCCATTAATTCATACACTGATGTCTTCAAGGACATATGGCCCAGTGGATATAGGCGTTGGTTAATTCCAGTGACTTGACCCAAAGGGTTGAGAGTTCAATACTAGGCTACTTAGAGAGTTAAGTTAAAAAGGAGATAACTACATGGCTAATAGAAATGGTAATGCACATGGAATGAGAATGGTATATCCCAGTGATTGAAATAAAGGGTTCAGTTTGAAATACTTAGCACTTGTAGAAGGCCTGAGCATACAACATCATAAACATAGCAATAAAGATGAGGACAATAGTCCAAACAATGTAAATAATGTAAAGTCATTTGTGTTGGAATATTGTAAAACTAAAGTAGCTGTGGTTTTAAATAGTTTGTTTATTTTACTTGAAATTATAGTGATGAAAAGTTTTTGTAATTACAAGAGTAACATTGGTGAAGAGGCCCTTTGAATAAACTATGCCATATTTCACAAGAAGTATTGCTACAATAAGTTTTTTTGAAAACACAAATGTTATCTTAGTGGGATAGCAAAGTACAATTCAGAGTTGATAGATGTTGATCAGCCAATTTGAAGACAGGAAGAAATTGAGTTTTGCCATCAGTACAGTTGGGGATTTGAACTATATACTTGACAGATCTAAAACCTTCTCCTTTCACCATTGTCTATACCATGCGGTTCAAGAAGTTTTTGAAGAAATAGAATTTTAATTGCTCACCATGTCTAGCCATTTGAAAGAGTTTGGGGAAAGTTGACACTAAGCATCATTGTAAGGTGCTTTGTGATCTTGTCCAGTCTACTGCCAACACAGCTAGACAGGGGTGATGTGAAGAGATCAGTCCTGTCCTGGAATCTTTCCTTGACAATGTTGTGATGTCACCTACACTGTGCATGCCAAAAGAAAAACTGCCTTGGATGTAGTCTATAACATAAAAAAAAACAAAGCTGCACTTTCTACAGTTTCAGAGGTTAAGTAACTTAGTCCAAAATTCAAAACCTCATTTGGATCCACTTAGACCAGACTATGGACTCCAGAAATCACCACAAAGTAACTCCAAAGAAGAACTTGACACAGCAATGGATAAAAAAATGTTGACATTATTTACAGCATTACATGTGAACTATTGTCCCTATTTTTGTTGTTGGCTGTTATCAGGTGTATATTGATCTTGGTAACCGACAGTAAAATCTGAACTAAACCCATTATTTAATCTACAAGGGTAGACTGTTCTCATTTCCCTGCTTATGTCTAGGGATATCTCATTTAGTTATTTTTAGTACTGTTCACTTATTGCTTATCCTGTTTCCACTGAGTCCACATATACATTGCCCAACTCAGGGACTGTACTTACAATTATTGTCACCATATTCATGAACCCACACTTTTAATCCACTAAGTTATTGTCCTGTTGGACAATTCTCTGTGGAAAACTTGAAGCTTGAAATCTAACTTCTAATGCTGTTGCTTGTCATACTTGACTACAATCACTGAAGCATTTCTTTTTTATTACAGCTGCTTACTTACTGTCATTTGTCTTTATTTATTAGTGGCTCCCATGTTGAATATCTTTCTATCTTAGGATTACTAAGGAGCTTCTCGTAGCCCAGCATATGAAGCTGATTCTTTCAAATGTTCCTGCTTGTCCAGTATTTTAACTCAATTCTGCAGGGGCTGATGTGAAAGATCTCTGAGGTTTGCATAATGTCTCATTGTGTCAGGAACATGAGTGGGTTTATCAACTATCTGGGTCATATTGTAAGCAATAGAGAAGTCATGACAGTATCTACCTCCTTCATTGGTTCTGAGTGAGTGGACTAACAACTCCTTGTGGTATAAATTGAAGTTGTCACCAATATGAATTTTAGCTGAGAGATGATTAACTTCCTCTTTAATACCTCATCTTTTATGAGCAAAATTAGGTATATGTATGTAAAAGTAAAAAACAAAAAAAAATTCATGTTATGAGATTAATATTATTGTTGCATGTGTGAACACAAATGTAATTTTTGAGTTCATTTATAATCTTATGTCTCAGAATTACTTTCATATATGCAAGATGATTATCATGAAAACCAGTACTTAATAACTAAATATGACCATAGTATTGCTTGAATATTAATAGAAATCTAATATAGCTTTTAAATCAATGCACATGGAGTGAAATTTTATTTTTATTCATATTTTGCCATTTACCAGTTTATAGACTATTTTTAGTTGAAAATAGTTTCATTCTTCAATAAGTTACTTTTTGTTAAACGAGAAAAGATCATGTTTGAACCTAGAGATCCTATGTTCATATCCATGTAAAACCCATATTTCATGTGTACAGACATTGAAAATGTTATCAACTTTTTTAGATTTTTAAAATTGTTTCTCTTATTGTAACCATGCAATGCCAAAGTTTCCAGTATTTTGATTAAAAGCAAAGTGTGATATCATTTTTTAATATATTTATGAACATTTTCTTGCATAAAAAATTTCCAAAGAAACTGACCTGTTTCTTAATACTTTGCTTAACTTTTGGAAGGCATTTTTCACTATTTTAATGCATCTTCAGATTTTGATGTAGCATTTTCTATCCTCTGTTAAAACACTTCCTAGACATTTAAATTTTTGTACTTGCTTGATTTTGGTGTCTCCAATTCGTGGTTCTTATCTTGGATTATTTCTTTTGCTGAAAACCATACATTCTGTTTTTAGTCTTTTCTTCTTGCTTTCCTTTACTACGTTCTGTTGGAGTGTCTGCAGTTTACTTTCTATGTCTGCTATCAACACTGTGTCATCTGCATATCTTATATTGTTGTGAATGAATCATAGTAGGACTTCTAATTCTCTCACAATCGCTTCACTGTAATGTCTTAAAACAGATATTTATGAAAATGAATTGTTAATTATGTAGCCTCCAGTTGAGATGCCTAACCACAGTCATCAAGGACTTCTACATGTCAATTTTGAATTCACTGACTGAATATAGGGTTCATCTTTCAAATCCTTTATTAGTAATATATAGGATTAATTTTGAGTGTGTGATAGTTTTAATCCTCTAAAAGATTATCTTTAGGCAATTACATACACAAGTCATTTTAAATTCTTATTGTGATGTAAAATATTACATATTCAGCATATTGTTTATCTTTTAATACACTGTGGCTATCTGAAAGTGATTTTACTATTTGCTTTGTATTTAACTCTAAAATTAATTTCAAAAAGTAACATTCATCATATTAAATGCACAACTTTCCTAATTCCAGTTTGTATTTTATTACCCTTATGTAGTTTCGTTATTTGTTATACAATGTACAAATATCTGTTTTTGATAAAGCTTAGTCATCAATAACTGCTATAGTCATCAATATAGTCATCAATAACTGCTATAGAATTAACTTTGATGATGATGATAATACAGATGTAACATTGAGATTTCTATATTTCATTTACTTGTAAATCCTACATTGCCCAAATCCTCTTATAATCAATATATCTTGTAGTTGACAGTGTATTTATCTTTGCTATTTATCAGGAAACTTAATTCTAGTCTAATAACAAGAGTTGTGTTCATTGATTCATAAGATTTTTAACAGATGAAAACTAAGAATCTATTTTTCTTAAAGGATTTTACTTTCTTGAAAGTGTTTTACTTAAAGCAGTCAGCCAAAAGCAAAAATGAGAATAGTTTGTAAGCACTATTAAAAACTGAATTGATCTTGAAAATGATTTAAATATTTCTAGTTGTTCTCTTTTAAAATCTAATCATTAATTTGTTCTATGTAGATGTCTACTTTAACCATTAAACCACAAAATCAGCACACATTTTTAATCTATTTATATAAAGATAATAAAATATAAAATAAATTGGTTTCTTCTGACTCTAGTTTATTTTATATTGATCTTCACTGAATAACGTCTTTTAGCTCATCTCTTGATTGGTAATATCGTTTCAGTATAAGTATTTTGAATAATGCCCTAGAACTGATGTTAATTGCTTATTGCTTTACTACTACAATTCTGAATTCCCTTTCACCATTCTTTTGTATCATGTTTTAATGTAGCAGTTAGAAATAAACATTGAGATTTGGTTTTCTATTACTATTTTCAGCAATACTTTCGGTTTATTGATGAGTTATTGAAAGCAATACTGATTTAATGTGGATTTTTCCCCTATATAAACTGTATGATTATAACAGAGTTCATTTTTATTGGGGAATCAAGCAATATGTCTTTATTAATGTTTTAATTTTATAATTAATAAAGATTTTGAACAGTGTTATTATATTTTTATGATGTGACTTGTATCCCAAAGGTTTTAAATGCATTCTCTTAAATGGAAATAAAATTCCAAGTTTGCTGTGATAATTATATATAGAAAAAGACTTCACTTTTATATTGCATATATATATATATATATATATATATATATATATACCAATTTGACTATTTTTATAAATGAGATGTTTTTTTAAGGTTACTTTTTTTTTTTGGAATATCATACTAATGCCAATTTTTGACTTTATTTGCTTGACTTACAGCTCTTGGCACTCTCACATATTAATTCAATATCTTCATAGCAATGGTCATGATATTGATAGATTTATAACTTCCTTGATCCTTAAATGATCCAGTTGATCTTATTTTCTTTATATAAATGTGATTAAGTTTTATCTTGATTTTTGACTAAAAACTAACTTCAAATAATATCATGGAAACATTTTCTATATTTCTAACATAATTTTATTTTAAAAATAAGTTCATAGTGTCAGCATGATATAAATAAAAATATCTATTGCCAATATAACAAGACTTAGATGGTTTGGGCATGTTGAGAAAATGGACATTGAAAACCCAGTCAACAATTGTAGGTTTATTGAGGGTGATGGCCAAAGAGGGATAGGTAGACCAAGTAAAACATGGACCCAGCTTATCAATGATGATTTAAAGAAGTTGAGATTGCAGGCAGCCTTGAAAATAACCGTCAATAAAACCCTGTCCAACCCATGCTAGCATGGAAACAGATGTTAAATTGATGATGATAATCACGTGTGGTGTATTTTGACATAAATCAATGTTCACATGTTGATTAAAAATTAGATTTTTAAAAATTTTATTTCCTAAGTTTTCTCTCACTGTATCAGTGCCAAGTCACTAGTTAGCACTTAACAGACAGGCTTTTTACATATGTTAAAGAAAATATATTTGTTACAATTTGGTGACTATTAGCACCACTAGCACCTACAATTAAATATCATTATTTCAACAAAGTAATTTTTGTCAGTCAGTCTTTGTGAAAAGTGAGTCTTTTAACTTGGAAATCACAGTTAATGTCTATTTCTGCTCTTAAAGAATTGTGCAATGTAAAATGTGTTAATTTGATAAAACTTGTTTAACAATTTCCTGAAATGAGATTAATGAAATTTATTAAATTCTTCACAGAGGACACAAATGACAAAAGCCAATACAGCTATATTGCTTGTCAAATTCTTTTTTTAATCTTCAATTTTTCCTCTGATTCCTAAAATCCCAACAGATTTTCATTAACCGTTTGCATGATTGGCAAAACAATCGACAATGTTGTTCACCCTCTCCTTTGCTATCTGATAAAGTGAGGAACAAGTCTTGACTTTTAGTTGTTTTTTAAGGTCATTACTTCACTTGTAAGCAAGCATTAAAAACAACCTGTTTTTCATTTTGCTGATTTACTATTCATTCAAATATTTCTTGTTTATCTGCAGAAAGATTAACAAGTTGCAGATTTATTATAAATTCTTCTTTGCTAACATTGACGGACATAATAGAATGAATAATTTTTTATTTTCTTGTATTTTGAATGAAATTATTATTTAGTTCATTCTAAATAGAGTATGTTTTCATAAATGGCTTCTGCATTCAGGTTTACTTGTCCTGTTTTGCTATTAACATCTAACCTAATTTCTGTCATTCACTTTTCTGTGTTTATGATACATGAGAATCAATCTCAAAAGCCGTGTCTCTTATTTTATGTTAGCCCATTTTTCTGGTAGAGATGTATGTTGGTATTATAGCAGTAGAAATGAAAGCTTTCTGCCAATAACCATGTTGCAAATACATCAAATTACATCTGGTAATGTGGTATGTGAGCAATGGTGAGGTTTTGGAAAGATGGAAACTAAAAGAAATTAATACTGAGCATCAGGAAGAGGCAATTGAAGTTCCTGGGACATGCAATGAGGACAAAGGGCTTGGAGAACCTGATACTAACAGGCCACATAGAGGGGGAAAAAAGAGACAGAGGAAAGCAGCAGATAACATATTTGAAGGGTCTGAGTAGGTAGATGACAGAACAGGGGTTGCGTGGTGTAATAGAAGAAAGCGTGCTAAGAGTCACCAGGGATAGGGAGATGTGGAAAGCCATGATTGCCTACGTCCTGAAAGGACAGGGCACATAGAAGAAGAAGAAGAATGTGGTATCTAGCATGAAAGGGCATATAAAGAAGTGTCATTGAATTCCTCTATGCAGAAAATAATTGAACCAATCAACATTTACTAAATGTTACAGAGAGCAAACAGTGCATGTGATCAAAGTTAGGCAGTGATTAATACATTGTAGTAGTTGTAACAAACTATATTTGGGCTGTTGAAAGATAAACTGCACATTTTCTTGACCTCATCCTTACACCTGTGTATAAAAGAAAAAAAAAGCATTAAAATTGTTTTGTAGTTGAAAATTTGCTGCATCCAATATTATTATTGCTTACTGTTGTTGTTGTTGTTTACATGAAAATAAATAAGAAGCATTAATTTTGCAGCATCCTACATCTATAACCAATAAATTTGTTAAATTTTATGTACTATTTTCTAGTCTTATTTTGTTACCTTATATCTAACCAGAGATTTTGTTACCTTATATCTAAGCACAGATTCTCAAGATCTTTGTTGTGTTAATATTTGCCTGTATTGTTTTAAAACTTTTCTAGATTTTATTATTTGAGTAACTTTTTCAAATAATAGTAGTCTTCATTTTTCTACGTGAACTTTAGAAATTCACTCATGGAGTTTACCATTGTCTCATTTGTGTGTTCATTAAAACTACAAAACAAACTTTCAAGGTAATATTTACATTTTTCTTTATAACAAGTTATCTCAAAATGAATTTTGCCCTGTTGGCTATGGGTGGCAACCCATGATGCTTTTAGGATGAGATCCTGGAGGCTGAGCAGTCTGTGACCGGGTTACATACAATAACATCTAAATTTCTGGCAACATCCCTACCTTATGGAAGCAAGCAACAACCCTCCCTATCCTCAAAAAACAAAAAAAGATCTCACAAACACTTTAAGCAGTGACAGAGCATATATGAAAAGCTTTAATCAATATTATATACATAACACTGGGCTGAGATCTATGGGTGGACTATCAAACCTTCTTAGGAAACATATCACCCCTAATAAAAATCAGCATCAACACTCGCTTACAAGCAATTGCAATCTTGATAACTTTACACAAAACTGTTTCCATTTGCTCATTATACATCTTACTTCATGATCCCATAAATGAAAAAGAGCTAAACAATTTAATAAAACAACTTCCTAAATTCTTTATCTTTATGAGAGACTTTAATTGCCATATTATAATATGGGGAAGTCAAAAAAAAAAAAAAAAAACACACACAAGAGGCTAGACTCTTAAAGAAAAAAAAATCAATAGCAACAATCTATGCCTCCACAATCAAATCTCTAACTCACCTTGACCCATCTTTAGGTAAATTCTTTGCCATCGATCTAATCCTCATGGACCCATCAATCTTCTTAGAATATAATTGGCAGGTATACAAAGATCCCTATGGCAATGACCACTACCCAATAATAATGAAAAACCACAAACAATTCCAAACCCTACACGATGGAATTTAAAAAAAAAAAAGAAGCAAAATTGCAATCTTACAAAAAAACTAATCCCAGATAGACTGGGGTGCTGACAAAAAAACCCTAACCAAATTATACAGATCTCTTGTACGATCAAGCTTGATTATGCCTACTTCCTATACAGAGCAGCCAGAAAATACTACTTTTTGAGAACTTGAAACCATCAACCACTAGGACTCTGTATTGCCATAAGAGACTTAATACCTCTCCAATAGAAATCTTATACATAGAAGCTAACAAACCCTCTCTCTCTCTCTCTCCTTGAGACATAAACATGTACTTCAATACTGTACCAAACTTGTCTCATGACCCCAAAACCCTGCTTATAACTACATCATGAAAATAAAAATGCAAAAACCTATTTGAAAATAAAGCAAAGATCATCAAACTTCTTAATTTAAGAATCCAAAACTTGCTCAATTAAATCCAAATTGATCCAAAAATAATACATAATGCCATTCTCCCTAAAACAGCACCATGGACCATAAATCAACCCATAGTAAATCTTGAACTAATCAAATTATCTAAAACCAAAACACAACCCATCATTTTCCAAGAGAAATTCCTTGATATCCAAAATAACTTCTCAGACCATCACCACATCTACACAGATGGGTCTAAACAGGGAAATGAAGTTGGTTGTGTTGCTATCTTCCAAAAACCAAGAATCACTAAAACGTCTCTCAAATGAATCATTAATCTATAGTGCAGAAGTCACAACTATTGACCTAGCCTTGAACATTATTGCTAACCACAAATGCTCCAAATTTATCATCTACTCAGATTTTATATTAGCCCTCTTAGCAGGACAGAACAAAGACACATCAGACCCTTTCATCACAAAACTCCAAAACAAAAAGAACACTCTTTCCAAAAATAATAGTATCATCCTCACCTGGATACCAAGCCATATTGGTATATACAAAAATGAAAGGGCAGACAAAGCTGCTAAAAAGTCACTCCTGACAGACATATCCAAAACAGAAGTCCCATACACTGATCTAAAATCAATTAACAAATTCGTACATGAGAAATGGCAAAAATCATGGCATGATCAAATAAACAACAAGCTCCATCATATACTAGATACCATTGGCAAGTGGCTGGCAGGTTACATAAGGAACAGAAAAGAAGTTATACTTTCCAAATTTTGCATTGGTCACACCCACATCACCCACTAATACCTAAAAAGGGAAGACACTCCAATATGCACAATGTGCAAAGTACCACTTACAGCCAAACATATTCTCATAAGCTGTAACAGTTTCAGACAAACTCTGTCAAAACACTACCAGACAAGCAACTTAAAGTACCTTTTCAAAAATACAAAACCAGAAGATATCTTGAATTTTCTATATAAAAAAAAACAAAACAAACTTTTCCACCAAAATCTGACTAAATCAACCTTTTCACTATAGCTGAACATTTAAAAAAAACAAACAAACATAAAAACCTACCTTTTTGGCACTAAATAACCCACAGCTGTTGATATGACGTTAAACAGAATTCAAATTATTTTTTTTTTTTTTTTTTCTGTAAATCATTTCACCCCACGCAAAGGGTGGGACCACCACTAGTGCACAGCGAGTTACAGTGAGAGAAAAGACTGGGTACAGAGGGTATTGAGGAAAGGATAAAAGATGAACAGTATTCAAGAAGATAGAATGTGGCAATTGACATTGCATTTAAATTTTTATAGAGATTGTAGCTATCAGTGAAGTAAGTAAATGGAAGAGAATTTCATAGTCAGGAAGTGTAAGTAAGAAACTGTTTGAGTAGAAGTGGCAGTTACATTTAACTATTTTAACGGTAAAAGGGTGGGACCTAGATGCCAATCTAGTAGTGCACTTAAAAAAGCTTGTCAGAGTAGTTGCCATGAAAATATTTGTAGAAAAGACAGGGAAGTCACATTGCATCAGTGAGAAAGTGACTGAAATTAAGATGCCAAATCAGGATCGATTACATTGCAGATCCTTCTTTGGATTTTGTCAAGAACCTTGAGATGAATAGCAGGAGCAACCAACCACATATAGCAACAGTATTAAATGCATGGATGACTGGTAGATTTATTAATATGCAAGATGAATTCCGACAAGAAAAAGTTTTTGGTTCAGCACAGTGACTCAGCCTCTCTAGTGATAGATGCAGCTATTCATTACAAGCAGAGACAAAGAGGCATCTATTGTAATCAAACATGTCACTCCAGTACAGCTGGAAGAAGTGATTCCTATGGGCTGTAGCAGCTGAGCAAGCAGGTGAGAACTAAAGAGATGAACAAGATTTAACTTAGAATTTTCTTGCTGGAATGAAATCATCGATACTGGTTTTCACACAGGAGGAGACCTCCAAGGTGCATTTTTGAACAGGGAAACTAAAAACTTTACTAAGGGACATCATGAAGGAAATTACAGAATGAGTTTCAATTTGCACATTGATAACAGAAAGATATTCTGTTAGTAGAAAGTTCTTGGATAGAGGAGGAACAGAAAGAAATGTTTAGATACCACAGATCAGAGTTGCCAAGAGCATAGAGCTGTATAGTATGACATATTTCAGGTATAGAAGAAAGAGATCTAGAAGAGAAGCATGTTCTTCAGGGTTTCTGGGGAAATGCGTGAGGAAATTCACAACTTGCATAAGAGATTGAGTGATTGAGAAGTACAGGGTTTGGATGCCAGTAAGGTCAGTAATGAATGTTTAAGCCACTTGGCATTATGGGCATTAAAGTCATCGAACACAAATATATTTGCAAACGGATGTAGAGAAATGGCTTTGTCTATATTGTTAGAAATACTATCACAACAGTGATGAGATGAATGGGAGTGGTAGAGAGAGTAGAAAGAGACAGGCACACCTGTAAGAATGGTCTGGAGATTAAAGCAAGAGCTCCTTAGCCAGCAGGCTATGTTCATGGACATAAACTTTCAGGCCATGCATATGGATATTAATCCTTCCTAAAGAGAAGGTAGCCAAGAATTGAGAAATTAGAGGATGGGATTTTAAAGTTAAGATTAGTTTCACAGAGTGCTAGGATGTTTGGGGGACTTTTTGAAGAGAAATGATTCCACACTAAAAAAGTTTGTAAGAATACCATGGATGTTAGAGAAAGAAATGTTGAGGGGGTTTAGGTGTTTTTAGTTTTATATATTTGATTGTTTATGGTCATATTATTGGTAAGAAGAGGCCTAGAGTAGTAGTAGGACTTGGTTGTCAAATGCATCTTGTGTGGGAGGGGACCGGCACAGACTGCAGCATAGTGTGGCCTAAGGGTTGCTCACTGAAGGTGCTTGCAGGGAAACCCATCCATGTGTGACATGGCACTGCAAGAACCCTAATATTATTCAACTGTTGATCAGAGCAGGCTCTCTAGACACAATGCAAGAGTTCAGGCTCCTAACTACCAGTTGGGAATCAGCAATTAGAAAACTGCTAACCTGGTACTCACAGTATGAAGAGACATTGCCACTGTCTATACGTATCACATAAAACTTGTGATGGCACTATTAAGGCAGAAGGAAAGGAACTGGGGACTCCCTTCCTAAACAGAAAACAAGGGATGAGACTGTACTCATGTTTAAGAGAAGTGGGGGGGGGGAGTATGGACCAGCAATTGGAAAGCCTATCTATTCTTACTAAGAAAAAAAAAAATTTTTTTCTAAGTTTTAACTTAGTAAAAGTTGAGAAATCTGTTACTGATTCAACAAAGGAATAAAACTGACAAAGCAATACCTTGGAAAAAACATCACCCAAGAAAGCATAATCATTCACTGATTAAAAAGAACTGACAAGGTCCAGCTAATTTTCTACCATACCTTTCAAGTTCTCAAACAAGGTGCAATGCTTTATAGACTAGTCATAATGAGTTTCTACTTTTCATGACACCATTTTATCTTTCCTTTCTTTAAGTGAATGGCCATGTATTTAGTTGGAGAATTTGCAGATTGGGATTATCCCAGTTGTGGGAACCTGGTGATTCATTATTTGTATAGGTATTTGTCTTTATGGCAGATTTTTATCCACCAAAAGAGCCATAATGGACTTTTTGATTTGACTTTTAGTCCTCTTATATTTTTCCCCACAAATGACATGCACATTAGGTAATGATCTTTTTACAGACAGGAAGCCTGTAGGAGATCGCTCATGACCTTATAACACAACAGCCATTCACTCTTTGGCACAATTAACACCTTGAGTTGCAGGTTACTGTTTAAAGTTTCCTTTTTGGTTTTAAAGAAAAAAATCTTAAATTTTCAGGAGCTTTGAAAAACATGTCATTCTCATAATTCCAATTACTTTGTCTTGGATTTTCTCACAAAAGCCGAACAATATTTTAAAACTTAGATGGTGATGAAGGCCATGAAAGGAATGTTTGTTCTTGTGTGCCTGATAGAATATTTTGTCATATTTTGAATGTTGTTATAGCCAGAATAAAATGCAATAAAGGTTAATATAGACTGACCAAGACATAATAATTTATCAGGCTCAGCTTTGTTTTTGCACAAGAGTACGTGTATAGATTATCCAATAATAATGTTCTGTTAGAATAGATAGCTAACCATTATGCGCCAATGACCTACAGATAGACTAGTAAGTATATTGCCATAGTGTTTTTAGTTTATACTAGCAGTATAGCCTGGCGTTGCTCGGGTGTAATGAAAGCTTTAAAACTAATCCATGGTCCTGGAGCTCAGACACTTTTGGACGTTGGCACGAAAAACAAAAAAGCAATAGTTGTTTCCAGTTAAAGCGAAACCGGAGACTGAAAGAAAAATGAATGGATGTAAGTCAAATTTTGTATTTTAGTGAGAATCGGATAAAAATTGTGGACATACAGACAGATAAACAGACACACACACACACAAACATCTTGCCTTTTATATATATATATATAATCGATTTTTTGCACTATTGTAAGAACTGCAACCTTGAAACTTCTCAATATCGTTTCTTATGTCTTTGTCTATGAGTGTATCAAATTTGATTAAAATCGAACCACTTCTTTTATAACCCGATTTTTTGGATTATCAATTTTCGATATTTATTGGAGGTACCTGGACACAAACCCTAGCTAAGAACACTTACAGATGCTTATAGTACAACTGTGTAAATTTTCAAGAAAATCGGTTCAGCCGTTTCAGAGTCTATAGGTAACGGACACACACACACACAGTTCCATTTATAAAATAAGTTTAGATTTCTTATTGATAGAATGAACATTATTTTAGTGAATATACTAATAAATAGACATTCCCATTGTTTTTTTTTTGTTTTTGTTAAGCAATGAAATTTAGGTCTAGTAGCCTGGAGCATTAAGTTTTATTAAATGAAAATGTACTTATTGGCAGAGGATTAACCCAAATTTCCTTTTCAGCCGTAGAGCTTTCTACAGAAATGACGAAACAAAAATAATTATAATCATAACAAGGTCAGATTGGTCACCTTGAAGTGGCGTAATGGTTAGTAAGCTTGCCTCACTATAATCATTACAATTGAATAGTGAGTTTGATCCTCACTGGGTGTCTCATATTTTCAGCTTTGTGCCACATCTAAGCTGTGCTTAGAAAATTGCCATAACAAGGTCAGATTTTTAGAAAAGAGTTACCATGTCAGGTGTGTTAGTAAAATACAACAATATCAAATTCTGAATAACCTTGAACTGCATATTTACTGAATGCAAATTTTATAAAAAATTAACTGTTCATAAATTTATGTAAAATTACTCAAAAAAAAAAAAAAAAAGTATTCCTGTTTGATCTTAACAAAATAAAAGATACTGTACATTCGACAATAGAATCTCCATTCTAATTAGATGCATTTATCTAACTTACTTAATCTGGAATCTGCAAGAATATTTAAAAAAAAAATTTATGAACAGTTTTCTAATGATTTAGAAAAGTTTTTCTTGCTATAAATCTATTCTTTAAATTTCATGATTTTTTAAAGAAAATAACAACACTGATGTTTCATTATTTCAATGGGTCCAAATGTTATTTGATGACTTAATCTACTAAAACCTAAGAGATTAATGAGTGATAAAATATAAGAAAAAGAAAGCAATTATTAAGCAGAGAGAACAATAAAGTAAAAGGACTGAAGAAGACTAAAAATAATGATTGACTTTGCATTTAAATTTTTGTATTTTTTAAATTGTTGACTGGAAACAAGAAGCTGGAAGAGAATTCCACAAATGAAAAGTGCGAAAGAAGAAACTGTTAGCATAGAACTTATGATTACATCTATCAGTTTCAACTGCAAAATGATGAAACCTTGCAGGTAAATCTAGTACGTCACTTAAATTCATAAAGTTTACAAACCATAGCAGAAGGTTCATCAGAACAGTTACTGTGAAAGAATTTATAGAAAAGACACAAAGCAGCTATGTTATACGGTGGGGATATGAGTGAAGTTAAGAGACCAGGTCTTGATTCTTATGCAAAATAGTGAACTGACTTTTTTTTATCAACAGACCTGTTTGTCAGTGGAAAACATTAGCCCAACAAGGTGTAGAGATTCACTCTCTTAGAGATTAACATCAGTCATTCTGACAAGAGTTAAAAAGGTTCATTAATACAATTAAGAGAGTAATTTTGAAGGCATTAAGATTAACATGCCATTTCTTGCTCCCATTAACAACAGATTGGAGGTCATTTAAGATCAGCTTCCGATTTGCCTTTGCCTTAATCAATTTCCAATAAAACAGGAGTAAATAGTTATATCATCAGTATAGATACTGAGTTGAGAACTGATGACATCAAGAAGATTGTTGATGAAAATTAGGAACAACATAGGTCTAAAGATAAAGCCCTAGGGGGAAAGCTGTATTAATGCAAAGAGATCTATAATGATGGCCATTCAAGACCACTTTCATTTCATGTTGTGATAAGAAAAATTAATAACCTTTCAACTAGAGAAGAAGACTGACATGCCAAACCCTGTCAAATGCTTTCGAGATATCCTAAGTAACAGCCCAAGTTGCACTATTCTTATCTAAAGCTTGTTCAACTCTTTTAGTAATAATTGTTAATACATCAGCAGTTGACCTTCAGAAGTGAAAGCTTTATTACTTATCTAAAAGAAAACGCTGCAAGGTGAGATGCTTAACTGATTCAGAGAAAATCACCATTGGTAATAAACTGTTATAGGAGATTAAATATCTTTAGAAAAGATAAAATAAAAATCTAGAACAGAAATAAGATGTTTTTATTCAGACTTATAGTCTAAATTTTTCTCAAATGCTTTAAATTCATGTCATTTAAGAAAAATAGCACCAAAGGCTGTTGCCATTGTAATCAATGGAATTTGAGAAGAAAACCATAACAAATTTTCTAAATCTGAAACTGAATTTGATATATAATTTGAACAGCTAGATGTCAGAAATAGATATACAAATGCAAAAGATGAATAACTATAAAAAGTGAGCACAGATTGAAAAATTGCAGTAAAAAAAAACTGCATAACAAATATTTATAAAAAATATAAATGGCAAAACAGAAAATGTGCTCTTCAACAGGATGAATAAAGACTTTCTGGTATTATGAACAGGAGTAGAGGTTTATCCCTTGTTTCCTTTTTAGGATGGGGTTTCTAGTTTCCTTTTCTGAGGCTTTCATATGAGTGATTGTTGTTTTTTTTTTTGTTTTTTTTACAAGGATATTCACCCTATACAAGGCAGAGAATTACAGAGTAAGAGGCACAGTATGAGGATTTATGGGTGAAAATAATGGTTAACTGTAGACTTGAATTAACTTGTGACCTGCAGGCCAAGCAGAGATAGTAAAAATGAGACATGATAAATATTAAATCTGTGGAGAAACTTTGGTCAAGAATGAAAGATCATGTATAAAATGATGGGTGTGCACACCAATCTCTAAGATAAAACTGGAAATAACAATATAGAATAAGACAGTTAAAGAAATTAGCATATATCTTGTGCTCAAATCATGTGATCAATAGGCTAAGCATAGATACCAATAGTATATGGGAAACACTAATCAGTAAAGAAGTTGTAGATTTGAGGTTTAGAAGCAGATATACATGCTCCATTACAACAAGTTACAATTTAAATAAAACACACATTCAAGGAAAAGTTGAAGTGTGCAGTGGCTGAAATATAAAAGAAAGCAGTACAAAACAAGTTAATTCCTCTATGTAATTTTAAAAATTTTACAACTGTTTTAGTTGGCATAATTTCAATGCTGATAAATCTACCAGAAATTATATTAAGTCTAGTAACAATCAGCAAACATGAAATTGGATAATTTCTCAAACTAAGTTAACAAGCTGATTCAGCTTTCAGAATAAAAAAAAAAATGAGGGAGAGCTAACAGTGGGACAAACAATGACTACCTTCATTATAAGGTATTATTACAAGTCAGTCAAGTGAAATTTGCACTTAAGCTTACTGCTGTATAGATAGAATAGACTAACCTTTTTTTTTCCAAATCTACTTTTCTTCCTTCCCAACATGCATTGCTGTCTTTGACAGGAAGGTCAACTGCTTCAAAATGAATCAGGTTTAAAGTATTGCCATACTTCTTATGGAAAGTAAAAGAATATACCAGGTAATTAAATTTTAATTTCTGTTATACTCTCCTGCTTATTGTAAGTATTTTATACGCTTGTATATATTAGGTGTGTGCAAAAGTTCCCAGCATCATTTTTTTTTTTTTTTTTTTTTTTTAAAGCTAAAAACTAAATACACATTTCTGCTATTTTGTATACATCTAAAAGATTCATTAGTTTTTTGATAAAATACCTCTGTGTGTATTCACACACACACACATACTATCTTTCCCTGTCTCTCAAAGCTTTATCAATATACTTTAAAAGTTTATTGACTCTATTATTTTTTTTTTAAATTCTAATGTTGGAGGAAATATTGAGGTTGTGGCATCTGTGTACACTGGCTCTGTATCAGAGCTTAGGAATGACATTTGTATATTTATTGATTTGAAAGATTAAAATGTTTTAAACTATTTGAGTTGTATTGGTTTTAGCTTTCATTTTCTTTATTTTATAAAACATAACCAGCAATAGAAGACCATCTTTATATATATATATATATATATATATATATATATATATATATATATGTATATGTGTGTGAGAGAGAGAGTTGATTCACATAATTCCCAAAATGGATGGACATTACTAATAATTTTTGGAAATAGTCTTATGTATAATGTTTGAATACATTATTTTATTTCATAAGTGTGATCTTTAAATTATTGCTAAACAAATAAGGATTGGAATAAAGGATACAATTTAAAGTATTATACTTTTTTTTAAAGATTGTTGAATTTTTCCAGTTGCTGCTTTTTTCTTTTAATGTTTCCAAGTTCCAAGCTATGAATTTACATTGTTATTTTTACTTATAGGTTTTATGTATGTATTGCACTAAACTATAAATAAATTTAAATTGCTTCTGATTAATTATTAGAATTGATAGTAAATGTTAAACTAATGTACAGAGTTTTCAGGCAAATAACTGAACTTTGCTCAACTACTATATATTATGTCTGTGAGACTCTCAAGATACCCTCTATACAGGCTTGTAATAAAAACAAATTAATTACTTGATACAATAGAAACTGTTTCTTATTCTTCTCGCATGAGAAAATATGAAGTCAATGTAAAAATGATATCAAATTTTTAACCATTAAATTCAGCATTATACATCAGCTTTGAATTAAGCTTATTAATTGAAATAACCATTAGAATCTGTTAAACAAACAAGCTTATTTATTCCAGTAGCATACAACTTTGAATTGATTTTCAAAGATTCTTTAGCTTACTGCTTGTTTATTTGTTAGAATGACTGCGAAAATGATTGTTCAAAGAGAATTCTAATGAGTAAGCTGAGTAGTAAGATATATATATATATATATATATATATTCCAGTTCTTTCAACTTCATCACTTTTATTTGCAAGATATGTGGTTATGCAATTTTAGATAGAAGAATTAGTCCTTTCTGACTGATCCTTGTTGGATGTAATCATTGCTGTTCTTGGTGTATTTTTTTGAGTTCCTGGAAATACTTTGCTGTGGTATTTTTTGCTAGTATTTAAGTAGCTGTATTGGATGTTTTCCTGTGCCAATCACCAAACAATGTCCATAAACTTTTTTTGATGCAGGTTTGGGGAAGCATTTTTGGTGCTTCCAGCCACTATTGATTGTTGTATAGAATATATTTGTTCATCACAGGTCACAAAGAGTGAGATTTTTTTTTTTTTTTTTTTTTTTTTCACAAAAGAAGTATGGAGTGGGAATTTGTGATAGCAAATTTTTATTGATCTCCTTTCACCTTGTGTAGCATTCATCTTTTTCCAAGCTTTTCTTTAATTTTCAATTTGCAAATATTGAACAACTGTTGCATGTTCAACATTAGTTCTTCTGCAAGTTCTTGAGTTGTTTAACATGGGGGGGGGGGGGGGCTCCCCTCCAATAATGGCCTAGATTGGTTGCTAATTACAAGAGAGCCAACTCTAACCCTTTTTAGGTTAGCAAGAATAACCATCCACTCCAAAAAGAAGTCAACAATTAAAAAAGTCCAGTATGTATAGTAAGCACTCTTATCTAAAGAATCATAAGTTATACCCTAAAAATTGGGGTGGGGTGGAACAATCATAATGTTGTTCCAGTGTTTTCATTCTTGTATACTGATTGAGGTAACAGGAAGGATTTTAAATATTTTAGCGAATATTTCCAGCTGTTTTTTGATACTTTGTTTATATGTGCCAAGTTTGGTAATTTTTGTTAAAGAAATATGTATACACTGAAACACTCTTTCTTAAATATATCTTGTCTGCAATATGCACCATAAATTAGTTTTCTTTTTTATATAAAATGCATCAAGTAAAAATATAGTAAACATAAAAAAAAACGAATTTTCGGTCCTATTTTAAAAACAATGAATTGTAATGATAATATGAATGCATTGATATTGATTTCAATTTTATTTCTTGTAATTGTTATATAATTGGAAAAAAATGTGTTATCTCTTTGTATAATGAACATGAACAAATGTATTTTAATATTTAAAGAAAACATGTCTATTTGAGAAATATTGTATTTTATAAGTTTGTCCCATTTGAAAGCAAAGGTGTATTTTTTTTTTTTTACTCCCATTTCATTTAAAGTTTTGAAAATCTATGATTTATTTTACAAATAGGTCATAAAATTTTGGATCTTAACAGAAATTTATTATTGGACTATTTGACAAACATGCTTATCATTGGATTATTATGAAATGATTTATGTTTAGGATATAATTTTATATATGTAATTTTTATTTAAAATAGTACACTGTACTTTCAGCTAAAAGATTTATTTTAGAACACTTACTTTTGTGCTTTTTAATGCTAAAAATGTATAAATTTAAAATCTAACTTAAAACACTTTTTAAATAATTTTAATTATCAGCTTACATACCACTGCTATAAAAATGGCTTAACTTTGGCAGAAAGTAACATAAAGTATCTAAAATCATCAGGCAGAATTGCTTTCACAAAAGTAGTTTTCTTTTTGTTCAAATTAAACTGGTCTGTCTATAAGACAAGTTATTGAGTTAAAAAAATAATTCTGTTCATATCATGATCCATCAATTTTCTGTTAAGCAACATTGCATCATTTGATAAGATATATATTTTATGGATTTTTCATTCAAGATTTTATTAGAAAGCTATATTTACATTTGAGATATTTCCTCTTCAGTAAGTAGTAGCTACTAGCAGCAGAGTATAAACACTAACTACTTGTGTGCATCTGACATTATTTCACAAAGATATTACTATTTAATTGAAATGAATAACTTGCCATTTCAGGAAGATGTCATTTGCCTTTTCCCTCTTTGCACAAATTCAACCAATAATAAATCTTCAAATGATTTCAGATTGAATCTATGTGCTTTATTTGCAGCATGAAACAAAAATATCACTTGGCACTCTATCAATATTTGAGTACAACATAAAAAAAAGGATGAGAAAGCAATTATAACATCTGGAAATAGATTTATGAGATGGTGCTGAAAATGTCTTCACTCAACCAAGACGAAATTTAAAAAAAAACATTTTTTTGATGTTAAGTCAGTTTTTGGAAAGTGGATTGGGCCGAGAACTTTTCAGCATTCCCGTGCAACACAATTTCAACAGAGTATAACTCATGTTTTTACAGTTTAAAAAACTATTTTTTCTTGAGTGCTAAAAGACAACATTATTTAAACGGACAAGCTATAGACTTCTTTGTAAAATGGATATATTGAAGGTGGTGTATAAGACTTGTGTAAGTTCTTTGACTTGTTCAAATGTTTAAGTGGAATTATTTTCTGCTTAATTCATATTATCAAAATATTAAACAGATGTGTGCTTTTTTTAAAAAAAAAAGAAAGTATATATCTTACAGTATTTGTAGGATCATTGTAGTAATATAATTTTGAAAGTTTAATAAAAGATTTTACTAAAACAATTTATGTAACTCATTCCTAAAATCTACCTAGATAGTTCAGCATTTATCCATTAGAACCAACAATCTTAGAATTTTAATTTCAGAATTAAGCAAAAATTATTAATATTAATGGTTTCAATCATTTAATTATTTTATCTATTTTTTAAGTGACGCTTAATGATTCTTTTATAACCCTATTTACATCTATCTTTTCATTTGATCTTTGAATAGCATTTATGACTGACAACTGAATTTATCTGCAATCTAAGGATGTTCTTTATCCATTCTCTTGTTCCCAAATATTAAAGAAGTCATTGACATAATCTGTAGTAAGCATTGGGCCAAACCCCTCATTGGTTAAATGCTCCATGAAACAACTTTACTGGCTTCATCAAACATTGTTACATTTACTACAGTCTAAAGTTATAGAACAAGGTTTCTGGAATACAATCAGTTTAAAAAATATCCTTTCTAGAACTGTCATTACCTCCTTAATTTCAAATATGGCTATTCATTTTATAAAATAAAAATTTTTCTTTCTTAGAATTTTGAAGCTCATAATATGGATTTCAATATATGAATTCTGGTTATCTAAGCAACATCTTGTTATTCTTCTAACAGTTGGAAACCAAATCTATAATTTTTAGTAAGTGATCTGTTTTGCAACTTTCTATACATAACTAGCCTGTAATCTTAATTTAATAACATATAATCATTCATTTCAAAATATAGGAGTTCAATGTAAAGGTTTTTTTGTTCTTTTTTTTTTTTTAAATAGACATAAAAACCCATAATTACTGTAACTTCATAACTGGATTTGTCTTTTTCAATGTTGCTTTTCTAAGGTTTAAAGTTGTTTGATTTTTAATTCCAGCTATTACATCTTATTAACAATTCTGCTCACTAGTTTAACTGATCTTAATTTTAATTTTTATCCATTCAGTATATAAAGGTCCTTATTAAAAAAAACAAAAAAAAATAATTACTACCAAATTGTAAAAATATAGATGGGATCTCATTGAATGTAGATTTCCAGGACCTTCTTTGCATTTTTTATTTTTTATTTTTTTTTAATCATATCACCCCAAGCAAGGCGATAACGCCACTGATATGCAGGGGGCTACGTAAGGGTAAAAAGAATGGAAAAGAGAAAGCCGGAAACCACATCCTAAACAGGGAACAAGGGATGAGCCTCTACACCTGTCCAGCATCAAACTTTCAAAACCACTATTTACATTATTCGGACTATTGTCCTGATCTTGGTTGCCATTTGTACAATATTTCTTCTTCAGGTGCTAGGAATTTTGAACCGAACCCTTTATTACGATCACTGTGATATATCATTCTCATTCTTTGTGCGAAGCCTCTTTTGGTAGTCATGAGTTATTTTTAAATTCACCCCATAGGGGGTGGTGATCCCTTTTCTCCTTATATGTTATCTATAGCCACTGGACACATGGCCTGGAATGATATACCCTAGTGATTGTAATAAAGGTTTTGGTTTGAAATCCCTACCACCTGAAGAAAGCTGGGGCATACAATGACTAAAATGTCGTACCAATGGCAACCAAGATGAGGTAAATAGTCTATATAATGTAAATAGTATAAATACTACCTCATCTCAGAAATATAGACAAATTTCAAAACCACATTTGGTTAGTATGTTACTAAGCTTTTTCAACATTTCCACTTTTTTTTAGTTTCTTTACTCATTTCACTTGCTATATTGTCATCTTCAAAGATAATTCTTCTTTCTTTGTTTAGCAACATTAGCAAATTAGGATTTAAAACCTACACTTATTGTCCCCATTAACAGGGTATAATTAATAAGGGGTGAATTTCCATAGATAGAAAGAGGATATCAATTTAAAAAAAAAAATTTTCTTCATATAAGTAGGTTTCATGGACCCTTTAGCACACTGTAAGCAACCTTATATAATCTACAAAAATGTTTTTGATTTAAATAATCTCAAAAAAGGTGTTGATAAGCTGTTAAAAAAATAAGAAAATTTCTTTTTTTATGTGTAGCAATATCTTCTCTTTATTTGTGTATCTGGAATTTTCTTAATTTAAGGATACATAAAACAAATTAATAGACTGAAATGTTTTTTTTTCTCCCTTAATATCTATAGACCATTACAAAAATGTTATTGAATGTCTGGTCTTTTTAAATGAATCCTCTTGAATAATAACAGCAAGCTAAGCATGATTTTACTACCTTTTAGTAATTTTAACTTTTGTCAAATATTTTGAATTCTTTCTGAAAGCTAGAATGAAGCTTTACTTTTTTCTTTGTTTTGCTTTTTCATATACCATTTTTATTTGCTTAAGAAATATATTTAAATAATATATTAATTTTAAATGTTCAAATGTTTTTTTTTGTTTTTTTTTTTAAATTTTATTTAGGGTTGTTTTCTTTCTCTCATTGATGTCTATTTTGAATTGTTTTTCTCTATGACCAGCTGATATTGTCCACTATAGTAATTTCTGATAAAGTATAGATATTAACTGCAGTATTAACTAATCATCTTGTACATGAAGTAAGTTTGAATATAGCATATCAACATTTATATACAAACAAGTAATAAGTAATTTCATTTTTTTATGTTCATGTTTGAATAATTTCTAAAAAGTTACACTATTAAGAAAACCTGGATGGTCATTATCTATGCTGTTTTGTGTTGCTTATAAATGTGCATCATTTTATATAGTCACCTCACATTGCAATGCTGATTGAACAAATGTTTTTTGACTATAATACCCAAGTTTTTAACATTTCTTAACATCATACCAGAAAATAAAAGCTGTTTTCTACAATTAGCCTCAAAGTATGTTTTAAAACTAAAATCTCCAGAGACCACATAAAACTGATAATGTAATGTCTCCTGCAAGATTATCAAGAGGATAGGCAGCCATGGTGCTAACACTTTTTTATTTTAAAAGTTTTAAAAACTGAATTACAACTTTCTCAGTAAATTTGGTATGAGCATCACATTGTAATGAATTTCAGATTTGTGACTTACTCCAAGTTTAGCCTTTGTTTTTTATTGCCATATGACACCTTTTTTTTATTATAACAACTGGATCATAAAAAGAAAATTTATTTTTTTTTTAAATAAAATTTTATTGATTTTATTTCAACTAAAATGATTCAGTTTTGTTCTCTATTGCTACTTCTTCTTTCTTCCTTCCTTTGCTAAAATGTTTCTGATTTTGAAATTGGATGGCGAAATTAAGAGTGATTCTAACTTCATCCTAAATCATCACTTTTTGTAACAGCTGTCAGCAGGCATTTTTAGAAAAAATTTTGTTTATTGAATCTAACATTGTAGATTGATGTAAATAAGTTTTTTTTTATTATTATTACTTAAAAGAAAGTAAAAATGGTACTGAAAAATGTTTTTTTTACAAGTGATAATTTCAGCAGAGGCTAGAGATAGCAGATTAAAAAGTGCAAAAGAAATAAACAATAACTAATCCCTCACATTTTAAACGTTTTTTTATATTATTTTAAGTATTTATACAGACTTTAATTTGTTAATCCTGCCATTTACTAAGTTTAGTTTAGCACAAGGTCATGAGTCACCCATTGAAGCTCAAACTAACTACTCAGTTATAATAACCATTAGCCCATGGTCTTTCTTAATCCTTGTTACACTTGAATTACAACTTTTATTTGTAACATGATGGAGTTTATTCCCTGATTTTTCTATAGAAATTTATGTAGAGAAAAATTAAACATGTTACCATATCACCATATTTGATCAAACTTCTGTTATAGTGTATCAATGTAGGTCTTATTTGACTGATTGATTTATTAAATGAGCAATATTTAATAAACAAATAATTGCTCATAAATCTGTTTTAGTAAATAGTGTTATGTGTTAATAAGTAGAAACCGCAAACAAATCTTATCCTAGCCATCTGAAAACACATTCTGAATTTAAAAAAAAAATATATTCATTAGATAGATGCCAGTATACTGTTTTAATTCCCAAATGTCTAGAAAAATTATAATCTAGTTGACTTCAACATATTTATAGATATGCAAAATAAATACTTTTTTGATAATGAGAAAAGAATTATGCTTTATCAAGTTTGTAAACATTCAAATTGGTATAATGATATGATAAAAATTGCACAAATTCATGATCAAAACCTTTTTTGATCAGTTGAAATGATTTATCAAGGGCAAAAAATTGTAATTTTACAAGACCCAAAATGATTTATTACCATAATGAAAGGAGTCATTTTTAACAAAGCTGAGAAAATACTTGGATCAGGTACATTTTTCAAGAGAATATTTGTTCAGCATCAGCCTTGGAGATAAGGTAGTGTGACAGAAAATTCAATAATAAAGCATTAGTTGTTTTCACAATAATAACCAATAAAAGGAGGATTTTATTGAATTGTCTTAAAAGTGACATTTTTATGAGCTGTCTTCTGAAATGTATAGAACTTTTATTCACAATGAGAATGAGCAAAAAAAAAAAATATATTCAGATAATGAATACCAGCAAAGTGCTTTTCCAACAGGATTTATTCATTTCTATTCCCAACCTGATTCTGTCAGCTTATGTCAGGAACAGTCTTATCATTTGGATTGATATTTTGAAGAAATATCCAAAGTTTAAAATATACAATATCTCAACACAATTTATTGTTTATTTTTCTTTTTTTTTAAACTGATGTTTGCTCTGTACAAGGCCCACTTGAGTTAGAGAGATACAGAGTAAGAAGCACAGCTTATTCAGATACATTTCGAAGATAACATTTGCAATGACTGGGGAAGCAACCTCTTGGGAGTACACTATTTACATTATTCGGATTATTGTCCTCATCTTTGCCATTTGTATGACATTTCAACCGCTGTACACTTTGGCCTTCTTCAGGTGCTAAGAATTTCAAACCAAGCCCTTTATTATATTTGTAATAAGGTGTTCGGTTCGAAATTCCTAGCACCTGAAGAAGGCTGGAGCATACAATGGCCAAAACGTCATACAAATGGCAACAAAGATGAGGACAATAGTCCGAATTATGTAAATAGTGTAAATACTACCTCATCTCCAGAATTATAGACCTACTCTTGGGAGTAGGTTCCACAAGGCAGTGATACAAGGGAAGAAGCTGCCCAAATGTAACTAAAAAAGTGTAGTTCAGTCTATTAAGGAAAAATAAAATGTAACAACACTAATGTTATGCCCTTTCTCTTTATAAATGCTAAATTGACACTTTCTTTTGATTCTTCTTTTTCTTCATCAAGCTATATCTTTTCAGGACATGGGCAATCATGGCTTTCCACAAATTCCTATTCCTTGTAACCATTAGTAGCTTTTATTTTTTTTCCAAGTCTCCTGTCCTGTTTGGTCATTCCTTCACACATAATCTTGTCATGTAGGTGACCTGCTGCCTTTCACTGTTCCTTTGGCTTTAATATGCCCTGTCAGTAGCAAATTCTCCAAGCCCCTGTTCCTTATTATATCTCCCAGGATTCTCAGCTGTCTCTGATTCTGAATATGTGTTATTTATTTCCCATTTTCCTTAAGGCTTGTTTTGTACCCACTCCTTCATTCAGCAATATTCTATAGAATCACATTTCTCCAGTTTTCTCCTCACCTGCGAAAATATTTCCCAGCATTTACAGCCATACTAACAGTTGATAGTCCATAAAAGTTCAGCACTCTAAGTTTCTAATGACATTTTCTTGTTTCTTAATACTTGTTTAGCTTTTCAAATCCATTTTGGCTTTCAGTGTTACATTTTCCATCTTCTATTAAAACACTCACCAGATATTTAAGTTTGTACTTGCTTGATATTGACCGCTCCAATTCATAGTTCACATCAATGTTGATTGCACTCTTCAATTGGTCTAGCTGGGAGGAGTACATGTTTGAATCAACTGTTTAGTTCTCTAAAATTATTCCATCAAACAAAATTCCCTTTCAATCTCACAATATAAACAGCATCACCATTTTTGAATGAAGAAACCTTAGTATGGTTAGTTGTGCTACATTTTACTTGACATATAATCTCTTGTCAAGTACCTATTTTTCATTACCCATCACAATTTGTTTTAAAAATGGAATCTTTAAGTAGAAAATCACACAGATATATAGTCCAGTAGTTTCTTAACTAACATAACCAAGCTTTATAACTGATTTTCAGTGCTTTATTTAGATATTTTGACTATGCTGGATATCATCATTCATTTAACTGATACCAACTGCAACTAATCTGACTACTGAACAGTAAGAAATTTCCAAAATAAAACTTCACAATTTTGATCCATATGATAACAGTATTTTCTTCATTATATTTCTAAACTGACTTCTTTCTCTGTGTCTCTACCCTGTGTACCTTTTGGTGACTCAATTGGAAAGTGTCAAAGTTTCTTTAAATTTATTTTAATTTACATAATCATCTACAAAGTTTATACTCAGTCCTTTAATCTCTTGAAATAGTAAAGATTAATGCATTGGCTTTATTCATTTCTTTGAAGAAACTACTTATCACCTTTTTCTCTTCTAAAACTAGGTTTAAAACTAAAAATCTTTCTTTCTCCAAACATCATTTTTGCCCATTCACCTATTTGTCTGCTTTTATAGTTTCCATATTTTCATGCAGCTCCAAAATATTTCTTTTTGCTTGATTGCTTCCATTTTGTGCCACTGACATTTTTAACAAACACATGAATCCAACTTAACCACCTTGAGGGGTGCTAAGTATATTTTCAAAAGCAAACATAATTCTAACCTGTATCAAATTTTACAAAACTTTGAAAATAGCTTACTAACATTTAATTATTCTGAGAAATTGTATTTTCTTTTCTTTTTGGCATAAATTTATTTTCAAAAATATTATTCAAGTGATTTCTTTTACATGAGCATTGGGAAAATAAATATACTGTTTATTATATCTAAACTTATTTATAAATGGAACTTTGTGTGTGCGTGTGTGTGTGTGTGTATCTGTTACCTATAGACTCCGAAACTGCTGAACCAATTTTCTTAAATTTACACAGTTGTACTATAAGCGCCTGCGAGTGTTCTTAGCTAGGTTTTGTGTCCAGGTACCCCCGATAAAAATCGATAATCGAAAAAATCAGGTTATAGAAGGAGTGGTCATAGACAAAGACATAAGAAACAATATTCAGAAGTTTCAAGGTTGCAGTTCTTACAATAGTGCAGAAAATTGGTAATATATATAAAAGGCAAGATGTTTGTGTGTGTGTCTGTTTATCTGTCTGTATGGCTTTTATACAAATCCACAATTTTTATTCAATTCTCACCAAACTTCACACAAATATTCTTTAGGCTAAGTCTGAGCTCTAAGACCATGGATTAGTTTTAAAGCTTTCATTACACCCGTGCAATGCTGGGCTATACTGCTAGTAAATAATAATTGCACAAAATGATCAATTAGACATGTCTATACTTAATTATTAATTATAGATCAACATTATAATTAATTTCTACCTTTTGGTCAGTTTCACTTCACAGTCATTATATACTTAATAATCTTTATCATTTTCATGTCAGTTGATCACTTGGTCAACATGAGTTTATATGTATAAAGCATTAGCAGAGAGATTTGCTTTAAATATCTTTTTCATATTTTTGGCTATTTATTTGTTACTGGCTAGCTGATTATTTTTAAATTTTGTTATCTCTTTTGGAAAATAAAAATCTCAGAAAGTACAGAACCTCACCCATGTGAAATGGAGTGAATTGAGACCTTGCCCTTGTAGTCAATATAATTATGGTACTTTGTCTTTTGCTAAATTACCAGATACAATTCTAAAAGGTCAACTTTGAAAATATATATAATTTTCAATATTCCTGCATGTTATATAAATTTTATTATCTTTTTTGACTTCATTTTATAAACTACAGTTAATTGATTGAAAGATTTTATATTGAGCACTTTTATCTATAAATATAGCATCTTGTATAACATTTTTAAACATGTTTCATTAAACAAGACTGACCAAATCCATTTGTTTAGCTTTTCTTTATATTTCTCTTGTATGCTTACAAGCATTTTCTTTTCTGGACTTGAAGATGTCAAGAATTGTCCAAAGGTTTATTGATTTCAACTGCTTACTGTTATACTACAATAATTATAATAGGTGTGTAAGTGCAATTTTAGTTTGTATAAAAGTTGCTGAAAGTAGACAAGTCTTAATTTCCAACTGTGGTTAGTAGATTGTGGCAGTCTTTGTAATTGATTTTATTAAGAATGTGCTTCTGTATTTTTATATAAGAGCTTCTATCATTTTCAAAGACTTTATACATTATATTCTCAAGTTTGTTACTTATTGCGGTTGATAAAATTCCATGCTGGTTTAAATTTACTCTAAATAATAGCCCTCTCTCTCTTATTGTGTCTCCCATCCATAGACAGTGTGGACATAGGCATCATTATTACATAGTGACTATCAGTTTCAATGAATGTATATATAAGTGCACACTGAGGACAAGAAAGTCATGATAGTCTGTTTTATGCTTAAGCAAAATCTTTAAGCCATATGAGTTGGGTAGAAGTTTGACTACACAGAGTATGATTGATAAATTGTTGCCTAAATTACACAAAAATAATAATAATAATAATAATACAGACATCTCATTTTAACAGATATATTTACCAAAATCGCACAAAAATATCTTGAAATGCTAAAGAGTAAATTTATTCAATAAAATTACCATCGGCTTCAACCACTGCTTCCAGACAACTTCAGAATCTCTTGCATCTCTTCTGGACAGTCTCTTTGTTTAAGTTGATGAATGCTGCCATAATTCTTGCCTTCAGTTGATCTTTGGCATTACAAGAAGTTTTGTTGGTCTCTCACTCAACTGAACCCCACACATAATAATCAAGGAGGCTGTAGTTTAGGGGAATTAATTGGTCAAATGTAAAGTGTGATGTCGCAGAAATTGTCTGATAGCCATGACTGGGTTCCCCTGCTTGTGTAGCATGGTGCAGAGTCCACTTGCCAGACATAGGGTCCTCCAGCAGCCACCCTCTTGAGCCATCATAGCGCTACCTCCTCGAGGCATTTGATGTAGGCCTTGGTATTGAGTCAAAAGCTTTATGGGAAGATGAATGGAGGCATAATGTCATGATCACTTCAAACACCATGATGTTGACAATGGATATGATGGATGTTTGGTTTTTGTCAATCTTTGTCACTCTTTTGAGGACACAGCCTTCTCTGCACTGCCCTCTGATTGACACCCAAACAATCTGAAGTGTTTGTATTGGATCTTTCGACATTTCCAAATTTCTGATTTTATTCATGATGCTTTTTTTCTCCCTCCAACTGCAGTTGACAAAATCAAAAACAAACAACACTGATGCATAAAATTAAAATTATAAAATGATGACAATTTACCCATCGCACCCTGTATATGCTAGTCATCGATTTATTATGAGTAGCAAGATCATTTTTTCCAGATAGGCGGGAATGATTGTGTTAAATTATTCTAGTAGCTCTTTAATAGAAATAATTATCAGCCAGATACTGTTATTATATAGGGTTTTTTTTGTTAACTTTTTAATCATTATCTAAGATTAATTACTTTGATATTTGTATTCATTCACTACTGATTATCATTATCAAATTTATATAGTTGTGGTTATGCAGTTTATTAATTTGTTTATTTCCTTAGTTTATTCATATTATTTTTCTTTAGGGTACTTTATTCTGTTTAAGATATTGGCTTTGTTTAAAGTATATAACAGCATCTGCATTGTATGTAATGAATATATTTGCATTTTTCTTATTAATGTTTGACAAAATATTTATTTTTAGTTTTTGATTTTAGCTTTCAAGGTCCTTTAGTTACCCCTATGTATATTTTTTTGCAGTGGCTTGGTATATTGTATTGCTTTGTAGGCACTTGTTGTTCAAAGGATCTTATGCTTTGCTCTGCAGTTACATTTGGGTTTGTGCAAGATTTGTTCATTTTTCTGTTCTTTTTTTATTTGGATAATGTTCTCAGTACAACTGTAATTGATCTTTTATGTTTCTGTCATGGGGAGAACTGTTGTGGATAGGGTCAATGAATATTTTTCCCATGTTTGTTTTTTTAACCTTTTTGTTGTAAGTGGGTTACACTATATGTTTCTTTTTCTGTAGGCATTTTTGTACTGAGTGGTGAGGTGTGATTGTTGCTGAAAATCCACCATCTTTTAAAGAGATTTGGACAATTTTTATGCTCATTAAGTCCAGAAAAGAAAACACTTGTACATGTACAAAAAAATATAAGAAAACTAAACAAAAGAACTCAGTCTTGTTTAACAAAACCTGTATTAAATAAGGACTGCTGCTCAAATACACAAATGTATTAGATAGATTATAATCAACAAGTATTGTGAAAAATATATATGGTATGCTTTTGTGAACCATAACCAGTTATGACCAAAATAAAGTAAAAGAAAATTGCCATATGCAGAGAATATTGTAGATATTCTAAAAAAACTCTATTCACACTGTGTATATACATTAGATTATTAAATTAATGGATGAAATCACTCTTGAATGAGCTGAAAGTGTTTTTAATACATAAACAGTTAAGCCTGACAAACTCATTTGTGTTTTACATTAGAAAGGCCAAAGGGAATAAATTATGATCAATTTTTTTCCCTTCACTTAAGAGAATACGAAGATAAATCCACTTGAATTGAGTATTTCCTCAGCAATAAATTGGCAGTTGCTATGACAGAAATTATTTTGTGCTTTGTGTTGATTCTAACAGAAAATAATTACAAAAAATATAATGCAGCTTTTTGTTTGTGTGTGATTTAAGTTCTACACAATTAGCTTATTTTAGGCCAAGACAATGCAAGGTGTTGAGAATTTCTAATGAATTCAGAACTTTATAATTGCTTTGCTAAACATCTTCATTTAGTAGTTTGATTGACATATTTAAATTCTATTTATTACTGGGTCAATAAAAAAAAAGCTGAAATTTAATTTGGTATTGATAAAAAGAGAATCTAGAAAGCATCAGTAATGTTATCATTATGACTTGTTTTTTCTGCTTATTATTAAGATTTTTAAAAATGTTTTTGCTGAGTACTTTTTCAGCAATGCCCAAACTTTCTAAAGTACATGTGAACAAATGCTTTTTATGCAAATTTGCAATAAGCCAAAGATATGGTAACAGTTTATGGATATATGTATTTAAAATATATTTCAAGGCAACTTGCTGAATTTCATTTCATGCATTAGTATGGGGTGGGGGTATATGGTTTAAGCAATTTTGAACATGGTATAATCATTGGTGCCAGATGGGTTGGTCTGAGAATTTATAAAACTGCTGATCTATTAACATTTTCATGCACAATTATCTAGAAGAAAAAAAACCTGTAACGTGTAGCAATTCTGTTAGCAGAAAGATCTCAGAGTAGAATGGCCAAACTGGTTCAAGCTGATAGAAAACAACAGCAGCTCAAATAACAAGAAAGGTATGCAGGCAGAAGAAAACATTTAAATGTACATTTGCATCGAGTACAGCAGCAGGAGACCATGTTGGGTGCCACTCTTGTTAAAGAAGAACAAGACGCTGTGGTTACAATTTAATGAGGATCACAAAAATGGGAGAAACTTAGCTGAATTTGATAAGTCTTGATTTCTGCTGCAACATTTGGATGGACAGAATTTGGCATCAACAGTATAAGTCATGGATCCATCCTGTCTTGTATCAGTGGTTCAGCTTTTGGTGGTGGTATGGGGAATATTTTCTTTGTATACATTGGGACCCTTGATACCAATAAAAGATTATTTAAATGCTGCAATCTACCTTCTTATTGTGGCCAATCACAATTCATCAGTATAAGGGCAGCCATCCTCTGATGGCCAATACTAACATGACATCATGTCACAAGTCAAAATAGTGATAGAATGGCTCATGAAACAGAGGAATGACCTATCTGTATTAAAAATGGCTTCTACAAACATCAGAGCTTAATTCAGTGCATGTTTAGGAGCATGATTCTATAGTGTGTCTTTGGAATGTGATGGAAAGGGACATTCAAATCCTGGATGTGAAACCAGCCAATCTAGAATTGTAGGATGCCATAATAATAGTGTAAACCTAAACTTTCAAAAGAGTATTTCTAGAATATTGTTGAATCCATGTCAAAGAAATTAGATGGTTCTGAAGACAAAAGTGGTTCCAACCAGTGACTAATTTGAATTACTTTGATTACCGACAATATTAAAATTATTTCAAACTTACATAAATTAATACTTTTTTTTTATATATTTTAATGATTTTTTTTTGTTTCAGGTGAAACAGATCAGTGAAGAAGCTGTAACAAGGAAATTTGTTCATGAAGAGAGTAGCAGTATCACGTCTTTATGTGGTGAGTATACTTTATATATTTCTATATTTCATTTTCTGCTATATTGTCCTAATATTTGTCCATGAGAAATACATTTGTAAATTATTTGTATTTAAAAAGAATCATGAAAAATTAACTGTAATAAATGGCAAAAAAAAACAAAAAAATACTTGATGTTGATTTTAAAGCATGTTTTTCTTTTTTCTTTTTTTGATTTGGTCTAATTCTTGTCTTTTTATAGTCACTTCTTTTAAAATTGTTTATTGTTTTTTTTTTACTTAGTATGTTTTTAAAAAGTGTTCATTTGGATCCTCATTTTTCTTCCTTTTTAATTTTCTGTTGCTCATTAAGAGAAAAATATGTCCAATTCTGAATGTCTTTATATTTCTAAATGTTTTTTCAATTGCCAATCTATTAATCAGAGAAAAAAACCATTAAAGCAGAATGTGGTATTGTTTCAACTGGAGCCCATCTCATGCTGTTTGGAATAATTAGCAAAACAATTTTTACCTCACTGCTAAGTTTGGGATGAAAAGTAATACAACTTCTGTCATCTATTATTTGCTAGAGATAGTATATGAAATTGGCATGCAAATGTAGCTGACTATTATGGGCCAAATGTAGTAATTGGCCTAGAGATTTGAATGTTCATTGTTTCTTGGTCAGTATTTTATTAACAAAATACAACTTTTTTGTGGCTTTTGTAATACATATGTTTAGAATGTTCAGTTTTCTGTAATAAAGTATTGTCATTTGTCATTTTCATTTTTACTTTTGTATTTACCTGTAATTCTAAATATGGCATTTAGACCTTCTTAAAGTATATTATCTTTCAAAAGTTATTTTTCCACTCAATTGATAAAATAAATATTACCTAAAGATTTCAATTTTCTGTAAAGACAAGCATCAACTCTGCAGGGTTTAAGATTATTTTGATTATTAAACATATGTTAATTTATATAGACCTTAGAAAAAAGGGTAAGTAATATTTAGTGTAAGTATTGTTATAATAAACCAACTCATGTATTGTTGATCAATGCCTACATTACTTTTTAAAAGTTGAATCTTATAAATTAATCAAATGGATTTTTCATCAATAATCATAACCTCTACATATGGCATAACAATGACTGTTGTCAATGGTGGTGCCACCTCCTGTTGTTTTTTTGTTTTTTTTTTTTGTTTTTTTTTTCCAATCAGTTTTTAAACTATATTTAGCAAAGCTTAAAATTGCCAAGAGGCCTCACAAGTATGTGGCACTCAATGAGAATCAAATTCACCAATCTTTAAAGCATAACCATTCATTTTAGAGAATCACTAAATAGCCCTTGTGGTAATCATGCAAATTTTAATAAGATATCAACCACTAGCTGAAAAAACTGCCATGATAATTCCATTGTAACAATTAAAATCACAATGTCAAAAAAATAGACAAAAAATATGCAGTAGAGTTTCTATATCAAGTAATCATTTCTTAATAGATGTTAGATGATCTTTTAATGAAATTCATAAATTTGATATTAACTTATGGTTTCATATCACTACTGAATAATAATCACATTAATTGATTTCCTTTTTAAAAGTCTGAAACCATTCTCATAACATTAGATGTGATTACTCTGAGTTAATCAATAAAATTATTTAATGGTTGTGCAACAATGTCTGTCTCATCATAGCTAATGATATCATATTTGGCGTTAACATTTTTGTTTAGTCTTCATAGTAACATTTTTCTCAACACTAGTTCTTGATTATATTTTAACTTTAAAAAATAATTGACTAAAATAATAAATATTTGAATTTCTAATTTGATTTCATTGGATGATATTTTCTTATTTTCAAAAAACAATTTTTGCTGTTCATTAGATAAATCATAAAAGACAATGTTTGGTAGATTCTTTTAATTGTGGAATTGATTTGTATTTGTTCTGGATTTTTTTTTTTTTTTTTTTTTTAAATAAAAATTAAAGATATATATATATATATATATATATATATATATATTTATATAGGATGTAGTTTTTAATACTTCATGCATTAAAGTCAAAATTCTTGGTGGCATCAAAAAAGAAAACAAAAGAGTGCTTCCAATGCACTTCTAACATATTGTTTAGTCTGCTTGTATACAAGGAAGGGCACGTGTACATGTGTGTGCTTCTCTCTGCTGCCACTACCACCACCACTTATTGATTTGTCCTCATGTTCATGTTGTGGGCGTAAGGATGTTATTTGCGTCAGCATTGATGACTGCTGCTGATGCTATGACATTTGTGGCCTGTTAATGGTGACATGCAAAACTTTATTTTCTCTCTCAGGTCTCCAGATATACCAGATAATGTTATCTTATTGACTATTTAAGCAGAAAGAAATCATAGACTATTAATTTCTATTAGTGATCATTATTAGGCAATCCATTTAGATGATTATTATCACTTTGTGTTTTTTTTATTCACCATTTTTAACATCTTTGAACAACTTTTAATGTGCTAACATTTACACTATACAAATAGATCATTTACAGGTGCTTATCAATACCTGCCATTTGTGTTGCACTTCTGCCGATTGTGTTCGGCAAGAAATTGTTGATGCTAAATTCCAACTGGTAAGCAGTAAAAATAAAATAACAGTAAATTCTATAAGGACGTTGATTTACCATTTTCTCAAGAGAAAATGGGTTTGAGAATCCTTGTGATTTATATATCAAGGACGTCAAGATCAGGCAGGCATGAAAAATCTGATGAAGTATAGTAACAGATGTTAGAAAACTTGACCAAAATCTATAGATGCATACAAATAAGGAAAGATGCCTCTCGAAAATGATGGGATCAGAAAATGTTCTTACCAACAAAAAAGTTCTGGATTGCTATTGTTATATCGCGGGAACGATATAAATAACAAGGTAAATTCCAAGTAGAAAAATTTACACAACACATAAAGGTAAACAAATAACAGATTATTGCATGGAAAAGTACAATTAACAGAGTTCCATAAAATGGTAAGTCGAGACAAAATGGGAGCTGAAGTCAAATCATCTCGTACTTCCCTTTCAGTGAGTCAACTGTTGGGGATGATAGGATTTTTCATTATAACAGCTATGTAAAATCTAATATTCTGTGAATGCTGGACAATCTTTCTCACAGATGAAGAGACTTGAAGTGACAGAAAAATCAATGTTTTAGGTTCTGTTTGTAGAGGGGAAGCTACTGTGATGCCATCTATTACTTGGAATTGACATCATCAAGAGGTTGGGTGGTATGTACTTGACCAGCAGTGGCTCTGAGTTTTCATCAACTTGACCAATCTTTGTGTGCAACAAGTTGGATTTTAGTGCAGAATATTACCTGAACTGGATGATTTGGGTAATATCATGGAAATGGCCTGGTGACCAAACACCACCCATGCTGAAGAACTAGATACTGAAGTAATCTGCACTGAAGCAGCTCAGGGAGGGGTACAATCACAAACAAGCAGAAGATTATGGATTATCAGAAACTCAATAGGTATTGCCTTATCCGTTTGAGGTTCAGGCTCAATGTGGTACTGTTGTTGATGTGATCAGTCATCAACACTGTTGTTGCACAAGACAAAACCATCCAAAGAGCCATATCCTTGTACATCAATAACATAGCTATCAATGAGAGTATGAGCCATGTAATTCACATAAAAGCACACTTAGAAATAATTCAGACTGTCTAGCAAGAATCTGAAACAGCTTAAGAATGGCACCAGTATACTGGATCTGTGTGTCTTGGAGGAGCAGCTTAAACTACAATGGATATGTGTGAGTGAGCTCCCACCGATACCTAACGTGCTCACCCATTGGAGGATCTTTTCGCTCTATGAGAAATTAACCAGACATCTGCCAGTGTGGTTGGCTTGTTATTGCAACCATATTCATCAAACGACAAGAAAACTCAAAATGATGAAACATGGGACCTACTCTTGGTTTGAATGTTGAACATCATCACCACCAGAATAGCACAGGAATATCCAGCTCATGTCTATTAGTGCATGAATAGGCATGAAGTCTTTGTATGCATTGATGCTTCTTGATTACTGGTGTCATCGTAGAAAATGGTGGATCTTTGAGGAACTATGTTGGCTGCACCCAGTATACAAAAATAAGCCCATTAACTTGGCAGAGCTTGACACAAAAGGTATCGACCTGGCATTGCAGTGAACATTGACTGTGGTTCACCAGAAGACACTCATCACTGGGTCTCTGTTATGATGGTGCACATAAAGGCGCCATCAGAAATGTTCATAAGACATGAGCTGGGCATACTCAGCTGTGAAATATGGGCTAACAATATAGAGCTTGTCAGATTTCACACTAACCAGTCTGATCAACTTCCCATGGTGCTTCAACAATGGTTAGATACCATTGGAAAAGAAATGGTTCCAGTTTACACTGCATCTACAGAACAGCAGGAATCTGCTCATATACAAACCATCCATCAATTAAGTGGGCATGCCAACATGCAGTGCACATTATGTTTTATAAAACAGGTTAGTCATGAAGTTTCAGTTTGTGCAATAGTCAAAGACTACAAGGTGTGTCAGTCCATAGACCCAGTACCTGTACATTAGAAAGCTGAAAGTGTGTCTTAATTACAGCAATGTGGAAATGGATATAACCCATTATGGAGGCCAACATTATCCCTGACAGACTGTCACTCTAGTAAATCTTTCATCTGGTGACCATTATCACATCAAGACTGTCAGCATTATCTATTAGTTGGAGTTTTTTTTTTTTCTGCAAGAGAGCCACCAGCTGAGCTACTCATCAACAATGGGATTCCGTTGCTGTCAGGAAATGGTATTATAGAGAGATGACATCACACCATCAAGCAAATTGCTGCTAGAACATAATGTTCTATCATGGAGGTGTTACATTGGTATGACATGATGCCAAAAGATAATGCAACAATTGTGACAGCTAATTTTATAAACAAATATCAGACCTGCATAGAGTGCATCAATGTTGCACTATCACTTGAACATATAGATCCCAGAATCTACAGAGTAGGAAATGCAGTCTGGATTAATGCCCCACATGATCAATGCATGACACAATTTAAAAAAAAAAGTGAGAGTGACAGAGATCTATAGCTCACAATTTTTGTCAATAGAATACCACAACACCTCAAAGTTTTTTGTCATTGTCATGGATGTTTTTCCTCAGAATACAACAGTAGTGATGTCAACTGAGAGTGATTCATGTTCACTGCTGTTTTCAGATGATTTACCTGCAGAATCAGAAGAAATAGTCAGAAAGTGATGATGATGTTAACAAAGAGAGATAACCTGTGGCCACAAGTGAAGAGATTGATGAACGCCATCCAACTTTACCAAGAAGCACTCGTCAAAAAGAGACCACCATCCCTTTTCCACTTATGTGGTTATGAGATCAGGGAGGTGTGTAGAAGAGAAAACATCTTACCTCCTAGAACAAAATGTACCTATACATGTCTTATGTGCAAAATACATAGAAGAAAATATGGTTGATTCAAAAGCTGCCCTTTAAGAACAACTCAATCTCGTTGCTCAGAGATTTTGAGAGATGAATTTGTGGCTTATGCAAATTTCCAAACCCCAGCCACTCAATAAAATGCGCATGAGCAAGAGAATGTGAGAAAGGTAGCAGACACCAATGAGTTGAGTAGTCGTGCTTTGTGTGTGGAATTTCACGGTAGCATCACTGATTGTGATAAAAAAGACAGGGTACAACTGGTACTCCAAACACCCGTACTTTTTTTTTAATTACAAACTGTTGATACATATTCCTCTATGCAAACTGTGTATTTTAATTTTGATATACATCCATACTTGAGTAACAGTCTCTTAAGTTGAGAAAAATGTTAAAAATGTTAACATTTAATATATCACATTCTAATTTTTTAAAATCTAATTCTTAGAATTTTGACTGATTAAGTAAAATCAAAAAATAATGTAAAAATTTAATATTATAAAGTTAAAGAGAAAATTATCCTAAGCATTTTAGTGCAATTAATTGCATTTGTGTTTGTGTGTCTAAGATTTGTAGATAAAAGATGTTTATTAGTCAGTGTAATTACTATGCCTGCCACCAAATTTATTTTAACACTTTAATTTACTAGGCTATTTATTGTCTTGTGGAGAAAATCCTGTAACTAGAACTTAACCATTATGCATAATGTTCTTATTGCTTCCTCTGCAACTGCCTTCTTGGTATGTCTATCATGGTTATAGATACCATTAGGAGCCATTAATAAAGAAAGAGGTAGCAGCAAGGCTTTAACAGTGACAAAGTAGGTAATAAGAACAATAAGCTTAAGATTCTAAATCCAAGCTTTAAGATTATCTCATAAGATAATAGCCAAGAGGATTGAAGTGTTTGTAAATTGTGAAGGGTAGTATAGACTCATTCAAGGGAAACAAGACTAAGCAATAAGTGAGTAACAAAAGAACAAGTAGCAATATCGCTAGATCTGAACAGTTGAACAAGAAAACTCTACCCACTGGGTTAAATAGAGCGATTAGTTTGAAATTCCCTAAAAGTAACTGGATTGACAGCTGTCTAAAAAAGGCTGAAGAGCACAATGACTGAAACATTATGATAATTAATAATAAAATATTTAAAACATTATTGGGAGAATATTACAATGAATAAAATGTTAAAAATGAATACAACTTATCACCATTTCTGTCCTGAAAACGTATTAACTAAATCAATATTGTCATAATTTTAGATATTTTTAAGCATTCAGTTATGACATTTTTGTTATTAAATTAAGCATAAGCTGTATGCTTTAATAATTTTCTAAAATATTTTTGCAATAATGTCAGTCTGATATTTTTTACCAGCATTTAGTTTAATGCAGATTAAATGTTCCATATTATTGTAAAAATTTAAATAAGTAAATTACTACAAAAACGAATAATTTTAAGAACTTTATAAACAGGATGGATTTAACAAAAAATATTGAATCTTAAAATTCTTTCAAATATGGATCAGGAGAATGAATTGTAAATGAAAAAGTTCACAATGTGTTACAAAAAAAGATTTGCAATTATATATATGTGTGTGTGTGCTTGTTAATGTAGAAATAACATGAAAAAAACCAAAAATATATGATTATTTTTTAATAATTTTTTTTATAAAAAATTATTGTAATAGATTAATTTTAACCAAAAATATGTCATATATATATATATATATATATATATATATATATATATATATTTAACCAATAAAATTTCCAATTTAACGTAGGTGCTTCTTCTGGAAATAAATTTAGGTGTTTCTTAATAGTCTTATTTATTCTGTTCAAATATATGACAAATTTGAATTGATTTTTCCCAACTTAGAACAATTATTTTGTATAGGATAATGAACAGATAGCAGTGTATTATATAATCTTATGCATAATATAATAAACAGATCACCTCTCATGCAACTTACTGAAATTTTATTTTATTTATGAGCTAAAATATTGAGTTCTAGACCTAACTAGCCTAAAATATACACATGGACATTTTTAGCACAGAGAAGTAGTTAGCAAGCTAGTCTCTTTGACCATTATATTCCTACTCTCGTGAATTTGATCCTGCACCATTTGCTCCACACTTCTGTAATGGATACGGTCCTTTAGTGTTTGTCTATACTTCTGAGATGTACAATATAATAATGTAGTTACGGTCCTATAAAATATTTGCATTTGTGACACTTAGTTAAACAGAGTATATATCAAATGTATAAGACAGATCAGGAAAGGTTGTTGCAATAGATAAGATGTCATTTGTATAAAACGTCAATAAATGCATTTTCATCTTTGGTCTGAGGAAGTTCTGTGTTTCTGGATTTAATCTCCCATGTTGAATTTTATTGCTTTCAAACAATTAATACAGATTTATATTTTCATGATCTAATTTTAAAAATATTTGGTAACTAATGAATTAAAAGAAAAGAATATTTTAATAAAAATTTAAAATTGCAGCTATATTATTAGAATAGTAATTTTTAATTGAGATGGTTAGACTTTTTTACTCTTAATATCCAACACTTGTTTTCTTGAAAATTCTGTTTCTATATTGAGTGATTTTTCATGCAATAAATACAGTTTGAAGTTGTAGCTAATTTGTTGGGCACTCTCTATCTCTCTCCTAATAATTGCTTAAAGAAAAACTGAATGAACAGCATTGTGTCCAGAACAGCCAAAAGATAAGATATAAAATTATTACTGGAAATTATGAACACATACTAAAAATAATTCAGAACAGGAAAGAGTTTCTGTATAAACCAAAAGATTGGTTTTTGTTTTTTTGTTTAATGACCTTTAACACTTTCAAACAATGACATAAAACCTTCTGTAACATAAATATTTAGAATAAAAGCAGTAATTATAATTTTTGATTCTTTTGACACTTTAGAAAACAAAAAATCAAATTTAATAGCAATAATGAAGAAAGTCTTAGATATTAGTAATAATGGATTTATTGTATGCTTATAATGTCATTATTGTATCCTACAAAACTTTCAGAATTTAAATCCTTGTAAGTTAATAATATCAAGTTTATATTTTACATACTATTACATAGAAATCAATGTTTGTTTTCAAATTTTTTTATTTTTAATCTTCCCATGAATTAAGGCAATCCGTGAAATTTTTAATTACTAATACTATTGTAGTGGAACTTGGCCTGATATCTCAATTGTTTTAAATTTTATGGCTAAGATAAATAACAATGAACACACAGACAAATAATAAATGAAGAAAATTCCAGATTTTGGTAACAACAAAACATATTTATATTCATAAGATGTACAAAATATGAAGTTCAAAATATATGATGAGAGAATGAATAGAGAAAGTAATTGTGACTTTAAAATTAATTGTTCAATGAATTGATGTAAGAATAAAGTCTCTTATGCTCAATAAAAAAAAATATGTACACAAAACAATTTGTTGAAAAAAGGTTGCTTGAAATTGAGTTCAAAAGCTATATATAAAAAATGTTGAATGATTTTTTCCTGTGAGAAAATTAATATAAATGTATGAGTGAGTATGTTGCAATTTTGGTATGTGTGTTAAGAATGGTTACTTAACTTGGCAAAATTCAACAAGTTGTAGTTGTGGATTTCAGTGATGCATGATTGATGTTTGAATTCTCACTGAGGATTTGGTCATAGGATTTCTTCTTTTATGCAACTCATGTGGATCAAACAAATGCTGAAATTTTGGGCGCAATTAGATCTAAACATGTTCTTACATGCCTTCGGTTTATTAGTCAATCAGTGAAGATTTATACGAGCTTCCAATTTTACATTTTTCAATCCAGTGTCTGTGCTAAACAAATATGAGTTATCATTCAGTTTTGTGTTGATATAATTTTTTTTTTTTTTTTTTTTTTCTTATCGGGACTCATGATGAGTGTGATATGTAAATTGTTGTATCTGCTTTTTTAATGAAGCTTTGCAAAGTAGATTCCACACTGTTCCATTTTTTTTCAATGGTGATAGGGTGGGGAGGGGTGGCACACATGTCCATATAAAGTCTTCAATATTAATAATGTTCCATTTTTCTCAACAGTGATAGTAGAGGTCATGTCCATAAAGGGGTAAATGAAATATTAAATAATTTCATTCTCATGTGCCTGCCTCAAATTACTGGTATTAGAAGAAAACTTTATAACAATCTATAAATCAAAAGAATAGATTCATCAATCATTTTAAATATAAATTGAAAATAGCAATACAAGCTTTAGATATCAAAAATAGTTTAAGGAAATTATAAACTATTTTAAAAGCACCATGAACTTAAATAATAAAACTGTTCAACATTCTTCTTCAGTTGATTTGTTCTTTACCTTCTCTCTTAGCTCTTGTAGTGCATCACAACTTCATCCTCATGGCAATTCGAATCATATCTATTGATATTACTTCTAAGTCATCTATTAGAAAGGAACCACCTATTTACAAGACTTCTTTCTGTTATCACTGTACTGATTTGGGATTCATTTTGTGACTTTATTCAAGACACTCCTTGGATTGATATTTTTTTACCTTTCTATTAAGAATCATGCCACAGGTTTCTTCTTGGGTTAAAGCTGGCATGATACCTTTGTATTTTTCTTAACTATCAGGTAATACGACAATTTTCTCCTTGATTCACACCAGCCTGTTCAGTTGCTATAATCTATAGGAATCACTATTTCTGAGTGTATCAGTCTGATAATTCTGATCACAAGATGTCTATTTGTGACTGCTTGAAGTAATTCTTTCATTGCTAATAGTATGAGGTGTCATTTAGCTCTAACAAGTTTGGTTCATATGACTATTGGTGGCATTGTAATAGTGTGCAAAATAAGAGCAAATCTTCTATTCCTCCATTCTTTACTCAATTTACATAAAGCAGAATCTTTTGCTTGTAAATTCTCTTTAAATCATATTCTTGACTTATCTGGAGTACCTTTGCCTGACTTTCCACTTAAAATTGAGACTATTGATTGATATAGATATATAACTCTGTCCATGGTTTTTGCTATCATTTCTAAACTGGATCCTTACAAAGCATGTGGACTTGAAGGTATTGCTGCAGTAGTCCTTAAGAAATGTGCTTCTGAACTGGCAACTGTTTTCATTAAACTCTACAATAAATGTTTTGATGTTACTTGCTTTCCTTCTATACTTCCAGTCTTTATGAACTCAGGTAAACCATCTGATTCTAATTTTGGCCTATTAGCCTCCTACCTCTTTTTAGCAAAGTACTAGAAGCTCAAACTCTGAATTGGTTAAGCATTTCACATCACAAAGTCTTATTTCAGACAAGCAATATGGCTTTTACTTCTCTTGGTCAACTGCTGGTGTATTAATGATTATTACTGAAAGAGTCTGTCAAGCTTTAGATAAGAATGGTAAAGCTTAGGCTGTTGCTTTGGACATTTCAAAGGCATTTGATAGGGTTTAGCATATAGGTCTTCTTTCCAAGTTGAACTGTTACGGTATTTTAGGATGAATTTTTGAACTGATTCAGTTTTTCTTACAAAAATGTGAAATGTAAGTTGCATTGAATGGCTGCTCTTCTAGATCTTTTTGCATAATAGCAGGTGTCCCCCCCCCCGGACTCTGTTATTAGACCTATGTTGTTCCTAATTTTCATAAAATCATGAAAATCAGGAACGTAACGACCTTCCCGATTTCATCAGTTCTCAACTCAGTATCTATGCTGATGATATAAATATTTACTCCTGTCATAATAGTAAGTCTGAACAGTTCAATATGATTAAATTGGCAGCTGATCTCAAAAATAACCTATAATCTCAGAATCTTTTTTGTCTTCTATCAGCATGGCTTATACTAACCTTCAAGAGAGTGACTTATTTTGTGCCTTCTAATATTTTCAGTTTATATGAAGTGGAAAGAGTTACTAGGACTGCAGCTAAGAAAGTTGGTTCGCTATGATACAATTTTTTCTTGTCAGAATCTATTATATAAGTCTTTTATTCACCCATGCTTTTTATATTGCTGCCACATCTGATCTGGTTCTCCTACTATAAAAAGATTCTTGATAAAATCCAATGAAGAATCTGCAATGTCATTAGTCATGACCCGGCATCTCAGCTTCAGTTACTTTTCCATCACCATTCACCATGTACCTTTTCTATAAATATTTTTATGGTAGCTGTTCTGATGAATTTTTATCTATAGTATCTAAACTTTAATAATTTAAGCACAGTACTAGATTGGTAGTAAGGTCTCATCATTTTACAGTTTAAATGGCTAGATGTAACCATGAGTTCTAGGCTAACTGTTTCTTCAATAACACTTCTCACTTGTGGAACTCTCTTCTAGTTTCTTGCTTCCCATTTAAATGCAATGTTGATTGTTATCTTCTGTCATCTTAAATCTTGTTCTTTTATTGTCTTCTGTCCTTAATAACACATCACTCAATAAATCCCAGGCCTAACTAATAAAACAAGTTTTAGGTAAAACTCAACTTTATTCATTAACATAGTCTCCTTCTAGGGTGATACACTGATTCCAACACTTCAGATTTGTCTTTAGCCTCAAAATATGTCTCAGTTTCCAATAACACTTCTTTATTGGAGTCATATCTCCTTCCCTGGATCTTTCTTTTGAATTCTGCAAACAGCCAGTAGTCGATGGGGGCCATATCTGGAAAATAGAGAGAATGCAGAAGCAATTTGAAGTGCAGTTCATGTAGTTTTGCCATCATTGAGATCAACTTGTGACATGGTGCATTGCCTTGGTAAAAGATCACTTTTTTTTTCTTCATCATTTGTGGCCGTTTGTAATATTTTTTTCCTTTAAGCACACCAATAATACCATATAAAAATCACTATTGGTAGTTCTTCCTTTCTCAAAGTAATTGATGAACAGATTACCTTGCGCATCCAAAAATACAGAGGCCAAATACTTGCCTGCTGATGTTTGTGTCTTTGTTTGTTTTGGATGGCTTTTCACCTGCTGTTGTCCACTCAGCTGACTGCTGATTTAACTCTGGAGTGAAGTGGTGGATCCATGTTTCATCCGTTGTCACATATTTACGCAAAAACTCCTTGTTGCTTTGAAACAGTTGTAAAGAATGCTCCGAATCAATGCGTTGTTGTTTTTGATTGACTGTGAGCAAACGCAGCACCCACTTTGAACACAGTTTTCTCATAGACAAATGTTCATGCAAAATGGTGAATACACTGACTTCTGATATGTTCAACTCCTCTGCTATCTCACGCAGCTTCGATTTATGATTGGCCAAAACGAGCCTTTGGATTTTTTTTTTTGTGTTTTCCAGGACAACTGCCCATTTTGGGCGACCTGAGTGTTCAACATTGTGTCTGTACGACTGCATTTAAAGTCAGCTTACCACCTCTTAGCCATTGTTTCTGATAGAGCAGAGTTCAAATAACACATCAAATAATACTTTGCTTAAACAGTAGTTTTTCCCATCAGAAAGCAATGCTTTATCAACACACGAAATTCAGATTTTTCCATTGCTTTGAAAATTTGTAACAGTTGCTTCACTTAAATAACTGTAATTTGTAAAGCAATAATCCAGTTGGGCCCAAATTTTGTCATGTGCCACTTGAAGGTTAGTACTTCATAAAAATCATATGAATTTTTTATTAGTGGCATCATCTATATGTTAGGCTCAGGACTTATTGACAGATGTGTTTGTTTGTTAAAAAATATAAGAAAAAAAAAACAATCAATAACCCCTTACATCCTAGTGGCTTTATTGCCTTGCTTAGAGTGAAATAACTAAAACATTTACAAAAATTGAATTGATATTTTTTCTCTATATTTAAGATGAGGTATTTACATTATTTGGACTGTTTTCCTCATCTTTGTTGTCATATTCACAACATTTTAGCCTTTGTATGCACTGACTTTCTTCAGGTGATTGGAATTTTGCACCGAAATTTCGAAATCACCTGAAGAAGATTGGAGCATATAATGGCCGAAATGTCATGAATAGGATTTTTTTTTTTTTTCTTTTAACCTCACACTTTTAAACTTATTTTTAAATATATTTTTTGACATTTTCCCTTCAAAAACTTGTTCTCTTGTACTATGCTCATTGCTGGAAAAGTTAGAGCACTTTTCAAATACAAAACCTAAAAAGAAAATTTAAAAAGAAAAAAAAATTGTTTAATAGGTATCTTCATTTGATATTAACAAAATAAAAAATATCTTTGTATGTGACAAATCACATGTAATATGTGGGAGTTTGAGTCAATTTTCTGAAGCACAGAATCTAATTGTATTGTAAATTTTGATAGCTTACTTGCTATTTCCAACTTTCCCCAGATAAAACTTTTATTTTACTGTTTATTTCTACAGCACAAAACCTGTTTGACCAGAGACATACTTGTCACACTGACTTCTAGCTTTATATTCAGTAATTTAAAGTTATTTTGACATATCAAACTACAATCATCAGGTGTGTCTTCAACCCATTTTCTCTATTGTCAAAGTGTTTTCTATATCATAATAAAGTTGCATTCCTGTATACACAAGCAATAAACTTGTTTGGGAATTTGCTAGTAGGCTTGACTTACCATTCTCCTGAATGTTACCCTAATATAACAGCTGTATTTACTAAAGAATAAACTTATTAGTGTCAGGAATATCTTAAAAACATTAAAAATGTTCTTCAAAGCTTTTTTTTTCTATGGCTAAAATCAAAATTTCTCTATTCATTTCAGTTGAAATATATTTGAAATGTTACAGTCACATCTTTTAATATGTTGCTAAGTGTGAGGGTAGCTCTCCATAGTTCATTTTTTTTTATTTTGTCATTATTTGTCTGACATGTGTTTATAGACACCCCTTTTCTTTTTTAAACATTGAAATTAATGTCTACTGGACTAAAAATTGAAAGTCTTAAAGAAAATGAACTTGTATTCTCTTTTTAATCAGGGGAAACTGCTTTCAAGCCAAGCATATTTTACTATTAAACAAAAAATCATTACAGCAATGTAGAGCTCAATTATCGTACTTAAGAAAAACACACATTATTTATTGGGACCTTTCAAAAATGTCAAGTTGCTAACTTTATTTTCACACAGATTGAAAGTCTTAAAGAGTTAGTTCCTATACTGGTAAACAATTTCTACATTTTTTAAAAATGGAGATGTCTACTATAGAATTTTTGGGTAATAAATTATGTTACATTAAAAAATATCCATTAAGTGCAATATGTATATCATGCTACACCACATTGACAGCAGCTTAAAACTTAATGTCCACTGAAAATCAACTGATAAAAATGATCAAATGAACTTCTATTCCTATACTAGCATCAAATTAAAAGCCAGAATAATCGTCAGATTTTACTTAAGAGCACTCAGAATTTGCAGCCATCGATATTTACACAGAGAGGAGAAATGCATTGAAAATACTTTCAAGACCTTTCAATAACCTAATTATTTCATATTAAATGCAAAACAAAAGGCCCATAAAATCTTCCAAAAGAGAAAAGTGGCCCCCTCCTAACAAACCCAATGAATCCCAGAAATATATTGTCCTACCCAGTAACTCTGTTGCAACTGCAATCAGAATTTATCTCAATATAAAATTTGTCACAACTAAATCTGAAACAATAAGACTTAAACAATACAAAACAAAACAATGAGCTGAAACTTTTAGCTATCACCAGCAAGGATTGCCAGAACAAATATATTGAAGAAACCTCAAGAAGTTTAAATAACATTAATAAAAAAAAAAAAAAAACAAACCCCAAAACAGACATTAAATCCATTGTTTATTCACCATAATAAACTGACTGCAATTTTGACTTAAGTAATGCTATTCCAATTAAGAAAAAATAATTCACTAGGACAAAAGTTTTTATAAACTGCTTCAATCACTAGATCATCCACAGTAAATTTCTGGCTGGGTTCTTGCAATGTTTCACCATTCTTGGCAGTGCTTCTTTTATCACAATGTGGGATATTTAATAAAAGATGAGAGAAAGAAAAAGAACCTAAGTGACTTATCTTGTGGGTGTGTGTATGTGTGTATATATATATATATATATATATATATATGTGTGTGTGTGTATAAGAAATTCTTAAAATTGTGATCATGTTAATGGCACTCCTTTATTGTCATTGTAGGCATAATATAATCATATAATATCAGATAAAACCATCAAAATATTTGTCATTTACTTGCAGATTATACATTATCATTGTAATAAATACACTTTCTATTAAGTAGCTATAAATCCCTATAATACTGAAAATTTATCATTGCATATTTGAGATTTGTTTTCTAAATAAGTGGCATAATTAGTGCATATCAGTTACTGTAGTGAAAATGGCAAAATCTTTCACTAAAGAAAAAAAAATGAGGCACTTTTCCTTTATTATGTTTTAATTAAATAAGTCCCACAAGCAACTACTTTATATGCTTATATATCTAATAGTCGTTAACAAAAAGTAATGTTAGGGAATAATTTTACTTTCTGCCTTTTGTTTTGTATGATTTCATGTTTTATAATTTAATTTGGAACAATAAGTTCATTTAAGAAAGATACAAAATGTATTAATGATTAAAAATAAAACTGTGATATTCTGTTACTTTTCCATAATCTTATATCATTTTTAGCATTATTGATAATTAAATAAAAATACTTATGTGTTGTTGGCAAACTGCCATTAGTGCTGTCATTACTGACTTCATGAACACATTTATTATAAATCATGCAGCATTTAAAATCAACCCTGTTTGAATTTTCACACATCATACTCTCTAAAGACTAAAATCACTGAAGCTGAACCAACAATGTTACATATTTATAACCACTGATAAGTCAAGGCACAGCAGTGTTAAAAGCTGCCCACACCTTTGGATTCAAGCTTATATTATGTCCAACATGAATAATAGAAATATTTTAGAAAATTATTACAGGACTTTTTAGAGTAAATTGCAGCATGCATGTTTTACAGAATATATTTAAAATTTGCTTTCAAAACATATTGGAAAAATAAATAATCCAGATTTTATTTTAAATGTTTTTAAAAATATGTGCTTGCTTAATTTTCTTCTTTTTTTTTTTTTGTTTCATCCTTGATTTTTAAACAAAAGTTTACACTGTAAGTGTTCAGCCTTTAAACAGAAAGAATTTAATTCTTTTGACTGTTAGGAAATTGTGAAGAATTTCCAATCTGGCTGCCATTTGCAGCTGGTTCAGTGTCAAAAATAACCTTAGTGAGTAATGTTTTTTTTAAAAACGCAACTTTTCCTTTTTTTTTTATTGCCTTGTTTTGATAATTAAAACAACTGATCTTTTGAACAAAAATTATTGAAACCTGTGAGCATTATTTTTTTTTTTTTTATATATCTATAAAAAAGTCAGTTTAAGTAATCATTTTGTTCTGAAAATTTTGAATTGATTAAAATTCTAACATCAATTTATAAGTGAAGGATCAGTCCTAATTACAAGGAGGTGCTGAAAATTTATTGACTGTCAACACTTTGCAAATGACTAAACATTTAAATTTTATTTATTGTACATGTTTCTTAGTCAAGCCAAAGAACTTTTACTTCCTTCTTTGAAAATTTTTATTACTTTAAAAGATTTTTTCCCTTGCTAATCCTGCTTTTTTTTAAGAGTGGACTTTTAAAAAAATGTATTTAGCTAACAGAATTATTAAAACCTATCCTCAAATGTCCTTTCAATCAGACAATATTGGCAGAACTGTGTATTTATAAATACACACATAAATAATCAAGGGCATTGAGTCCTGCTTGAGTTTACAAATAGAACGTTAATGTATTTACAGCATTCTCATATTTGTTACATTCAAGCTGTGATTTACTGTTGACAGTATCAATCAAGTGACAGCCATATGGAACTTTCATTAAAAACCTTGCTTCTTGCATCAATATTGAAATATCGTGTTTGATGACGGCTGCTATGTTAACAATGATTTGCCTCCAAAGTCAAAAGGTTATCTTGTTGCTATGCTTTAAAACATTTTCATTTCGTTTTGGTGAATAGTGATCAAGATTAAAAATGAAAAATTACGATTCTTTCTAAATTAAATCCTTTGCACATATTTCTAATTATCCCAAGCACTTATATAACTTGCTGTCTGCTTTCCTCTTACTGTATTAAAAATTCATTTGACAGCAGTTAAATGATCCGGTGTTAGACAAGTTTTTTTTTTTTAATCTTTAATTCATATTTGGGGTTACTAATGTGTTTTCTGTTTTGTCTTAAGCAGTTTCAAAGAAAATCTCTACATCTCATAGTAAATATCACACCATCAGTTCAATCTAAAAAATCAAATTAAAATACTTTTTATCTAAAGCTTTGTAGAGTTAACAATAATTCTTATAACAACTATTTTTGTTTTCCTAATAAGCTATTAAAATATAACCTTTTTAATTGTTTTATTTTCTTGTTTCTTAAGTTGAAAAAATGTGACTGTGATCTACACTATCATAAACAATTCTGGTTTAATTTACCATACAAAGGGGATATGATTTTAGGATCATCACAAATTTAATTGCTTAGCTATAATCCTTTCATCTCAAGTTGTAATTTTGATTTTGCAAATCTTGTTCTAGTGTTATAGTTCTGGTTTTTTTTTTGTTACCTTTATCTCTAGACATATTTGAAGCTCATGTAAATTTTACAAGTACTAGAGTAACTAGTTTATAATCATTTCTTTTTCTTCCTTTGGTTTTTAATGATGATTCTTAAATTTTATAGCTGATGAAATCTCAAACATTTCTTACTTTTATTACTCAGTTTTATCCAGTAAAACGTTACAAAGATATGAGTTTATAGCAATTTTAAGTAGTTCTGAAAAGCAATATGTTTGTGATTCCATTCATTATTTACACACAGATCATTGTTCTCATCTTTGTTGTTATCCCAATGTTTCAGCCATTGTGCCCTCCACTCTTCATCAGTAACTTGTCAATCCAGATAACCTTCATGGAATGAATTTTGAACTAAACATTTTATCTAATGAATGGCAGTTAAGTGTTCTCATTCTATTGCTTATATCAAGGGATATTTCATTTAGTTCTAATTTGAGTCAATTTTTATGGTTTTTCAAGTGGACAGTTGAATTCATATATAAAAGAAGCATTGTGGGGTTATGGATCCAGCCTGTCATCACAGTGTTGTGCAAATTAGCAATACAGGCATTGGAATTTGATGAGGTTTGTTGGATTTAGTATAGATCACTCTTGAAAGTGGTCTATTGACAAGTTTGACAGATTTTTTTGTAAACCTTAATATCATTTAATAGCCTTTGAAGCTCTAGATAACCTTTGAGTTTTAATGTTCAAAGAAAAAACATAACAATACCAATCTTAATTTTTCAAAGACATGGACAAATTTATTTTTAATAACAATCTAAATAAAACCTATACTGACTTGAAAACATAATTTGTGGATTCATTTAAAATAAATGTAATGAAAGCTGCCAAAAGCTTTGCAATGCATTTTAGTAAAAAAAAAAAAACAATTCTTGTTAAAAGAAATTTTCAAAAACATGTCAAGTAGAACACTCTGATCTGATCCAGAAAGATAAACATAAAATTCCTCTATTATTTCATGAAATTTTTGTCTCTTCTATACTAAATAGATTCCAAATTATGTCGTTTATGCACAAAAACTTAGAAATGCAAGCAGATGTTTATCCCAAAATTGAAATCTATCACAAAGTGTGTTAACTGTAATAGTAAATCTAGAAGACCTTTTTATACCTGTGCATAAACTTAAGTTCAGTCAACCAAATTTTAATGTTATTATAAATGAGTGTTCAGTTTCATTTTGTTCTCCCTTAGATTAAAATGTGAGAAACTGATTTGTTGGGATTTGGAACTAGATTTCTTTGCTATATTTCCTTGAAACTGTAATGAAGTTATCAATATCTTATGACGCTTAAGAAGTACTATTGTCTTGAAAAAACTTTTTAAATGCAGTGAAAGGAGAGGAAAAGTTTTCTAAAAGAAACTGTTAGCACACTTTGTAAAAATTAAATTGTTATGTGGGAAAATTGACATTGTGTCTACAAAACATCTTTGTAAATATCTAAATTACTTATCTTTTCTAAGAATAAAATGAGCCAGACAAAACCGATTAGTCCTTCAACAAATTATGACAATATAAGGAGCACACTTAAGAGAAACCATTGGATAAGCCCTCATCATCAGAAAAAATATGGAAAACTGTTAAGCTATGCATCAAAATTTTTTGAAATGAGTAACATTCCTGTACAGTTTGTTGACTCATGAGCATTATATAAAGGCTTGCAAATTGATAATTGAGTAAGTCACATTTTCCAACTCAGAGCATTGATTAAACTATTCCCATTCAAATATTTTATTTCCAGTTTGGAGTGTTTTCTTTGATATTTTGTTTTCCAATCTTTAAGAAAATTACAGAATTTCAAGTTAGTAAAATCTTGAACCACATCAACCTGTGTTTAAAAATTCATGTTAAATTAATTTTATGCATAGTCAACTCTTTTCTCTAATAGTTACATATTATCTTGAAAAATAAAAATTCTAAAGCAAATTTAATGCTATCAAACTTTTAAAAGGATGTTAACTATCATCTTTTAGTGTCTCTCCAAATTGTTAAAGATTTTAATATTTTTGAGCATTAACCATACTACTGCTGATGTCTGTTTTAATTGGATTCTTCTCTTCAAGGATTCACTTCAGGCAACCATCTTTGCAAATCTATTAGAAATTATTTTTCTCATTATTTACTGTTGTCCTTCAGTGTCAATCTAATATAGCCACTAATTGAATTGTGACAAATTTTGTGTATTTCATTATTTCCAATATCACAAGGATTAATGCATAAAACTTAATGAAGTTATAACTTTGGAAATCAATAATTAGCTACTCATGAGTGAATGCTCTTTCCCTTTTTATGCAATTTTAAGTTGCAATTTGTTTATAAAAAAGTAAATTAAAGTTTACTGATCTTTTTAACAATATAAGACAAGTTGAAACCATAATGTGCTTGCTGTTTGAAACTCATCAAAAGTTGTTTTTAATTATGTTGAACTCTTTTATACTTTTTTAATTAGCTATCTTTTCATTGATTATTTATTTAGGGCTTCATTCTTTATGAACTGAACAGATGTAAATTGACAGTTCTTCTGTTTTTTTGGGTTTTTTTTCCTCCATATTGAATTAAGGAGTATATGGATGTTAATATGTTAAGAAATCAGATTCAAATGTATTATTATAAGTCTCTTTACCAGTTTACAGTAATTAGTCATTTGCCATTTCTCAGCAAGAATTTTATTCTTTAACTATTTTGTCTGATGCTTATGATGTGAGGTTTTCCCTTAACCAGATTCAAAGTTCAAAGGTTCATCCTTGCGATCTTCCAAAGTAAATGATAAACAAGTTAGCAACAAACAATGCCAAACAATGGTGATGAAAGGCAACTTTCATATGACTTTTTCTTTTCTAAAATATTCTGAAAAATAATAAATGGAAAAATGGACGAGTTAAGAGAAAACTTATCTGAAATAAAACTAAGACTCAGAATCTGGTCACTTTTTTAAAAAGTTATCATACTGTCTTATCAGTGTTAAATCAAATTTTCAATGTGAAACTTAAATCACCTAAAAGCTAAATTTTCTTCTACTCTCAAGTATATAATATGCAATAATATGCTCTGAATTTCAAAGAAACAAAACTTTAAACCTTAGGGGTCATGTTAATTTTGTCATTTAGTGGAGAGATTTATTTTTCATTTTTATCATTGGAGAAATCTATGAAAAAGTATCTTAAAACTTTGGGAAATTTTAAATCAAACGCTAGTTACAGAAAAAGTAAATTCTCTTGTTACATAATAGAGCATTTTGAAAATTGTATTTTCACTTTACATGATCAAATGCTTTCACTTGTAATCCGCTTAATTGTCTTTTTTTATTTTTTATTTTTTACAATATCAAAATAGATATTTGCTTCAAGTTATTTATTCATTAATCTTTTAGCCTGTTTAATTTATATCTTTGTATTTAAAGTATTAAAAATTCTTCTTTCAGGTGCTGTAGAGGCTTGTCTTTTGCATGGATTGAAGAAGCGTGCACTTGGACTATTCAAACATGGAACGACTACTGCACTCCTTCAGAAACTCTCGAAGCATTATGAACCGGCTGAGCAGGTTCTTAAGATCGTTAATGAGATTGAAGCCAATAACGACCCTACCCGGTAAGACTTACTATTTTTTTCTTCTATTAAATGATGTATATTGAACCATTTTTGCAACTGCTGTCTGATCTTTAATAATTAAGATTCCTATCTTTAAATTCACATATCAATACCTACAAAGAAAAAATAGAATTTTTTTTAATGTATCCAGATATACAAAGATATACAAAATTTTCCAAGTAGCTACTTAACTCTCTCACTGAAAATGAATTTTCGTATTAACTAGATAAATATGAATCTTACATTTATTTCCTATTCAGACTAAAATTTTATTATGCAAATTTAAGGTTTTATGATCATAGCAAAAAAAAATGAAAAAAAGGAACTCAAAGACAGAAAACAATGTCTTGACTTTTATAATAATTTAAAAATTGAATAATTTTAAAGTCTGTCTGGTTTTATAAAATAGCTATTTATGATAAGATTAAACTCATTTTATATAAAGTCATTACTTGAATGATAGTTTTTGTTTTTAACTGCTTTCTTTTGTAATAAAGTGGGCTTACGGCCTATCACGTTGAATACACCGGTTCTCGCTCGATCACCGAAGTTAAGCAATGTTGAGCCTGGTCAGTACTTAGATGGGTGACCGCTTGGGAATACCAGGTGCTGTAAGTGTTAGTGATAGATGTGCGTTGTGGTGCAGTGGATATCAGCTCGGAAAGAAAAATCGGTGAGCCGAGTTCAAATTCCAGTTGAATACCCTGCATTCACTTAAGCACAGGTACCCTTGGGAAAGGTATTAATTCATCCCTTCCCTCCAGTTATGGGTTAAATAACAAGAGTAGGACTTGGGATACCCTGCCCTTAAAAACAAGTCCCAATGAATCTTGATACTCAAAAAGAAAAAAAGTATTACTAGACACAAAAACTTATATAAAAACAACAAATTGTTGAAAGAAAACGGTATAATCAGCAATAAATAAATAAAATTTAGTTGGCAATAAATGATCCACCGAGGTTGATTTGCTATAAAAACAAAACAAAACAGTTGTAATAAAGTTATAAATATTTTCATATTTTTCACTGCTGTCAGTCATGGCATTTATGTATGCAACTACAACTTTTAATATATTATGAACAAAGGTTTTTAAAATACATATTCATCGATGCTAAAATTATTTATAGTTAAGTTTCAAACATTTTTGGTCACTTTTGTGAACTTTAAGAAACTTTGTACCTTCATGAATACTTTTACAAATAGGACTTTCAGTACTGATATTTGATGAATTCTGGATTAAACATAAGTGCTAAAAATTGATAAAACCATTTCATTTTATTCGTTTTAATTAAAGTTAAGAATAAATAATCACAAAAAGAATTAAATTCTTTTCATAGAAATGCCAGGCTCTGATAACCACTTCAGTAGACCTAGCATAGAATTGAATACTATATTTGGAGCCTTTAATTGGGCAAGAACAGATGTTAGATTCAAAACACCCTAATTGCATCATCTGGTTGTCCTTTGGAATATAATTATTAAGTGTTGCTAATGAACATAAGAGCAGGTTTAAACACAAATAAAATTCAGTATTAAAGGGTCAATGGTACTGACTGATAAGCACAGAAAAGATTTATTGGTGTTTTTACAATCCTTCAATACCATATATTTGCTATTATTGCAGAAATTAAATACTTACTTTCTAGGAAGATAACCAAGTCTGTTTGTACATGTATGTATTTTGGGAGAAGTTGTTTTTTTTTTTTCACAATTTTTAGTGAAAAAAATTCTTATTTTGAGAAATTCTTATAGTCTTGGATAACAACTGAAGTTTCTTGTATTTGATTAGTTGATATAAATTTATTGATATTTAATTTTAAGATGTCGATAATTGCAGAGTGTCAACATTTATCTTACAAAGAAAAAGCAGCCCAAAATTTATTTAATTTGCTCATTTGTTTTAGGTATCCCCAAAAAGATCATTTTCAGTTTTTCTTTATTTTTATATGAATATTTTATATATTGTTTGGATAATTATTATAATCATCATTCTCAGTTGAAATTCTTTCAATTGACATTTCATTCATTTCTGTCATTTGTTAAATCATTGGCTTCAAATTAAACCAAGAATCAATTCTTCTAAACCTTCAAGATCAGTTTCAACAATGGTGAAATTATCTTTAACAATTCAAGTGGTTCTCTCACTCCTTGCATTTGTATTTTCCTCTACAGGTTACTTATAATTTTATACATTATCACAATTAATAATTCTCTGTGTTAATTAACAAAAAAGAATTACTACACTAGTCATTAAATCTTTTGAGTGCTCAATTTGCACTTCCAAAGTGTGAGAATCTATAACCAAAATGGCCACTGCAACATTTCAGTCTGACTTGTTTTGAAAAATTAGTTTAATTATTACTAGAAACTGTATGCAACCCACTTATGCCATTTAGTAAATTCATTATTGAAGCCTGAAACTAGACTCTATCCAAACTCCACCCACGCCTATTGAACAGGTGAAGAGGCTCATCCCTTGTTTCCTGCTTAGGATGTGGTTTCCGGCTTTCTCTTTTCTAATCTTTTCACTCTTTTATTTATTTATTTTTTTTGCCTTTTCTTCAATTGGAGTAGATAGACTTAACTATCACCTGGTTCACACTCCACCCACGTCTATTGAACAGGTGAAGAGGCTCATCCCTTGTTTCCTGTTTAGGATGTGGTTTCCGGCTTTCTCTTTTCCAATCTTTTCACTCTTATGTAGCCCCCCGTGCTTCAGTGGCATTACCGCCTTGCTCGGGGAGATATGATTAAAAAAAAAAAAATTCTCTGTAAACTGGTCTGTATTTATGATTCTAACATTTGTCATCTTATTTTTTCCGTTATTCTCAATTGAAAAAAAAATTTCCATTCTTTCTTCATTTAGAAAATAACCAATTCCTATTGTATCACATTAATGTCATTCTTCAAAATTCCAAAGAATTATCTGAACAAGTAATTATTTTAAAATTTGTAATTTATATTTGCATTTTGTAATTACCATATCAGACGGAATATTCTGTGGCTATTTCTTTTGTGTCACATGTTTAGATTATTATACGGAAGACATTAATGCAAAACTCTTGGATTCTAATGTTATACAATTGAGAACCGATTCTTTAACCAATGTTTTTCATCACCGAATAGATTCTTAGTTTCATTTAAAATTATTTCATTGTTTTTCTTCATCCAAAACAATAATAAAGTTAGATTCAAATAATGACATTAATGATTATTTATAATGTTCTTTAGTGTTCTTCTTTTTGTAAAAATATTGGTTCTATTGTCAAACTGTCTGGATTACATGATTAGCACAAGTTCAAGGGAATTTCTATTAATCTATTGTGATGTATTATTGTACTTATAAAATCTGTAAAACTCAACTTTACAAATATCAACCATTTGATAAACTTGTTTCCTCAGTTCAAAACTAAGAACCAAGAATATTGAATGAGTTTTTTGGCTAAGTGTTTTATGAGAGTCTACAGATGCTTGTCTATTCTGCTATTGAACATTTTTATAATTCTTTGATAAAGATGTCAAGTTTTTTGTTTTTTTTATCAATGCAAAGTAGTTCATATGGGCCTGAACCTAGAAACAGGTATATAGTATTGTCATGTTATTCATGCTCTAGAATCAATATAGTAATATTTTTTTAAAATATTTTCATTCTAACAATACAAATTTGATTCCTATCTATTCCGCTCACACACACACATCCCATAATCTACAACTGTAGTTTATAGTATCACAGCCTCAACACACTATTGAAATTATTGCTGTATTTTCCATAGCAAGTAGGTTTTCATAGGATGGACTTACTAGTTCCATGTCCTCAGATTTTGAATTCAGTTGACAAATGTAGTTCAAGAACTGTGTCTGTTCTACTATTTAATTCATAGCTGGGGAAAAGAGAAATCTTTTCCAGTATTATTTGTGCTTGATGATTTTTCATTCTGAACTATTATCCATTGCACCACACACACACACACATATATATATATATAATGATAATGTGCATGGTTCCACTCAATTTAACTGGTGTTTGTCTGTCCAACTATTCACTCCTCTGCCATGTCGTATTTTTGCTCTTATAAGGTGAGAAGATTACTGATGAAGCAAACTGAAGTGATGATAGGTTGATAGCTGCGAGTTAGACAAAAAAAAATTCTTTGGAATAATGAATTAACTCGTTAAAAATGAAACAATGATTTGGTTTATATATGATTTGTTGTATACAGTACTTTTAACCCTTTCCGCTTACCATTATAATCAAATGACATTGGGATTCTTTTTGGCGTCTGCAGCTTGTGTTAGTAGTAACTTAAATTTCTTAGTTCCAGTTTTCTGGGTTGAGACAAGATCTTGTTTGAGTAGTCTTGGCGAATGATGTGGATTCCAGTAACAGTAGTTGGGGGGACTCTGCAAGATGTCCAAACTTTTAGCTTACAAGTTCTTGGGTTGACCAGGCTCAGGGTTTAGTTGTCTTCAACACTTAACATCAATCTTTTTCTAAAATTCCATATTCTCAAAATATATTTTTACTCCAGTGGTTTTTCAAATTTGGGATTGTCCAGCCTCCTTTTAAGCAATCTCTTAACGCCAACTTCCTTCATGTCTCATCTTGTACAATCATACTTTATTCCAATTTTTCTTCTGTGGCAACATCTGAATTTAGCATTGCACTTCATCAGCACTTGGATCAAATATTAATACACTATCCTCATTAAGCATTAATGCACACCACTACTCTAACATGCGTACGATGATACAAATTGTAATACCATCCTATGATACATTATTCCACACTTCTTTCACTACACCATCAACCTTATCACAGCACATATCTTAAAGATGCTGTCAATGACTTAACTGTATAACTCTTTGTAATTTTCATAATGAAGATCATTATTTGACTTTCTGCATAAGAATGGTGATTAAAACTGTGTGTTTACAAAAGTGTGGCTATAAAGTTCTTTGTTTTTTACTGATTACATCAGAAGTGGTATTCAGTAAGTACCCTTACAATCTTTAAAAGCCAAATTGGCAGTAATCTTGTCTGCATTGTATAAATAATAGTTGCTTTCTCTGTTATCTGTCATGCTTAATAGTCAATTAATCAAAGACAATAAATGCTCAAAGTGTATTGGATGTTGCTTACTTTCTTGCTTAATATCATTTTGATGTACAAGATAACATTTTCTCTTTTTCACCTCTTATTTGCATATTTGTTTTTACATAATTATTGTTGTTGCTATTGTTTGCATGTTTTGTTGTCACTTGAACCCATATCTATTTATTACTTTTAAAATTCTTTCCTTCATTCCAACTGTAATTTGAGTTTAACAAGCAACTGCTGCTGTGATAACCCATTCTTTTTTCCCTTTTTATGTTTTGTCATTATTGCTGCAGTTTTTCAAAGTTGTTTCAACATGGTGTCATCCAACACAAATACAACAATAGCAGGCCACCAACCATCTACGAGGAGGACTCCAATGTCAATGGGGTGGAATATCCCACCTCAAGTACAGAATCTACTAAGTCGCCAAGCAAGGGAACTAGCTACAGCATGTTGGTCCTCCAGCGGGTCTTCGAGGCCTTCCCATATTTGTGAGATTCTCTGTCCAATTAGCTTTTTTGCATTAACTCTTCCTGCCCTTCCCTGCCAGGACATATTTTACCTTTAAGCTAAAATACTTAAAACCAACACTTGCATTAAACCAACTGATATTTTGTTGCTTTTCTTTAACTAGCTTCAACCTACTTACCAATCTAAAATTGATTTACTTTCTTATTAACTGCTTAGACATTTGCTAGTAATCTATTAATTACAAAATTAACATTTCATATTCCTATACCTAACTGATAACTAGATATTTTTTTATTCCCTTTAATAACAAATGGTTTTTAGTTATTATAGTTGACTGTAAGGCTTAAACTGATGAACGAATTTTCCTTTTTTTGCTAAAACTTCTAGTTAACTGAATAGAACAGCATACTTAAGGTGTTGGGTGCCTGCTATATTAATATATATTCTTATCAAATAGAGACAAAAAGTGTGTTTCTTCTCTTTTGGTGTAGAAAATGTACAGCTTTGAAATTGCGAAATGCTTTTAAATGTGGATCTGAACAAAAACTGAAACTAGATTAAACTTTGCAAGCCGCTATTGTTGCTTTTTAGACTAAAAACATTGCTGCTGTTATAATCAGCTATTTCTACTTTATTCCATCATGCCTTGTACGCTGCTTTTTACATAACAATTTCTTTATCCATGTTTAATAATGTCACTTCTACCTGAAACAGGTGGTTTCTCAGAATTGCTTTGTGTTGTTAGCTTCAAGCATTTTACAATACAAACTGGAAATTATTTTCTATCAAAAATGGTAGATTTGGCTCTTTTAGAATTGGAAACAATGTTTTGTAGTTTCTAAAATGAATTTGAGAGTTGTCTGTATTTCTGAGATTAGGTAGTATTTATCCTATTTACATTATTCGGACTATTGTCCTCATCTTTGTTGTCATTTGTACAATGTTTTGGCCATTGAAGGCTCCGGCCTTCTTAAAGTGCTGGGAATTTTGAACCAAATCCTTTATTACAATCACTGGGGTATATCATTCTTATTCTTTGCGCAAAGCCTCTTTTGGTAGTCATGAGTTATCTCCTCTAACTGGGTTCTCTAAGTTACTTGTTCCTCACTGCTGTTATTCAATATCAGGCTACAGCAGTGGGAGATAACTCATGACTAACAAAAGAGGTTTCACACAAGGAAGTGAATGATATACCCCAGTGACTGTAATAAAGGGTTCTGTTCAAAATTCCTAGCACCTGAATTTGAAATATTTTTAAAAAAAGCTATCAATATTTTTAAATTCTTATTTACCCAAATTCATATTTTCATCTTTTATTTATTTCTTTTAATATGTCTGATTTTCAACAATTCTGTCTAAGATGAAAACATTAATGAAGGAATTTAAATGTTATTTACAAAAAAAATAATCAAATATTTTATCTTGTTTAAATATTTTTAACCCTTTTTAATGTCAGTACCAGAAATCAGTATGGCATTATATAGGAATGCAACTTCATCTCTTTTAATGTTGGTTATTATTTTAGTATGAAGATAACCATGTATTTATGCAAAATAACATTTTATATCAAGTTAAGTATTGTTGTTATGGAAATAAAATGATGCACAAGAATGTAACCATTATAACTTAGGTTATATTCAGTTAATTGTCAAATATTGCAGACATTTGAAAATAATCAAGTTGATGTCAATTTTTAAATTTCCAAGGAAAAAAAAATTATTAGTAAAGTTTGTATTTGCACTGAAATTATCATTCTCTTAATATTCAGAAATGTTTTTTTCATTATTAATATTATCACCAACTAGATGAGTCTGTTAAGAATAACTTCAGAAAATACCATACCAATAGTCACTTGTTGCAGTCTATGATTTTTTCTATACCAACTTTCTTCATTCCTTTTTTTTTCTGTAAAAGAACATCTCAATAGTTAAGGGACTTCAGAAATTGAAGAAATACCAAGGCCCCTTTTTATTCTCTTATTTTTCTGTCAATTAAACAATTGCTCAATAGCCCTGTTTTACATTGCCCAAATGAGATTTTATTTTATTTTTTTTTTTTCACTGTTAGCCATTTCTACTTCTGTAGCAGTTGTGATATATAAGTTTTATATATGGCTCTTTCATACATTTAATATTAAAAAATTATAAAATACTTTGGGGAAAGTAGTCTTTTGTTTTCTTGCTAATTGACCAAATCACCAAACATTGGTAGAGTTATGATAACAGGAAACTGTAATTAGTTGTGAAAGTCTAGTTATGAAATGCAACAGTTATTTACTCTGAGCCTTATTTCAGAGATAATTTGGTTTGTAATCTAACATAAATTCACTTGGCAAACTATATCTGAATCATTGCAACAGAGACAGCCAATTCTTTTTTTTTTTTTTTTTTTTTTGTGAAATACCATTTATTGAATGTGTAAGTATGGCACTACAAGTAATAAAAGTGCCACATAATGATTCTTGCTTCTAGAGAGATGCCAATGTTGGAAATAAAATCACTTTAGAACTTAAGACAGTTCAAAAAGGATAATATACAATAAGCAATATATATTTTAGATTAAGTATATAAAAAATTTATATAGCAAACAATTACACTGCATGAAATATTCATCAAGATTACACTAATTGATTTTGCTATACAAATCAGTTTTCAATTGGTATTAACCAACCATTAATAAATGAATAAATAATGTCGTGTTTTTCAACTAAGAATGTTTTTTGTTAAGAGTATTTATAATAACTTTATAGATTTTTTTTTTTAAATTTCTTGCACTGTTCAGATGATACTTGTTAACTAAACCTGAGAGAGAGAAACTTTTCTCTATTTTAATTTTTACAGTTTGATATATTGCTATTGGTTGAGGTACAACTAACAATTTAGAGATACTGAGTGCATATCTTTAAGGAATTCTTTGCTTGAATGAATAGATATTTTATTTTTTATCTTATTTTATCTTGCTCACTTGTCAGATATAAATTTAAAAACAGGCTGAAAAGCAAATGATCATTATGGATTAGAGGTTTTCTATGTCTCATGATAAACAATACTATTGCTGCTAGTTACAGGTGCTTCTGTGGATTTTAAATATATCACAAATTTTTACAAAAAATTGAACTATTAGATTTTAGAAAGTAATAATCCCATTTGAAAAATTAAAATATATCTTGATCTCATTTGTGCATCTGTTTTTGTGCAAGAACTGAACAATCAAACAAGCGTACAGAAAAGTTTAAGATTACTTGTGTTCCTACTGCCTTTATTTGCATTAATTCAACTAATCAGCTGACACAGACACCAAGATGATTATTTGTAATGAAACATTTGAGTCACTCAACTAATAATTTTCGACAACAAGCATTTCACTGTCCTGTTTGGTGTTTCTGTCTAGGTTGTTTTTTTACTATTTGTTTTAGCAAGATTACATTTGCAAGCACACTGTCATTAATATCAGAAATGTGATGATCAGTACCAAAGATTCTTCAGTTACTAAGACATCAGTAGTTCCAAGGCAACATAAATTCTTGATTTATAATTAGATTTCATAACAATAGTCATAAGAAATATATTGGCTAGATTTTTTTTTTTTTGTTTGTACACAAGAGAAGCTTTTTTTCTTTTTTTCATTGGTATCCATGACTAACAATAGATTTTAATTTAATCGTTGTTGTCTAATATTTTGTTTTTTTATAATTGTGTTGCCCCAAGCAAGGCATTTTACTGCCACTGTTGAGCAGGGGGTTACATAGAAGAAAAGTTATGAGAAAGAGTGACAGGTTATAGAGGGTGTCAGAAAGTGGGTAAGAGAAGGATGAGAATACTGATGAGTGGAGTGGACGGAGAAAGGAGCATGAGAGATGATACAAGTTAGTGAGATAGGAGATGACTATTGACTTTGCATTTAAATTCTTGGAGATTGTAGCTGTTAGGAAAGCAAATAAACGAAACAGAATTCCACAGGCGGGAAGTGCGAGAAAAGAAGCTGCTGGAATAAAATTTGCATTTACAATTTATTATTTTCACAGTAAAAGGGGTGGGACCTAGTTGCTAATCTTGTGGCTCGAGTAAATTCATATATAGGGAGTAGCAGTGAGCTAAGTTCATCGGAGCAGAAGCCGAGAAATATATTTATAGAAGAGACACAGGGAAGCCACATTGCACCAGTGAGAAAGTGACTGTATCCAAGCTGCCAGGTCGGGATTGATCACATTACAGATTCTCTGTTGGATTTTGTCAAGGACCCTTAGGTGGATAGCAGGAGCACCCAACCAGATATGGCAGCAATATTCAATGCACAGGCGGATGGTGGATTTGTATATGTGCAGGATTCTTTCAGACGGGAAAAACTTCCTGCTTTGAATATTTATTTACTCCAATAAAAACCGTTTAAAGCATTTCTTTGAGGGTTACTGATTATTAATACATTTTAATCGAATTAATAAAAACATTGACAGATGGAATTCTTCCAATTTCCCTTGTCTATTATGTTTTAAAATTACTTACATGTAACTCCCTTCATCTTATGGCTATCACTGCTCTTTCCAAAACCTATTCCCACCTTCCTTTTTTTTTCTCTCACATATACATTTGGCTTATCTAGATTTAATTAGCTAATTCTCAGATGGTAACTTTCTCCTGTTCCTCATGTCGGAACTTTAGAGGGTAAATACTCTTTGTTTTATGCTACAACTGTATTAGATGTTGTATATGAACTTTTGGTCATGTTTTTCTCTTGTGAAGATCTAACTTCCATGGAAAGGTTAATTAAATATAGTTTTACTATATAAGTTAATGTGGTGACATTCACCCTGGGTGGGTTGAGCTGGTTTCTTCCCCAGAAGAACTTTTATGGTACTTTTTGTCTCTCCAGTGACATGTGGTGTGAAAATTTTCCTGCAGTAGGTTGCCAATTCCTACTACAATAGACTAGTTGCCAACCAAGGCTATAAAACCCAGTCTGTCCTGCTATTCACCCATAGCTGGGAGAAGAAGATATGGATTCATACCTTTTTAATACATTTCTTTTACACCTAGTTTTAAATAATCAATATTTATTAGCAATTTACTTGGCTTTTCATCCTGTATTTGAATTTCAGTGAGATTTTTAGGAAAATCACCCCTGTCCTAATACTTTTGCACACTACCAGCTTATCTAGATTTAGTTAGCTAATTCTCAAATGGTGAATTTCTCCTGTTCCTCATGTCAGAACTTTAGTGGGTAAATATTCTTTGTTTTATGCTACAACTGTATGAGATGTTGTATATGAAACTTTTGGTCATGTTTTTCTCTTGTGAAGATCTAACTTCCATGGAAAGGTTAATTAAATATAGTTTTACTATATAAAGTTCACTCTTGTTCAGTTATGTCTGTTCAGGATGTGGGTGATCATGGCTCTCCACAAGTGTTTGTGTTGTTATTTCATTATGATTTGTCTTTGTAGCACTTGTTCTACCATCCATTTATTCAAACCTTTTTAAGTAGTTTACTCACTTGCTGCTTTTGTCCTCAACATCTCCCTTGTAAAGGTTAAATTATTCAAGCTGTCCTTCCTCATTATGCACTACCTTCCCTGCAAAAAAAAAAAAAAAAATAATTCCAGTATCATTGTAGTTTCTATTCTCCTTAAAACTTGGACTGTTACAGATGCTTTCATCAATTGTTGTCTTTAATTGAACCAGTTGAGAGCAGTATTTGATTTTGTGGAAGAATCTTGTAATATGCAATGCCCTTTCAATCCTACCAGACACAACACACTACCTTTTCTGAATGCATTCCAGCTTTTGTAGTGTCTCCTTTAATTTTCTCCAGGATTGTTTTGCATTCAACATTACGTCAATCCATTTTTCACCACTCATGATCATTCTTTCAAATATGGGTTATTTTTTGCTGTATTTGAGCAATATTTGGTATATGGATGTCTTGAACCATTTTTAGCATGTTCCGGAATACCAGTTTGTTGTTTTCTTTCTCCATTGAGAACTTGATTGATAGTCTTATTGAGTTTACATGGTCCAGTAATAGCTGGATCTCTTGAAGGTTTCATCTACATATCTCAGTCATAGAATTGGCTTTAGTGATGTGAATTCTAATGCCATTTCCTTGATGTATTTCATGTATATGTTAGCCATTGCTGGTGATAATGACAAGCACATCACTAAACCTTCATCCTGTCAATATATGTTTCAGCACATTTTAAAGCATGTTGTTTGTGTACAAAAAGTCAGCATCTCCATCAGGTTATCTATTGGTATACTGGTACATTCTCCTAGAGATGCCTCAGAGGCCAGTGGGTACCTTGGTGAACAAACTTATCGTATCCAGGTTGACTATCTGGTTGAATAGAATGGGAATATTCTTGATTATTTCCAAAAAGTGGGTGGATTTTTGAACATATGATCATGATTTTTCTATTAATGGGTCAATTATATCCACAAGAAAGCAACTCAGAGGGTTGCATGCAGAGCATTGGCAGCTAACAACTGGCCTGAGAGAATTATCATCTTTGTGAATTTTAGGGAGACTGCATATATGAGGTATATTGTTGTAATCTTGACACAACTCCCTGTATGTTTTAGGCGAGAAGTGGCCCTTGTTCTTGATTAGGATCTGTGAAACTTCTCTTTGTTTTCATCGTTGGGTCTTCCTATCCTTTACTGTAGCTACCATTTCTAATGAAGTCTTCAAGTTTACCTGTATATTATGTTTTGTTCATCACTATAGTTACATGGTCTTTGTCAGCTGTTAGTGTGATGATAATGTCATTTCTCTGTAGAATTTTGATTGCCAGCCTCTCTTTTCATCTTAGCTCATCTGCCTGAACTGAGGAATGTTCAAGGCTTTTTTCTCAATTTAGGGTTATGTTGTCTAAGTATGGTATCTGCTTGATGTGTTCTTGCAAAGTTGAGACCTTTGTTCAGTACTGACTCTTTGGAGGTATTCAGCTTGTGTTGATTGATGTTGACTACTGCCTTCACTGTAGGGTGATGGACCTTGTGCATCACCTTCTGATCTTTCAACTTGTCTGTACTTAGTAGGGTTAACAGCATCAAATTTGTGTCTGTAGGATTTATCCAGATCATGTGGAATTCTGTTTCGGTCTTCATTAGTAATTCTGTTAAAGAAAGCCTCAAGCCTTTTAAGAGATATTGTTAGGTTATAGTTTACTCAAATGTCTTTCTTGTTTAAACCGAGCATTTCAAAATGGCTTTTAATGTTTTACAACAAAAGTGCTATTATGTGCTGAGAGAGAGTACATCTTAAATTTTAACAAGACAGATGTCATTTTAAATGTAAAGTTAATATTTATCAATATTTTGTTTTCAACTAATAAATTTAATTACTATTGGATATTGATTTCATTGAAGACAAATAAAATGCAGTAACTTTAATGTAGGATTTTCAGTAAAATGATCATCCGAATCCTGACGAATAGAGCGAGAAGCAGAATCAGGCCAGAGATAGGATGAGAACAGTGCTGGTTCATCAAAGACACTGGAACAATGAATGCCATATTTATGATTAGGATGCTCTCTGAAAGGGCAATACAAATGAAGAAGAACTTGTACCTATGTTTTATCAATTATGCAAAGGTTTTCGACAAAATATGCCACAAAGAATTTATGGAGATGCTTAGCAGCCTTGATATATTTGGGAAAGACCTAAGAGTAATCAAGAAGCAAACGATAGATAACAAATTCAGTAGATATACAAAGATAGAAAGAGAGTGTAAGATGTGTCTTTTCACCTGATCTATTCAACTTGTACAGTGAGACTATTCTGAGGACCCTAGAAGTTATGCCAGGATTTGTCATCAGTCCACAATTTAAACAACATAAGGTATGCAGATGATACAGTGCTGATAGCAGACATGGAAAGGAAACTACAAGACCTCCTACAGAAGGTAGCTGAAGAGAGTGACAAGAAAGGACGATAAATAAACTGCAAGAAAACCGAATGTGATACACACTTGGACGATCATGTCTCTTTCAAAACATGACTGACTGGGCAGAAGATTATCCCACAGTAGGTTGCCATTATTTTCTACAGTAGACTGGTTGCCAGCCAAGTCTATAGAACTCAATCTGTCCTATTATTTTAACCCATAACTGGAGGAAAGAGACAGATTAATACCTTTCCGAAGGGTATTTTTGCATAATTGAATGCAAGGAATTCAACTAGAATTCGAACTCAGCTCCCTGATTTGTTGTTTCGAGTTGATATCCACAACGCACATCATTGTCAGTGTAAAAGACATTAATTGATGATGGAAAGCAATGAAGTTCTTAAGAAGATAAAAAAAACAAGATTACACAATTCAAATCTTATGTTTTCAACAGAAATGCAAATGAAATCTGAATAATTTCTATTTTTTTAATAGTTCCTTAAGAGATCAAGTTTTTTTTTTTTTTAAAGTTTAGCACAATGAAGCAGCAACACAATTCTATTTAGAATTCTCTTACTAAACATTTGAGATTTTTATCCCTATTTCTTTTAGTTCTATAACTTTAGAAACAGTTCAAATATTATTGAAGTTAAATAATATGGATATTAGTTTCAAAGAAATTTAATTATGCAAAAAGATGAACATCAGAAACAATAATAACTCCCTTTCTCACCTCCCCACTTGAATATGTTGGTCTTCCATATGGACTATAACATGTCGGTCTTATATATGTGCTATAGCCTATGTCGTTCTTCTATACAAATGAAAAGGGGACACATGTACATTTAATTGAATGTACCCCAATACCTGTTTATTTATTCATCTCATTTTCAGTGGTTTATCTTTTGTTAGTCTATCTTCCTTAATTTCCAAAACTTTTGATTAACTGCATTGTATATTGCTATTTTGTGATCTTGATCTGAAAATAGAATTGGATTGTCTCAATTACTTTCTCACTCACACACATGCCTTTGCTGCTGCTACCATCACTACTATTACTGCTGCATTTGCTTTGCAAGTGTGTGGGAATAAAAGAAAATGACTGGGAGTGGGTGAAGGAGAGTCTTAAAATTCTAATCAATACTTCACATGGCATTAAAGGTGCTCAGGAATTGTACTATCAACAGGATAATTCAGGCTCTTTTCAGATACTGAAATTGGAAAATTCTTCAGAGTTACTTTTTAAAACATTTTGCCTAATAATATCCTTCTTTTTATTTCTTATTGAAAAAAATTTTAAATAAATAGCTCCAATAATTTTGTTAGCTGTGAGAATTCTCTTTTATGCATTGACAGTAATTGAGGACATATAATGTTCTAGTTTACAAATTATCCATTCTTCTCGAATATACAAATTAATACGAAAGAAAACGTTTTTTTTTTTTTTTTACTGGGATGGGTTTTTGTACATCAGAGACCACTTATTTTAATCTCTTATCTGTTTAGACATCATAGTACATCACTAATGTCCTCTGAACCTATGGCTTTGCCTTTTTCATAAATGTGGTTGTATTTAATAGATTTTTTTAGGTAAATTTTTATTCATGTCTTACAGAAATTGCTTTTGTTGTGATCATCAATTGATTGCAAAAGGAGATAAAGATGAGTTAGACTAATATTAGCCACAAAAAAAGTGAGTTTTGGGGATAATAATATCTACCGTGCAATCTTTCTGGTTTGACTGAAAGGCAGGTCATTTAATATGGCAATCATTGTAATAGATGCTCCCACATGACTGAAGAAGTATCATAAATACACACAGTTAAGTCTCATTTTTTTTATCAAAATGTTTTTTTAAAAAATGAGGTGTGACCTATATACTCGATATATCTGTAAAATTGGTATTAACCTTTTAGTAACTGTCATTACAGTAATGCATAGCTTTAGTTACAAGTACCAAAATGCATACATTGTGCATTGGAAAGCCGTCCTCTACTAATCAAGTATTAAAAGGATCCTATCACCTCGCAGCTTTATACTAATCTGACGCTATTAGAATTTACATATATATATATATATATATATATATATTACAGTAAAATTGCATAATGTTCCTGTTTCCAGTCCTCATATATTTGACATTGTTTATAGCTGGAATTATAACCTATATCATGTATTGAGCATGTGTATTTAGATATATTTTCACATGTGGTGCAGCTGCCATTTTACACTTCACATAGGCTCGTATTGCAAAATTTCATAGCAGAGTAACAGAGTTGCACTTTGAGAATCTGAAGTAGATCGTGGTGTATCAGTAGTCCAGATGAGTATCTTGAGCTCAAGGATAAGGGATAAATAGAATAAACTGAACAAACAAATGCAAAGAATATTTGACAGTGATGATGACAAAGAAGAATTCTAGGTTTTTGGTCCTGATGAAGTTTAATAACTATATCTGAATGAAGAAACATTGTGCTTTAATTTATGTAAAGTTTTAAAATAATGGTGAATATTTGAAAACATTTAACAAATATTAGTTATACTTTTGTCAAAAAAGGGCCATGTAAATCCACAGATTATAGTGCGACTTATCTGTGAGTCAACTACAAATATCAACTTTGACAATCCCAAACTAATAGTGCAACTTATCTACTGGTACAACCTATCCGCGAGTATATACGGCAGACATTTTCAGCACACTCAAAAATAACAAATGTCATAATCAAGAAATTATCATTAACATAGGAGTCTCAACACAAACAGGAGAAGGGAATAATGTTATGAGAATATTGGGAATACTCCTTACCTTTGACAATCATACAAGAATTTGTATACTCACTATTGAAATTGCTAACAGACTTATTTCCCCCCCATCATCATGTTTTATTGGTAGACCCAATCTTCACCCTGTTGAAATAGTTACTTCTCATGGAAATGAAGAATTCTTTTTTAAAGAACATTTTGTTCAGCACTTTTAAGCCGATAAAGTTTGTTAAATTTTTAGTTGATAGATTTTTAGCTTATAAAAAAGAAGAAATACATTCATTGTGATTTCTGACCAGCTTTCAACTCTCTAAAATATTTCAAAATCTATAATAAGAGATTTTCACATTTTGAATATGTTTTTGATTTTATTGATTTATTGACTCTTCTTAGTTTCATTTTTGGAATCACCATTTATAGTCATTGCTTAAAGAACTTTTCTTTTTTTTTTCTTCTTCTCTTTGCAGAAAGTCCCTGGATAGTGGAAAAGCTCAACCCAAGAAAACTCTCCCTTCTTACAGTCCTAAGTATCTCTGGTTAAGAATTGCTATATTTGAAAAGCAACTTGCCAAAATATTAGATTACCTTGTGCAGAATAACAGGTGAATATTTCTTGACATTCTATTCAGTTATTTTTCTAAAAATGAAATTTTAAAATGTTATTAGAATCTGTGTAGTGAAAATAGTTGATTTTAATCTCAATAATTTGCTCACATTGTTTTTCTCTCTCTCTCTTTTTTTTTTTTTTTTTTTTTTTTTTTCAACAGTCAGGTGTACATAAAAATCCCTGTTGTGTGTTTGAAAAATGTTGGAAAATCAGTTATTATAAACTGTGTGAAGATACTGAAAGGTTAATTATAACTTAGGTTGCTCATTTCCAAATGAAAAATATTCAAAAGCTCTACAATATAAATGCATTGAGCACTTTTTAATACAACTGATTACTGGTTAAATTATGACCAAAAACTAATTACTTATATAAAAGCCTTGAATAAGGTCTCACTGTTTTCTAACAGATGGCATTCCCAGAACTGTATGTATGTATTTGTCTATATTTTTGAGATGAGGTAGTATTTACACTATTTACAATATTCGGACTATTGTCCTCATTTTAGTTGCCATTTCTATTTTGTTTCAGCCATTGTACACTCTGGCCTTCTTCAGATGCTAAGTTTGGTTCGAAATTCCTAGCACCTGAAGAAGACGAGCATACAATGGCCGAAACGTCATACAAATGGCAACAATGATGAGGACAATATTTCAAATAATGTAAATAGTGTATGCATGTAATTTCAGATGGTAGCACATCTATAAGAATGTACTATAAGCAAGCTTAAAATCCAGTGTATGTCATTTCGCCAAAGTGTAAATAACTTTATTTTTCATAGCGTTAAACATGTCGGATTTTGTGCCAAAGAAAGTGTATTTGTGGGGAATTTCACTACACTGCTTTATTCAAAACAAATCTGCAGCTGAAGCACATAGAATTCTTGTTGAGACCTATGATGACCATGTAGATTGGTTTAGATGCTTCAACAATAATGATTTGGATGTTGAAGTTAAAGAACATACTGGCGCAGTGAAAAAAATGGATGAGAAATACTTCATGAAGATTCATGTCAGGTGCAAGCTGAACTTGCAGAATCATTAGGAGTTTATCACAACAGTTTGAAAATGTTTGAAAACATTAGGAATGATTCAAAAGCAAGAACATTGGGTATTGTACAGGTTGAAGCAGATAAATGTCAAATAGCATCTTGTCATGTGTGAACAGTTGCTTCAACAGCATAAAAGGAAAGGTTTGTTTTTTTTTTCTTTGCATTGTATTATGACTGGCAATGAAAAGTGGATACACTACGATAACCCTGAGTGTAGAAAATGGGGGGTGGGGTGGGGGGGGGTAAGTCTGGCCATACATCAATATCAGCAGTTAAGCTGAATATCTATGGTTTGAAGCTTCTGCTCTGTATTTGGTGGAATCAGCTTGGTGTTGCTGCTCAAATCAATCAAAACCATCACAGGAGATCACTGTCAACTACAGTTGACGTGTTTGAACCAAGAATTGAAGGAAAAATGACCACTATACAAGCAGAGAGACAAGTCAAAGTGATTTTACAACATGACAACACTAGGCCACATATTGCAAAACTAGTGAAAACTTAGTTGGAAACACTTAAATGGGAAGTTCAACCTCATCTGCTGTATTCAACTGACATTGTCCCATCTGATTATCACTTGTTCCGATCGATGGTACATGGCCTGGATGAGTAGCACTTTTATTCTTATGAAAATGCCAAAAACTAGGTTGACTCCTGGTTAACTCCAAAAGATGTCATTTTTCCAATGTTGAATTCAAATGCTGTCAGAAAGATGGGAAAAGGTAGTTGTTAGTGATGGACAATACTTCAGTGACATGTTTCTTACCAATTTTTGTAAATAAAACTCTACTTTTCATGAAAAATCAGTAAGAACTTATTCAAGGTCTAAATATAAATTTTCTAATTTATACTAATAGTCATCCATTTTTTACAAATATTATGTTTAAAATAATAACTAAAACATTCAATTATTTCAGAAAATTAATAGCATTTATTCAAACATGTACTGAAACTCTTTGGGAATTTGTCTATACTTCTGAGATGAGGTAGTATTTATGTTGTTTTCCTTGTTCGGACTGTTGTCCTCATCATGTTTGATGTTTCAGCCCTTGTGCACTCCAGCCTTCTTCAGATGCTAGGTATTTCAAACTGAACCCTTTATTTCAATCACTGGGGTATATTATTCTCATTCTATGTGTGATGCTGCTTCTGGTAGCCATGTAGTCCTCTCTCTTTAACTCAACTCTCTAAGATATTTGTTCACCACATCTGTAGCCTGGTATTGAACTCACAACTCTTTGGGTCAAGTCACTGGAATTAACTAACACCTATATCCACTGGGCCATGTGTCCTTTCGGAATGCTTAAGGAGGATGCTCTAGTCAACAGTTACATAATATTGAAATTTTTGCAGTCATACATGGAATAGCGTCCTTGCAAACACTTCCTGTAGGCTACACCGAGGCCACATTACCATGTTGTCTCAGCCACCTATTGGCTACCAATTTGTATTGCCTGAGACAATCGACAATAACAATTACTTTGACTTTTTCATCTTAAAATTCCTGACTGCAACCATTATAAATAACAGAATTAAACCAGTCTGCAAAAATCACTAAAGTCGGATAACCTTTCTTTCATCAACATTCGCGGTATTATACCAATTTCTATAGTGTAGAACATTTCCTTTGAAATACTTTCCTGATATCTTAGTGCTCTGCAAAACTAACTTAAACTTTTCTATCTCAGCCTGAAATCGAGAATTCAGTGGTATTCTCAGGCACATATGTTCAGGAAAACATTTCAATGGCAAGTTTTTTCAATAATAAAATGATTCTTTTATGTGTTTTTCATAATCACTATTAAACTCTGTTAGCTATTTCTTTTCTTGTTTTAAGAAAAAATATGGAAGTATATAAAAATGACTCTCTTTACTTTCATCTGCAAACATCTGTGTTTGCAATTTTAATGCTCATTATGTCAAGTGGTTTAAGCACTACTACTAATACTACTGATGTTGCTGGTGTTTTCTTTAAATTGTTCTGTTGCTCAATTTCTCAGATAAATACTTGTTTTCCCTACTTATTTTCCCTAATAATTCTATCCAACATACTTCTTTTCTTTTTGATTTGTCCCTTACCTTGTCTCTTGGCTCTTGCTGAGAATCACAACTCTGTCCTTTTAACATTTTCAATCACACTCTTTTGGCTCTTATATTAGGCCTGAATCTCTCTTTCACAACTCTTCTGCTACCAACTTACCAACTAGGATTCAGCTTGTGATTTTTTTTTTTTTTTTTTTTTTTTTTAATCTGTGATACCACTTGGAGTAAAATCTTTAAGCTTTCCAGTGAAAATTGTGCTCCTGCATTTTTTTCTTTGGGGAAAGTTGGTATTGATGCTTTTGTACTATCTTGTAAATACTAGGTGAAACTACAATCTTCGCCCTGATTCACACCTGCCTGTTCAGCTTCTATATCCCATAGGAATCACTCTTTCTGACTATATCAACATGATAGTTCTGAACACAACAGCCACCTCTTTGTGTCCTCTTGTAATAATTGCAAGCATGTCCTTGATGAGGCTAAGTTTCTGTTCACTGACAAAATGAAGCATATATATATAGCCTCTAACCAGTTTTGTACTTGAGATTGCTATCAACTCTGCAAGAGTGTTTTAAATAAGAGTAAGTTTTCCACCTCTCTTCAGTCAATTTGAAGTGTGTTTATCTATTGTTGATGAAGCAGAATGCTTTGCTCATAAATTTTCTTCAATTTCTACTCTTGAATTATCAGGTGCATCTTTGCCTGGCTTTCTACCTAGAGCCGAGTCTCTACTGCCTGATATACACATAATTCTATATATGGTTTCTGTTATCATATTCAAACATGATACCCACAAAGCATGCAGTGTTGATGGCATCACTGCAAGTGTCCTAAAGTAATTCTAAACTGTTTCCTGTTCTCTGTAAACTCTACATCAAATACCTTGCTGCTTCTTGCTTTGCTGCTTAAATCCTAAAAAATTAATTTCTCTAGTTTCGATTTTTAAATAAACCATCTGACCTTTGGAACTATCAACTTATTTGTTTTTTATTTGTTTTTGGCAAATTACTGGTGGCTTTAATTAACTCTGAAAACTTTCAGACAGTATGGCTTTTGCTTCTCTAGGTCAATCACCAAAGTATTAAGTTACTTCTGAAAAAGTATATCAAGCTTCAGATAAGAATGGTGAAGCTATTGCTTTACATATTTTGAAGGCATTTGACAGTGTTTGGCATACTTGTCTTCACAAGCAGAAGAGTTATGGTGTTTTTGCCAAATTTTGATTTGATTCAGTCTTTTTATCAAATCACATAATTAAAATTGTCTTGAATGGCCACTCTTCTAGATCTTTTAGCCTTAATATGGGTTTCCCCAGGGCTCAATCCTTGGATCTACTTTTTTCTTATTCTCATAAAGGACCTTCCCAGTGTCACCAGTTCTGCAATCTGTTGCTATTTGGGGCAAGAAACAGCTTGCTAACTTTAGCTCATCCAAAATGAAACTGTTATCTTTAGTCATCTTTTTTTGCTTACTAAGGTTGTTAGCATGCTAACCTACATGAGGGCAACTCATTGTGTAACCCTGTTTCCAGATGGCTGGTATTCATTTTTTTTTTTATTGATTTAAAAGATAAGAAGAAAATTCTCTGAAATTGAATAGAATGAGAAGAATACATTTACTTTTGTCGGAAAAGTAAACAAATTGATTGACAGGCCGTAGACATAACATTGCCATCCTGTTTTGATGATTGCATGGTCCCAGGTCAAATTTGAATTTCTGTTTTATGTTGAATTAATTACTAGGTCTGCTGCCTGGAAAGTTGGTTCACTATATATTACTCTAGCCTGAATCCATCTTGTATGTTTATAAATCTATCATTCATCCATATATTGAACATTGCTGCCACATATGGTCGAGTGCTTTTGCTATGTATCTAGAGGTTCTTAAGAAAATTCAATGAAGAATCTGCAATTTCCTTAGTCTTGACTCGACATCTCGGGTTTAGTCACTTTCATATTGCCACAACATAGTATCCCTATGCCATTTTTATAAATATTTTGATGGTAATTATTTGTATGACTTTTGCTCTTTGGTTCTTCAGGTGGATCAATATCAGTGCAGTACTAGATTGGCAACTAGGTCTCATGTGATTGTTGAAATTGCTAGATATAATCATTGCTAATATAAGTTCTATACTAATAGTTTATTCCATTACATTTTTCACTTGTGAAGCTCTCTCCTGGCATCTTGCTTTCCTATCAACTATGATCTTCCAAAATTTAAGTGCAATGTCATCATCTGCTATTGTCTTGATTTCTGTTCTTTTATTGTCCTTTCTTTTCAATGACACCTTCTCACACTTAGTAACACCTTACATCTCAATGGTTTTTATTGTCTTGCTTGGGGTGAAATGATTCAGTCAGTTAAATACCACACGTGATACATGCTTGGACGATCATGTCTCTTTTGAGACATGACTGACTGGGCAGAAGTTTATCCCGTAGTTAACTGCCATTACTTTCTGTGGTAAACTGGTTGCCAGCCAAAGCTATAGAACTCAATCTGTCTTGTTATTTAACTCATAACTGGAGGGAAAGGAAAGATTAATGCCTTTCCCAAGGGTATTTGCACATAAGTGAATGTGGAGCATTCAACTGGAATTTAAATTTGGCTCCTTGAAGTGCACCTCTGCATTGTGTAATGGTTAGCAAGCTTGTCTGCTAGAACCTATTACAACTGAATAGTGAGTTTGATCTTCACTAGGTACCCCATACTTTCGGCCTTGTGTGACATCTAAGTGACGCTTAGAAAATCAAGTAGAGAAATGATCAAAGTTTGAGCATCTGATGATCATGTTTCAGTGAAATGATTAAAAAAAGAATTTATTTTATTTTTCTTAAGACTTTTGCAAATGTAAGTTGTCTAAAATATTTGTTTGATTTCATGAACATTGCACTAAAACTATCTCTTTGAACATTAATCAGTACTTATTGCAAACATAAAAGAATATATGGCTATAAGGTTTAGAATTTCATTCTAAGCTTTAAAGTCCTTAAGTCTCATCACTTCAAACTCACATAGATGAGAAACTTTCAAATTTGTACTATACTCTGTTGGCTGGGGCTTCAGAATATGCCAACTACATCTTTGCAGAGGGGTACCCCCCCCCCCCCCCGACCCAATGAGGCTGTCTGTTTTCTGTGGGTGGTGACCCATGATGTTTGGGGACGGGATCTTGGTGATTGAGCTTTTTGACAGTCAGGGTTAATACTTCCAGTTCCCAACATACCACTTTGGCCCTTATCTGGACTAGACATGCATTCGGAGGAGCCTGATCTAATCAATCAGCTGGTCCTGGTTAAGCCCTAATGCCTGTAAAGATAGCAAATTGAATATTTTATCGAAACTGTACCTAAATGAAATAGTGGATGAATAACAACCTATTGTATAGGCTTTAGACGGCACTGGCTAAGGGTCAGTCGGCTCGTAGAGATGTTTAGACTTAGACATGGCTGTTAATCATTCAGATTGTTCACTAAAAGTTTGAGTGGTGCAACAAATGTGGTTACAAGTGCTCTGGGTCTCTCATGAGTACGAGTATACAGGTCTGTGTAGCCTCGACCTGTCAACTGGGCCTAAGAGATAGACTGACAGAATTCATAGAGAACTTCCTAAAAAAATCGAAATTTTCAAGTTCAAGTCGAAAGTGCAAGAACAAGAGGAAGGAGTTTCACAAGAAAGTATTCTAGCAATGACACTTTTTGGTGTTAAAATTGACTCTATTGTAAAATCTCTAAGAGTAGGAGTTAGATGCATCCTTTATGTGCACAATTTCATAAAACTCTTATCAGCATTAAATAATCTATTGGGATTAATATGAAGTAAAATAAAACAAACCAAACCAAATTTGTGCTTTTTAGTTATTCAAGTATTCCAGAGTATAAAAATTTAACAACAAATCATAAAAATATTCACAGGTACATCATATAATTTAACATAATCTCTTTCCTTTTTAATGCACTTAATTTAGTCATTCAGTTTAATTACATATTTTGAACATTATACAGTCAAAATCTGAGATCAAAATTCAGCTAATCATTGTGTCAGGCTACAAACATTTTGATTCAACTTTGTATAGTATATTGACTGAGTCATTTTATTCAATTTTAGTAAATAATTTTTTTTATGTTTAATATTTCTTGTTGTTACTTGCAATTATGTACATCATCTCAAACCAGAAAAAATAATTAGTAAGTGTATAAATAAAGACATTGTGCTTTAAAAAACAACTAACAATGTTAGTCTGAAAAAATTCTTGACACCAATAATAAAAGGTTAAAAATAAATAAATGTATGAATTTCTTTATTGTTGGTCACAACATAACAGCTTTATAGAGAGATGTAAAAGTTTATAATCATCATCCTATTTTCACTCACTTACCATGAACAATAAATATTTTCAGTTAAAAAAAAATGATTCATTTATATTTGGTGCCATAATTCTCTCTTCAACAGCCTTGCCTAATATATTAATGTCAGCTAACTTATTTGATGTGACCTTTGAACCAAGATTGTCACTTAAATAAAGAACTGATGATTTACACTTTGAGCCCAAAACAAAATCATCTTTGACCAGCCTTATTTTTTTACTTTGTTGAATAAATGATATGCATAGAAATAAATGTTTTAAAAGAATTCTCTTTTTGTGAGCTGATGTTTTCTGTCATATTTGTAATTAATGTATTTTATCATTTATCAATTTATACTTTCACAGTCATATAAAATTTAAATACTGTTGTTTTTTTTTGTTTTGTTTTTTTTAATTTGTTTTTTTTATAACAGTATGGTTTACGGGGGGGGGGTGCACAAAAGATAGTAGGTTATTTTAATGGGTAGTTTATATGGATAGGAGGGGAAGATAATGATTGACTCTAGATTTGAACAGGTTGGGAGTTTGTTCCACAGGACAGTGGTTCATGGGAAGAAACTGTTTGAGTGGAACTTACTTCTCACCAATGAAACACGAAAGAAGTGTGGGTGATTTGTAAGTGGCATGGCAGGTCCTAGTAATGAAGGTCAGACCTGGTGGAACCAGATGATGCAGTTCATCTGAGCACTTTCCATGGTTGTAGCAATAGAGCAGTGAGAGGCTCACCACATCCCACCTGTGAGAGAGGTTAGAGGGTGGAAAATCTTTCTTCTCCAACAAGTACTTGGAAACACTTTTAAACTCTCAAAATTGGAAAGTGAGGTCTGGGCAGCTCTTGCCAAAATATGGCAACAGTATTTCATTTTTGGCCTGATCTGGCTCTTATAAAAGTTAGTAAGTCAGGTACTTACTCAAATGATGCAGGTATCTGATCATTTTACTTGTATGAATTTTATATAGGAATTTCACTTGAGGTTCAATATCCTTTCAAACCATAGTCTCCTCAAGGAGACCTCATTAATTGTGACTAGTGGTAGTTTGAGGTCTGATCAGTGGTGATGGAATATTACCAGTTTGGTTTTAGAGGTATTGAATGTAACAAGCCATTTTTTTCCCCATTGGGAAGTTAGTGTTAGATCAGAAGAGAGGTCAGCTGCCAATCACTGATCGTCAACACTTTTGGAAGTACATTTGCATATTGTATCATTAGCATAGATGTTTACAAATGATCAGAGTATATTCTTAAGTAGATCATTTATGCAAATTAGAAATAGGGTTGGTCTTAGAAGTGACCCATGTATTGACCACCAGAGGCTTAAGGGATTGGTCGTTAATAACTACCTTTAGGGATCTACCTGTTAGGAAGGATTTTTGTAATGGAGAAAACCCTTCCACTGATTCTATAGATGGAGAGTTTGTGTAGCAAACCTTTGTGCCACACCCTATCTAAGGCCTTAAAGATATCTAAAGCTATGGTTCTTGTGGTATGTGTGTTGACAAAAACCTCACTAATTCTGTGTGTTGAATGGTAGTTAGGCCGATTGAAACCTATACTGGTCATCACACAAGAGGTCATTTCTATCCAGGTGCTCAATGACCTACTTGATAATGGCCTCAAAAAGTTTACCAATGCTACTGAGGAAATTAATGGGTCTATATTGGGGAGTGGGGAATAATGGTTTACCCATGTTCTTGAAAACCAGACAGACTCTTGCCATCTTCTACATGCTTGGGAAAGGTTTTTGCCTTCAAGCAGCAGATAAAAATTTTGCTAGAATCAAGTATAATTCTGGGTTAATGTTCTTAAGGATGAGAACTGGAATTTTATCTGGGCCAATGGCTTTTTTAGAGTTGAGGCTTTTGATAAGTCTAGAGACTTCTTTTACTGAAATGAGTATATTACTGAGATTGTGCTGATTGAGATGTGACAAGTTGGGGAAGGGATGGCCTTCGTCATTTAATGTTGAGTTTAAAGCAAATATCGAGGCAAATGGAGTCACTTTGTCTGCTGAGGAGGACGGTCCTGACTCTTTTTCTTTCAATATATTGTTACTCATACGCCCAATGAAAATGATTACAATGAAATAATCAAAATAACTGGGTTTTTTGGGGGTTTTTTTTTTCTTCATTGAATCATATGTGATGAGAAATGGATACACTTTGACAACAGTAAGAGAGTAGGCCAGTGGTTAGGTGCAAGTGAATCACCAAAACAAACTCAAAATCTCCACTGTACCTGAAAATGTTAATGGTTACTGTATGGTGGTCTTTGAAAGGGGTAATTCATTATTGATTCTTGCCTCAAAGGAAAACGATAACAGCAACCTTGTATTGTGAAGAAATTGTGTGTATGCATAAAAAATTAAAAAAAAACAAACAATCCTAGACTTGTGAATAGAGATGGCCCAATTTTGCTGCATGGCAATGCACACCCACGCACTCTCAGTTGACTGTCCAAAAGCCGCATAGCCTGAATTATGAAATTTTGCCTCATTCTCCATATTCACCTGATATCTCTCCTACTGATTATCACTTATTTAAGCATTTTGAGCTTTTCATATGAAATAAAACATTCTTTAACAAGGATGAAGCAATCAAAGCATTTGAACAGTTTATCAAAGCATGAGGATGTTTTAAATAAAGGATCAAGAATATAGAGTTATATTGAACAGTCATTCATCAACATGGTGCCTATTTCAACTAAATAGATTAGTTATTTAATATTTCAGAAGCATTTTATTCATTTCTTATAAAGTGTATAATTTCATGTGTGACAACCCAATACCAATATTAATAATTTCAGGTCACAAGAGATGAAACAATATGCAACAGAAATTTATTTGGAATGATGCTGTATAAAAGTCAATGAACATAATATCTCTTTTGTTTAAGAACATTGAATCTGGGTCCCAATTTATTTAATTACCAGTTTACCCTTGTCGTCAGAAATGATGGCAAAATATTTTATAGGATCATTAGCTATTTCTTTGTAGGTTATCCCTGCTGGAGATATATATAAAACACATCCTCAATAAATCCCAGGCTTAGCTAATAAAACAACAACTTTTTGGCAAAATTTGATTTTATTCATTAACATAGTCTCCTTTTAGGGTGATACAATGATTCTAACACTTCTCTAACAATTCGATGCCCTTTTTTTGTCTTTGGCCTCAAAATATGGCTCAGTTTCCAATAACATTTCTTCCTTGTAACCAAATCTCTTTCCCTGGAGCATTCTTTTGAGGTCTGCAAACAGCCAGTAGTTGTTGGGTGCCACATCTCGAGAATAGGGTGGATGCAGAAGCAATTTGAAGTGCAATTCATGTAGCTCTGCCATAATGACAATCGATTTATGACATGGTGTGTTCTTTTGGTGAAAGATCACATTTTTTTTTCTTCATTTGTGGTCATTTTTTGGCAATTTCTTTCTTCAAACATACCAATAATGCTGTATAATATTCACTAATGATGGTTCTTCCTTTTTCAAAGTAATCAATGAACAAAATACCATGTGCATCCCAAAATACAGAAACCAAATCTTGCCAGCTGATATTTGCATCTTTGGTCGCTTTGGACGGCTTTCACCTGCTGCTGTCCACTCAGCTGACTGCCAGTTTGACTCTGGAATGAAGTGGTGGATCCATGTTTCATCCATTGTCACATATTTATGCAAAAACCCCTTCAGATTTATTCTGCATTGTATTCCTTTGGGCTGCTCCAAATATTCTCCCAAAACTTATGCACTTTTTCAGTAGATGGTGGCTTTTTGACATCTATAACTGTTTTTCCAATTTCTCTGTATAATTTTTTTAGTCCTTTTTGGAATATCTTATTTTGGCGATAGAACCTACAACACCTTTCACACCTTCCTGTTCTTTGTGCCTTTAACTGCAGTTTCTGTTTTAGTACTTCTTTAGTTGGTGAAATTTCATTTAGTTAATTGATATCTCTGCTTGATCTTCCTGCATTTGTATGTTGAAACATTTGGGTTTCTTGAGATCTCGTCTAGTATCAATAAATCACATCTGATTTCCACTATTTTTCACTTAAATTTTGCGCTGGTTGTTTGTTCTTTTCATTGTTGTGACACCAAGCTTTCCCGTGGCTGTTGCATATTTGACATTATTTACTCCTGTGATATTTCCCAATGGTTTGTTCATTAACAGTGTTTACAGTGCAGCAATATGTTTATTGGATTTTATCATAAATTTTTGGGAGATAGTCTCTGTCTGACATTTGTGTGGTAAGTGACACTACTGAGTGCTTGAATGATGTGGTTTTTCACCTCAGCAATTTTCACCTCTGTTGTTTTCAAGGAATTCAGACCTAATTTCATTTGACCCATCTTCCGTGTCATAATCTGAATGACGGTAGTTTGTCTCAGATAGATTCTTCAGTTTTATTTCCTGAGAGATTATTATTTCATATCTCATTTATTTTAGTTTTTATCTCATCCTCTGTCATATTGTTCATTACCATTCTCACCCCATTATTGTTTGAGTGACGGGTTATTGTATTCGTCTTATATTTAGTTTTATTTCATCTATTTCTGCATTTGACAGTCTTTTATTTCAAACAATATCTCTGCAGACATTGGCAAGCATGTTTGGATTGAGATAGGGTCTTATTTCAGTTCCTACCATAGTTCTCCATATTTGGTTTGTCTAATCTGTGATGTTCCTTTGTGGATTTTTAAGTGTAGTAAAAAAGTCCATTTTGTTTTTCTTTTTATTAATTGATTTAGCATTGAGTCACTTGGTTCAAAGTTGGAAATAGTCTGGATTTGGTGACCAGGTGTGTCATTGTTGTTGGAAGAGTTTGTTCACGTGACAGATTTTTCAGCGCCAAACTGGTTCTTCTTTGTTGACACGGATGACAGCCAATCTGGTATGAGTATTTGTTTGTAAGCATTGAGATTGTTGACTTTTTGAGCTTTACCCTTGACTTCAAGATACCAGCTCTAAGACAGCTGTCGACCCTGACTAAAGAGTTATAGTCAGTTGTCCAAGGTTCAAGTATTCTTTATCTAGTACCTGTATTCATGGATATGACATAGAGATGTAGAAATGGTATTGACTATAATAAGTTTTAACTTAAGTATAAGTCACAATGAACAATACCAGATGACATGTCAGGTTGATATACATTGAGAGTTATCATAAAAAAATTATTTTAAAAATTAAAGTAAAAAAAGTCAAATAAATAAAATTAAATATAAAAGAAGAATGTAATCTCAAATTAATTTTATAAAAGTTCACAGAACTTATGTATTAAAAGACAGGTGAATCCAGAACGAGATGTGCGTTGTGGTGCAGTGGATATCAACTCGAAACGAGAAATCAGGGAGCCAAGTTTGAATTCCAGTTGAAAATCTTGCATTCACTTATGCACAAATACCCTTGGGAAAGGTATTAATCCATGTCTTCCCTCTAGTTATGGGTTAAATAATAGGACAGATTGTGTTCTATAGCCTTGGTCAACAACTAGTCTACCGCAGAAAGCAATGGCAACCTACTGCGGGATAATCTTTTACCCAGTCAGTCGTGTCTCTTTCGAGACATGATCGCCCAAAGCATGTATCACATATGGCATTTAACTGACTGAATCCAGAGTGGCATCAGCTAAAGATTAAAACATTCAACTTGTTATTCTTTTTCCTCTGCTGCTGCTGCTTGTATGCATTATTTTGCAAACAGCATTGAAATTTGATGACTATTGCTGCCAGGGAAGTGTCTGTCATCAGACTGCCTCAAAATCTTTTAATATTTCTACACTTTTTGTTGCCTAACTTACTTTCCTATTCATTTTTCTTAATAATTGTATATAATGTGTGTGTGTTATAATAGGTTTCTTTCAGTTATCAGCATCTGTGGAATTTCTCTGGGCACAGATTGTATATGCGAATCTTTTACGCTTGTAATGTTAGACATGCTGTAGAATTATTGATTTTGATTTAACATAACAATTATGATCCTCAAAATTGGTAACATGAACAATGAGCAACAATAAAAGTATATTTAGTTTTCAAAGTCCGTAATGGATCAAAAAATAGTCACAAATACAAAATCTTTTTTTGGTTATTTGTCAATTGTTGTCAAGCCATTAGCTGTCAGTGAAGTTGTGAATTCATTTTCAACACTCTATGCCCTGACAATTTGTTCAGAACTTCACTGACAGCTAAGGGTTCTACAACAATCGACAAATAATCAAATAATTCAACAATGCTGCTCAAAAGGAATATGAATACATTGAACAAAGACTTCTCTCTCTCTCTCTCTCACACACACAAACACAAACACACGTGTGTGTGAGAGAGAGATAGAGGTTCACACAGGTTCATGCTTTTGAAAAAATATCAAGAGTGGGGATTCTTATAATATAAAGCAATTTTAACATTTGTAAGTTTTATCTTTTTTCTCTCTTGACATTCCAATCTTCTTCACAAAGCATCTTCAAATATTGTTGAATAAAATATTCACTTTCATTTAGCCACATTTATAAACAAGAATCTTTTGTTTAAAAACAGCAATAATAAGCTCTTAATATAAAATGACTCTATTGGGAGGATTTGCTAATTATTGACCCTGATCTAAACTTATTTATAAATGGAATTTTGTGTGTGTGTCCATTACCTATAGACTCCGAAACAGCTGAACCGATTCTCTTGAAAATTTAAACAGTTGTACTATAAGTGTCTGTGAGTGTTCTTAGCTAGGTTTTGTGTCGAGGTACCCCAAATAAATCGATAATCGAAAAAATCGGGTTATAGAAGGAGTGGTCCGATTTTAATCAAATTTGATACATAGACAAAGACATAACAAACGATATTCAGAAGTTCCAAGGTTGCAGTTCTTACAATAGTGCAGAAAATTGATAATATATATATATGTAAAAGGCAAGATGTTTGTGTGTGTGTCTGTTTATCTGCCTGTATGTCTCTATTTTTTCAGCCCTTTTATTTTAGTTTTTGCTTTGGGTTTGGCTCTAAGTAGGTATAATTGTAGTTCTTAGTCTCAGCCATGATACCATTTACTCAGAGGACTTATTTAGCCTTCAAAATTCAGTTTACAATGAAAAAAACTTATTTGATATTGATACCAGGAAATCAAAATTTGACTTACATCCATTCATTTTTCTTTCAGTCTACGGTTTCGCTTTAACTGGAAACAACTATTGCTTTTTAGTCTTTCGTGCCAACGTCCAAAGAATCTGAGCTTCAGGATCATGGATTAGTTTTAAAGCTTTCATTACATCCGAGCAACGCCAGGCTATACTGCTAGTTGTAAAATATCTAAAAAACATTTTCAATATACTTCTCTCTTTTACACTTTCTTTATATCTTTCCCAATGTAGATTAATGTTAGCATTTTTCTTTTATTCTCTCCGTACCAATTTGTCATAACTTTTGAGAAAATATCAAGTCTTTCTCTGCTTTAAAATATTTATAATTAAACATCTGCTTATATAAAACTCATTATAAATGAGTAGAAGTATACACCATTGCAGACACATTCTATCTGAAATGTTATAAAAAAAAATTATAAGAAAACTTCTGAATTTTATCTTGCTTATTCAGGAATCTTTAACAGAATTACAGTTGTTCTCTTACTGAATTCATGCTAAAATAAAAACTATAAAGTTAGTACAAATTCAGCTATGAATTCCACTGATTGATAAAAAAAAAATCCCTCTGCTTAATGAATCATAAGAGGGAATAAAGTTTCATTTATGTTATTGATTTCCTAAATATAGACTTCTTAATTTATGGTTCAATGTCCACAACTCAATGCTACTTTTTTTTCTGTTGACAGACCTAAGGATTTTTAAAACCTAGTCTTTTTTTTTTATATTTGTGTTTAATTGTGAAATGAATTTTTTGGTCAAAGACAAACTCTTTTATTTTTATTGTGTTATTGCAGCAAATACTATGAAGCAGATGCACTCATTGCTGACCCAGTAGATGGACCAATTCTTGCGTCCCTGCTTGGTAAGTATTGTTAATTAAAAAAAATAAATTTCATATTCTCTTTTTTTTTTTTTTTTTGTCAAGGTAATATCAGAATATATGTGTAGACAACATAACAGCATTGGTACAAAAAAATGGGATTAGTGAGCTAAAGTAGAAATTCTGGCCTCTATTTGTTGTTGTGTTTACATTCACACAAATGCTCTTTGGAAATACATGAAACTATCTCTTCTTCCCCCAACTATGGAATAAATAGCAGAGTAATTTCCATAGATTTCTTTCTCTAAACTGGCTGCTATCTTGTATGGCTGTTAGTCTAGGGAAAGAAAGCAATGGCATGCCATGATTTTCTACTATTTTTAATAATTAAACATAGAAAAATTTTATTGACTCTATGAAGTCAATATTCTACAGCTTCAGATTTTAGTTTTTCTTTTATAATTCAAATAGGATTTGAACTAAAATATATATATATATATATATATATATATATCGGAAATCAACGAATTTTAACGAAGCTTGGTTATAAGCAACCGACAATTTGAAATGAATAAAAAATAATGTTCAAACAATTCATTTCATATATATATATATATATTATTAGAGTCATCATTAACTTTTATTAATTTTGTTTGTAAAAGTCATTCCTCCAATATATTTCTTTTTCACTTCAGCAGTACAAAATCAAAGTTGCTTTCATTTGGATAAAATAAAAAATATTGACTTTTTTAGGATAGGAGTAAATTGCAAATTTTAATTCTAATGTCAAGGATTTGTCACAAATATACAAGTCTAATGCACAAGTTTCCAGTAAAGTTTTGAGAAAATCTTTTTTTCATCTAAATTCATAGGCTCATGATTCATTCATTAAAGTATTTTTTATGATTTCAATTCTGTTGAATTGTTTGAAAACTTGAATTTGTGACTGTTGTTCTAACAAGAAGTGTTGAATGGAGCAATAAAAAAAAATAGTGTAATGGTGAAAAGGCTAATGATTATGTTCCATCCAAGCTCCTTGATCATTTGTTGGCCTATATTAGCACAAGTTGGCTAATCTCACCCAGGGAACAGTCTTATCACATCTAATGGCTTCTCTAAACAAGCTCTAATTTTACATGTTGTTTTTGCTACATCCTCTTCAAAACATGCTTGCACCTACTGCATCATTAGTTTTAGTGATTTATTTGCCCATCTGCCAATCATCATTTTCATGATTAACATAAAATGCAAACATTGTTGAACGCAAATTCCACTATGAAATCAAGTAATGGGACCACTTTTCCCCAAACAATTTTTAATAGTATTACTATGCAAGCAGTATAGTGAAGTAACTTCAAGTTATTTGTAATATTTAATGACAGGTAACATTGTAATTGTAGACCTTAGAGTCAGACAAAAAAAATGGTTTGTATTTGGGTTGCTAAGAAATTTTTTTTCCAAAAATTATTCTGAAAAAATATCAGATTCTTGTTTTTAGTAATTTAACAGGCATTTTTAAAAATTTTAAACCAGCTCTTTTTTTAATTAATACATTATAATATGTTATAAATAATATTATCTTGTAAAAAAAGTTCTTAAAAACAAAAGTGAATAAACAAATTGTGAATGCATGCATTAACTATAAAAGTAATGTTTGCTATGAATAGAATAACTTTAAATCTTATTATATAATGGGGAAAATAACAATGCATAAAAAGTGGAGAATCTGTCACAGATTGACGATTCTATGTCAATACCTGTTGTAGAATTCTAAGGAGATTTTATCTTCAGATAAAACTGGCAACTCTTACATGACTAGTGTACTTAACATTTTTTTTTTATTTTATTATTCCAGTATATTATCAGATGCATTTATTTGAGCCTATTTCCACTTGAGCTCAAGTAATCTCTTGGGATACTCACAAGTGCACAGTAGATTTTCTTTCACACAATAGTAATTCTATTAGTGACTCTCATGTTACACTCCACATTAACAGGTTAGTCATGTGCATAGTTGCAAGTTCAAACCTGCAAGCAATGTACACAGAAGAGATCAAATCACAGATGTGATCACAAGCATAAAGATATCAACAAGGAGATGCTGAAAACTTCTTGGCCTAACCAAGAAGGAATTAAAAATTCTGGCATTTGGTAATTTGATCTGATTTTGGGACAAAAATCTTTTTTCAATACCCCCCATAATTCATAATACAGCCATTTGATATTTTGAATTGTCAAAGGCAAAGATAATGTAAAATTTATGATGGAAGGCAATATTCTTAAAAGGCCTTTGCTTTTTATTTGCTTGAGTCAATCTGGTTGTGAAAAGAATTCAAGACAAAAAAGCTGACTTGACTCATATTGAAAATGAACTAGTTAGGAAATCAATGAATATAGCTGATAAAACTGATTTCACTCGTCAAACACTGATGTTATTTACATAAAAATGCTCTTTGGGAAAACTACAAACACCCAAAATTGGTAGTTTTTTTATTTCAATTCTTATTTCAATTTTTCTATGTCACTCTTATTGGAAGAGAAGAGAATTCCAGACATCAAAAGAGAAGAGAAAACAAAATGCCTTTTCTGTGCTGGTGGTTATTTTTGTTATTTCATCATGAGAAATGGGAAATACATAACCAAGAATAGTATAAAGTTTGTTTTATTTGTTGTTGTTGGGAACGGGTTCTGAATTCAGTTCAACTATGTGGTGATTGATAGGAAGGAAAAAGTTTACTTTAGAAGCTATCTATTCTACATTCTCTTACATGGGAGGAGGGCTGATTACTGGCTATTTCTCTCTCACCTTCTACTCAAACCTATCCTCCCATGATTTTGGGAAGGGATCTCTTATTTACAAGTTCTGTTATTATTTATTCAATTTCTGGCCAGATAGATTTATGCAAATCAAAAGCAGCACTAATTACTTTTAGTAATCAACCACATTTCACTTCCACAGTACTACAGAAGTTAAGAGGTTGATCATCCATGAAAAACAAATTAGTCAAAATACAGAAAGTATGTGAACAAATTAATAAAATATTGGTAAAACTGTTTTCAATTGTGCATTTAAAACTTTTGAATTTAAGCAAGATCAGCTGAGCTATCATGAGATAAAAATGTTAATTCTGCTCAACTGTAAATAACTAATGTTGTCTGTTTATCTCATTAACTGTATGTTGTTGTTTTGCAGTAATCACACCAATTGACTGTGTAGGGTTTTATTTTTTTTTTTCAAATAGTATTCAGAAAATTATTCTTTTTAATTTTATTCTAGTTGGGCCATGTGCCTTGGACTATACTAAAATGAAAACCACAGATCACTTTTGGACTGATCCTCCGGCTGATGAATTGGTCCAAAGACACCGCATTCACAGTGGTGCCACCCATCATTTGGCTGGGCCTGGCTCTCCCAAGAGACCAGGGCTTCAAGTTAGTATTGATTCTCAGATGAAAATCTTTTTCTTTTTCCTTAATATTTTTTTTTAATGAAGATTTTAATTATTTCAGTCCATATATGTATATGCATGTATAGTTTGCTTGCTTATGTTTTTTTTTATTTACTCAGTACAGAATGTTAAGATATTCCACGTACTGGGATAGTGTGGTAGGGGTGACATTATCAGTGTGGAAAATAGAATCTGTCTTTTTTTTTTTTTTTTTTTTTAATAATCGTCTCACCCCAAGCAAGGCAGTACTTCCACTGGTGTGCAGGGGGTTACATAATAGAGTGAAGAGAAAGGAGAACAGGTCGCAGTAGGTGTCGGAAAATGGGTAAGAGAAGGACGGGAACACTGGTATGAAGAGAACTGCATGAGTGTAAAGGGAGAACAACAAGATACAGTGGGTGTTAGGAGTCAAGGAGATAAGAGATGACAGTTGATGTTGCATTTAAACTCTTGGAGATTGTAGCTATCAGGGAAACAAGAATATGGAAGGGAGTTTCACAGGCAGGAAGTGTGAGAAAAGGTGATAGAGTAAAAGTTGTGGTTACACTTGATTGTTTTCACTGTAAAAGGGTGGGACCTTGTTGCTAGTCTAGTAGCTATTTGTAGAAGAGACAGGGAAGCCACATTTTGTTGGTGAGATAAAGACTGGAGTCAAGCTGCCAGGTTGGGATTGACTACATGAAGATTCACCTTTGGATTTTGTCAAGAAGCCCAAGTTGAATAGCAGGGAGGCCCGACAAGATATGACAGCCATATTTAATGCACGGGTAGATGGTAGATTTGTATATGTACATGATAGATTTAGAAGAGAAAATCTTCCAAGCCCAACACAGAGACCCAACCTTCCTAGTAGTAAATTTAGCTATTAATTCAATGTAGTCATTCCACTTAAGGTCAGCTGAGAGAGTGAGACCAAGGAGATGAAGTATATTGCTTTGGGGGAGACTAGCGTGATCCATGCTGATGGCGTGTAGGAAGGATTGTTTATGGTGGTTAAAGGATAGCAGCTTTGTTTTAAAAGCATTAAAATTTACGAGCCGTTTCTTACCCCAGTCCACCACTGACTGGAGGTTCTTTTCACGAGCAACGGCAAGGTTTGTTTTGTCAGCATCGGCAGATTTCTTAACAAGATGGGAGTAAATGGTGGTGTCATCAGCGTAGATACCTACTTGGGATCTGATTACATCAGGGAGATTATTGATGAAAATCAGAAAAAGTGTAGGACCTAGGATAGAGCCTTGAAGTACACCCACATTCGTATGATAGGATCTGGAATCATGCCCATTCAATATGACCTTCATTATGCAATTTGATAGAAATGATTTAAGTCAAACAAGCATTCAGATATACCATAGCCATGTAGCTTGCACAGAAGGCCAGCATACCACACTCTGTCAAATGCTTTGGAGATATCCAGAGCAACAGTTCAAGCTTCACTGTTCTTATCAAGGGCCTGGTATATATACTCAATGACGGTCATTAGCATGTCAGTGATAGACCTGGTGAAGCAGAAGCCATACTGTCTGTCGGAGGCTAGGCTATGAGAAGTGGTTCAACATCTCATAGCCTATCCTCCGACAGCATTGACTATGACCTCAAACACTTTGCCAAAAATTGGTAGAAGGCTGATAGGGCGATAATTGTAGGGGTCTGAGAGTTCTTCAGAGTTCTTAAAAACAGGAACCACAGAAGAAGACTTCCAGCAGGCAGGAAAACAATTAGCAGAAAGACAGTAGTTGTAGAGTTTGGAGAAGACAGAGAGTTCAGGGGCACATTTCTTTGAGATGATGACTGGGATTTTGTCACTTCCACTCACCTTATGGGGGTCAAGCTTTGAAATTATGTTAAAGACCAACAAGGGAGTAATGTAAACTTTACTCAGTTAAGCCTCAATTCTAGGAGAGAAGTAGGGTGCAGATGCTCCAGATAAATTAAGTAAAGAGTTGGAGGAGAATCTGCAAGCAAAGCACCCAGCCTTGTCCCCTGTATTTGTGAGGACTACATATTTATTGATTAAAGTAGGTATGGAAGGTCTTCTGCTGTTTAACCCACTTTTCCAGAGCCACCAGTAGTATTTGGAGCCAAACTCATGGGTTGCTATATACTGCTTCATTCTGTCAGCAAACAGCATAGCGTCATTTAGGATCCTCTTACACTCATTACAAGCAGAAGCAAAAAAAAGCGCCTATTATGGTTCGGCATTTGGCTCCAATAAAACCAGAAGTGATTCCTGTGGGATATGGCAGCCAATCAAGCAGGGGAGAACCAGGAGGGTGAATGGGGTTTAAGATTGAACTTTCTTGCTAGGATGAAAGCATCGATGCCAGCTTTTACCCAGGAGAGGTGCAGTTTTCAATGTTCCAAGGGATGTCACACAGAAAATCTCAAAATTTCTCCCAGTTCGCTCTTTGATAACAGTGAAAGATTTTGCTGGTTGGAGGTTCCCTGGAGGAAGGGGAGTGAAAAGAGATATTAACAGAAACCACAGCATGAGCAGAGTTGTCAAGAGGGCAAAGCTGCATTTGTAGTTAAAAATTCAAATTTCAGCCAAGATTATTAAATTTATTTCACACTAATTCTCTTTTGGAAAAGATAAAGCCTGCTGCTAAGGATAAAATAGAACACTTGACTCTATAACCTTGGTAGGACATTTTAAGACAACTCTGAATTTAAAAACTATAGAGAAGGCAATAGAAAGTCCTCTTCCCCAAGAATAAACATAATTCACATTTTACCTTTATATTAAAGAAAAGGAAGCAGTAAAGGATCATGATTACCTACATTCTGAAAAAATATGTTATTATGATAAAAAAAAGTTTCTTTTTGTTTAATAGAACCACAATGCTTTTTCATTCTTTCTAAACATAACTTGTTTTCTCTTTTTAGAAATGAAATTATCGCAAAAAGCATAAATAAAATTTTTTATCTGTGGTTTTGCCAAAGTTTTGAATTTCACTTTAAAAAAAAATACCATTAATTATAGCTGAAATTTCTTTGCAAATTCTCTGGTAAATTACATTTGTCAATGTTATTTGAAAAGCAAAATCATTCACTTGTTTTGCCTTCAGGAAAAAGTTGAAGTGACTGATTATTGTTGACAAGAAATCATGACAAAAAGTCTTTTCATCAGAATCAATTATCATTTCTAGAATGATTAATCTTGATAATGCACAAATTAATACAGTAGAGATGAATAATTTAAGGATCTATTCATAGATTTATTTTAATTTCACTGTTTTGAATATGGCTGTATTTTTCTTTCATTTTCTCAGCAAGTTCGACGACACACAAGTTCGAGCAGTGAAGAAAGCATGAAAGGACAACATATCTCGGCTAAGGAATATGTTGAATCACTGCACCAAAATTCCAAGAATACTCTTCTCTATGGCAAGAATAATGTTTTGGTTCAACCTGTAAGTATCTCTCAAAAACAAGGTGTTTTGCATGGTTTGTTTCAGTTAGCTTAATGTGTATAGAAAATAAATTGTTTGAAAATAAATAAAAAAATAGGGCAAAACTTTCATAAAAACTGTGATAGTTTTAGTCTGTTGGTTTGCCATTTCCTCTGTTATTGTAAGTAAGATTGGCTGCATATTCAGTGCTTGTATTTTTATCTAGGGAAATATCCTTGAAAATATTCTTGACATTTGATGCTTTTTCCCCAAACCTATTTATTTGCTTTGCACAATTCATTAAACATCTGTCCTGTCAGTCATTTGTTGTGATCTAATTTGTCATTTCCCATAAAGTGTTCATGCAATACCACATGCACAACTGCAACAGCTTTGATACTGTTGTGGAGTAAATAATACAACCCCACCAGTCACACAAATGGACAGTCTGCAACATGCGCAGAAAAGGATTGATGATGGAGAAGGTACAGTGGGTCATGTCATTGTGTTAATAAGATTGAATGTTCAAAGTAATATGTATAGAGAGCGAGAGACGGTAGGTAAAAGAAACAGGTCAACGACCAAAACACTGGCTAGACAATATTCACTTGTAGACCAGACTTTCCCTCCACTAACTTAACTCATCTGCTCTCAATTGGTCCTTGTGGAGAAGCATATCTCATGATGACATGCAGACTGCAACAATATGCAGCAAGAGGTTGATGATGGATAACATGTTTTGCTTGCATATTGTGATTTCGCAGTTGCTTATCTGGATAATATATTAATTAAAGTATATTTAATAAACAACATATCAGGTATGTGAAAACAATTTTTGAAAAAATACAATAGTACAGGTTCAAACTCAATGAGGAAAAGTACATATTGTTTTTGCCTAAAATCAAGTACCTACAACATATTGAAAAAAATGCTTATCAACCATAACCATTGAGAGCAAGTGCAATTAAGAATATGCCCCACTCTCTAACAAGCGCTACTTGGATGAGCAAACCATTATCAAATTTATGTACCTAACATGCAAAGTTTGAGAATTTCACTGAACAATTTACTTAAAAAAAAAAGTTGTAAAGTGGAACTGGACTGACAAATGCCAGAAAGCATTCAAAGAAATAATAAAAAGATTTTAACATTAGGCTTATAATTAGTGCACAACAATCCAAAAGCAGAAATCATAGTGGCTTCAGATGCTAGTGATTTTGATATAGGAGCATTAATTTTACATAAACATGATGATGGTAAAGCCATCACACGTTTCATATTCACTACTATCAGCAGTAAAAAACTATAGCCAGATAAAAAAAAGATGCATTAGCAGTAATATTTGCAGTGAAAAATCTTCACAAATTTATATACAGAAAGAGTTTGTGGTTGCAGGCAGACCAGATCACAGATTTCTGTTATCAATTAATTTTTTGAAAAAGAAATTCCTATGCATACAGCAAATAGATTACAATAAATTAGAATTTTAGAAGAGAATAGCAACCATTCCAAAAATGAGTACATGTGGATGGATTATCAAGATTGATACCAAAAAATACTGAACCTTTTGAAGACACTATTATTTCAGCATCAAAATGTGAAATACAAATTAAAAATGTATTATGCAATATAGTATGTGAATTATCAGTTACCTTGGAAAAACTAAGAGTAAAAGAAACTTGACACATTTATTGTGGTAATAAGTAAAAGAAAGTAAGAAAGAACGCAATCCAGACTTGAGTGCTTACTCACTATGTGATGAGGTTACTGATCTTCACACAAAAAGTAGTTAATACCTAGTATATTACAAAAGCAGATACTAAATGAATTTCAAGGATGAAATTTCTTCTGTGAAGCTATGTATACTGAGCCAAAATGGATCAAGACACTGTAAAAGTAGTAAAAGCCCGCAGAGGTTGTGCTCTGGCACCCAAATCTCCTTCCACAAAATCACAACCTTGACCAAAGATAGACACTTCGTGGTCAAGAATACACATAGATTTTACAAGTATAATTAACAGATCACATTATCTGGTGGGAGTAGATAGCTTTATTAAGTGGCTTGAAATATGTAAGTGCAACAAACTAATTTCAATGATGTCAGTGAATTTTGTACATGAACTATTTGCAAGATATGGGATTCCGGATGTGATAGTCTTGGATAATGGTACACAATTCACTGCATTTGAAGATTTTGTAAAATGTTCTCATTCGAACATATTACTACTCCATCATATCATCCAAGATCAAATCAACAAGAATGTACAAAAATGAAAGAGAAAGGTAGGAAGAGAGCATAATAATATCACAAATTAGAAAGGTGATAAACATGGTAAAAGGAAAAAAAAAATGAGAACACAAAAGGCATTATATTGGCTAAAGAAATGTTTTGCTGAAGATAGGCTCATAAGAAAAGAAGAACCTATGAAAGTACTGTATGATGCTTTTGGTATATCTGCACCCCAAAAATTTGTTGAATATACAAGTACGATTTCCAGGAAAAAGAAATGGACAGAAAATCTAGGGGTTGATCATAAACGTAAAAATTACCAAATTGGCAAACTCACTATTAAGAGAAGTTAAATACTAATAAAAATAAAATGTTTACTAATAAAAGGAAATCTTAAAAGTGGGATGTTGTGGAGTAAATGATTCACCCACAGTGACACAAATGGACTAGTCCAGGCGCTTAAATAAAGAATTTCAAGTGAGTCTAAAAAACCTGCAGAGTATTTTTTACATATGTCATGGCAAGAACCTAATAAAGACTTCTTGTAACTTCTAGGAAATGGATTCTAAAAGATCTGCACATAAAAACGTAAAAAAAAACAGCAAAAACTTTTGTATTTACTTCTGAGATGAATAATTTTCAATAATCTTGATTTATTTCGAACTTTTGTTCTCATCTTGATTGATATGTGTTATAATAGACACGTTTCAGCCAAGTACCCTCTGGTCATCATCAGGTGCCCATAGATTGGCTAATGTGGATTATCTTGTTGATTATTGCAAAATATCCTGTGAAATCAATTATTGTTGGAATTTGGTTTACCACTACCAACTCCAAAGATCAAACTCATGACCACTAGATGATACTAACACATGCATAACCAACTACTATATCCACTACGCCACTGTCCTGAAGGAATTTAGTGGTGTATTTTTGGAGCCTTTTATATTCAGTGTCAGATGGATTTTTGACAACTGGTTTAAGTTAGTGGGTTTGTGCCACTTGTCATAATGGGTTTTTGTTTTTAGCTTTTTCTTTTAGGATTCATTTCCATCAATGACTGAGACAAATCCTTTATGCATAAAAAGATATGTGATAGAAACTTATTAATGCTGCCAAATTCCTATTTAAAGTATTCTAAAATCTGACCATTTGTTCTTATGCCCCTAAAAAGTATATAATCATAGTCAACAGAATATAAAATTAAATAATGATAATGTATTTCTAGTGTATTTACTAGAATACAAATATTAAAATTGTCCATCTAAATCTACAGCATTTTGCATGGTTATTAAATCAGTAAATGTGTTACAACTCTTAATTAACAATGAGTCTTGGGAGACTTGAACATCATCTGCCAGTAGCTAGAAAGAATTTTATAAATTTAAATTTTTATTCACTACTAGCAGTATAGCCCAGCGTTGCTCAGGTGTAATGAAAGCTTTAAAACTAATTCATGATCCTGGAGCTCAGACTCTTCGAACATTGGCACGAAAGACTAAAAAGCAATAGTTGTTTCCAGTTAAAGCGAAACAGTAGACTGAAAGAAAAATGAATGGATGTAAGTCAAATTTTGATTTCCTGGTATCTATATCAAATAAGTTTTTTTTTCATCGTAAACTGAATTTTGAAGGCTAAATAAGTCCTCTGAGAAAATGTTATCATGGCTGAGACTAAAAACTACTTAGAGCCAAACCCGAAGCAAAAACTAAAATAAAAGGGCTGAAAAAAATACAGACATACAGGCAGATAAACAGACACACACACAAACATCTTGCCTTTTATATATATATATATATATATAGATATATAATCGATTTTCTGCACTATTGTAAGAACTGAAACCTTGAAACTTCTGAATATCATGTCTTATGTCTTTATCTATAAGTGTGTCAAATTTGATTAAAATCAGGCCGCTCCTTCTATAACTCGATTTTTTTCTATTATCGATTTTCGATATTTATCGGGGGTACCTCGACACAAAACCTAGCTAAGAATAATCACAGACGCTTATAGTACAACTGTGTAAATTTTCAAGAAAATTGGTTCAGCCATTTTGGAGTCTATAGGTAATGGACACATACACAAAGTTCCATTTATAAATATGTTTAGGTCAGGTTAAGCTCTTTTCTTTCCTTTCATTCTCTACTACTTTTGAATTTTACTAAAGTTTAACACTTCATTTTCCCATTTTTCCCCTCCACCTCACCACTTTTTCTTTGGTTTACTTACAATATTTTCTCTTTGTTTTTGCTGTGCATGTCTCTTGCCTACTAAGTAAGAGTATTTGTAATGCACCATATAATCTTCTCATGCCTGAATAACCTTGAATTAAAGACAACTACTTTTTTGGTAAGTAAAATATCTATTTATACTCTGTCCATTGACCCTTCCACTCTTTACTTCCTTCATATCCCTCATGCCAAAAATGAATGCTAACAAATAGTCAAAATGAGTAAAGAAATTACAACCCTATAAGCTGGACTCCATAAGCTTCTCTTGCTTATCTCCCCACCTTTGGAAGTATTACAAATTCTCAGCTTTTTTTTTTTTTTTTTTTTTTTTTTTTTCTTAATTACTGTTTGTAGAATTGATAAAATGTTTTAAAACTATTATCTTTATCTTTCTCAGTTTTGTTTTTATAGTTTTTTTTTATCATTTCACTCCAAGCAAGGCTATAAAGCCACTAAGATTCAAGGGGTTACTGAGTGAAAGAATTTGAAAAAAGTCATTAAGAAGATAGGATAACAATAGAATTGGAATTAAGGTGACAGAAAATGATAATGAGATTCTGTTTAAATATATGAATATCAAAGTTGAATGGGTAGCAAGAAGTCAGAAGAGTTCCACAAGAAGAAGAGTAAGACAAGAAATTCTAGTTACATCTAGCAATTTCAACTGTAAAATAATGAACCCTAACTGCCAATCTAGTACTGCACTTAAATTCGTAAAGTCAAGTTACCAACGAAGAAAGCTCATATGAACAATTACCATGAAAATATTTATAGAAAAGGCACAGGGAAGCTATGTTATGGTGGTGGGAAAGTGACTAAAGCCATGATTTCAGGCCAGGACTGATAACATTGCAAATTCTTCTTTGAATTTTATCAAGAAATTCTAAATATATAGCAGAATCACCAGACCAGATGTGACAGCAATGTTCAGTACATGGACGAATGGTTGACTTAAGCTGTAAGAATGTCTGCCCAACGCAGTCAATGAACATTCTTAGCAGCAGACCTAGCAAATGAATTAATATAATTGTTTCACTTCATGTCAGTGTCAAATGTTAACCTGAGAAGATACAATAAGTCACTCTCCTGGAGGTTAGAATCAGCCATGCTGATGAAATGCAGAAAAGATTCTCTAAGACAAAGAATAGTTTTGTCTTGAAGGTAAACTGGGCTTCCTTTTTTTTTTTTTTAATAATTTCATTTAGTCAATGAATTATCAATTTTTTCATTGTTCTTTTGAGTCTTAAGTGAAACTTTTACACTTGAAATCTTAAGAAATCAATACAATTGTATATTTGCAAAATTCATTAAGATTGATAGTATTTACTCAGCTGTTTATAGATGTCAGTCTTATGCAGTTGGATAAATAACACTTTATTAAAATAATGAATTGCTTGATAATGAGTAAAATTATGCAAATTAAGTATTGTAAAAAAAAAAGCAAACCTTAATGAGATTTATCTAATAATGAAATTGTAATAAATGCTTTTGAATTTTATATTTGAGTTGTTTAAATATGGTGTCTACTCCCAATTTGAGTATATCTATTTTTTTCCATTGCCTGTTCAGCTTTATTTTCTTTGAATGCTTATTTTATTTCTAAACCAGTTCACTTGTGCCTCATATTTGTTTGAGAGATTTTCCATTGAAATTGCTGCTACTCAAATTATGCTGATTTGGAAAAAGTATTGAGATATTCTTATTAAACTATGTTATGCTGGTGGCTAAGTGACTGATAGCTACATTTCTATATAGAATCCTAAGTCCATATTTCACATTCTATGCCTACTCTATTGCTAAATTTCAGAACTCCAGTAATATAAAACTCCACTATCATTTCCATTATTATTAACTTCACAGTATTTAGATATTTACTAAATTTGACAGAAGGCTTAGTAAAGAAAATAATGGTAGGAAGATTGTGTTGCATCAGCCTTTCAATTAATAGAACTAAAAAGATTTTTTTGCTTTCTTCCAGTACAGTGTGTAGAAAGCAATCTTATAGAAATATATTAAAGAACAATTTGTCTCAAGATCTTCAAAAAGCAAACTGCAGTGAACATGATAAAAGCATCACTCCTGTTTTTTTTTGTTTTTTTTAAACAAATTAAAAATTGCAACCTTAAAAAAGAAAGCAGTACATAAGCTAGTTAATCATTTTTCATATGTTTAAAATCTTTCTAGATAATTTATCTTAACTTTTTAAAATTAGAGAAAGAATAACAAGTTTGATGTAAAACTTTCTGTAAAATGACAATTAGTAAAAACAATGTCTTCGTTTTTATACTGAAGATGTTTGTGTTCCTGCTTAAAAATAGAATGTTTACAGTATCTTTAAATTATAAATGTTAACATAACATTTCAAGTAAAGACTTTGAAGCAAAATTTCAAAGTTTTGATGAATTTCATAAATGTTTATTGCTGCTGTTAAAAATAGTTTTCTCTGTAATGCAATGATTAACAATAATTATGGTATATTTTATTGCTGTTACTTGGGTGAGCAAAAAGTCTACCCAATGTTTACTTTATTTACTTTCATGATCCAATACAAGAGAGAAAAGAGAACAGACTTTCTCAAGCATTTTAATGTAATAATAATAATAATCTAATTACAATAAAATGAATTTATAATTTCTGTAATATCCACATTTGTGGATAGTTTTTAAGTCTTACTCATATATTGATACAACTTTGTATATAATCTTTCTCACTTAATTTACTATTATATAATCTATAACATTCTATGAGGATACAAGGAGGCTACTGAAATGTTCTCTGCTTGACTCACTTCCCAAAAGAAGACCAAATGACTTGATAGTGGATTGTTCCACCTTAAGCTGTTCTGTGATGGGCCTCATTGACTGGGTTCATGGTTGATCTTCTGAACTTTCTAAGCAAATTCAGCTGTCTTTATAACATCTGACCTCATATAATATTTCTTACATTTATCTACTGATGACTCTACTTGATATTTACCAGTAAACATTACAGAGCTATTTCCTGCTTAGAACATGTTCTTAAATGTCAGATACAACACACACACACACACACACACACACACACATATATCAAATTTTGCAAATGACCATATATGTTTGCAAACAGTTCTGTTTTGCTGTATCACAGTTCATGAGTATGGTTAAACATCCAATTGCTTCCAGCTGGGATTGAGACCAATTTGACATCAGAGATTTTATCTCTGTTATTCGTGCATGGAAGAGGAAGGCAAATTTTAGTGTGCTATATACACAATGTAAACAAAAATCAGTAACCAAAAGTGTTCAATTCATTATAATTACAAAAAAGATAAAATATGACTTATCAACTTACTACTGCAGAAATATGTGTACTGTTTTTACTGATGTCCCATTTTGAAACTATATGTCTATAATTTCAAAATATTTACTTTCAATTGTGCATGTATGTGTGTATATATATATATATATATATATATATATATATATATATATGAGAGAGAGAGAGAGACTGTATCCTTTCAACTTTAATAAAATGTTTTGTTTTTAACACTGTCTGAATATATTTTCATGTCAGTAATCTGTTTTTGTTTTTTTGTTGGTTAGTAATTTTTCTGGTTGTTAGTACTTATTTTGCTAATATGAATTTTTTTATTGTGTGATATTGTATGAAAATGAAGTTAGTCTCTGCAGATTTATTTCAGTCTCTATTCTTACTACACTAAAAATATCAATAAAGCAGTTTTCTTTACTTTTCTACTCATTTTCTATTATAGAATTGAAGTGTTTTAGTGTCATGTTTTAAGACAATGCATATGCACTTTTACATATATTAACCTTTTTTATGCTACAGTTTTTTACTCAAATTCTTCAGTGTTTTTTCTGTTTAGAATAAAGAACCATTTGATCAAACGTAAAACAGTTCTGAAATGTAAAAGAATAATACAATACATAAGTATTGTATATAAGACTCAGTTTAAATTTAACAAATGTTTTTAGAAAAAAATGACCACACATTCTATGTAGCATTTTGTCCATTGTCTCTAAAAACCATGCTTATCCAGTATTATGTAATTAAATCATATGGATGCATTAGCCAATCATTTGGCAAATGCCTAGTTGCAATGAAATTTCTAGTTTTAGCAGTTTCTGTAGGCAGGAGAACAAAACTACAGAAGACCTAACGTTTTTCATGTTGGAAGCAGCATCTTGCTATGGAAAGATTGTATGACCCCAAGTCACATTCCTCTACTTTCTTTCCACATGACCCCAATGGCTTAAGTGACATCAACAGTAGCAGGTTTTCTGCTCTTAACATGATCATTGTCTAAAACAATGAAAACTTGGTATGGGTTATTGAACCTTAAAAATAACACAGAAAAGTTACATTGTTTATTAAAGTTCTACATAAGCTCATAACCATTTCTTCTTTTCTATTCCAGTGTCATGGTGGAACACAAAAGTGTGTTCCCTCTACAGATTATGAAATTCTGGTTGCTTATATGGATTAAAGCAATTTCTTTAAATTAAAAGTTAACATTCATTAGCATAAAGCTAACCAATTTCTTTTCTCTGCTTCTACCATTTAAAAAAAAATTTTCCCAATGTTATTTACTTTTTGTTTTACATAAAAAAAATCATTGACTCTTCCGTTGCAGAAAGAAGATGTTGAAGCCCTGCCTGGATACCTGTCTCTTCACCAGTCTGCTGAGGGCCTCACTATCAAGTGGACCCCCAATCAGTTAATGAATGGATGTTATGAAGATAAAGAAGATGACTTTGACAGAAGGTAAAAACATACTTTTGCACTCTGCAAGGAATTCCAGTTAAGCCTTTGCAAGCGCTTATAACTTGCTAAAAGTGACAGACCTCTACCCACTTTCTATCTACTAATTTACCTTTAGATTAACATGGTTACATGTCTATTTCTAATTGCCGAATGTCTACACAAAAAAAAACAAATCACACATTTCATTAACAAGAATAAATAAAGCTTACATGACTGTGCTACTATCTTTAAATCCGCATTACAAATATTAAAACTAACACTTTCTCTCATATGGCCAGCATATTTAACATTTGAATTTTTTATACTGGTATTATTTTTCTAGTATAGTTTTCTCTTTCATGATAGAGATTTGTATTAATCTTTATAGCAGTTGTAAATAAGAATTACTGAGTGAAGAGATATTTTCTCCAATTCCAATAATTAACATTAATTCTAAGTTAATTTACAAATTATTATTTGAATTTTCTTTCTTTCACTAAAAATGGTTATCTAAAAATAAACATCACTTTTTATTTAAACTCTTTTTTTCACAGTATTTCAATTGTTGTATGTACCAGCCTTCTTCAGGTATTTGGAATTTCAAACTGGACCCTTTTTCTTCCACTGGGGATGGATTGTTCTAGTCCTACATGCTTCTTCTAGATGTCTCAGTAACTTTTAACTCAACTCTGTTTTCGTTCACCTCTGTAATCAGGTATTGAACTCAACTCTTTGGGTCAAATCACTGGATTCAACCAACACTTACGATGTGTGTGTACACCATTCCATGCAGGTGTGTTAAGAAATATAAAGTAAAAACAGCTGTGTCTAAGATAAGACTGCAGGAACATCATAAAGCTGTAATTTGAAAAGAAAAAAATCAGGTGTGGCTGACCACATATGGAGGGAAATGGGAGATCACCCACTGTTGGATGAGGTTGAAATAATAGAGAAAAATCACTAGAAAATACAAAAACTTAAGTAGTCATCGCATACGAATACAAGCTCTAGTAAAAAGTGAGACATTAGGTTTATAAGTCCATCAAAATTCATAAATTTCAATGACAAAGGTAAATAACTGATACTGAGATATTTGGAAGAGGCATGACATATGGAATTAAAACAATCTATCCCAGTGGACAAAATATCAGGTTCAATTCAAAATATCAAAAGCTGAAGCCTACAATGGTTGAAACGTTGTGAATATGGCAACAAAGATGAGGACAACAGTTTGAACAATGTAAATAGTGTAAATAATTACAATACCTCATCTGAATGAAAATATATTTAGAAACAGACATATCTCACTTTTTCACTGTCATAAAAGTCAGTGTTGAATATAAATTCTTACAATGGTTTTAGATACTTAGATCCTTGACTATTTTTTTTTTATGCAAAGATTTTAATAACCCCAAAAATATTCAAATTTTTCTTGAGTAACTACTGCATTGAATAAAGTTACTTTTTAGAAGATATTATGTTAAAGAAACATGATTTTCTTAAACAAAATCACCTGAAGAGCATTTATCACATTCAATCATATTCATTATTTTATCTGTTCTCTTTAATAGATATATATCTTTAAAAGAAAAAAAAAACAGTAGTAATTAGAATTGTGGGAATGTCATTGTTGCATGTTGAGGATCATTGACATTTGTAAACTTTTTTTTTTTTTCACCCCAAGCAAGACAGAAATGCCACTGATGTGCAGGGGGTTACAGTGAGAGAATAAAAAAGGTACAAGTGATCTTGAAGCAAAGTGGTGGATGGGAATCAAATAGATAAAAGATGACAATTGATGTTGCATTTAAACTTTTTGAGATTATAGCTATCAGAAAAGCATGCAAATAGAAGTGTGTTCTACCAGTGGGAAGTGTGAGAAAATAAACTGTTAAAGTAGAAGAGGCAGTTATATTTAACTAGTTTGATGGTAAAAAAGTGGAACCTTAATGCCAATCTAGCAGCACAAGTACATATGTGGTCAAGATACCAGGGAGAAAAAAATCTCATCAGAGCAGTTACCATGAAACTACTTGTAGAAAAGACAAAGGAAAGCCACATTACATTGGTGCAAAAGTGACTGAAGGTGGGCTGCCAAGTCGGGATCTATTGCAGATTCTTCTTTGCATTGTGTTGAGAACCTCAAGATGAATAGCAGGAACACTCAACAAGATATGGCAACAGTATTCAATGCACAAGCAAATAGTAGACTTGTAAATGTGCAAAATGGATTATTGGTGATAAAATCTATATGGCCTGACTCAGTGAACCAAACTTCCTTGGAGTACATGCAGCTATGGATTCAATGTAGTCATTCTATTTGATGTCATTTGAGAGAATGAGGCCAAGAAGGCACAGTGTGATGCTCTCTAGGAGACTAGTGTTATCCATTCTAATGGTAGGTAGGAATGTTTCTCTCTAATGGTTAAAGGAGAACAGCATCATTTTGGAGGCATTAAAATTTACAAGCCATTTCCTACCCCCATTCAATCACAGATTGGAGGCCCTTTTGAAGAGCAGCAGCCAGGTTTACTTTGTCATCCTTGGCAAATTTACTATTGAGACAGGCATAAATGCTGATGTTATCTGCATAGATGCCAACTTGGGAACTGATTACGTCAGGAAGATCATCGATGAACATCCGAAAGAGCATAGGACCTAAGATAGAAACTTGAGGTACACCCACACTTTTATGAAAGGAACTGAAAGCTTGCCCATTCAAAATCACCTTCATTTCACATTTTACAGGAATGATTAGATTCAATGAAACAATCATCCAGAAATACTGTAGCATGCACAGAAGGCCAGCATGCGAAACCCTGTCAAATGCTTTCGAGATATCAAGAGCAGCAACTTCAGCTTTACCGTTCTTATCAAGAGCCTGGTATATATATATATATTCAGTGATGATCATTAGCACATCAGCAGTAGACCTAGCAACACAGAAGCCATATTGTTTGTGAAATGTGAGGTCTAACTATTTCAGTATTAATAGCCTTGAATACCTTGCCAAAATGAGATAAGAGGCTAATAGGGTGATAATTAGAGGGGTCAGAGGTCTCCCCAGAGTTCTTAAAAATAGGAATTACAGAGGAGGACTTCCAACAAGCAGGAAGAAGTGAGGTAATAGCTATAGAGTTTGGATTGGACTGGAGCCAGCTCAGGGGCACGTCTTTAGGATGATAACTAGAATTCCATTTGTGAGCAAAGCACTCAACTTTGTTTGATGTGAATGTGAGGACTTAGAATTGATTGGATAAAGGGGGATTGAGGGTTTTCTTTGTTCATCACACTCTTACAGAGCTGCCAGTAATCTTTGAATCAAACTTGCAAGACACGATATGTTGCTGTATTCTATCAACAAACAACAGTTTAGCATTATTTACAATGCTTACATTTATTATGAGCAGAGACAAAGACTTGCCTTTTGTGATCAGACGTGTCACTCCAGTAAAGCTGAGAGAAGTGATTCCTGTGGGCAATAGCAGCCAAGCAAGCGACAGAGAACCAAAGAGATGAACAAGGTTTAAGTTGAAATTTTCTAGCTAGGATAAAAGCATCAATGGTGGCTTTCACCCAGGTGGAAGCTTCAGAAGCGCAGTCTTGAACAGGGTGACTAAAATCTTTGTTAGATCTTAGGAGCATCACACAGAAAATCACAGAATGAGTCCCAATCTGCTTGTTGATTAGCAGTTAGATATTTTGCTGGTAGCAAGTTCCTGGATGGAAGGTGAGTAGAAAGAGACATTTACTGAGACTACAGCATGATCAGTTGCCAATAGGGCAGAGCTGCATAACAAAACAATAATCTGTGATAGAAGTAAGGAAAATCTAGAAGAGAAATATGTCCATCGTAAAAAATGGGGAAATGCATGGGAAAATCAACTACTTGCTTAAGAGACTGAGTGATTGAGAAGTTCAATATTTGGACTCCAGCAAGATCAGTGACAGTTTTCCAGCTACTTGGCATTGAAGTCACTGAACATAAATACATTAGCAAATTGGTGAAAGGAAATAGTCTTGTCTATATTGTCTGAAATACTATCTAGAATGCAAAGTCAGAAGAGGAAGGGGAGTGGTAGAGTAAGAAGAGATAGCTTACTGACTTTAGCAGAGATAGACAGTCACATATAGGAATGAACAGGAGATTCAAGAGAGATCTCCTCACCAGAGGGAGACGTTCACTGACATAAGAACCCAGGCCATACATGTGGACATTGGAGTTCTTCTTAAAGAGGAGAAGGTATCCAGGAATCAAAAAATTTGAGGAGGAAATTGTAGAGTTGAGGTTAGTTTCACATAGAGCTAAGAGGTCAGAGAACAATTCCACACTGCAAACGTTGGTATGGATACCATGGACATTAGAGAAATAGATGTTGAAGGATTTAGGCATGTTTTGTTTAGCTGGTTTAGTTTTTTTATCTTTGATTATGTGTTATCATGATTTACAGTTATTTCTGCAGTAGCAGTCTGTCATCAAATGCAACATGTGTAGGAAGGGAACTGGCGCAGACTGCAGCATAATGTGGTCTCAAAGTTGCCTACTGGAAGCACATGTGAGGACACCCATTCATGCGCAACATGGCATTACAAGAACCCTGATATTATTCAACTGTTGATCAGAGCAGTCTTTCTAGATGATATGCAAAAGTTCAGGCTTCTAACTACCAGTCAGAAGTAGCTACCATAAAACTGCCAACCAGATACTGTCATTATGAGGAGCCACTGCCACTATCCACACACATCACAAAAAAAACTTGTGACAGCATCACTATTAAGACAGTAGAGGAAAAAAAATGGGAGCCCTTCCTAAACAGGAAACAAGGAATGAACTTCTACTCCTATTATGGAAGTGGGAGAAGTAAGGACCAGGCAATAGGATAGCCTATCTTATTTACTCCTATAATATTTTTTTTTTTTGAAAAAATAAAAGAAATAACTTAGTCTGAATCAGAAAAACTTAATATAACCCATCATTGATTCAATAAAAGATAAAAATAAACAGGTAAAGCAATACCTCTGAAAACTAAGAAAATAAAAAAATAATTATAAACAACCAATGAGTAAAGTAAATTACTCTAAATCTTCCTCCAAAAAAATAACTAATTTATAGCAAACGAAATTAACATTCAAAATAAACATTGACTTGAAGCACTTGGACAAATTTGAAAATATGTCCTGTCTAAATTAAAAATATTACTTGCATACATTTAATAAAAAAATTATAGGCAAATGGAGTTAAAAGAAAAAACAAAACATTTTAATAATAAATGTTAGGGAAATCAGCAATACTCTATAGTCAGTGATAAACAAAAAAACTCACTATTCATCTCATAAATGATTTCCTCACAATTTCAAAGGTTACATCCTCATTCAGAAAAATACAAACGTTACACTAAATATGAAAGAAATTAGGATTATTCATGCCAATGTATAAATGAACCAATATTTTAACAAATATAAGGTATTGGATGTTTTTAATATGATAAATTTTAAACTTGTGACATAACATTTTTTTTAAATAATAGTAAAATAATCAATGGATACCATGAATTATCTTAAAAAAGTAAACAAGTATCAATAATTAAAGATTATAAACGCAGAATACTATAAACATTATAACGTAATAAACAATGAAAAATATAACAGTAGGGTGGATAAATAATAGAAATATCAAAAATAAAAAAACTTCATATTTAAAGTAAAAAGAAAAACCTTAATCTTTCCAGAATTCCATGTGTTGACTTGCTGTTTTTGAGAAACTAAATTGTTTCATTCAGAAATAACAGATGTGTATAAGTGTTCAGCTCCTCCTTATTGAGATCATTTTTCTCACTGATACTCAAACAATGTTTTAGAATATTTATTGGTGCACTAAAGTATATTAACTATAACACTCCTTAAGGGTCGCTATTTTCAAGACATAATAAGATCAAAAAATTCTTTAAAATTAATTTGATATTACTTAAGGTTGTGATTATTGTCAAAAATGTTACTCATTAACATTATATAATTAATCCTGATTGTATTGAATCATATTCCATGACCTCAAGTTACCTAATTTCTTCAGATGAAATATTTCACTGATTAAATTTAAATTAGTTTAACTTTCATTTTATTATTGTTGCTTTTTTTTGTAACAATGCTCTTGGTTATTATATCATTTGGACTGTTGTCCTCATCTTTTTTACTATATTTTTACTATGTTTCAGTCATTATACATTTCTTCAGTTGATACACAAGTGTTGTTTGAATAATCCAAAGTAATCTTGATTCCATAAATGGTCAAGACTTTTGGAGAGATGTTGAACCATACCATGTAGACAGTTGTTCACAGTTCCTTGATGCAGGATCTTGCATGTGAATAGACTTTACAACCATGTCCAATATATGCTTGATTTGGCAGTTCTTTAGAATACACACCCTACATCATTATGGAACCACCACTGGAAGCCTTCTTGGTGCCTTATTGACAATTGGGGTTCATGTATTCATGGGATGTGTGCCATATCTGAACTGTAAAATCTGCTTGAAACAAATGACTTCTTGGACCATGCCATATATTACCAGTTCTCAGGAGTCCAATTAGCAATATCACAGGAATTTAGAACAAAATACTTTATTGCAATGTCTATGGTATATCATTCCCTTGTACAAAAACCACTTCTGGTAGTCATGAATTATCTCCCTTTAAGTTAACTCTCTTAAGTTATTTGTTCACCACTGCTGTAGCCTGTTGAACTCACAACTCTTAGGGTCAACTCACTAGCACTAACCAACGACTATATCCACTAGGCCATGCATCCTTGAGAACAACAGTGAATTTCTGGGACTTATAAACCTAATGTTTCAGTAACCATTTTTTTTTTTTTTTTTTTTTTTTTTTTTTACCAGAGTTCATATTGCAATTTTCTGATGATAATGATTTTCCCTAGTATGTTTTCCCAGAGCTCATATTGCAATCTTTTTTTTATGTGAATGATTTTCTCTAGCACTCCATATTACTGGTTTCCATATTGTATTCATTTCTATGTTTGGCCAGCTTAAGAGATTTTTGTAGCCTAGCATATGTGATGATTCTTTAAGTTTACGTAGTTTCCAGGGTGTTCTCTATTATTTCAACTTCATCCCATAGAGGGCAGTGGAGGCACTATACATAATCAGGACTCATCCTTAGAAGAACATACCAGTATTCCTCTAGATAACCTTATGGAAATGCTGCAATTTTGCTCACAAACAACACACTTTGGATTGGGATCAGACATATACCGACAGAATGAAGGCTTAGCAATGGGCTCGCCATTATCATCATTATTAGCTAACATATACATGGAATGCTTTGAAGAAATGGCATTAGAATCCACAGCACTAAAGCCAACTCTATGGCTGAGATACGTTGATGACACCTTCATACTCTGGCAACACAAGGCAGAAGTCCAGACGTTATTGGACCATGTGAATCATTGATACAGTTCACACTATTTACATTATTCAGACTATTGTCCTCATCATCGTTGCCATTTTTACGACATTTTGGTTATTGTATGCTCTGGCCTTCTTCAGGTGCTATGAATTTTGAACCATTTATTATGCTTGTGCAAAGCTACTTCTAGTGGTCCTGAGTTATTTCCCTTTAACCCAACTCTCTAAGTTATTTGTTCTCCACTGTTGTAGCCTCAATATTGAACTCACACCTCTTTTGGGTCAAGTCACTGGAACTAACCAACACCTATATCCACTGGGCCATGTGCCTTTGAGGACAACAGCAATTGAATCAGTTCTGGTAGTCATGATAACTCATGACTACCAGAAGTGACTTTGCACAAGGAATGAGAAAGATATACCCCATTGATCATAATACAAGGTTCAGTTTGAAATTCCTAGCACCTGAAGAAGGCCAGAATGTACAACAGCCGAAACATCATAAAAATGGCAACAGAGATGAGAACAATAGTCCAAATAATGTAAATAGTACCTCATCTCAGAAATACAGACAAATAGAATGATCTGTTATTAAACGTCATACAAATGGCAACCAAGATGAGGACAATACTTCGAATAAAGTAAATAGTGTAAATACTACCTCATCTCAGAAATATAGACAAATACTGAACAATGCAGTTCACTATGGAAAAAGAGTGACAACAAACTAGCATTTCTAGAGGAACTAATAGCTCGAACAGAGAGGGGCTTCAAAACATCCGTATACCACAAACCAACATTCACCGGACAATACCTCAACTTCAACTCCCACCACCCATACAATGTGAAGAAAGAGATCGTCTTCTGCCTGCGACATCGAGCAAAAGTCATAAGCGGCCACCTAGAGACATACGAACAGGAAATATCATAAGCAGTACCGTATTACTGGTTCCCATATTGTAATAATTATCCAGGGTACATAACAACAACTCCAACAAGCGTGGAAGGGAGGGTGCATGAGGATAATAACTTTCAGAAAACATCCTCGGTCTGCCTACCCTATGTGAAAGGGTTATTGGAGAAAATACAAAGGATCTGTGGTCCATATAACATCAGGACAACCTTCAGAAGTTGTACTACACTTCACAGGTACCTCTTCCAAGTAAGACCCCTAACAGAGGAGGACATGACTAAGGACTAAAGACTGTGTACATCATTCCATGTAGCTGTGGAAAGAAATATAAAAGAGAAACTGGTCACCCCCTTAAGGTAAGGCTACAAGAACATTGCAAGGCCATAAGGGGAGATAGAACAATCAAGTGTATTTGACCACATGTTTAGGGAGAAAGGGGATCTCTGCCCCCTATCGGATGAAGTTGAAGTAATAGAGAAAACCACCGGAAATTGGTGCATATGCTAGGCTACAAAAATATCCTAAGTCAACTAAACATAGAAATGAATGCAATATGGGAACTAGTCATACAAAGTGCTAGAGAAAATCATTAGCATCAAAAACGATTGCAATATGAACTCTGGTAAAAAAAAAAAAAATACTAGAGAAAATCATTAACATCCAAAAATTGCAATATGTACTCTGGTAAAGAAATGGTTACTGAAACATTAAGTTTATAAGTCCCAGAAATTCACTTGCTGTTGTCCTCAAGGACACGTGGTCCAGTTGGTTAGTGCCAGTGATTTGACCCAAAGAGTTGAGAGTTCAATATCAGACAAAAGCAGTGGTGAACAAATAACTTAAAGAGTTAGGGGAGATAATTCATAACTATCAGAAGTGGCTTCGCACAAGGAATGAGAATGATATACCCCAGTGATCGTAATAAAGGTTTCAGTTTAAAATTCCTAGAACCTAAAGAAGGCTGGTACAGCAGCTGAAACATGAAACATTAAAATGGCAATGAAGTACAATAGTCTGAATAGTATAAGTAGTGTAAATTCTACAAATACTGAACTGCTGAACTTGATATGCATCTGGTTTCTCTTACACTGAAAGTCAATGTGATTTGTATCCGTGTCACTGTTGTTAAAGATCTGGAGTCAATACACATCTGACTGTAGAGACAGTTACTAAATGCTGATTCATGCCAACTTGCCGTGAGTAGCCTCACCATTGTTAACAATCACACACCAGATGCCAAAGTACAATAGATTTGGGCATTTTCATGACCTCAAAGTACAATGTTAATAGCTACCATTTCTTTTACATACCCATGACCTTTGATATCTGTACTACTTATTACTCTCTATGTGTATTTATGACATACTATCTATTAAATCAATAAACGCACACAGGGTTAGACTTTTTAATAACACATCCGTATTTTTATAACTGGGATAATAAGCCATTGTCATTGAGATGTCTTCATATGTGAAGAATTTGACTTGTTAGAAATGAACTTGATGAGAAATCAGTTTGAATAAAAACTATGCAATCACAAACCAACTTCTGTAGTTGGTATCTATTTTAAAATGACTTCATCTCTTGATTCTCAAATTTAAGAACTTTATTTTTTTTTGAGAAATATAAACTAGATAGATGAAAACAGTGAATTATTTGGCCTCCCATAACTGTTAACATCTTCAGTGCCAATGGTTCTTTTTTTTCATCAACATGTATAGGTCAACAACAGAGCAAAGGAAGATCTATACAAGTGGCTGATTTAAGAGACTTGCAGATTTTGAATTCCAGTTGAATTCGCAGCATTCACTTACGCACAAATACCCTTGGGAAAAGTATTAATCTGTCTCTTCCCTCCAGCTATAGGTTAAATAACAGGACAGATTGGGTTCTATAGCCTTGGTTGGCAACCAGTCTACCATAGAAAGTAATGGCAACCTACTGCGGGAAAAATCTTCTGCCCAATCAGTTATGTCTCGTTCAAGACATGTGTGTCTCACATATGGCACTTAACTGTATATTTATTTACAATAAAACTTTCATAGATAAAATAACTTTTCACAAAAAACTGTTGTCTGCATGTAATGGGAAAATATTTGAGACAAGATTATTCAATGTCTATTTCTGATATATATTCAACTTTGCAATGTGAGTTAATATTAGTATAATGTTGACTAATATGTAAATTTGTCTAGAACACACTCAAAATTCATTGGTTACAAAAGACAATAGCAAATCAATCAGTTAAGCTTTCAGAAAACTTTCTTGAAATTATTTTTTTTTTTTTTACTTTAACTTTTTTTTAACTTTACACAAAATAGATTGATGAATGGACATACATAAATACAAACAGTACATGATCTGATCTTATGTAACAATAAAATTGGATTCAGGATATTTTAATGAAGGAAACTCACAAATGAAAATATGTACATTTATCAATCTATTTCTTGTGAAGTTAATATGAATTGATTTATTAAATTGATTTTCATGTATCTTCTGTTGCTTTAGCTTCTCCAAATAAGTGAATCTAGTACATGGATAAATTTGAATTCTTCAGTAACAATATTTGAATAGTTGATATTTATTGGATTAATAAAATACTAAGCTCTGGGATTTGAGAGTTCAGATCCATTCTTAGATTTTTCTTTGTTATTCAGTATTCATGAATCTCTTTGAGACACAAACTAAAACAATAACAGCCCATGCTTTGTAGCCCTTAACAGTTATTGGTATGAAAAGTGAAAATGGTGAATTCAAATTCTGTCTATTTGGTAGCATTCATTTTCATACCCTTTTAATGTTTATAGATATAGTGTGGTTACAGAAGTCAACACTTTGATTTGCGAATTGTCTGTTTCATACTTCAATATGATCTGAAAATCACATTGAGATGTGAAACTGACAGTAACCATACAGTGCTGATTCCTATGTCTTCACACACATATAGGCAGCAACCAGCAATTCCTCTTTAATGAATGTTTTTCTAAACAAGACTGGCAATGTATTTGAAGTTTTTAATTATATTTTTCTTGTATACTTATAAGTGTTTTCTTTTCTGAAATTTAACAAGTATAGCAATTTTCAAAATGTGGATTGTATATAAATTTTACATCAAGAAATGCTGGCTATACAGGGATGCTTAGCCTTAAATTATTATTTTAAAACCTTTTGGTTTTTCTATGTATCTAGATGCATAACCTAATCTTCTTCAATATCCAAATTATTTCATGTATAAAACATGCAAAAAAGCTTACAGAATTAAAAAGAAAGCAACATGATCTCTCCACATCATATTAACTACAATCTTATCAACAAATACAATGGAAAATAATTTCTGTAAACTTAATATAAATGTTTATTATTGCTAAAAAAACAATAAGAGATGTATTTAATACAAAACAATTTTGAATCAGAAGCAACAATTGGCAAATTAGACTGTAAAAAAAATATCTTAGGTAATACACAAAAAAATCTCAGCATTTAAGATTATATGAACATAAGAGATCTTCTGCCAAACAGTGGCCACTCAATTCATTGTTATCTTACTATAATTTTAACTAAAAGAAAATTTTATTCAAGAGAAAATAATTCTATTTTAAGGTGAAAAATGTACTAATTTTAGAACTTTTCATAGTAATTTGCATCCAGGCTCATGCAACATGTTCTAGCAAAAACTATTAAAATGTAAAATGTTTTAAAACATTGATAATGAAAATAAAAACAAAATTGATAAAAAGTAGAATGAACTCAGTTAGGTTATTCATCTAGAGAGATTGGACGTACAAAATTTTAAAGTTTATATGAAATAGCATAGTGTATTCAAGTTTTCAAATCAAATTCAGACAAAATATCATAGTGGCATTCTGTTTCTACAATGTACACATTTTTCTTATATTATTATTATTATTATTATTTTCATTGTCACAGTTTGGAATTCATTATAGTATCTTTTTTTATTTTCATTTAAATTTTTCAGTAAAATTTATTTTTAGTTTTTACCAATTTTCAAATTATTACAATTTACAAAGAAAATTTTCAATTTATTTCTGTTAAAATTTGTCACTCTTAGAATAATTCTGAAAAAAAAAATCCAATTTATATTTTATAGATGTTATGGCGTTAGCTAAACCAGAAAATATATTAATTAGATAACTGCACTTCACAAATGAATACTTTTGCATATTCTTTCTTATTCATTTTGCATAAAGTAGTTATTTTGTTACCTTATTAAAATATCAAATGTGTGTGCCAACAGGCTTAAGGATCTTATCAGAAATAATTTGTTAATCGTCTTTTACTTTTACTTTTTTTTTTCCACAGTAAGATTTGTAAATGTTCTTTTTTATTCTTGGATGAGGGTTTTTCTAGTTTTTTTTTTTTTTTTTTTTTTTTTTTTTTTTGTCTACTATTTTTCTGCTGGCTTTTTAAGATTTCTGATTATATCTGGTGGTTAAATTCTGTAGGTATTGACAATTTTCTCCAAGCATATAGAAGCTTAATTGTCTTTTTATTTTGTTAATTGGTGTTACCTGTGTGCATTCCTGCGTGAATCGAGGTCCATCTACAAACGCTATTACCAGCCTCCTGAGGTCAGCAACATGTAAGTAGGTGGCCAAGCCACGGCCCCACCTCCAGCTGTCACTAACCAATCATTAACTCACTTCAAATCACTACTGTTGTCACCAAAGCTGCAGCATCTGCAGCTTCCAGGCTGGTACTTCAGACTACTCATGACTGCATGGACTCTTGGACACTTTTTTTTTTTCTCTCTAAGTACCAGCTTTTCAACTACTGCTACTATTATAACTAATACTACTACTACTACTACTACTACTATTATTTCTGCCGCTATTACTATGATTGCTACTCATGCTGTGATGCTAAAAGATCTCCAGAGTTGTTCTGGAAGGGGGTGATGGTGGTGGTGTAGGTTGAGGTCGCAAATGCATGTTAGGAATAATTTACTTCCCACCTACAGATGGTGTGTCACTTGGTTTGGCTCTTGCTCTTGTCTTGCCAGCCTCTTGAAATGCTACACTATGACATCATCTGTAACCAAAATCTTTGACTAGTTTTTTTTATATCACTTGATACATGGACAGATTTGTTCTTTTGTACCAAATGGTATAATGGTTCTTTGATTTTTTTTTTTCTCCACTTGTTTTAATTATTTTATCCCTAAATAAAAATGTCATTCTTTTTATTTCTTGAATCTGGCATAAATTGTTCTTTTAAGCTATATTTAAATTATTGATAATTTGCTGTTTAAAATATTCTTTGGCCAAATAGCATTGGTGCTCTTGAAAATGTGTAATTAATGTTTAGAATTAAATTGGTTTTTACAAAAGCTGAGAATAATTCAGAAATTCACTCTCCATTGATATTGTTTTAGTCCTAACTTAAGTAAATATTTATTACTTTGAACCAGTGATAATTCATAAATGTCTTCTAAACTAATATTTTGGTAATTATTGAAGTATTACAAAAAAAGCAAATGTTTAAAATTTTTGTAAATTTTTCAATATTTTATATATCTTAACAACTACACAAATCAGACTTCAAATCAACGGATAATTTTTTTAAAGATTTTACAAATTCTTCAGAAACAGTCTTGCTAATGTTTTTGTTTACCATTCTGAGAACTGACATATTCATGGGCAATGTAAAAATAACACTTCCATGATAGTGGCATAAAGCTTAAAAATCTAATAAAAATTATCAGGGAATATTTTTGCTTTTGCTGAAATGCTATCAGTTATTTAAAATGATATTTATTAAGGTTCCAAATTTTTATTTGATTGATAGATTTAAATTGATGTACAAAAAAGTTTCTGAAACCTTTTTGGTCATTACAAGGACATATTAAAAAAAATTCTGATTCAGATATAATAAAATGAAAACATCCCTTTGTATATAAAGAACAGTGTTAGTATAAATATTATCTAAGTAATGTTTTCTCATAGCAGTCAGTTTTTTTTACAAATCTCACTCTTTGAATAGTTTTGTCCATTGAGTTTGATGCAATTGCAATATTTGTTAAATAGTGTCCTAGTTTTCAAATAGATTTTAATAATGTACAAGGAAATGTAGTAGTGATGTTATACAAACTAACTTGGATTTTTTTAACTCTTAAAGACAGAACTTATAATTTAATGCTCAGCAAATGGTTAGTGTTTTTCATTTTCTGTTTAAAATGACCTGAAAGAGCAAATTAACAAATTTACTGCACTGCAATCAGATTTTAGATTATCTTTAGAAAAAGCCTCATTCTGTATGCATAATCAGCAAGACAATGATGCACCAAAACATGACAACCTACCTATGCGCCAGCAAAGCAACGTTTACTCAATTAGGCATGAATCCTATAAGTTCTTTAAAGATTTCACCTGAGATTTGGTGCCAAGATGTTAACAACAAGTTCTTCAATTACAAGTTTATATGGTGGGGTGGAGGTTCTGCAGGGTGACCTTTTAACCATAGACATCCACAGGAATAACAACGTATATATGTACATTGTTGACCACTTTATTCAGAGGAAATCAAAAGTAACCACCTTCGAGCAACACAAGTTCCAATTTCAAGTTTTGAATCTCCACTGATAATACTTTGAGCAATTGACATTGTTTTATGTGTGTACTCTAACTGGCTTGAAGCTATGTGACACTTTTTTTTAGCTTGATTAAAGCTGTTTGCGGTTTGTATGATGGAATTCCTTCTGTTGGCTTATACTTGGCTAGAAAGCTTTTTTTTCCTTTTTTCTTTTGCCTCCCCCCATGTTTTTTTTACAGTGGTTGATTTTTACTTTCCTCAAATTACTGCTAATACATACTCTGCTATTTCATAAATGTCATAATTTGGCCTTTATCAGTGCATCAAACTAAAGTAGTCAAGGCTAACATATACCTCAAATCTTAACATATACAATAGTTATGAGACAATAGTTATCCTTCTTTCCTTTCTTCATGTTGTTAATCTTGATGTTTTGGCTTGTTAATGTAAAGCTATGTTGATCATTGTTCAGGTACACATTACTCAGAATTTTTATAATTTTATTATAAAAGATACATTATATTTCTTTTAAATGTAAAGTTCACTTTAAAGATAAAAGCAACAGTCAGATTGTAGAAATTTACAAGCCAACCAGAGATGCTATGACCATCAAGTTAGACCCATTTATTTTTCATTAGTATTCTTCATTGTTATTGTTTTTGTATATGTCTATTGTAAATAGCAGTGGGTATATATTTAGGATAAGTCATTTGTTAGCCACTTTAGCTTGTTTTACTTTTTATATGGATTTTTAAAAAGTTCTGTTCTATTTATAGCAGAGTAACATAACTATTTACATTTGACTTTCAGGAAAACCCACAAAAGTAATCATTTTATTACTGTCTTGAATTCCATTGATGAAAAAATTACTGAATGGCTGATCTTACCTTTGCTCAGGCATTTCCAAATATCACTGTTTTTTTGTTATGTTATTTTACCTTTATTCTATCAAGTGTATCGACATTCCTGCATCTCTATAGCATTGTATATCTGCTCTTAAAACTGCATCACACATCTTTACTTCCTTTCTTTGAATGGCCATTCTAAACAAATCTCTTAAAATAATTCTTTTTTTTTTCTTAACTAAACAAGTATCTAAAAAAAGGTGTTTTATCCTTTTTTTATCTATTTATGAAAGCACGGGTGGCTTAATGGCTAACATAACGGAAAAAGTAGAATTCTGGCAGACAGTTTATGGTCAGTTTATGGTGTGTAAAGGCATGGATTCATCTCTTCCCACAGCTAGGAATCAAATCACTGGATAGAGTGGGACCCATTCTAGGCTTGATTAGCAAAAGACATAAGAGAACAGCAGCTCTGAATTAGGGGGTGGAATTTGGAATTCATGCTAAACTATGAAGAAAAATAGCCCAAAAAACAGCAGCTTTGTTTTGTAATGGCCAACTTTTTAAAATGTAATTAGCATGCAAATTGAATGACCAGTCAGATCCAGGATTACATATCTGAAATACAGAAGAAGAAAAAAAGGGAATGAATTTAACCATAACAAATTAAACCAACCTTGTTTAAGTGCACATTTGATTAAGAACAGTCATGTAACTAAAAGAAGGGATCACCAGTAGTTCTTAGAAACCTATTGAACAAATAAATAGATGATATTTTACTTTGAATTCAGTGAAGTTGCTTACTGGCAATTTAAGTAAAATCACTAACAGCAAGGAGGAGCCCCTTCCCATTTTTTTTTAATACTCCTGTACAAGTAATAGTAATGACTTATTTGACTTATTCAAAGTAAATTACTGGGATGAGAAGTTACCATTATTTAGGCTATTTGCAAGCAGACTGTTGACCTCATAATAACAACAACAACAACAACAACAAAGATGAGAACAATAGTCTGCCTGTAAATAATGTAATTATGCAAACTATTGTTTTCATCTTTCGTTGTTATCAACAATATTTCATATAAGTATTCTATGACCATCTTCAAGTATCCTGGAGCAGGTAATGAAATCTCTGTGCTCTAGCAGGAGCAAACACAGATAAAAATAACATGATAATCAGCACATAAAAGTTAATTCATATCAGCCAAAAAAATGGATCCTTGAACATGGCTAGTAAGTACTTGGTCAAAAATGTGTCAAAGATTAGAACAGTTGTTCAAATAAATCAAATTATGTTGATAATTCTTCATCTAATTTTTTTTAAAAATACATTAAAAGATAATATATTTACTAGTTATCTCCCTATTTTAGTTGCAAATCACCTGCATTTATTCTTTTTTTTTTCTGTTGATTGCAAATGAAATGAAAATGTTACCATTGCAAATCACTTAAAATGTTTTTCATTATTTAAGAGCTACCTTAATTCAATACCACATTTGAGGGCTACCTTAATTCAATACCATTCTGGGTATGATGGTAAATTGCATCCGGCAGGTTTTGAGGAGCACACAGGAATCACTTCTTCTGTCTTTACCAGAGCGACATGTCTGATCAGAATAGGTGCATCTTTGCCTTTGCTCATAATGAATGTAAGCGTGTCTTAAATGATGTTAAGCCATTGTTTGCTGATAGAATGAAGCAGCATATAGCATCTCGCAATTTTGGTTCCAAAGAATAGTGGCAGCTCTGAAAGGGACTACTGATCAACAACAAACCATCACTCACTCCTCTATTTAATCAATTTGAAGTCCTCACATCCACAGCAGAGAAGATTGAGTGCTTTGCTCACAAATTCTCTTCCAACTCTATACTTGACTCGTCTGGAGTACCCACACCAAATTTCCCACCTAGAACTGATGCTCAACTGAGTAATATATATATAATATTGTCTCTGGTCTCTAACATAATTTCTGAGTTTGACTCCCATAAGGCAAGTGGAGTTGATGGAATTCCAGTCATCATCCTGAGCTGACTCCTATCTTCTTCAAACTGTATAACTATTTTTCATTGCTTCCTGCTTGTTGGAAGTCCTTTGTAGTTCCATTTTTTAAGAACTCCAGGGAATCCTCCTCAAATTATTTTTTTATTAACCCCTTACTGCTTTTTGGCAAAGTATTCAAGGCTATTATCCATGGCTTCCACTTTGTCAGGTCTACCACTGATGTGCTAACAACCATAACTGAATATATACACCAGGCTCTTGATAAGAACTGCAAAGCTGTTCTGTATATCTCAAAAGCATTTGACAGCTCCTGAGCTATGGTATTTCCAGATAATTGTTTGATTTAATCCAATTGTTCCTATCAAATTGTGAAATTATGGTTGTTTTGAATGGGCAAGCTTCCAGATCCTTTCATACAAATGCGGGCATCCCTCATGGTTATATTTTAGGTCCTACGCTTCTTCTGATCTTCATTAATGATCTTCCTGATGTAATCATTTCCCAGGTAGGCATCTATACAGATGACACCACCATTTACTCCCATCTCAATAGTAAATCTGCTGAGGCTGACAAAGTAAACTTCACTGCTGCAAAAGAACCTCCAATATGTGATTGAATGGGGGTAGAAAATGGCTCGTGAATTTTAATGCCTCCAAAATGAAGCTGCTCTCCTATAACCATCACAGAGAAACTTTCCTGCCTACCATTAGAATAGATGATGCTAGTCTACTAGAGATCATGGCATTGCGCTTCCTTAACCTTTCTCTCAAAAGACCTCAAATAATGACTACATCAAATCGATAGCTACATCTACCCGAGGAAGTTTGGGTCATTGTCTCAGGCCAGGAAATTGTTCTCATCAGAATCCATTTTGCACATTTATAAATCTACCTTTCATCTGTGCATTGAGTACTGTTGCCATATCTGGTCGGGTACACCTGCTATTCATCTTGAGGTTTAGTCACTTTATCTCTGACATCTGTCTTTTCTACAAGTATTTTCATGGCTCCTGCTCTGACTAGCTTCTTTCCCTGGTGCCTTGACTACATGTATTTTACTTGTTCTATTAGATTGGCATCAAGGTTTTTACCATCGAAATATTTAAATGTAACTGCCTCTTCCACTCTAACAGTTTCTTTTCTCGTGCTTCCTTTTTGTGGAAATCACTCTCCCATTTGCTTGCTTTCCTGATAGCTAAAATCTCCAAAAGTTTAAATGTCATGTCAATTGTTGTCTTCTCTTTGTTTCTCATTCTAATCTTTTTTTTTTTTTTTTTTTTTGACATCCCCTGTATCTTGTTTTTTCTCTCACTGTAATCCCCTGCATGCTAGTGGTGGTCATGCCATGCTTGGGGTGAAATGATTATTAAAAAAAATATCTTAATTGCTGTTGTTCCCAGGTCCACCTTGACGAGAAGTGGTAGCACCTGTTAGGGTCCCAGCTATGGGCAAATAGTTAACCCCCAAACTGGGTCAAAACACTATGAAAGCATAAAAAAAAATAATAAAAATATCAGCAATTAATTTTCATAGTAAAAAAAAAAATAACCAATAATGTTTTTTAAAAAATAAAAAAATCACCAACAGTATATTTTTGTAAAACAAATTACTAATGCTCCCAAGAAAATTAAATTTTGTCATTAAATGACCCATATGGAGTTACTATACTGCTAAACAAACAAATAGAATAAATAAATTCAATATCTATACTATTGTTTCGGTTACTTATAAAATTACATATAGGGATACAAAATCAGACTTTTATCAAAATATAATGAATTCATATAAATATAAAGTCTGTGAAACTATCATTGAACTGCTTACTTAAGAAGTGCTGTATATATCTGATACATTTTATTCATACATAAATCTATATATATAAAAGGCAATCTGTGAGTCTGTTTGTGACTGTTCCCTATGCATGCCTACATTTTTTAAGCTATGCCATTCAAACTTTCTAGGGAAGCTAGGTCAACATATACTTTTTGAGTTTTAAGTTCAGCAATTTTCCCTTTCACACTTTTCGGCCAATGGAGCTGATTGTTTGTGCAGTAAAACATTTAAAATCTAAGATGGTTGCTGAATTACATCACAGAAATCAAATCACAACTTTTTTTTTCCTCTATGATTAAATGTCTAAATTTTCAAATATTTTTCAAACATTTCTGAACTGAGAGCATAATAGTTTTTATATTTCTAATTTCAGTAAAACAAAATAAATAATTTTTATGTTAAATTCATTTAGTCAACAAAAAATGTAAATATTTTCCCCTGTAATTTTGAAATAAGAACAAATGCAATGTTGTTTACAATGTCATACACAACATCAAATCATGTTTATGCGAAACAAAATAAAATAAATTTTTCTAATGAAATTTTTTAACAATTTGTAAACAATAATTTTTTATATAATTTTTTTTTTATATAGCCAAGTCCTACTACTAAAATGTTACACAGGCAATGCCGGGCTATGATGCTAGTATTGTATAAAGCCTGGTTTAACTCTATTTATGCTCTAACTTGTGTTAGAACTTCAAATTGCTTATCTAATAATTTTTCTAACAGTAAAAACACTGACATCAGAATAAAGTTTCATATTAAATCGTACAGTTATCTGGCTTACCTATAATTTTATACATCATCAACCTCTTTAATTTTTTTTTTTCTTTTTCACCTCAAGCAAGGCAGTGCTGCCACTGGTGTACAGGGGGCTACATAAGAGGAGAGTGAAATGTTACATAGAAGACTGAAGAGAAAGAGGAACCAGTTACAAGGGGTGTCAGAGAAAGATGGGAATAATAGTATAAAGAGAGTTGCGTGAGAAGGGAGAACACGATACAGAGGGTGTTGGGGAAAGGATAAGAGAAGGATGGGGAGTCAAGGGGATAAGAGATGGCAACTAACATTGCATTTAAACTCTTGGAGAGATTGTAGCTATCAGGGAAGCAAGTATACAAAGGTAGTTCTACTTTCAGGAAGTGTGAGAAAAGAAGCAGATATAGTAGAAGTGGAAGCTGCATTTGGTAGTTTTGACTGTAAAAGGGTAGGACCTTGTTGTCAGTCTGGTTGCTTAAGTAAATTCTTGTAGAGGGGGCACCAGGGAGTTAAGCTCATCAGAGGAGAAACCATGAGAATATTTGCAGAGGAGACAGAGGGAAGCCACATCCTGTTGGTGAGAAAGTGGCTGGAGTCAAGCTGCCAGGTCGGGATCGATTACGTTGCAGATTCTCCTCTGGATCCTGTCACCTGACCAGATATGAAAACAGTATTCAATGCATGGGTAGATGGTTGATTTGTATATGTGTAAGATGGATTCAGGGGAAAAAAATCTTCTTGGCCCTACACAGTGACCCAACCTTCCTAGCAGCAGATTTGGCTGTTGATTCAATGTAGTCATTCTGCTTGAGGTTAGCTGAGAGGGTGAGGCCAAGGAGACACTATGTATTGCTTTCGAGGAGACTGGCTTGATCCATGCTGATGGGGCACAGGAAGGACTGTCTGGTGATTGATAGATAGCAGTTTCATTTTGGAAACATTAAAGTTTAGAAGCCATTTCTTGCCCCAGTCCACTACAGATTGGAGGTTCTTCTCAATATTAGCAGCGAGGTTGTCTTTGTCTACCTTGGCAGATTTCTTACTGAGACAGGAGTAAATGGTTGTGCTGTCAGTGTAAATGCCTACTTGGAATTTAATAATATCAGGGAAATCGTTGAAGATCAGAAAGAGCATTGGATCTAGGGTACAGCCCTAGGGTGGGTACACTCGTGTTGTGTGATAGAATCTGGAGTCATGCTCGTTTAAGACGACCTTCAGTATATGGTTTGATAGGAATGATTGGATCAAATCAAGCAAACTTTCCAGTGATACCATAGCCCTATATCTTGCACGGGTCAGCATGCCAGACCCTATCAAATGCTTTGATATTGACCTGAAGATCCTTAAGCACAATTATGATTATAAAAATTGATTTTTATATATTCAGTCAGTTATGTTTTTGGATAAGTACTTGATAAACTCTACATTTTGTGTTTAAGATGAATTTTCAAATTCCTGAATCTAAATAGAATTATATTAAGCAGAATTTCAGTTCAATTCAAATATTTTATTTTCATTTATAAATGTCTGTATGTTCCTCCTCCCTCTTGTTAATATGATTGTCTTAAAAAATGTAAATGGAGTATTAGAATGGTTTCATCACTAATTCACATTCAAACAGGACAAAGCTGATTACCAAGCATTATTTCTCTTGCAATAGTTTTCGTGATCATCATTAAAACTACAACTGATTTTAATTTGTCACATTTAGTCTTAGTATATCAATTAAGTTAAAGTGTAAAATAAATAAATGTAATACAAAATATTTAATTTCTTTTAATTTTTTTGTCTCTGTTCAGAGCATAGTATCATTTAATGTTAAAATGTTTAAATAATAATCTGATTAGGTTTTTGCAGAATAATAATAGCACTGATCCGTGAATTTTCTGACAGACCGACTTTTTATTTTTTAATCATTTCACCCCGAGCAAGGCAGAAATGCCACTGATGTGCAGGGGGCTACATAACTGTAAAAAGATTCATTAGAAAAGAGTGAGGAGTACAAACTAGTTAGAAAGGAGCAATAGAAAGCGGAGAATACAGGTGCGATGACAGATACATAGGTGGAGAGAAAGGGAAGGATATACGGGGGGTGGGGAGAGAGCTAGAGTCCAGTGATTAATAGATGAGTATTGACTTTACATTTAAATTTCTGGAGGTTGTAGCTGTTGGGATATTAAATGCATAATTACTTCTAATAACAAAACTATGAAGACTATAAAAAATCAACCAGTTTGCTTTATATATAATAATGACTACTATTTTCCAAGTTTACCTATGTAGACACCATTGCAAACATTTTTTATGTTGCATCAACCTCCCTCAAGCAAAACGCTAATCAGTGGTTTATACTGCAGCTATGTTGAATAGATGTTAACTACAGTTTTATATTTTTTAAATTTTTTTTAAGAGAGAGAGCATTATAATATGGTATGATCAAATATTGAACATGACCAACACTCAAACCCTTGGTCACAATGACTTGTGACTTCATGCTAGCTCAACCATTAATAGTTTCTAAACTTTTATCTACCAATTTCACTCACAAAGCTCAGGTCAACTGTTGGCATGATTTTCTATCATTTTCCAATGGTGCCACCTGTTTGAATCATCTTCCCCTGGTCTATATTTATTAAGAGGTCACTTTTTGAGATTTAAATGCTAACACCCTAAGCATACATATATACATAAATGTGCATATCATTCATTCAGTAATGAATTAGAACACTCTTAGCTACTGGCGTATGTTTACATGACATATCACACGCTAAAAGTCTGCCTTTTTCTACTGAGCACCTATAGCTCAGAGGTAGAATTGCCGACTGATGTCAATTCAGTCGGGTTTCAATCCTGGGTAAGGGCAATTGGGTGTCTAACCGTACTGCTGATCTGTGATACAGCAAAACAGATCTGTCTGTGGATGACTATATATATATATATATATATATATATATACACATACAATAAGAAACCAAGAAAAATATTTGCAACATTCAAAACATTAATGCTCAATATAATATTATATATATATAAGAAAAAAGTGCAAGAAACCGTGAACGTTTTGTTTAAAGTGTAGATTTATTGTTATTATTAATATTACTTGCTTTTTGTATAATATATTAAGTGTCCATAATGGTATTTGTGTTTCGAAAACAACAAAAAGATTTGTGTTTTTAAAAACAACAAAAAGAACTAGATAACTTGTAGAATTGAATCAAAATCACAAAAAACAATTTTGAAGTATAAAGATGAAATCAGATTTTGCAAGTCAGTTTAAAATAATGTTTCTGGCCAACAAAAAGTGAATGATTCCCAAAACAGAAGAGATTTAATGAGTGAATGTAAAAAAAAAAAATCCACAAACAAACATGCATGCATATGAACTTTCTGAACGGCTCACTGACTACTTATCTATATATCCACGATACTTTCAGATGTCAGAAAGACAAACAGATCTCTATATATAAAGTCACAAGTTTATACACCTGAAGAGAGTCACCTTTAAATTCGAAACACATGTAGCAATGCAAATACCATTATGGACAGTTAATATATCATACAAAAAGGAAGTAATATTAATAATAACAATAAATCTACACTTTAAACAAAGCGTTCACACCTTTAGCATGTTTTTCTTCTATACCAATTTCTCTCATTGGAACAACCCTTATTTCTGTTTTACTAATTCCTGCAAAAATGACTGAGAGCAAATACTGTTTTATGCATGTGAATGGAATCCTCAGAAAGACGGAATTCCTGATGATTGCATTTAGATGCATGAAACTGGAGTCGCAGGAATTTGTATATTATAAATATTCTGCCTCATTGTAACACATCACTTTTCTTCCCAGTATGGGATCTTTAGTAAGTTCTCTTTGAGGTGCCCCAAGTGTGTGTGTGTGTGTGTATATATATATATATATATATATACACACACACACACAAACACAGTGACGTAAATTAATAAATATACATATGAGGGTGACATATGTATAGTATTATTATTCAGGTGTTAATAAAACAGTGCTGAATGTATGAACAGAGCTATATATATATATATATATATATATATATATATATATGGCAAGACTTGGAGTTCTATGCATTAAGCCGTCATCAGGTGCATATTTCAAACTGACAGTTTAATAGATTTTAATTTAAATTCACTCGATGTTCATGGGAATTAAATCTTATAAAGTTAAATTACTGCTTTTTAATAACAAGATTGAAAATTTAAATATTCTAAGGTTATATGTAGATTAAAAATAATAAAAATCTGAGAGAAGAAATCAAAGGGGCATAAATCATGAGACATAAAAATTTAAATATTAAAATATTACATGTAGATAAAAAAATTAAAATTTTAAATGAAATAAAAGGGAAAATTAAGAAGTAAAATTTAAAAATAAACAATGTAGGGAGCAAAAATAAAAGGAGTTTAATTCATAATTGCTAAAAGTAATATTGCTGGGGAAAGAAAGAGGAATCTATATCAATCTGGGTTTAAGAATTAAAGTTTTTTATGACAACATGGGGTCATTAAATCACTTTTTTTATTAAGCAAATCAGGATTCTTAATATGGTTTAAGATGACAAATTCATAGATTACATTTATTTCCTTTTTCATTGTAAGGTTTGGATTAAGCTACAATATTCCAGGTAATAATTGGTTTCTTGCTGTTGTTTTTTCATTTCCATTAATGTACCCATCTATATCTGAAAAACTTAATTGCAGCCTTAAATTTGGCTAAAAATTACTGCTCAATCAATAACCAAGACATCAACATCATCAAACAGGCCCAGAAATCTATTTTATTTTATGATGAATGCCTTTGGACTAGAAAAAAACAAACCTGATTTCTGCATCTCCATGGAGGCATATGATTCTGCAGAGGCCTGCAATTTGGTAGGGGCTCTTTTTGCTCTGGAATCTTAAGCACCTCTTCGAGTTATGTAACACCGGACTTTACTGAGACAACGGATTGATAATACGCTGCAAAACTAATCCACAAAAAAAAAAACGGATAAACTCAAAAAGGACCTAATAAAATTTTTCAAAGACCACGATCTTAACATTACCACTGTAACTAATGCTAAAGTCGTAAATTTCTTAGATGTTACCTTCGACCTGAGCAATGGTCCATACAAACCGTACACTAAGGACTCACATAACCATATATACTTCAATAGGGAATCAAATCACCCCCAGAGAATCACCAACAACCTACACAAATCTATCCAATTTCATTTAAGTGCCAATTCTTGCAATAAGGAAATTTTTGAGAATTCTAAAATGAAATACATTAATGCTTTAGAAAAAATTAAACTCAACACTAGTTTAGAATATTCCGTTAAAAACAAGATAGGCAGAAATAAGCAGAAATCACGTAAACATAACATTATTTGGTATAACTCACCAGCAATCGTAACGTCCAAACTAACATTGGTAAACTACTTCTTTACTTAATTCATAAACTTTTCTACTATTTACCCACACTAAAAAAATCTTCAACAAAAACAATGTCAAAGTCAGTTATAGTTGCGTTAAAAACAGATAAATATATTTCACAACATAATGCTATGATATTAAATAAATATTTGGCCCACATAAATGACATCAGTCACCCAACTAATAGGAAAAATGACCCTTCTAAAAAATAATTGCAACTGCTAAAAAAATAAAACCTGTCCATTGAATGGCCAATGTGTGTCTGAAAGTATTGTTTATAGAGCTCAAATTCATTCGGATGAGAATGATATTAAATTTTACTTTGGAAGCATTTCTAACAGGCAGAAGATAAGATTTAACAACCACATGTTGTCTTTGAACAACAGTAAGTACAGCAAAAGTACTGATTTATTCATACATTATTGAAAATTAAAAAAACTACAAGAACCCAATTATTACATGGAATATCGTAGCTACGTCCAAACATTATAGTGGAAAAGGAGAGAAATGTAACCTATGCTTTTTAGAAAAACTCATCATCTTAAACCATATTAAGAATCAAAAAAAAAAGTGATTTAATGACCCCATGCTGTTATAGAAAAATACTTAATTTCTTAGACCCTGATTGATATAGATTCCTCTGTACATTTGCCTCTTTCTTTCTTTCTTTCTTTCCCCCACAATCTTATATTTAACAATTATGAATTAAACCCCTTTTATTTTTGCTTCCTACATTGTTTAATTTTTACTTTTAATTCTAAATTTTACTTTTTAATTCTTAATTTTTCTTTTCATTTTTATATTTTATTTTTATTTAAGATTTTAATTTTTTTCTATATTTTTTTTTATCTACATGTAATATTTTAATACTTAAATTTTTACATCTCATGATTTATGCCCCTTTAATTTCTTCTCCCTGCATTTTATTATTTTTAATATTTTGTATTTTTTATTTTAATTTAAAATTTTTATCTACATTTAACCTTAAAATATTTAAATTTTCAATCTTGTTATTAAAAAGCAGTAACTTAACTTTATAAGATTTAATTTCCATGAACAATGAGTGAATTTAAATTCAAATCTGTTAAACTTTCAGTTTGAAATATGCACCTTATGATTGCATAACACATGAAACTCTGAGTCATCTCATAGATGTAGAATATATATAATGTAATAATAAAATCATATTTTAATGTATGCTATATATATATATATATATATATATATATATATATATATGGGTGAAAGTGCTCAGTATAGGAGATACAGCATATGTAAATATAAAAGTGGACACTGAGATCACCACCAAGAGATGACAATCTGTTTCAACACAATGTTTAGGCCATCATGGTCTGAATATTGCATCACAGCATGAAACCAACTGTCACTACTTGGTGTTGACTTCAGTGTCCACTTACACACACACACACACATATATATATATATATATATATATATATATATATAACTAGAAATATATGTTTGTTCCATAAATATAGGTAATGGAAAAGTAATTGTCCTCTGGTGGTTTTAAATATTTTCATATTGTCAACTTTATGTAAAAATCCGCTTAGATTTTATAAACCACATTTATTGACTTTTAAAGATCAAATCCTGTCTTAATTCCGGCTACATCATGTGCACCAAGTGAACATATTCACAGGACACCAATGATCTATTTTTTCATTTGCTACACACACTTGCCTCATTTTTATTGCCATCTGGCTAATATAAAGATTATCCATTTTCCTCTTGAGTTGTTGGTTTTACTTTTATTGACTTTGATTTTGTTTTGGACATTTGTGCATGTGGGCTTTTTTTGTGCCTTGGTTTGTAGTTAGTCGGTTTTAAAATTTTGATTGTTTAAATATAAAGTCTATTTGCATATATAATTTGAGTTGAGACCTTTGGGCATCAAATATACACAAATTCAAAACTAAAGATTATTTATATTTTACAACTTAGATTAAAACATTTTCAGAAAATTTAAAATTCTTTAAATAATTGCTTTGGGGGTTCTAAATGTACACAACAAATTGAAAAGACATGAAAATTTCTAGTGAGACACCGTATTTATACTAGCAGATGTTTTAAAATGTTATTTTTTTTTTTATTCTCTCTCTAAATCTATATACAGAAGTGTGCTATATATTTAATCCATGAGATATGCTCCAACATTAATTTTTACTATTTATTTCCATGGAAACAACAACAGCTGTGTGGAGCAAAATAACACCATTGGATAGAGCAAGTTTTCAGCTACCAAACAGTATTTTTTGCATCATTTCACCAGTATTGGCTACGTGTTTTCAAGGCACTCTTCTTCCTTTTCTGGGTTGACAGCTGCGCAAGGCCATTCGGCTTTTAGCTTGTCACACACACACACACACACACACACACACACACACACACTGCTATTGCTACTGCTGAAATGCATTAACCACTAATTTTACTGAAATGCATTACCAACAAATTTTACTTACATCCACTATTTTGTCTTCATAAATGTTCAGCAGCCAACAATGTATTTCAATAGGTAAAATTTCTTCAGCATGTAGGAATTCACTTTCATGAAGCCATTTTTCTTGACATCTGTCACAAGTCAAAAATGAAAACACTGGGCTACTAAACATAAGCATTCAACTTCTATTGCCATATCACCAACATTCATTATCTAATATAATAGAAGGGAGGCATTATTTTCGGAGCAATCCCCATAAATATATTGAAAAGTATTAATCCTCTAAGATTGTTGTTCAATCAACAAAGACCCTATTATTTCTGAGCCCAATTATTAACTTCTCTTCATTCACTACAAATGAATGGCTTATAATTTAAGGCTACTCAACTCCTCCCTTCAGCAAGAATTTTTGATTGACTTTCAGGTCATTTTTTTGTGCTTTCTTTTGACACCAAAAGTAAGAAACCATGTTCAAAAAAATAAGTATACTTGGCTGCTAAACTGCTAACAGAACTTCCATATTTGCAATTTACTTTTGATGTAGAAGTAAATAGAAATATTTGCTAGTCAGATTGGATGCTTCTATTAAAGTTGAAATGTAAATTTATGTGTGTTTATATTACAACTCTAATAATTTATTTGAAAAATATTCACTCTTTTAGGGAATTATTTTTTTCTTCTCGATTATTTCATTTATGTATACCTTTATAAATTTTGATTTAATATTTTTAAGGTGGTTTGGGACTGAGTTATGATGGATATAAGATGATTGTTGATAAAAACTCAATTCAACTTTTAGTGTTTCATGAATTGAATATTCAAAAAATATTTATTAAAAGATGAAAATTTTCAAGTTAAAGTTTTTGAGGGATTAGTCACAAGTAACTATTTCATTTCTGGTGTAAATGACACATCAAAATAAATGTTAATTTTGATTTATTTACGTTTTCTTTAATAAAATGCAAATTTTGTTTTTATTTTGTTTTTGTTTTTTATATTAAAAATCATAATATTTCTTGCATGTTTTTAAAATCAGTGGTTACAAAGTCTATTCTGATTTGATTGAAATGGGATAAAATAGAAATGAATGAATGATATTGATGGAAATAATTCAGCTTCTGTGTATTGTTTACAAAGGAACCAATTTTTCTTGCCTCTTTTATAATGACTCTCATTTAATTTCAGTCTCTACTGGGATTATGCCTTGACTATTTATGTTGATGAAATTGTCTACATCCATTGTCATCAACAGCGTGAGTATCAGAACCCATTTTCCTATAAAGTTATGCCCTTCTAATTAATTAAACAAAATTGTATATTGTTAATCAGGATAGAAAGTTGTGAATTTTTTATATTTAATAACATAAGACCCTGTTTCTAATTTTTTTTTTTTTATTAAAATAGCTAAAAAATATCTTTTCAGGTCTTATACATAAAATGTCTGGTACTGAGGAAAATATTCACATACTTTAAAGGCCAAAGCAGTTTCATGTTTTTTGTAGGGGTAGTGATTATGCTCCTCTCCTGGATATAACCAATGAAGATGTAAACCAGCTTCATCCCAAGTGATAAGTTAGTATTTATCTGCCCTTTTTGGATTAGTAACTATATTTATTTCTCTCAACTTGTGTCATTTTCATCAAACAGAGCACCAATAAATAAATGATGGATACCTGGTCTCCAGGATTCCAACCCTGTGGCAGTGCCTCCTTCATTGCATTAAAGAGGGAGGGTCAGTGGAATACCAATTCTATCACAAAATTGGATGCAGCTATGAACAACTTTTAGCCCAAGTACATTTACTTCGTCTTCTCACTTTAAACCAATTTTGTGTCACATCTTGTCAATGTGTGGAGACAAATTGATACTATAGTAAATCAACCTGACCCAAGATGGCTGTGAGTGAGTGACTTTTTAAGAAATTCCTTTGTTTCTTCTTACAAGCTATTTCATCAATCTTTAAGATACAGTAGACAAGTTGTTTGATGTAAAACTGATTCTCAAATTCAATGGCACAGCTACAAGCCCACCCATGCTTGAATGGCTTGATCAGCAGAGCTTGTTGGCAGAATGGGAAAGACAAAAACTGAAACACATTCTTCCACTACACTAGCAAGGTCGAGCCTTTGTCATGTTAGCAAGAAGAAGAAATCAAGCATCACACAAATAAAACAAGATTTACAAACTGTTTTTGTAACAGTCAAGTTTATGGTCTACAAACAGATTTTGTTATTTGCTTGTTATACATGCCCTGGGGAGTTGGTCGATGTCATATGTGATGATGACCTTCACTAAGTGTCTTAGCTGCCACAGGTATTCCAAACTTGATCATTATGCCAGAGATTGCCAATATTGACCTGTAGGAATGCACACCAGCTGTTCACAAAAAGCTTATTAAGACGTACAGTGTCTTTGATGCTAAGAACTAGCTCATATGCACACAGTGTCAGAGAATCGTACTATGGGACAAGATATTATCGCCAGTCTCCTCCCCACAAAAGAAATAATGAAGCTTTCCCAGTGATTAAAGTGCATGTAAATGGTAGGCCATTTGTAGCATTTTTGGTTTCATGTTCCACTCTCTTATGAATAACTCAGGAAATTTTAACTGGAACAAAGAGAATGAGAATATGCTGAAGGCCAGTGGATCTTAACACGTCACTAAATAAGTCTCGAGCCTGACATATAGATGGTGCCACTAATAAAAAATCCATTTAATTTTTATGAAGTACTAACCTTCAAATGGCGCGTGACAAAATTTGTGCCTAATCGGCACATTACAAATTACAGTTATTTAAGTGAAGCTACTGTTGCAAAGTTTCAATACAAGGAAAAAATCTATTTCACATGTTGATAAAACATTGCTTTCTGGTGGGGAAAAAAATACAGTTCAAGCAAAGCAATGGCTTGGTAAATGTTATTTGGATTCTGCTCTGTTGGAAAGAATGGTTAAGATATGGTATGCTGTCTTTAAATGTGGTTGTACTGACACAAATGATGCTGAATGCTCAGGTTGCCCAAAATTGGCAGTTGTCCTGGAAAATACCAAAAAAATCCAAACTTGTTTCAGCTGATCATAAATTAAAGTTGCGTGAGATAGTAGAAGAGTTGAACATATCAGAAGGCAGTGTATTCATCATTTTGCATGAACATTTGTCAATAAGAAAGCTGTGTTCCAAGTGGGTGCTGTGTTTGCTCACAGTCAATCAAAAACAACAACACAATGATTCAGAGCATTGTTTGCAACTGTTTCAACACAACAGAGTGAATCCATCACTTCAGTCTGAACTTAAATAGGCAGTCAGCTGAGTGGACAGCAACAGGTGAAAGCTGTCTAAAGTGACCAAAGATGCAAACATCAGCAAAGTTTTGGCCTCTGTATTTTGGAATGTTATATAGCATTACTGGTGCATTTGAAGGAAGAAATTGCCAAATATGAAGAATATGTGATCTTTCACCAAGACAATGCACTGTCACAAATCAATTGCAACGATAGCAAAACTACATGAATTGCAGTTTGAATTGCTTCCACATCCACCCTATTCTCCAGATCTGGCCCCCAGCAACTACTGACTGTTTGCAGACCTCAAAAGAATTCTCCAGGTAAAAGATTTGGCTCCAATGAAGAAGTGATATTGGAAACTGAGGTGTATTTTGAGGCCAAAGACCAATCATTCTCCAAAAAAGGCATCAAATTGTTTGAGAATCGTTGGAATTAGTGTATCACCCTAGGAGACTATGTTGATGAATAAAGTTGAATTTTGCCTCAAAGGCGTGGTTTTATTAGTTATGCCTGGGATGTGTTGATTCAAGGTATTGGTATCATGTAGCTAAATGTAACTGACACGAAATTAGCCACATCCTAGTTGTTAATGGTAAAGTGCCAGGATTCAAACTGATCCTGGGGATGTACATCGTTAACCAGCTTGGCCCAAGTTGTATTTTCTCACAACAAATGTTGGCAATATGTTCAGCCATTAAAATTAACAAAACTTGAAAATCTGGATATAGACAAATAGCTACTCACGAGAGTGACTGCAAAATGCAGTGCCCCAATATCCTGTGTTCAAACAAGTCAAAGAAGAATGTGAACAACTTAACTAGACAACAACAAATGGTTGCTATCGTACTTAACTAGGTCCCGCCAAGAGCCTAATCTTATCAATGGCAATGGTGCAAGGAAATATGGGGAAGGTGCATCCCATTTTGGACTACTGTGAGCTGGACAAATGCATAGGCATTCACACAGTTGATACCAATGTGTGCACACAGAAGTTGAGGTATTGGTGACAAAAAGAGTCTGTTATCATCCTTGACATGCAGAATGCTTACTTACAGATGTATGTATGCAAGTGACACTCACATTTTTGTTTTTGCTCTTCAAGGGGCAAAGATATTGTTTAATCTAAATGGTGTTTGGACAGAACATGGCACCAGCAATAATGAAATCACTCTTGGATGCAGTACTTCCAGAAGATGCCACCACTCAACAGCATATATAGATAAAATATTTTCATCTGTAATACATGTACAACAACTTCTATCCAACTATGGGTTGGCACTAAGAAGTTGGAGTAGTTAAAAAGTGATGTTCAAATATTTAGGTATTTGTCTGAAGAGAAAAAACACCCTAGAGCAACAGCAAATCATGACTGGTTGGTATATCAAGATGCATGAGCCTCCTCTTAAAAGTATGATTACAGAACTTATTGCTAGAGTGAATCAAAATTACTCTACATGCAGCAAGCAAGTGATGCATAGATGGACGTATATTGGAGGTGTTGGTCAATATGTGCAGCCAACTTTTGCCACTGGAGTCTTGCTAGAACTTGGCCCTCAGAGATACATCCTGGCTGCATCCAGTGAAGAGCATGCAATGCATCAACTTGGCTGAATTTGATATCATGCTAATAGGTGGCAACCTAGTGCTCCAGTGTGGCAAAACCAAAATGCTTCTGTTTAGACTTTGCATGTATCAAATAGTGGGTATCTACCATACTCACAGTACAAGCCAGAGAACGCACAAAATCCACAAGTTAAATTCTCATTTGCAGATGGCTCAATACTCTGGAGACGTTAGTAAATGAGTATGGATTGTCAGATAAGACCAAAACCAGATGGAAAGACTGGCATGAGTTCCACAAAAATGACTAGATGCATACGCTACCAAAGTGGACTTTCTGGCATCAAGCCTGCATCATACTATATAAAACAAATTCATTCTGTAGTTTTGAAGACATACACTAAGGTGGTAGTCAGAGAATTCAAGGTGTGCTAGTGAAAGACCTGAACCCAGTTGAAATATCTGTAATCATGATCATGATATCAGGAGGGGAGTGTACTGCAGAAAATGGGAAAATGGTAACATGCCTTGAAAGCCAAGCCCCTTTTGTGTTGAGTGTTGTTTTTATTGTAAAAAAAATGCCTCTCCACTGGATGAGGTCAATGAAGATCTAAGTCAGCTTTCCTCTTAGTCAATCATGGTTGGCAGATGTAAGTATCACTAAAGAATGAACATGCTTATTTTAATTGCCCTGCAAATGGGAAAACTTAGCGAGCCTAGTGGACTGCTTGTTGTAAAAACGGATTATGATTATATTTCAAGGTATAATGTTATGCAAGTTGCATTAATTTCACTGATCTTTTCAGTAGCATTGTGAGTACTTAGTTGTATATCTAGAGACTGCTATAATTTCCTTAGATGAACACAGTGTGTGTTTAATGTGAGAAACTGGTATTTAAGAAAGTACAATATGTCAACTGATAAATGTCTGGGTGACTGGTTGCTTTATTCAGTTACATTTTTTTTTTTTGTTCCTTAATTCAAATTCTTTACATTTCAATATGTTTTGTTTATTTATCATTTAATCATGCCAAGAAGTCAACTTTAACCAAATCCAAAATTTACAGCTTGAGATTATTAATCTCAGCTGATGGTCTACAAGGTTTCACTGAAATGTGATATACTTTCTTAATGTCTCTAATTATCTCTGCACCGTCTTTTTAAATTGCTTGTTTCATTTGTTTTTCCAGCTGATTGTGGTGGCACCATCGTGTTGGTTGGTCAAGATGGTGTTCAAAGACCTCCTATTCATTTTCCCAAAGGTGGACATTTATTGGCATTTTTATCCTGTCTGGAAAATGGTCTCTTACCTCATGGGCAGCTTGATCCGCCTCTTTGGTCACAACGTGGAAAAGGTAAAAACAATTTTTTTTTATTATTATTGGAGTGATATGTAAATGACTGCCTAATTAGTATAGCCAATATACAGACTACATAAATTCCCAAGAAGTAAGGGTAGAGCAACTCCCAGTAGACAAAATAAATGGCTACTGCTGAACTGATAAAATACGAAGAAAATTCTTTTTCTCCATCGTCATTTTTTTATTATTATTATTGCAGTCCCTACTTTTTTAAAAATCCTAACAGTGTACAAATTTTCACTTCCAAAATATTGAAACCTTCTGTAAGAACTATCAGTTATGTACAGTGAAAGTAAACAAATTTTCAGCAGAAATATTTTTCCTTTTATATAAAAGGTTTGTTTGGTTTATTAACTTAAATTAAGATGTATTTTTGTTTTTGCAATTAACTTTATTGAGCAACATTTTTGCCATTTTGTTCCATTATTTTCTGCCATTTTACAAGCAATTTCATAATTTTGTCCTCTCAGAAGGTTTTATCTTAGCAAAGAATTACTCTTTTGTACCATTTTATAGACTTCCAGGAAATTTAATTTATTTTCCCTTAAGTCAATTCACTGTGTTTCAAAACAAAACATTTAAATACAGTTCAGTAGGTATTTTTTGCTTATGTAGAAGTCATTATTAAGCTGATACAGATTATTTTTTCTTGTCTGATTTGCATATTTTGATGACGATATGCATTGAATAATATTGAAAATTCTCAGCTAATGTCTTCATTTGATTGCTATCAACCTTGCCAATTGGAGAGCATGATTCAGTAAAAAAATCTTCATCATGAAACTTTGTGGCCTTTTTAATCATTCACAGTACCTTTTCCATAAACTATTCAAGTATAGTTTTTTTCATTTGAATCCTGTTTTTATCTTTCTTAAAATTAAAAATATTAATTTATTCTCTCTTCAATAAAAATTTTGGTAATTTTACACTGAAATGTTATCCTTTTGAATGAAGTTTTTTAACCAATCTTTCCTATTTGATTTTTTCTTCTTTTCTTGTTAGTATTTTAGTGGAGAATTCAGTAGAATTTTCCATTTATCTATCGGTTTTTCTTTCGATCTAAAGAAATCTTTGTTGTGCATGTGTCATTTGTTCTTTCTCAATTTTGAAATTAATGACTTTGTTCTTTTTACTCATTCCTTAACTGGTCTTTTCTAATTTATTAGGGAAAGTCTTTCCAAAGATGCGACGTAAAGGCAACAAAATTTCTACCAAAGAAGGCAGCACCAGCAGCTCCAGCACTGATGAGGAAGAAGCCACAGACTATGTATTCCGTATTGTGGCAACATTCAAGCCAGATAATATACGTAAGAGAATATTTGGATTTGTTTGTTGGAAAAACAATTGAAGTCTGTGACTGTTACAAAATTAAGACCCAGTTAATTAAGCAGATGGTTGTCATTTCTTTACTTTAATTTTATCATTGTAATTAACTATGACTTATACTAATAATTGGCTCATATTGATTTTGTATTAGCTATCTTTTCCCCCACTTTGTCATTCTGTTTTTCATCTCAGGGTTAAATTAAAAAGATCTAAAACACTTTTCGGAAATGACTGGCATGGGAATAAAAGTTTCTACTCCATCTGATCAGCATTGTGGTGTAGTGGATATTGGCTCAGAAAGAGAAATCTGTGAGTTGAGTTCGAATCCCGGTTGAATACCCTGCATTCACTTAAGCACTGGTATCCTTGGGAAAGGTATTAATCCGTCCCTTTCCTCTAGTTATGGGTTAAATAACAGGGTAGGACTTGGGGACCCTGCCCTTAAAAAACAAATCCCAATAAATCTTGATACTCAAAAAGAAAGAAGTATTACTAGACACAAAAACTTATATAAAAAACAACAATAAATTGTTGAAAGAAAAAGGTATTACTAGCAAAAAATAAATAAAAATTTAGTTGGCAATAAATGACCCGCCGAGGTTGATATGCCATAGAACAAAACAACCAACCAACCAACATCCATCTGGTCAAAAGTACAAATGACAAGTTTGTAGAACCACAGTGGCAAATGCTTGCACATAGGATTTTTTCAGAAATCCAAGCAGACAGAAAAATCTAGTTTGTTTATACAATCTCAGTAAAAGATTTGAGCTGAACTTTCATTCTTGGAAATTTCTCTCCTTTTTAAGTTTTGGAATATCTTTTTTTTTTTTTTTTTTTTTTCTGTTTTTTTTTTGTGGGGGGGGTTGTTTTTTGTTTTTATGTAAATGTATGTTATAAATTATGTGAATGATTTAATTTTAAGATGAATTGATGAGAGCACAGACTAGATGGTCAGGAGTTGTAGTTTAAACATGGGGCTTGAATCAATAGGCTGTTCGAATTTTAAAAGATCAACAAAAACCAGAGCTACAGTTTATTCCCATTAAAATTTTCTCTTAATTTTTCTGTGCCACTCTTTTTGTTAAGCAATCCATTAAGATGTGGCTGACCATGTTATACTATTCATGCCTCTTTTGTTAAGTACTGCCTTACGGCAATGTCTATTCTGAACTTCTACATGTTTGATAAACACAATTCTAACATAAAACCTGTGAAACAGTCTTTGGATCATTTCTTTAATGATACTTGAAATACAAACAGCTGCCTCAGTCAAGCAATGTTATGGTTTCTGTAGATAAGGTCAATTCTAAACGATTTTATTTTCTTTGATAAAAAATATGCAAGACTTGGATCAAATTGAAAAAGGCTCACATAAACTTGCTGTTTCTCTCCCTTTATTTCCTTTTCCAAGACATATTGTTATATATACACTTGCATCTCTGACCATTTTGATGTCTATAGGACATTTGTATCACATAACAATTTCTCTAATAATGAAGCTTATGCAATATATTTTACCATTCTTATTTTGTTCGTCTTACAGGATAATATCCTGATGAATCGGCCAAATTGTGGATCTAGTCATATCTATGTAGAGTTATATACATAATGGTCAAAAAAAAATTTTTTTTTTGTATTTGTAATAGCCACTGTTAAAATATAATTTTCAAAGACCTTTTTTAATTTGTCCTCAAAGTTTTGCTTGTTAACAGCAGAACCATCATGTTACTAGTTATTTTCACTTTTAACTTACCTGACTAACATAGAACAGACAGTTTCTTAATGAACTTTATAGTCACACCATCATCATCCATTGGCTTTTTTTTTTATAGTCATAGATTGTTGGTAATTTTTTCTCGTCTTGAACTTGTTTGCCAGTGTCACTAAAACTGCTCTTAATGTGTTCTGCTTGAAATTTCTAGTCTCATCCAAGAGCAAACATCTCTTTGCAATTTTGGTCATTCAGGAGTTTTAGTTTAAACATTGCTTTGATTTTCTTTAATTTTTGTTATTTTATTCTGTTTGCATATGTCTGGAAGATAGTTGCTCTTACAGTCAACATTTAAACTGCATTTTTTAATCTTTCATTTGTTATTATGTCATCAGTCTGGTTCTTCATGTCTCCTCTAGTATTTCTCCATCTTGGATGCTCTTGAAACAGTCTACACTAATCTGTACATTTATTTAGACAATATAGTATTTTATATTTATTTTCTTTCCTTATCACATGCATAATGGCAGCTGCCTACTTTTTAAATTCTCATTTGATTTCTGCTAGTGATAAACTCTATTTATGTATTGTCATCTAGATATTTGTCATAATAATAATATTGTAATAATTAGAGGAGCATGATCTATTGCTTTTTCTACTGCCGTTGTCCAAAGTTTGCATCTACTTTTTTGTTTCTATGGCCATATCAATTTGGTATACCATACCACATGGATATGGACAGTCACATCAAGATTTATCTGCATATTTTTCAATCTTAAAAACTGGATCAGTTCTTATTTCTAACTGAGAAATAAGACATTTATTATTTATTTCATCTCACCCTGGTTATTACTTGTTTTAGCATCTATATGTTCCTATAAATAAAATGTAAAATTAATTTTTATTTGATAATTTTCTGAAAATATGAACACTGAAATTTTTTTTTTTTTTTTAATCATATCACCCCAAGCAAGGCGATAACGCCACTGATGCGCAGGGGGCTACGTAAGGGTAAAAAGACTTGAAAAGGGAAAACCGGAAACCGCATCCTAAACAGGAAACAAGGGATGAGCCTCTTCACCTGTTCAATAGATGTGGGTGGAGTGTGAACCGGGCGATAGTTTAGTCTATCTACTCCAATTGGAAAAAATAAAAATATTTGACAAAATCATGACTGTTGTTTGATGAATTTAAAAATATTACTTGTAAGCATGCTTATTGAATTTATCTTCAGCCTTTGTGAAATAAAAATAAATTTTATTAAATTTTAGACTTTATCCCACAATTCTTACTGCTTATCTGTGAATAGAGAATTGTCTTCTTCATTCAGATTAATAATATAAACACAATGCAGGATATAATTTTATTTGTACTGCATTGTAATAATTATCAATATTCACTAAGCTTAACTTAGTCTAGTACAGTCTGCAAGTAGAAAGAACTGAGCAGATGATTGAATTTGTTTCACTATGCTTTTACTATTTTGGCTGTATCGGTCAGTTGAGTTCCATACGTGATGCACGCTTGGGCAATCATGTCTCAAAAGAGACATGACTGACTAGGCAGAAGATTATCCCACAGTAGGTTTCTATTACTTTTTGTGGTAGACTGGTTGCCAGCCAAGGCTATAGATATACAACCTAATTTGTCCTGTTATTTGACTCATAGCTAGAGGGGAAAGAGATGTATTATATTAAGTAGTAATTAGCGGGGGATCAGTTTATCACTTCATAGCAATAGAAAACTGATCCCCCACTTTATGATCAGTAGAAGCCTTAATCATGTTTTCAACTATTATATTCAGTCTGTCAGTTAAGTTCCATATGTAATGCACACTTGGGCGATCATGTCTCAAAAGATACATGACTGACTGGGCAGAAGATTATCCTGCAGTAGGTTGCCATTACTTTCTGTGGTAGACTGGTTGCCAGCCAAGGCTATAGAACCCAATCTGTCCTGTTATTTAACCCATAATTGGAGGGAAGAGATGGATTAATACCTTTCCCAAGGATATTTGCACGCAAGTGAATGTAAGGAATTCAACTGGAATTCAAACTTGGCTCCCCGATTTCTCGTTCCAAGCCAGTATCCACTGCACCACAATGCAAATACTTTGGCTGTATAATAATTAAATAAACCTAACAAAGCTGGGCATATTAAGAATTGGCCAACTAATACAAATTCTATTTGAGGCTATTTATATTCTCTTTATGCTAATTCTTTGAGAAAGGCATGAATGCACTGCTCCCTGTCTTGTAGCTAGATATCAAAATGCCTTGTCATTGTCATGCCGCAATGGTTGATAGGTAAAAGTGGATGTGTTAGTACTATGGCAAATCACTTTCCTATAACTAACTTATATGAACAGGCACTAGCAACAAAATATTGTGACCTTGCTACTCAATGGCTAAACTAATTCTGATTAGATATCATCATAAAAGTGATATAATAAACTGACAACTTGACTCCATTTTCTAATTTGCATGATTTATTTGATTCTAAAGTCAGTAATGTTTTTTCCAGCTCCAGAAATGTTGGATCCCAAGTTAAATGTGAAGATGGACAATTTCCCATGGCCATTTCAAAATGTTGACCCGATCCCACCTTCTCAGTCAACCATGCAATCATATGCTCGTGCACAGGAAGAACAAAACAATTCTTGCCTCTCTCGAGTGGCAGCCAATCACAGGTAAATAGGTCCTTTTGATAAACACTGAAAATCTTAGTCTCTTCTCTTCTCTTCTATTCATTCTATTCCCAGATTATTATTGAAATAATTGTTGTCATTGTTTCTCATATGAAGAGCTCGTTTTTTTCACATCTTTTTGTCTAGCAATAACTTTTAAAAATAAAGTCCAGTAGAAATTCAAATGGATTCACTTCAAATTGCATTACTCAAACTCTTTTCTTCATCTCTAGTTTGAAGGGGTTGACATTTTTATGCAGTTTGTTTTCTTAAGTATGAAGTATATGTACATGATTAAATGATTTTCTCATTTTGATTACTGCAGCTACAATAAAGGTAAAGTGAAAATCAAAATCTTTTTTAATATGTATTTAATGTTGAAATCATTTTATTTCTATTGATTTTTATCATGAAGATATAAAAAAATTACTATATATATATATATATATATATTGTTTAATACTTCTAATAGGGTAGACTAGTACACATTTGCATTAAAAAGTGTTCTATACAATTATATTGTAGAACTTTTAAATATTTTCCATTTTTAAATGAGTTATTTAGCTACCCAGGTTTCTACCATGAGTAGATATATATATATATATATATATATATATATATATATATGAAAAAAAATGACAAACCCATAAAAAGTGAGAGGATAATCTAAATTATTTATCTAATTAATATAAAATATTAAATAGATAAAAATAGAGAGCTCAATGGATATTATCCAGAGCAATATGTAATATAGAGAAGAAAACTCAACACATAAATAAACGGTTATAAATCCAGAATTTATTTCAGCAGTTGTAAAAATTACAGACTGCTTTTTCAAACCCGAAAAATCAAATGTTACATTTAACTCAGAATATTAAAAAAAAATTGCATAGAAAAGAAATAAGGTTAGGTGAAGGGTAAAAGTGTATACAGTTAAACATTGGAACAACAATACTGGAAGTGTCACAAAAATTAAAAATACATACACCAAATCATGCATACACAAAACAGGAAACAGGTGATTTTGTGTATGTGTGATTTGTTGTATGCATTCTTTATTTTTGTGACGCTTCCGGTATTGTTGTTCCAATGTTTAACTGTATACACCTCTACCCTTTACTTAACTTTATTTCTTTTCCGTGCAAATTCTTTTTGAATATTCTGAGTTAAATGTAACATTTGATTTTTCGGGTTTGAAAAAGTAGTATGTAATTTTTACAACTGCCGAAATAAATTCTGGATTTATAACCGTTTGTGTTGTGTTTTTCTCTCTCTCTCTCTCCAATACAAAGGCGATAAAAGGACAGTTATGTTTTCAAAAATATTTTCATTACTTATTTGGCACTTCATGGTTATTATAGTTTCCTGTCTAATCAATATCTATGTCCCTATTCTAAATTTAGGGAACTATTTAAATAAATTCTGTTAACTGAATCTTATCTGTGAAAAAATATTCTTTTTTTTTTTTTTTTTACTGTTAAAAGAATTAAAATACATGTAAGAGCTCTTGTAATTTTGAATGACTTTTCAAGCATTGATTGTAGTCATCGTAAGGTAAAAAGTGATAATTTGATAAGTCACCATTACATAAGCTAGAAATTGTTTGAAAGTGCCAATAAAGGAAGATAAGGAGAAGAGATAATTGAATATTTTTTCTTTCTTCTTTATTCACTAGAAGTTACAAGGATATTCTAAGACCACTCGAGAAAAAGAGATAAATAAAATTACAAACACCAAAAACAAATAATTACTCAAGATAAAACATTTTTATGACTCTTGAATGCTGGTTACAAATCTCAGAGATAGTTTTCTTTGTTTTCTGCGAAAGTTTGCGATGCTGATAATTAAAAAGAGAAACATATGGTTTATCTTTTTGATTGAAGCTAGATTATTTCTTGTGGTGGTTGTGTGAGAGGCCAGAAAGACTAGATAATTAAAAATGCCTCAGGTCAAGAGATTGAGATGGTAAAACACAGATGTGAAAAAACTACCAGATGCCAAAGATTTGATACGAATGAAATTTTTGAGTGATAGTTAAAATTTAGCCATTTGGGCTTGACCACACCTAACAAGCAGTGGTAAGAAGCACTTACACAGGAGAGAAGGAGACGGGGTTGATCAAATAACCAATAAGGATGAGGGCTTCAGTAGAATTTCAAGAAAGTTGAAGAAATGTACCACACTCCTCAGGCAATGGTAAGAGGGACTCTCACAGGAGACGAAGTTGATCAGGTGACCAAAGGAAGGAGCCCTGATTGGTCATTTGGAAGTACTAAACATACCCAGTGTGTGTCACAACTACCCCTGATGGATGCAAGGCTTAATATAAGCAAGAGTTGGTGGGTTTTCAGACAGTAGAGTTGGTTTGATAGTTTGAGAATGAGCAAGTTAACACGAGAAATGTGTTGTCACATGACAGCTTGCCTTAGAAGAATCTTTGACTTTAGCTTAGTGTCAGACCAACCAACTTAGATAAAGTCTTACATCCTATAAAAGCTGTGTGTTGGATTATAGTCGTCTGCATGCAAGAGAAATAAACTCTAAGCAAATACTGTACCAAACAGAATGTGTATGTGTGTGTGTGTGTATATATATATATATAAACACCTCATTGTTAATTTCACAATTATTGTGGCTCCCAGCACCGTCTGGATCAATGATGCAGCGTATTTCTGCAACTTTTAACTCAAACCGGCTTTGTGATCAATTGAACACAGCATGGGGCAGAGCCGAGTTTGCAACAAAGTGATCAACTATCAATCATCCATAAACCTTTTAGGTGTTGACGTGAAGGTCTAAGTGGGGAGGGGTTGCTGCAACCAGTATAGACCAAGAATGTCACATAGTGTTGTTTAAACCAGAATTTTCAACCTTTGGGTTGACTTCAACCAAAGCAAAAGAAAAAAAACAGCAGACAACTGAGAAAGGAGTGAGAACTAGCAGAATTTGGTCATTTTGACCATGCTGTTCTAAAACCACTCCACAATTTTTTTTCCTCATTCATCAAAGCTTGCAGTGATCACAAGACAAGAAACACAGTAGCACTTTTTGGCTGTCCCTGAATTTTTTTTCAATTTGTTGTTGCAGCTCACCAAAACCAATTTTCTTCTTTGTTTCACTATTTGTTGATTTGCTGATCTGATAATTGCTAGTGGGTTAGCATAACTGACCATGGGACAGAAGATCCTGAATGGATAGAGGTTGAAGACAAAGTAGTAAGGCAATAGTTGGGTTTAGGAAGTTGCTAGAGGCACCCAGGGTTCCAACTTTTGTGGGTGACCCCAGGAAGTTAAGGGGATGTCTAGCCTGTATTAAAAAAGGCCAAACTAGATATGAGCTGTCAGATTGATGCTCTACTTGGCAAATAATACAAAAGGATAAGGTCTTGGAGTTCATGTCATCAGGGGGCCCTCTGTTGATAGGAACAAATGTGGAGGTTCTGTTGGTTTGCAGACTAGGGCACAGCCGTTGGGGCTATGAGAGACCTGATAGATCTAGTTCAGATAAAGGGCAAGACTTCTGGAGAGTTAGAGCTGAAAAGATGGTCGTCTTCATGTACAAGGAAGATGAGAGAAATTGGCTAAGTATACAGGCTCAGTTGGTTAACATGTATATAGACACACTCAGGACAAGTGTGTATGGTATGAAGTGGTCAAGGAGGCTCTGATCAAGATGTCAGCAGCCATTGCACTAGCCAAGGACAGCCAAAGAGCATGGGATAGAGTGGAAGGAGGAAAGGCACATGGACAGGGTCAAGAGGTAGGCAGGCAGGCAGGCAGGCAAAAGGCTACGAGAAAGATCCCCCACATGGATTAGAAAGATTAAACAGGAGGAAGAGGAACCAGAGAAATGGGAAGACGTTCCTGGTAGAAGAGAATGGTCATTGGGGCATGGGTTCTATAAGCCCACCTATAGGGTTCTATAGAATGAGACTAGTATGTTGGACCTATAATTATGAAGATCATAGGGCAGGGGACTCTTCTGTGAAGAGGGGACTACTCCCAGGTTTTTACATAGCCAGATGCACCAGGTGTGCCATCGAGGGCACAAGACAAAGTGGCATGGGTTCAGAAAAAGGTCCCCACAGACTCCTGTTAGAAAAACATGCTCCTGGAAAATAAAACCAGGGAAATATCATTGGGTCACCGCAGAAATGAAAGGGAGGGTGGTCTACAGGAAATCCTGTTACCCTTGATGGAATGGATGATATATGGAGACTGATACCACTGATGATAGTGACAATAGCTTTGAAACACAGCCAAAATACCATTTTCAAGAAAACAAGCAAAGTAATAATAACAAGGTCAAAATGGTTGGTTACCTTTGTGATAAATTTGAACTCATACGAGGAGTTGCTGTTAAACAGATTAGAAAGTAAGATAAAAAAGCTGAATGAAAGTAGCACAGAAATACTCCAAAGAAGAGAGCTATCTTAGACTTGTCCTCTCTGGAAGTGGAGACATTTTTATAATAAAAGTTATTATTGGATCCCAGTGGAGAGATATGAGTAATTAACTGAAAGGAATCGAACTACTACATAAAAGAGGGAAGATAGCAGTGGTCCCCATTGTTAGAAAAGTGCAGAGTGTCCTGTTTGGAACAATGACTGAAGATGATGTCAAGACTATAAGGTAGAAACTGGGAGAGGTAGAAAGAGATCAGAAGGTCTTAGCCCAGGTGGCAATCAACACTGAATGTGACAAGATCAGAGCTAATGAAAAATAGGGTAATATCAATCAACTGATAAGCAGTTTGAAAGGGTTGAGGCAAGAAATATATAACTTGAGAGCCAAGGCAAACAAATTTTAGGCACTGAGTGGATTTATGCAACAGTATTTCCAGTTAATGGTCATTACTAATAAGGTTCGACAGACTAGTTAATCCCTGATGATCTTGTTATAGTATGTGAAAACCCAATTGAACACCTTTCCCCAAACATAATAATCCCTGGTCACTTAAAGGATCTGTTATTGAAGATACAGACTGAGTTGCCTCATCATTTGAGTTTACCGGTGGACCCCACCGAGGAACTATGAAAATACTACAATGCCCCAAGTTGTGTTACCTTGTTAGAAGGGAGATTGCTGGTATTAATGTCCATTTCACTGTTGGACAGAGAAAGTATTTTTGAAGTATACTGAAGCATAAATTTGCCTATTCCCTACCTACAAATCAAGCAAGGCTTAAGGAGCAGTTGCAAGATACCAAATAGAGATAGTGTATGTAGCTTTGTATTCAGCTAGAACAAAATTCATGATGCTAACGACAGAGAAGCAAGGAAGTGTAGGGAATGTGTACTTCACTAAGTGAGGGTAATTACAGATTATGTGTACTTGAGCTATTCAAAAGTGATAGAAAGGGGATTAAGAAAACTTACCAAGTGGTGGTATTAACAAACACAGTTGTCACAAGCTATCAGTTATTCTGATGGAGTTGGGGTAGTGACCATATAGGGGCCGATTGATCTATCAAAGGTATGTGGGAGAGAGCCCACAAAGGTGCTGAGGGTTGGTAAAACTACCCATGGGGTGTTCAGCATTTGAAAGGTTTATCTTCTTACCCTCATATTACCAAAGCCAAAGAGAAGTATGAAGAGAAAGATTCAATTGTGGGGATAATTGACAAAAGTTTAGAAAATTGCACAGAATTGTGGGAACTGGTGGCGGACAGGTTTCCTGAAGTTACCCTAGAAAAGATGCTAAAATTACCAAAACCTACAGAGACGATTAGTCTAAAACAGGAAAAATTAAATGTTTTGGGAAGGCAGATTTTGTTATGGGAAGATAATAGATTTTAATAAGCTGGTCAACATTGAGAGGTACTTTGGTAATCATTGCTGCTATAGTAGCAGCGATATGAAGCTTTAAGAGACAAAGGAAAAAGTCAATTGGTGACATTTTGGCAAGTATGCAATGACTTGAAAAGGGAGTTCTTTGTGAGGACTCGTATTCAGCCAGGTGAAGCCAAGTTTAAGAAGAAACTAAATACGATACAGCAACAGAAGAAGTAGTAAAGTCAATGCTTATTGAGGAAACATTAAAACCTCCTATTGTGGAGAGAATAGAACAACACGTAAACCATAAGGAGTGCTGCCAACACTATATATATATATATATATATATATAAACGTTGCATGATATAAACATAGAAGAAAGACATTTAAAATAAACAGAAGACATTTAAAAACATTGCAGGTATAAACGAGACATTTGAGACAACGCATGATGCATGACAAATAGTGTTATTTATAGATTTTGGGGTTTAGTGTGCCATATATAATTAAATGTCAAATTGGTAAAGGGAGAGATGTAACACTATTTTTTGTGCTAAGAAAAGGAGAAGAGATAATAATTGAATATTTTCTTTCTTCTTCATCCACTAGAAAGTAGGTGAAGGACATGCTAAGAAAATCACCCAAGAAAAATAGATAATTAAAAATAAATAACCACTTGAGATAAGTTTTTTATGACTCTTGAGTGTTGGCTACAAATTTTGATAGTCTTGTCACAAAATTTGTGAGAGCCATTATCACAAAAAGTGAGTCTCTTGGTTATTGTGAAAATTTAACAACCATTGATAAATGACAGTAGTACAAGATTTGATTTGAAACAGACTTTTCCCTTGTATGAAAATTGTTGGAAGAATTTTATGATCTTTAGGGACAAGCCAACCCCTTGTCAGAAAGAGAAATATTTTTTTTTTGTTTTCTAGGGAATTTCGCAATGCAGATAATTAAAGAGAAAGATATGGTATTTCTTTTCAACCAAAGCTTGATAATTTCTTGTAGCAGTTGTGTGCAAGACAAGAAAGTCTAGATAATTAAAAATGTCTCGGGTCAAGAAGTTGAAATGATAAAACATGTGAAGAAACGACCACATGCCAAAAGGTCAATAGGAAATAAATTTTTGAGCAATAGTTAAAATTTGGCAGCCTGAGCTAGACCACACCCTTAATGCAATGGTAAGAGGCACTCACGCAGGAGAGAAGGTGACAGGGTTGATCAGATGATCAATGAGTAAAAAGGCCCAAGTTGGATTTTGGGAAAGTCTGAGAAACATACCCTGCCCCTTGGGCAGTGGTAAGAGGCACTCACACAGGAGAGGAGGAGACACGGTTGATCAGGTGACCAAAAGGAGGATCCCTGATTGGTTTTTTTGAGATGCTAAGTGTACCCAGAATTCATCACAACCACCCTGCTGGATGTGAGGCTCAATGTAAGCAAGAGTCGGTGGGTTTTCAGACAACAAAATAGTTTGACAATTAGTTTGGGAGTGAGCAAGTTAACATGAGAGATTTGTTTTCATATGACTGCCTGCCTTAGAAGAACCTCCAACTTTAGCCTGGTGCCAGACCAACCAACTTAGATAAAGTGTTACATCCTATAGAAGCCGTGGTTTGGAATTATAGTTGTCTCCATGCAGGAGTGATAACTCCTAACCAAATACTGTACTGAACAGAATATATATATATAACTGTAAATTTGTCTTTGAATGCGTCTCGAAAAACACACCACCGAGTATAAATGCAGAGGGGAAAAAATGGAAACAAAAAAGAAACGAACTAAGCACTTAAACATTAGTCAAAGTACTAGTCGAAAGAAAAAAACCCTGAGACGAGTAACCTAACACATAAAGTGCTCAATACACTAGTAGAGCAAACAAGGTCCAATTTGGGGAAACCTTGGTAAGTTCATTGGCTCTCTACCTATATATATATATATATATATATATAAACAAGCATCTTATTGTTAATTTCACAAAGATTCCTTTTATTGTGGCTTCCGGCTCTGTCTGGATCATCGATGCAGTAGATTTCAGCAACTTTCAACCTAAACAGGCTCTGGGATCAATTGAACAAAACATGGAACTGCTGAGTTTGGAACAAAGTGATCAACTATTGATCAGCCACAGAGATTTGGGGTATTGACACGAAGTACAAAGTGGGGTTTCACAATTTGCTGATCTAGTGTTATGTAATTTTAAAGCTTACAAGTAAACAAACTGCAAAAGGTGACATTAAAATCCTATCTGATATCTGAAGTTCTTTCTCTTCTAACAAAGATAAATATTTGGTAACAACTATTAAAATCTAAATAAAAATCAGCTTTGTCATTTATTGAAATTTATGGAGATATTAATGGAATATGTTTCTTACCAAATTATGTTTACCCTTTTTGGTTGATTGATCATAAAAAACATGAGAGTAAGAGTTCTCTGAAGTTTTAGTTATCCTCTCCTTGACATATTGAATAGTTTGGCTGTCATCTCTTTCCAAGCAGAGCCACAATCAAACAGCTGTGTGACACAATGAAGAATCAAATCATATCACGAGCATTTTATGGATGTAAGTATATTTTATTAGATTTAATCAATTGCCACAAGTTTATTTGATCATTTGAAATATCTCTTCTATCTCTTCTTATCAATCAAAATTATTTTGATTGAAAATTGCCTCAACCCTATATATATTTTTTTCATTAACAAATGGTCCGGGCATGACAGTAAACTGCATCTGGCAACAAGGTCTCTGATTGGGAGGTTGTGAGGAGCATGGAACCACCTCTTAATTGCTGTTGTTCCCAGGTCCACTCTGACCCGGAGTGGTAGCACCTGTTAGGGTCCCAGCTATGGGCATAACCCCAAAACTGGGGTCAAAACACTATGAAAGTATAAAAATAACCATAACACATTTTTGAATACAAGAATAGAAGACATTTTCAGTTTTCTAAAATGAAAAAGAATAAAAACAAAAAAATTTTCATTAAAATCTGACTAAATCAACTTTCTCACTATAAGCGAACATTAAAAAAAATACCTTAAAACCCTACCTTTTCGGCATTAAATAACCCACAGAGGTTGATATGCCATTAAACAAAACTCACACTCAATAACAAATTCATGAAACTTTCTATCAGCTCAACAAACCTTTAGATTCAATGTGTTTTTAAAGACAGTAATTTTTTCAAAATCAGGACAAAGGATCCCAAAAGTATTATTATAGAACAAACAGTTTGCATTATTTTCAGAAATTAACAAATAGCATTATTATAAATATTTATTTTTTTGGGACACTCATCTATGGGCTCAGTTTCTGAAGATGTCATACTTTCTTTTAATTCTAAATTTGTGGTTGAATTTAATATTGAAAAAAAATAAAAGGTTACACAATGAAAAAATTATCCTGGTTAAGAAATTATAAAATCAAGCATACTGCTGAAAGAAATAGATATTTGGAAAATGCTTTTTGATTAAATTACTTGAATTTACGTGCAAATACCCTTGGGAAAAGTATTAATCCGTCTCTTCCTTCCAGTTATGGGTTAAATAGCAGGACAGATTGGGTTCTATAGCCTTGGTTGGCAACCAGTTTACTGCAGAAAGCAATGGCAGCCTACTGCGGGATACTCTTCTGCCCAGTCAGTCATGTCTCTTTTGAGACATGATCGCCCAAGCGGGTATCACGTATGGCACTTAACTGACTGACTTGAATTTACTTTTTAAATTAGCACCAAATTTCTGTTGAAAGATTTTTATTGCTCATTGCATAAATCATTCTGAAAAGGAATAAAAGTATACATACAGAACAAAAAAATCAAATCACCAAACTTTAAAGTGAAAAAAAATCTTTCAAAACCTAATCAGTAATAATGATAAAAGAAACCTGTTAGATAATCTCTGTATGTCAAAACATTGCATATAAGGCAGAAAGTTGTCCACTACATTTGTCATTCAATCTTTCTATACATAGATTATGTACAGTTTTTTTTTAATTTCAATTGTGCGAAACCAAGTTTATACAAGGCCAAATAAAGAGGGCACTTAATAAGGATTCAACTGTATAATGACACTCCTACAACAATGAATACTGTAAATCATATATTCAGTTCAGATAAAAATCACTCCAGCTATTTCTGGGTAAAATGGAAAATTAATTTTAAAATTTTTTTTTTTTCAAAATAGGATCTTTAAATTTAAAAACATTTTATAACTGAATTAGTAAATACCAAATTTTCTGACTCTTATTACAAATGAAATAGTAAGCACCAAATAATGCTACTTACATATATAACTACATCTTTTGTTTCTCATGACATTTTCTATATTTTTAGAATTTATTTTCATTATGGCAGCCTCAAGATGAACAATTATTGACTGAATAAAATTGTTTCTTGTTAACTTTGAGAATTACATATTAACAGTGCATGTAAATGCTTGCAAAAATTGGGATAATAAAAGACTAAATTTTTGTATATGCAGGCTTGTCACTAAATGTAATTCACAACCATATTTGGATTAAAAAAAAACATAAAAAATCAGTAATTTATTCAAAATATTTGAAAGAATTTAAAGCAAATTTTTAAAAATTGCATTTTACCAATCCGTTTATTATTTCCAAACCAATTTAAAATATCAAATATTTGAATTTTGTAATTTATTTGTGAATTGATAAAATGTAAGCAGATAATAAAAAAGACTGTATTTGTTTATTTTTTAGCAACATTGTATGATTATATTCCATCAGCAAATAAATTCTGTAATCCTTTTAGCAGCTGTATTGTAAATATGTTGACCAGAATTGCATTATATAGATATTTGTGCATGCATATGACATGTATAATGTTAAAAAAATTGTTCCTTTTATTTTCTCACAAGACCAAATTTATGGATGTACAATATTAAAAAATCACTTTTCTGTGAGATTAAAACTTAGCAGTAAAGAATGTATAATCAAGATAATATTCACGTTATGTAAGAGCTTCACACAAATAATACGACAAATCTATCTTGTGACCAAACCACAGCTATTGTAAATATTAAAATGAGATTATAATTTGTTTATACATTAATTGACTAAATTAAATACTAAGCTATTTTTCACACACACACACTTTATTTTCATATTTGCTAGCTTTATATTTTTTCTTTCTTTGTAACGTTTATAGTTTTTTTCTTCTTTGTAATGTTTATATTTTTTTCTTTGTGTGTGTGCGTGTGTATGTAATCTATTTTAGGGCTGGCCCACTGTCGCCACTTGAAGACTGTGCGTACGCACTTGTCTGGCCTTGTTCACCATAGCATTGTCTCACCTACCCACCCTTGCAATGCCAACCTGGGACTTACACCTGAGAAATGGCAAGAAATCTGCCAAGATGGAAAGGTAAATTTGTTATTGTTCCCTAAACTTTTCTCTCTTCAATTTTTTTTATACAATTCAGGGGAATTGCATCATCTATACAATTATTTTGCACAACAATAATAGACATAGAAAGCAAATAACATTCTAATATTTAATTTGTGAAAATATATTATTCTATTAATAAACGAAATTGCTTCATGATTTTGTCTAATGATATGAAGCAAGAATATTTTTTGGTTTCTAATCTTCTCCTGTTGAAAAGAAAGCATTCGTTTAAAGAAATCTAAAATAATTATTCAATTTAAGAAGTTTGCGATTAGCTCATTTTTTCTGTTGTCATATAACATGATAAAAACCTCACTTGTCATTAATCACTATCAGATTCCAAACAGTATAGATGGACCTATTGCTAAAGGAATTTAGCAAATTTAAAAAATACATTCTCCAAATGATATGTCATGAATTTAAAAATAGAGGCATTATCATAAGAACAAAATTAATATTGATAATCAAATTGAGCACCTGAAGATTGACCATAGTTGGTAAATCAGGTTTTTACACATATAGAATACTCCTGTCATATCTGGTCAGGCACCCTTGCTGTTCATCTCGGTGTTCTCAACAGGCTCCAAAGGAGAATCTGTAATGTGATAGGTCTCGACTTGGCAGCTCAACTCCAGCCACTTTATCACCGGAGGGATGTGGCTTCCCTCTGTCTCTTTTATAAAAATTATCATGGCTTCTGCTTTGACGAACTTAAGTCACTGGTGCCCCCACCACAAGAATTTACTCGTGCAACCAGACTGGCAACAAGGTCTAGCCCATTTACAGTTAAATCAACCAAATGCAGCTGACAACTATACTCCATCAGCTTCTTTACTCATATTTCCCGCCTGTGGAACTCCCTTCCATATACTTGCTTTCCTGATGGCTACAACCTCCAGGAATTTAAATGCAATGTCAATTCCCATCTCTTATCCACTTGACTCCAGTTCTTTCTACATCATCCCATATATCTTGTTCTTTTTCTTTCTCTCTACCTACGCAACTATCTTCGCATCCTTCTCTTGGCCTTTCTCTGACACCTCCTGTAACTGGTTCGTCTTTCTGTTCACTCTCCTCCTGCCTAAACTTTTACTCTTATGTAGACCCCTGCACATCAGTGGTGGTACCGCCTTGCTTGGGGTGAAACGATTTAAAAAAAAAAAAAATTTCCTGTAAAATATCTGTATAAGAGGGGTTGGGAGTATAGAGCCCATTTTCAGTTTGCTCTAATTATATTTGCTTGTTTTTTTTTTGTTTTTTTTTTTGTTTTTTTTGTTGTTGTTTAAATTTTACACAAATTCTTTTTAGAAAGGCATTCAAACATTTTTTTTCTGGGCTTTTATCCACTATCATATAAGATATGTTGACAAAATGATTCCTTACTGGTAAGTTAATGGAGAAGAGTAAAAGTATAAGGAAATCACTCTTTCATAACTATCTTACCATTTCATGTAGTAGCAAGCAGAAGCTGTTACACTTTTGTCAATCTTGACAGGGTGGATTGTACAATATATGTTTACAGTTATAAATATATTTTTTCATTCTAATGTAAAGTAAATGAGTGAATTAACAAAACAAATTTAACAAGTAGCAAATATTTCATATATGTAATTAATAGTTTCAGTATTTTAGAAGAAAGAAGATATCCCAAACTGACTCAATACCATTGAAGTAAAAAAAAAAAAAAAAAAAAATCATTAAAACAGAGATCTGTGTCTGTTTCTTAATTGGGCAGCATTAAGAATATTTTTAATTCTTTTTCTTTCAGATTGCTAATCCAGATGAACTGTATCGCTTAGTTTATTATGGTGGTGTTACTCATGAAATTCGGAAAGAGGTAAGTAATCAACATCTTAGATTTTATTTCCTATAGCTAAACATTCACTTGATATCAATCTTGATTTGTCTTTATTTTATTAGACTTAATGTGAATTTTTTTTCTTTACAGGTCTGGCCATATTTGTTAGGTCACTACGAGTTCAGTGGGAGTGAAGAAGAACGACAAGCAGCAGACCTTGCTGTGCACACTGCTTATGAGCAGACAATGTCAGAGTGGTTGGCCGTTGAGGCTATTGTCCGACAAAGAGACAAAGAAATAATGGCTGCCAATCTGGCCAAACTGTCCTCAGAAAGCAATGGTCACATTCCATTAGTGCGCAAAGATTCCAGCCTCAGCAATGATGTTTTCATTTCAACTAGTTTTGATTCTGAAGACTCGTCCCACCCTGAAACGCTCCCTGAAGAGAGTTCAACGGCAGGTACAACCCCAACTGCTGAACGCAAATGGAGCGGCCGCGAGATTTACAACTTTGCCCCAAAAGCAGACCATGACACTCAAACTGAAGTTGACAATGCAGAGCATTGTGACAGTGAGGGCAATGACGTCCCCGACAGCAGCCCCGATGATGGTCTCGGGGATTCCATAGCTCGCCCGGGGTCTCTCCCAGATCGTTCCAAGCTGGATTCTGCTGGGGATTCAGAAAGCACCGATGCTTCCAAGCTGACCCAGGAAGGCAGCTTGGATCGTGATCGTGGTATAATTGTGACAAAAACGTCCGTCGATAGTGCTGGCGTGGACGATGATCTTAGCGGAGGAGAGTCCGGTGAGGCTCAGCGACTTAGCCAGAGTCAGGATCTGAATGAGGTTCCTGAAGATGAAGAACCAAATGACAAAAAAAATGACAATATGACTAATTCTACAGGATCTGGTAAGAGATTTTATACCTTAAACTTTTGTTTCATCTTTCGGTTTAAGTTAATTTTCTAGTGTTGAAACTAATTACTGCCTGTTCCCCTATTGTAAAGAAAACTCAACCACACATCAGCTATGAACTGTTTTGGTTTCATATTCATAAAACAAAGAGGAGGAAAAAAAGAAAACCCATAAGGTACAAACTAATCAAATGTTCAGAGTCTGGATCATAACATGATTGCTAGCCGTATGTTACGTTTTTATATATTAGAAAAGTATACAACTATTATTTGTGCACCTACATGGTGCGATGGATAAATTGTCGCCAAACAATCGGAAACAGCTTTCTGTACTGCTTAAAATGTTCATATTGAAAGCTCCATATACAAGCATTACAGAGAGTTTGGGTGTCAATCTGAGTTTGACACTGCAGAGAACTCTGTTCTGATAAGGAAAGAACTCCCAAATTTGTTGATGAGATTCAGATTTGAGCATTGAAGAGGTAGTGCTAACCTGGGTCAAGAGGGTGACTGCTGAAAGACACTGTCTGGCAACAGAACTCTGCAACATGCCACATGAGCATGGCTGTCAGACCATTTCTGCAACTACTTCACTCCTTACATCTGGTCACCCCTTGAGACAAAACCCCTTATAGCATCAAAGATGCACTGAAGGCAAGGACTATAACAGCATTTACCAACTTGAACAAGGAGACCATCCAGAAGTGATACAAATGATTCTGAAGTCAACTGGAGGCTGTGGTTGAAGCCAATAGCAATTTTATTGAATAAATTTAATCTTTAGGATTTCAAGATATTTTTGTGCAATTTTTGTAAATTTATCTGTTAAAAAGAGATGTTAATATTGTTTTCAGTTTTTGTATAATTTAGATGACAATTTATCCATCACACCCTGTCTGTAGCTGCAAAAGTTATTTCACTTGGAAATGCAAGAAGTGTAAATTTATCACTGTTTTATCTCTCAGAAATAATTTTCCTTGAATAACTTGAATATTCATGACCTTAAATAAAGCTACTGTCTCCTGATTACTATGGCTTGTGTTGAACTTCTATAATTGTTCAGTTTGTGTATGAATTGTGATGGCTAAATAAATTTATTTCTGAATTTACCATATTTTTACTGCACCCTTTGTAATTGTAAACTATTTCTAATAATTTAAATTTAACAGTGCTGCCATTGTTTATAAAGTAAACTAGACATTTGATAACCTTGTACTTATTAGTCTTTTTTTTTTCTTTTTTTTTTTTCTCAAATTTATTTTTCACAAAATAGATTTCTCTAAAATATTTTTGACTTGTGATTGTTGTTTTGCTACAGAATTTCACCCATTCTGGTAATAAAGCAAGAATTTTCCTTGTTACTGAATTTCTGTCAAAATCCATTACTTGGGTAGTTGGCTTCATAACCTCTCTTCTGATGTTGTAACAATTAGGCTGATAGTCATTGTCAGCATTGCACTCTCTAAAGACCATTGATTTCTTTTTCCATGCTTGAGCCAGGTTTTGAGTCAGGTTTTTCATGCAGTGACTCATGGCTGCAAAGCGCAATGTGTAATGGGCTACCACAGCCAGAAATGTTGCAGGTACCAGTGTGTCTTAATGTTGTGATGATGTCCTGCTGTTTGCATTCTGTTTTTGTTCTTTTTGCCTCTCTATGATGAGCCAAGATGGTCTCATATATCAACAGTCCACTGCAGATTGATTGCAATCATTAAGGGTGTTAAACAGTGTTACTCCAACTAGCAGAGTTGATATTAAACAATATGAGGACTTGACTTACAAATGTCCTTAAACTGAAGTTGTGGGCACCTAGTTTTACTCCTTTTGTTTCAAGTTTATTTTCACAAAATATCAAAGTAATAAAGCAACAAATTAACTTTAGTTATTGTAGATTTATGATATATTCAAGAGCTTGTTCCATTTATTTTTTTTAATAGTCTTACACTTGTCAAAGATCGAGAATCTTAAAATCTTTCACGCAACTACAGCACTTGGATCATCCATGAACATTGCACGACTAAATAATAAAAAAAGGTTCTTAGCATAATGACAAATGGGTTCCAACATAAACACTGGTTTTTAGTTTTAGTACTAGAGTTGAAGTGTAAGATATTTCCTGATCAATAAATTATTGGAATTTTTCAATGTAGGCAATTTAGATGTTTTTGTTGCATTAGAATTAAGTGTGTATTTGATAATTGTTTTTAATTTCCCTTTTTTAGAAAATGCTCATCATTTATCTGCATCAAAGGAAAGTCTCATTTCCCCTGCTTCCCCAGCCTCTAATGGAGGCGTTTACTCTGTAAGTATTTCAATCGATTTACATAGACATTCAGAACAGACATTTGATTACATAGATGTATTAACGTAAGCTATTGATTAATTACAATTTCGAAATAGATGTACATTGTCAGAATTTGTTTTTGAAGTGTTTTATGGCAAAAGCGTCTTATAATTTAAACTTGATAATATAGATAAAATATTTAAATATCATTGCCACAATTCTAATAGTGCCAATACTTTCAGGATTTCAATCAATTACATTGGTATTATAATTTTTATCACCCATGTTTTGCTGGGGGGGGGGGATAGGTACATTCATTAGCAAAACAATTTGTGCCTTTAAATAAGAGCATTAGATATTTGCCTCTGTAAAAATCATTAATTTATTTTTTATGTGAATCTTTTTAGAAGCATTTCTTAAAAAGGTTTTTCTTTTGCAACATCACACCCCCCACCACCTTTCAAACTGAAATTTATAAATATACAGTACCCTCACTGGAAGTTTTGAGATAAGGAATTATTATATAGCTTTTTATTTGGACTATGAAACTTTTGGACTCAAAAGGGGCTATTACAAGCTGATGGAGAGGGTGCAACAGGCCAGCCAGAAGCAAGAACATTGCTAGAGTATTACCAGTTGAAGGAGGGGGCACTGGTAAAAACACATTTTATCACATTAATATTAATTTGAATCACATTAACAGGTGGAGGGGAGTAAAGGTTTTCATTAGGAGTGGCCACCTTTTCCCAGTATGAGTTACCAAATTTATTATAAAATTAACAAAAAAAAAATGATGATATTGTCACAAAGTGCCTTTATATTCTCTTGTCTGAAAATAATAAAGAATGGGTAGTGGTGGAGAGATTCCTTTTCCTGTGCAGGAACTAGAACAGAACTTGCTGACCCTCAAATTGACTAACTCTGTTTGTGCTTTGGTGGTGAAGTCAAGCTCTTAATACTGATACCACCAAAGGGGCAAGAGACTAATTTATTAAACTTATTAAAATTTGAGGAATTGGTCATGAAAATGATTCTTGTAGGCCATGGAAACAGTTTACAGGTTGCAAGTAGTTTGTGGCCCATATAGTTGAGATTCCTGGACTATCATGGACATCTTGATTGTTATACTTACAATGTTTCAGTCATTGTAAAACCTTGCCTTCATCAGATCTGTTCTTGAAATTTTAAACTGAACCCTTTATTCAATTCATGTGAGTAACACCTGCTATTATTATGGTATATCTTATATCAGCTAATTCTTTCCAATCTGTTCACCTTTATAGCTCTTTTGCTCTAACCAACTGAGGCTGTGAACTCATACTGCTTTAATCTACTAGGCCATATGTGTCTTGAACAATCTAATGTCATTTTAAAGATCGTGCTGACTAATATCTGTACTCAGATGGGGAACTTTGATCTCTCTTAACCAGAAACTTTCTGCTTGTGTTCTGAGAAGGTTGTCTAATCCCCATGAACTAAAGTCTTTAATCTGATGGTAGACATTGAAATCAGGTCCCTTGAGGTGGTCATTTTCTCCTGTAGCCTGAAGTCAAAACAGAGAGCAACCTTGGAGAATGATACAACTGAAAGTATTAGTAGATAACCTCAGTAGACTAACATAGAAATGGATTACACCATCTGGGGCATTCTGATTAAGAAAAAAGGACACTCAAAAAATCTACCACTTAAGTACAAACATTTACTTTAAGTCCTCAGAATTTTATGACTGGATTGTTTCCAAAACCTGTAAATTTGTAGATGAACGCATTGGTTAAAACCCATCTGGTTCCCTGACAGTTGTGGGTTGGGTAATACACAATAAAGTGCTCAATACCTAGACTCTCTAGACAGAGTAAAACACACACACAGTTTACTAAAGAATGTTTGCAAAGAAACAAATAATGTATACTGTTTGGTCATAATGAACATCTTTGTTTTTGTATGGAGGCCGTTCTGCAGTTTCAAATGTACTTATAAATGTTTATTTAAAAGCTGCATTAATTAAACTAAGTCATTAATTGACAGATGTTGCCATCCTTTGCTGACTCATGAAACTTATGATCCTTTACAGTTCTTGAATATTTGTGTTATAATCAAGACATTGATCACTGTTTATTATGAAATTTGTAGAATATTGATTTTATATTTGTCTTCAGTTTCTAAAGCATTTCTCTCTCTCTCTCATCAGAATACCGGTAATACTTAATGCAATCAGAAGACTTGAGTTTTATTCAACCAGAAATAAACTGAAATAATATTTGATAATTAACTGATTTAAAAAAAAAAAGTGGCTTATTGAACAAGATTAAAACAAGAGATCCATTATAATATCACTTGTCATATCTGTCTTTATTTTAAATTTTTACTCTCTCCTTCATCAACTTCATATTCCATTTTAATGTTATCAATGCTTGTTTATGATGTCCCTTAATTGAGCTTGTGGCTTTCATAATGGATCCTGCCATTCTAATTTCTCCTTTATTTGGACAGCTTCAATCTGAAGGACATTGTTCACCCTTTATTCCCTCTTTTTACATATCCTATATGATAGGATAAGGAACAAATAGGAAACATTTATAAAATTAACATGTTTCACTTTTTATTTAAGCTTCATCAGAAAAAAAATTTTCTGATAAAGCTTCAATGAAAGTGCAATGTGTTAATTTCATGAATATCTCCTATTTGTTCCTTATCCTATCATTCAGTTGGATTCTAATCCATACTTGATCCCAATTCCTATTTGCTTTGCTATTCAGATGCTACTTAGCAGTTTTCTCTTATAATCTTTTTGTTGTTGTTCTGCTTACGGCCATCATCAACATTTGTATGAACTTGTCTCTTCTGTTATCACAATGATTATGATCAGACTATTCTCTGATTATCATCAGGTATCATTTATTCACTCATATCTGTGACCAGTTTTCTTTTAGGTTCTCCCCTTTTATCTCGAATTGAGAAATTTCAGTCAGGTTTGTTAAACTTCACTGAAGGGTATGAATCCCTATTTCCCCAGCTATGGGTTAAATAGTAGGACTTGTATCTGAAAAATCATTGTTATTCTCAAAAAGTTTTTAATGCCATATTCACTAGCCCCCAAAAATTCTTCTTAGAATCCAGAATGTTTTGGCTTTAAATAACCGACAAGGGTTGATAAGCCATAAAAAAAGAAATCCCACAATTCATCAGTTCTCCCCTTTTTAGAGATTCACAAGAAGTACATTCCTCTTTCTGTTTCATGGACAACAAGCTAAAAACAATTTGGTTCTGCTGTATCTATACAAGTTTAAACATGCAAGAAATTTCTGGTCATGTATCTCCAGTGAACATCTGGACACAGATATGAAGATTTGAATAAATTAGCCATACACTGATTTTTATTTAATTGGAAAGTGGGATCTTTATAAAGATTACAAAATGCAGCAATAAAAATTTTATAATAACAGGAACAACAAAAACAGTGCAGTGTGAACAAATACCCCAAGGCTATGTCCAACAAATAACTGGGTTAAAAAAAAAAAAAAATCATCAAACTGCATATCCACCTTGTGTGCCCATCTCTTTGTCCCTTCCCCACCAATGTTCCTGTTGCTTTCCTATCCACTTGTGGTCAAATTTAATGTGTCAGTGTGCGATGCCCTTACTGGTTTGTTACCCGCATTCTCTGGTGACTGTCGTGTGCTGCTCCAGTGCAAAACATCGTCCAATATTGTTGATATGATGCCTCAGCCTAGCCAAACATATTTTCATCTCTATTGTCTAGGCTGTCAAACACAGGACGCTAAGGACCAACGTAAGTACAGCTGCTCTCAGCCATGCTGTTGCTGTAAATCCTACCTACAGTGTTGATAGTACTCTGTGAATGTGGCCACAAGAAAACATCCTACCTATATTTTTCTTGTAGTGTCTTCTGAAAGTTAATTCTTTGAAAGTTGCAATAGGAAAAAGTATCCTTTCATCTGTCATGTTCAGGCTTCTCTGCGTGACATGAGCTATCATTGGAACTTAACCATTTCTTTAGATGAATATACTTATCGCTATCTTTATTTCATGTTGAAAGATGCATTCTGAAATCATTTTCGCATGGTGTAGATTTTCACTGTGTTGAATTGGGAAAAGTTCGTTATCATTTTTGACAGCATTCTTATTTTTTAAAAACCTGACGCAACATAAATTTGCTATGTATCATTTTTTTTTTTTTTAAGATTGTTCTTTTAATTGCCGATACTCATAATACATGAATTATTTACGTAATCAACCCAAAAAATAGAACCAACTTATATCAATAGCATTCATTAGTAGAACATAACAATTTGGATATCTATTCACATATTTAATAAACATACAAAAGAAATTTCTGCTTTAAAATAATACAGAATTGTTATATATTTCATATCATTTTCCTTTTTGTTTATTGAGGTTTCATGATTTATCAATAAAAGGTTATTGTGATAAATGATAAAGTTACAGAATGGTCGAATGACAATCCTGAGATGATTCTAAATTTCAGATACAAAAATTGTGAGAATAATTGACTTCTTTATCAATTGACAGGGACTCTTGTCGGAGAGTAATAAAGTTGAAAGCAACTCCATATATAGGTATAAGTTGAGCTTGTATGGATTTCAACACTAGTGTCTGTTTTTCAATTTTTAAAAATATGCCGCAGTCCAGAATTGTCAGGTTAATTAGGTGGTGGCAAAGTTACATTTTTTACCTACTAATGTTGAAATCAGTGATGTGCCATACGTGATACACTCTTAGGTGATCATGTTGCGAAAGAGACATGACCACAGAAGATTTTCCCACAGTAGGTTGCCATTACTTTCTACAGTAGACTGGCTGCCAACCAAGGCTATAGAATCCAATCTGTCCAGCTGGAAGGAGAAGAGATTAATTCATACCTTTCCCAAGGGTATTTGTGCATAAGTGAATGCAACTAATTCAACTGGAATTCAAAATCAGCTCTCCAATCTCTTGTTTCAAGCTGATGTCCACTGCACCACAATACACATCCGGATGTGTGTTGTGGTGCAGTGGGTATCCTATAGTAATTGGTCTCTTCCCTCCAGCTATAGGTTAAATATCACGATGATCGCCCTAGCGTGTATCACGTACAGCACCTAACTGAATGTTGAAATGGATTCATCTGGTTGATATATTCATGACAACCATGTTTTTCCTCATTTTGCTGCACAGATTGCACAATTACAAGAAGGCTGAAGAATTAATCCACTGAAATGTCATGATAACAACTTCAAGTAGAGAGTCATTTATAAAAGCAAAATTTGGAATTTAAACAAGTTATAGAATATACTTCCATGTTGTGAACAATATACATAGAATGCTTACACTTTATTACAGTACCTGTTTAATGCTGTTTATGTAGTTTAATTAATGGTATTATGACTGCAATCCACCTACAGAGTACTACAAGTAAAAGAGACATTGATGAAAATATGAGAAAAGTTGCAAAGATGAATATTTGTTGAAATATATCTATATTGTTGTTCTTCATTTTTATGTGTTACTTACCAATATAGATCTTTCCTTTCATATTAAATGATATGAGGGGAAGTAAATAAACTACCCTTTCACTGTAACCTGCTATGAGTGTGGATAATTTTTTTACTTTCCTTTGTACATTCTATAAAGATATTAACATGCTGGCTGCATTCTGAGTAAAAGTAGTTTTAATTTTTAGTATATCTGTTATTAATCCAGGTTAAATGATGTGGGATCATAATTAAAGTCTTTTTTTCATTTAAGGTGTCCACCTCCCATCCCACTACACTCTTTTAGCATAAATTATTCTGAATGTAATTAAAATGTCTCTGTAAATGTTTTTTTTTTTTTTTTTTTTTTTTTTTTTTTTTTAAACGAAATTAATCTCCACTCTCCACAATAAAAACCTTGGGTTCCCCATCCCATGTAAATGACTGTTTATCTAAACAAAATGATAAAATTTGAAACAACATTGGAATAATTTTTTTCTTTATTGTAATTGTAACATTTGTGTTTTGTCTTCATTTTCTTTCCTATTTTCTGCTTAATATTTATAACATTTTTTTTCATTACATTTATCTTTTAAAATGATTTTTATATCACTCAATGTGTACTTTATTCTCTCAAAACTCCTTGTAGCTTTACAATATTTGGTAGTTTGCCTCTCTATTCTACCATTAATCTATCTCTCAGAAATCACTAGTGGTAGCACCAATGTCTAACTAAAGAATAATAATAATAATAAAAAAAATAACATTAAGATATTTCTATGATTTTCATTTAGTGTAATAAATGCTGACTTTTGTGACCAATGTAAGATCAGTCATAACAATCAACCAAACAAGCTGGTTACAATATGAAAAGTGAAAGAAATTTAAACTAATGATCAACACTTTGAGGATCTTTACAAGATGAGAACTTTTGACCTTGAAAAAAGAAACATTATTCCCTCTTCCATGATAAAAAAAAAAACTTAATGCAACAATGCTTTGCTGGTAGATGAATGAAGAACTGTTGATTTCATCCAGATGGAATTAAAACTAGCATTTAAAGCAAGAACAATTTTTTTTTAATTCTATTTTTTTCATTTTATGTAACCATCATGAGGTCCTTTGTCCTTTTATTTTACCTTCTTTCTTTGAAAAGTCAGGCTAAATAAGATTCAAAGAATGACTTTCAGGAAAGGATTTTGTTGATCAGCACAATTTCATCAAGTATAAATCTCTGAGATTTAGAAAAAAAAAACAAGTCTGTTTGGTTAATCCCTAAATCAATAAGAAATAGAATTCAACTGCTAGCAATAAATTTATTTTTATTTTTTCCCCTCTTATTCATCACTTTTATTCATTTTCCAGCATAAAAATATTGTCAATACAAAAGGAAGCCTGTATAACTTTTGATTTGACTTAAAGGTTATTTTCATATAAACATTTTAATAAATCTGAACTATCATGATAATGGGAAATAAGTCTTTGGTTTTTTCTATTAAATATTTCAACATTTTTTCCCTGACTGTGCGCACACACACACACACATATATATATATATATATATATATATATATATATATATATATCCATTGTGTGTTATCAAATGGTGTTTTTTTGACACTTTTAAATGATTTAAATCACTATTGTATTTCAGCCTGAACTGCTTGATAATGTTGCCCTTAACCTCCACCGCATTGACAAGGATGTGCAGCGGTGTGACCGTAATTACTGGTATTTCACCCCCGCCAACCTGGATAAGTTAAGGAACATTATGTGCACGTAAGTAGTAGATAAATATATTTGTTTCGTTATTTTGAAGATAATCTCAACATTACTTTTATGCATTCAAGAATGTTTTCAGGTAATAGACAAAGTTCTAAATATTCCAAATATTGAATGTTTTTATTAATTTCTGAAGTGTGTGTGGTTTTTCATGAAAATTCCTTCTTGGTTAGTCCAAGAACTTTTCAGCACCTTGTTTTGTGTGTGTGTGTGTGTGTGTGTGTGTGTGAACAATTTCTTTAAGATTGTTGAATGACCAGTAGACATAATTTACATCTTTTTCTTTTTTAGTGGGGCATCTCCTCACATATATGGATCCACTAAATGTTTATAATAATAAGAGATACACACATTGCAAATAATGCCTCTTATTTATTTTGCTGTAAACTCTAACAAATGCAGGGATCACCATAACACAATCGGTAAAAGCAAGTTTTCAGCTTCACTGTCACCCCCCCCCACATGCGTATACACACACACACACACACACACACACACTTAATCCCTATCATTTATAAATTCATTTTCACCAGTCATGAAAAAAAGCCTACCTGCACTAGCAGAGATGACCTGCTTTTCCCACACATTACTATCACTACAGCAAAAGCTGCTTAACTCTGCTCTCTGCTCGTATCCAATGAAATCATTTTTACAGGTATAAAATCGACATTTTTATCATTTTGTTCATAATAAGCATGATTTCTTTAACAGGACCAGAGAAAATGATAATTTGTCTATATAAAAATGGATATGTCTGTCTGTGTGTTTGTGTGTCTCCATTCTAACGAACCCTACTCCTCTGAAACCCTTGGTCTGATTTTAACAAAAATTGGTTCACTTGTCAATCATGACATGAACCGTTGATGTATGTAAAAAAAATTTTTAATCAATTTACATGGTACGGCAGAAGTCATCAAAATGCTTAGAATTTACAAACTCTTCTCCTCTGAGACGCCTTATGTGAATTCAACCAAAATCGAGTAATTTGTAGATCAAGTTTTGATGTACACAAATTTTTTTCAAATCAAAGTACAGGGTTCATCAAAAATCAATGACAAACATAATTTTGGGTGGTCTTTTACACACTTTTATGCATTTCTCCAAGCTGCTTCACTCAAACTCAACCAAAATCGAGTTACTGGTAGATCAAGGTCTGATGCTTTGATATGTGAACAAAAATCTCATTTGACGCACAGGATGCGGCAAAAATTAATGGATAATATTGCTTTTTGTGATTGTTTATTTCTCCAAAACACTTAGTTGTATTCCGACAAAAATTGGGTCTGTTTTTTTTTTTTTTTTTAGCTTCTACCTTATGATATGCCATAACAATTTGATGTTTTCTCCAAGGTGCCCACCCCTCCGAAGTAGCAGGGACAATGAATCCACTTCTTTTGCATCACGTCATCGCATCACATTACAGGCTCCCATAACACCCCCTCCATTCTTGCAATTGTACATACATCATTCCCATTTTTTAGCAAAATTGACCAAGCATGAATTTCGTTTTACAAACACAACAAAAACCAATACTTACTTTGCATTTTTTTTAACTTACGCATCACAGCAACCTCATACTTACCATTTCAACATAACCACCAAAAAAATTCTGAGCAACACCGAACTATATAGTAAGCAATAAAAGATATCATTTAAGAAGGAAACTTTCTCTGAATATATTTTTATTTCTTTAAAATTTTATCAAATGTGTTCACTTGCAAAGTATTACTTGTGTGTGTGTGTGTGTGTGTGTGTGTGTGTGTATATATATATATATATATATAATTTCTTTTTTATTTAAAATTAATATAGTTTACATTGCAACATGAAAATTTCTATGTTTTGAGATTTTAACCTTGTCATCAGGCAATATTAATTCACTGTTGTGAAAATGATTTTCAGTTGAATATAAGAAACAATACATTTGTTATTTATGGGTGTAGAAAGACAGAAAAATTTGTGTGTTCAATTTAACTAATCAGAAAAGAGATTCAGTTTAAATTTGAAAAAAAAGTTTATATTTTGGGGGAATACATAATTTCTTCTTTCAATCTTTTTGGCTAAAGTGTCAGACGATTCAACCCTGTCTAGATTACATTTCTGTTAATGTATCCATTATTGTTACAACATTTTTTTGTTAGTTTTTTCTGTATCTCAACATTTTCTAACACAAAAAAGAAAAGAAAGAAAACATTTTATATTTTTGATCTAACTTAAAGGGACCTTTGAGTGTAATTATACTACTTTTATTTTGATTCAGATTCAGAATGCATTATATTCTAATTTTTCTAAAACTCTTAATTTATAAATAAATTTTTTTAATATCCATTTATTTATTAAAAATTTGAAAATTCATTTAATTTTTATAAAATCTATTTTATTATTATACTTTAATACAATTAATATCATAATACAATCTTTTAAATATCTATTTATTAAAAATTCAAATATCAATTTAATTATTTTAATATCCATTTAATTATTCTTTCATAATATAAAATAAATTATTATATATATGCAAGTTAAACATTTTTATTTTTCGTTTTTTTAAGAAACTTTTTAACCATATTCTAAGGTGAACATTTTGCAATGTTTACATATGACATTTTTTCATTACGTTTATTTAATAGTTTTTCATATAGACACAAGGTGCACAGGTTATTTAAAGACTTACATATTCTAGATTTTTTAAATTTTTCATTTTAATGTGGGTGTTTTATTTGTTTCTTTTAGGTACCAATAATATTTTGATAGTGATGCTCTATTTCTGTACTTATTATTATTAAATGAAGATGTGTGTTGATAAAATCGTTTTTTCAGAGTTTTTAATACTACCCACATAAATCTTTACATTACTAGGGTTTTCCATAGAAGAAATATTACATCCATAAATAACAAATATATTGTTTCTTATATTCAAATGAAAATCATTTTCACAACAATGATCTAACATTACCTGATGACGAGGTACAAATCTCAAAACAGAAATTTTTGTGTCCCAATGTAAACTATATTAATTTTAAATTTAAAAAAAAAATTAATTATACTATGCTTTATAATATTTGCTGTAGTGAGCACTTTTATAAAAAAAATAAAAGTAAATGCTGAAGAACTTGGAATTGTAAAATGGTTGGTTCTCTTCACCTGACAAGATGAATAGAATAAAGAACAAGTAGGAAAAAGTGTCTTTAATCTAACGTTTCACTTATAACAAACTTCTTCCTTATTAAATCTCTGAAGAAGCTTGTTATAAGTGAAACATGTTAGATTAAAGACACTTTTTTTCCTACTTGTTCTTTATTCTATTCATATAAAGCATGTGAATGAGCAGAAAAATTCTCTACAGTTGGATCTGTATATTTTTCTGTTTGTAATGCATAGAACATTTAATGTTACCAATTACAAAAAATAAAGCGATCTCTCTTGCATTAACAGATAGCATCATATTTGTATAATTTATGTGGTTGTTTATTTTATTTTCTGTAATTTCTGGATGTACTCGTGTCATCTGCACTGGTGATGACAAGTGACAGATGTTTACAAAGTTGGGAGATGAAAAGAATGATCCTTTAAAAGAACATAGTACAACAATAATTATTATAAAAATTTATTTAAGAACACCATCTTTTTTCTTTTTTTTCTTTTTGTTTTGCATGGGAGATTTGAGTAAACCTATCCTAAATAATGCTATTTTGAGGTAAAATCTATTAGTAGTTTCATCTATTAGTCTATTTTTCTTCTTTCTTTTTTTTAAAATCATTTGACATTCTGAGATTTTGAAATTTATTATACTTTACATGATGAGTAAATTTAATTTTGGAATTGTTCTTAGCTTATGTTCATGTTAAATTTTTCCCAGGTATACATTTAACTATTTTTCATTTTATCATAAAATAAAAAGTTTTAGGTTTTCGTTAATGAAAGTTTACAAGTTAATTTTTATATTTATTAACAATATTTCAGATATATTTTACAATTTCAAATTCACCCTTTGCTTTCACCGTAGCCCTTGATCTCTTCTCAATAAAAGTACATGACTTCTTCCCCACCACCCAGTCTCTGCCTTCACTTAAATTGTACCACAATGTCATAAGAGCTTGTTTCATCTTGAGTATGAGATAAGTGAAACCTGGCTCTCCAATAATGGTCATATCACAAAGTTCATAGGATTAATGTCAGGGCAATTTCAAACCACTGCATGCAACAGCAGCTCAGTTGGTTTCTCTCACTTGAAATGAGACACTGTCATGAATGGTTTGCTAGAGAAGTGCTAGAGAATTGCTATCATCTTTGGTATTTGACCACAGCATCTGCAGGGAAAAAGTTCTTGTCTGACCAAATAATGCATCTACTCCAACATATTCTTCCCTCTGCCAAGCCATTTTTTGGCACTTGAGAGCAGCTGTTGTTGTTGTTGAATCTTGTATAACTTTAAACCTAAGTCCTCCAAGACATTGAGCTCTTTTGCCATCTTCTTCTTGCTTTGTGGATTTCTCTTCACCCACTTTTTGACAGTGTCAATGGCTCTCTTGCTATAAACTTCTTCCTGGAATTGGATTTGGTGAATTTATTTTCTCTTCTTGAAACTTTCTCCGACATTAAAAACAGTTTTTCTACAAATTTTCAAATGTTTTACCACCTTTTACCTTTATTCATAGTAACCATTTTCAATGCAACAATTTAACCCTTTTTTGTTTGAGCTGTCATATTTAATTAAAAACTGTAAACAATAAAACAAAAGAATGTTACAGAAGCATTATGCAAAGTTTGAAACTATTTTTATGAATAAGTATGTTTCAATTTGTTTTTAATAATGGGTCAGTATTTATGTTGCACTTAATAGGTCTATATAATTTACAGCTCAAAAACAAGTCAGTTGAAACTTTTCAATTTCCCCAATAACCATCAACCTTTGCAGTTTTATGCCTTGGTATGGCACATGGTAAATTGCCCAACAATTTGTCAGATTGAAGAATTTTTTGCTTTTGTTAACATAGAACTAAAAGTAATATTCCAGTTTTCCTCTCCTAAGAGAAAGAATAATAACAAGTACATTTATTTCCAAATTTCAAAGGTCATGCATTTATTTCCAAATTTCAAAGGTCATGCATTTATTTCCAAATTTCAAAGGTCATGCATTTATTTCCAAATTTCAAAGGTCATGCATTTATTTCCAAATTTCAAAGGTCATGCATTTATTTCCAAATTTCAAAGGTCATGCATTTATTTCCAAATTTCAAAGGTCATGCATTTATTTCCAAATTTCAAAGGTCATGCATTTATTTCCAAATTTCAAAGGTCATGCATTTATTTCCAAATTTCAAAGGTCATGCATTTATTTCCAAATTTCAAAGGTCATGCATTTATTTCCAAATTTCAAAGGTCATGCATTTATTTCCAAATTTCAAAGGTCATGCATTTATTTCCAAATTTCAAAGGTCATGCATTTATTTCCAAATTTCAAAGGTCATGCATTTATTTCCAAATTTCAAAGGTCATGCATTTATTTCCAAATTTCAAAGGTCATGCATTTATTTCCAAATTTCAAAGGTCATGCATTTATTTCCAAATTTCAAAGGTCATGCATTTATTTCCAAATTTCAAAGGTCATGCATTTATTTCCAAATTTCAAAGGTCATTTGGCATTTATTTCCAAATTTCAAAGGTCATGCATTTATTTCCAAATTTCAAAGGTCATGCATTTATTTCCAAATTTCAAAGGTCATGCATTTATTTCCAAATTTCAAAGGTCATGCATTTATTTCCAAATTTCAAAGGTCATGCATTTATTTCCAAATTTCAAAGGTCATGCATTTATTTCCAAATTTCAAAGGTCATGCCATTTATTTCCAAATTTCAAAGGTCATGCATTTATTTCCAAATTTCAAAGGTCATGCATTTATTTCCAAATTTCAAAGGTCATGCATTTATTTCCAAATTTCAAAGGTCATGCATTTATTTCCAAATTTCAAAGGTCATGCATTTATTTCCAAATTTCAAAGGTCATGCATTTATTTCCAAATTTCAAAGGTCATGCATTTATTTCCAAATTTCAAAGGTCATGCATTTCTTAATATTCTAGAGACATCAGCATTCAGCTTCAACACTAAAAAACAAGGTTTCTCTTCCTATAACATTGCTACTTCTTCAGGATTTTTTTTTAACACACAAGAGTGCTGAATAATTTTTAGACTGACCAAGAAGACATTGTGTTTTTAATTCTCATGTTTTCTCATTGGATTGGCCTTGAGCACCTTTCAGCATCCTTTCCTCTATCTTCATTATCATCGTCAAGACACACATTTGTGTGCATCTTTTTTTAATGTTTTCCTTTTTACATCTTGTCATATGTGATTTCGACTATTAAAATAAAAAAAGGTTCGTCTACTGAGATTAACTTTTACAGAAGTTTTATCATTTGGTTTCTTTATTGAGAATAAAGAAGCAAGTCTCTCTAAAGACTTAATTCATTCATTCTTTACTGTTGTAACCCAAAAGGTTACTGTGCAAGTAATAACCCAAATGGAGGTTGAAAATGAATAATAGTGTGTTTAGAATATCATCAAATACAAGACTTACAAGCTGTGTGAAGTAAATAACACTCTTAGTAGAAAACTGTTAGACAGTAAAAATCACCACTCTCTCAATAGTCCAACGTATTATGTAAGGATTGGGACATACTCGTTACTGTCCATAGGTCCGTACATAACATTTACTGTCTTTCATCTATCTATACTCCTCTTTTCTATATCAAACAATAATGTAACACCTAAAGATGCCAACAAAGGTAATATTTTTCTTATAATTCATTCATTTACTATTGTTGATCAAAGCTTTTCTGGTCATTAACAATGCATTTTTTGTCTTCTGTAACAGTTACCACCATGATGATGTGTCTCATCATTATTCTATAACTTGGTTTTGGTCATATCTTGGGATGATAATCTTTGACTAGATTGAATTTTTTTTTCTTTTTGATTTGCAGAATCAATGACAATTACTTCCATGTATCGACCACTTGTCATGTGTGTTGGTTTTTGGTAGGACAGTAGAGTAAGTGACACAAACGTATGCAATTCCCCTTTCAATAGAAATTTAGTTGTATATTTCACCCCCTGCGTGATTCTTCCTTGAACTGATTTTTCTATGTAGCCTGTGTGCCTATTAAGTAATGAGCAAACAATTGAATTCCTATTTTTGTCTCACACAACATCAAACTGCATCCTGTTGAAATCCATACTATTGTCTGCATGACATAAAACACTTAACAACTAACAAAAGGATTTTTAGTCAAACTCATCCATTTGACCAATGCTATACTTTTTCTAACTGCAACCTTATTTACTATTCAATCATTTCATAGTTGCTTTTCTACTCTAATATGTAATATTACATGATGCAATTTGTTCAATGGTTGAGATAGTTGTGCATTTCTTGTCACTGCTGGAGTTTATTTTCAAGTTTCAACAAAAGCTAATATTTCAAATACAGATTTCAAAACAGGCTTTTTCTATTTGGAAGATTAACACAACATATTTTCTCATCCTGCATTTTACAATTTCTTTCTTGTTTTATATTAAATAAATATCAATACGGCATAACATTTCTTTAATTCTCATCAAAATCTGTTATGACTTATTTGGTTCTAATTTAATTTCCATTTTGAAATGTTAAAAACGAAAGACTTGAAAACTATTTATCACAAAATTTAATGTCATAGCTATTATATTGTCTTTCCTTTTTTCTACATAAGCAACAAAATAAAACTATTCTATTGTTTTGATTTTTAGCAACTGAAAATAATCATTTTTTGTACACCTTTTTGAGCTTTCATCTCGGGAGACACATTGACAAAAATCATTCTACAAATGATCACTTCATTTTTATATTATCTATATATATAAAAGGCAAGATGTTTGTGTGTGTGTCTGTCTCTGTCTGTATGTCCTTTATACAAATCCACAATTTTTATCCGATTCTCACCAAACTTCACACAAATATTCTTTAGGCTTCCAGCCAGGTCATGGGCTACTTATTTTTTCTGATTTCCTCCCTGATATTGGAAATCAATACTTGATATTCGATCATTAGTTTTTAGCCTCAAACATTAGTAGATCTTCTCGGACGACTCATTTTTCCCAATATCGGAAATCAATACCCCTGATATTCTATCGAATCTTTTCTCCAATTTTACTTCGGATGGGTACAATAAGTTTTCATGGACTTACTTAGGTTAGTTTATCTCTGTATGAGTTATTTGACTCCGATATTGGAAATCGATACCCCGATATCCTATCGGGTCTGATCAAAATCAGGTTTTCAGCCCTTTTATTTTGGATTTTGCTTCAGGTTTTGCTCTAAGTAGATATAATTGTAGTTCTTAGTCTCAGCCATGATATCGTTTACTTAGAGGACTTATTTAGCCTTCAAAATTCAGTTTGTGATAGAAAACTTATTTGACATCGATACTGGAAATCAAAATTTGACTTACATCTATTCATTTTAGTAAGTTCTATGGCTTTGAGATCAACCTTTCAACAACCTATGTTTTTCATGCCAACATCCAAAGAGTCTGAGCTACAGGACCATGGGTTAGTTTTAAAGCTTTCACTACTCGAGCAATGCTGGGTTATACTGCTAATTTGTTTATATTTCCCATTCGACTGATGTCAAATGTTTAACTATTTTCATACCCATTGCCCTTGGAATTTATTTTTTGTCATTCGTTTGCATTGATTCATGAATCTAAAAGCATTTTCTTTTTGACTCTTCTATATTTGATCAAATCTACTGATTTTGATTCTCACTAAAACCTACTAGTTTCTCTTTAACAGACTCAGAAAAAATAGTTTGCATGCAGCATGTTCTGACTGTACCCAATAACCTTTTAACATATAATTGCTGATGTAATCAGATTCTTTGCCATTAAATTGATTATTCAAATGTTTATTCAGACTGATTTCCTCAAGTCTGTTTTTATACTGGAATTGATGTATCGCTTTGCTTCTTTATCATGGGCTGATTTAAATGCTGCAGTTACAAAAGTTAAAATGTCCGTGTCAGATTAAACTTTATCTCCCAAATACTGAACCATGCCAGTTTTGGTCTATTTATATTGGTACTTGGACAAAATTCTTTCTTGAAAACTTGATTGTATTTCATAATTCTATTCTATTGTAGTTACTCATGTTATTTTATGAATTTATTTTGAAGAAAAACTAATTTAAAAATATAAGATTCCTCAATTTTTATAAATGTTTACATTGTTAAATGTATCATCATTGAAGAATTAGGTTTGCTTAGCTCTCTTGGACTTTCAGAGATTTCACTTCTCTAAAGTCCTGGTCAAATTGTTGAAAAAAATCTGAATATGTGATGTTAGTGCAATTGATATCTCTCAAAAACTGCTGAAAATCAAGTCTTAAAAATTTATTTTATATGAATGAAATTTGATTCCTCTTTCAAATGATACAAAATTCAGCCTCCTTGGGATTGCTAGTAATGAGATATAGAAATCTGCAATGTTTGTAAAAGTTATAGATTTCTGGTGCCTAAAGTTGATCATGTGATGAATATTAATCACTATGTATTGAAATACAATGCTACCTGATTGTAGGTGCATTCAGAGGCTTATGGACTGTACATATATATAATTAATATTCTTCACCTGGATATATAAGAGCCAAATTTCATGTGCACCCACACATATCTATCTATCTATATATATATATATATATAAATCTGAACTTATTTATAAATGGAACTTTGTGTGTGTGTATCCGTTACCTATAGACTCCGAAACGGCTGAACCAATTTTCTTGAAAACTTATGCAGTTGTACTATAAGTGTCTGTGAGTGTTCTTAGCTAGGTTTTGTGTCAAGGTACCCCCGATAAATATTGAAAATTGATAATCGAAAAAATCGAGTTAAAGAAGGAGTGGTCCAATTTTAATCAAATTTGATACACTCATAGACAAAGACATAAGAAACGATATTCAAAAGTTTCAAGGTTGCAGTTCTTACAATAGTGCAGAAAATCGATTTTATATATTTATATATATATAAGGCAAGATGTTTGTGTGTGTGTGTCTGTTTATCTGTCTGTATGTCCTTTATACAAATCCACAATTTTTATCCGATTCTCACCAAACTTCACACAAATATTCTTTAGGCTGAGTCTGAGCTCCAGGACCATGGATTAGTTTTAAAGCTTTCATTACATCCGAGCAATGCCGGGCTATACTGCTAGTGTGTGTATGTGTGTGTATATATATATATATAGGTGCACATGAACTTTTGGTTCTTCAGGCCCTTAAATTTCTCAATCATTAGTCATAGTTGCTTGTTTGAGCTTAACAGCAGCCTAACAGCTTTTCCAAAAGATAATTCATTTGTGTCTATTTGATATAATCCATTATACCCAAATGATAAAAGTTGTAGACTTTCACAAGGATAAAATAAAAATGACCTGTACAAAGTAGAGTGAATAAACATTTTCTGTTATTTGTATTATTTTTTGCATTTAAAGTTATATTTATGAAAAACTCCAAGAAATAGTTTCAACTAAAATTTTCTTAGTTCAAATTATTACCTAAATTTTAGAAACAAAATGTCATACATTTTTAATTGCCTAGTATAAAACTATGTTGTTAATTATAACGTCACTTTATTGCTTTATAATCAGAGAATTTTCTGCAGAATGTGTTGTTAATTACATTTATTTGCAATTTCATTTTGTTTATTATTTTTTCTGACTGTATTATTATTACTTACAAAAATTAATATTTGTTTAGAATAATGATAATTATAATAAAGGAAATTACAATTTGAATGCATCAAGCAATTCTGTTAACTGATGTTAATTGAGATTATCCTAACATTCGTAATCTTTGATCATCTTCCAATTGTGTTCTATAAATTTTTTTACTGTAGAAATGATTAATTGTGAACTTTAGAAAAAATGCAATTTCTAGACAATCATTTTATAAAATATTTGATATGTCCTCATTTCATAACAACAAAATATTGATAATTTTTTTTAACATTTTTCATACTAGATCAGGCTTTATGAATCACTTCTAGTTATAAACAAGTGTTTTTGTTTTTTATTGCAATTTCAGGTATGTTTGGGAGCATCTGGACATTGGTTATGTACAAGGAATGTGTGACCTTGTTGCTCCCTTGTTGGTTATCTTTGATGACGGTAACTTTTATCTTTACAATTGTTTTGTTGGGGTTTTTGAATGCTGTCCTTCCTGATATCTCATGCAAGAAATCTTATTTGTTTGCACCCATCTCCTTTCTAAGTATTATGTGACACAAGTGGAACAAGTAAAACTGTAAAGACATCTGACAATGGGATAGTTGGATTTATGCCTTTTCCAAGGATGTCAGTGCAAAGTGAACCCAAATTATTGTGATCACAATCTGAACCCTGTTCAATGATTCCATTCTCTATAATGATTACACCATGTTACCTCACCCTGTTTATTAATTATTTTTGTTTGATTAAAGAAACTTTATAAAGTTGAAGTGTGTTGAATATATAAAGTGGCATATCGTGTTTCTTGGTCATGATTCTTCTTAATCAGAGTAAGAACTTTTCAGCAGCCACACCTCCCTTGTATGATGCTACACAGGCATAAGATAACCAAATATTATAGTTCTCTAATTTTTTTTCAACTAATATTACTCATGTGTAGTGGTGTATCATTTTATTTATCTGAATGAATCGTTGATCTGGATCTAATACAAGTGGCTTGTATCCAAACGATTTTCATAACTCCCTCTTGACTTGAAATCAAATGAAGTTGATAACTGTTTGGAAAGTGAGATGATAGGAAATTTTGATAACCAATTGATACAAATGAATCTTGCCTCTAGTTTTATTTTCATCTCGTCACATAAAAATTTCAAGGCCTTCAATTGAATCAGAACTAATTTTAAAGAGTTTACCATATGTTTTTCATTTTTACCTTTTTTATATTTAAAATCTGAGCATTTAGACATTCGCCATTGCCAAAATAAGTGTAATGATTAAGCAAACAAATCATTAGCAAGTGTTTTATTTTCTCCTCTTACAGAGGCTCTTACATACAGTTGTTTCTGTGAATTAATGAAGCGGATGGCTTACAATTTTCCTCATGGTGGAGCCATGGATAACCACTTTGCAAATATGCGCTCTTTGATACAGGTGAGATAAACTTTTGTGATAGATGAAAATTTTGTCTTTTATAACATCCTTCCCCATCCTCCTCCATTTATTAACTTAAAAAATTAACTGAATCTCACACATTGAATATTTTTCAGATTCTTGATTCTGAATTGTTTGAGCATATGCACCAGAATGGAGACTATACTCATTTCTACTTTTGTTACCGATGGTTCCTCTTGGATTTTAAAAGAGGTTAGTGAATTTCCTCTCTTGATTTGTTTTTATATATATATATATATATATATATACACACACTGTTAAAATCATCTGTGATTATTTTCTTATTGTTCGTTACAAACTGCTGAAAGTGAGTTTTGACCCTTCCAAAATGAAACCTTAGACTAAAGTTAATCTAGCCTAACAAACCTGTTTATTGTGCATTGACAGAGGAAAATTTAAAAAAAAAAAATTAATGATAATTTAAGTATTATTTTAAACTTTTAAAAAATTGTTGATATATATTTTAAACATGTTGAATATATTTTGATTATTTTTTTTTTGTGTGTGTTTATTTATTTTTAGAATTGGTTTATGAAGATGTGTTTTGTGTATGGGAGACAATTTGGGCTGCAAAACATATCAGCTCAGCGCACTTTGTTCTCTTCATTGCTCTGGCCTTAGTTGAGTACTATCGTGACATTATCCTTGACAACAACATGGACTTTACTGATATCATAAAATTTTTCAATGGTAAGACTTTAAGTATTGACATTTGAATTGATTTTTGCCATCAAAGAATTAAAGTATAATTGAATACCAGAAATACATAATGATTATTTAATTCGTAATATATATATATATATATATAACACTCACCAAAAGTCTATAAGTTGATTTTCATAATTTCCTTTTATAATCTTTTCTGAACTCAAAACAGTTGAATACAGGGTAAAGTGACAACAATCCTCTTATATCAAAAGATTGCCATTGAGATGTGTTCATTGCTAATTGCTGGAAGACACTGTGAAATGCAAGTCAATGTTTTCACAATAAAATTATGTCTGAATAGGGAGAGGGTTGATATTTTAATCTTTACTTATAGCTCAATTGACTTCATTGTTATCATTTATTCTGATATGCAGAAATGCAAACGATAGCTCACATTATGTGTATGTGTTGTTTTTATGTTTTTGCAGAAATGGCAGAAAGGCACAACGCCAAGCAAGTGTTGAAAATTAGTCGAGAATTGGTCCTTCGGATACAGACTTTGATTGAAAACAAATAATATTTTGCTTCTTTCTGCTGCTGCCCACCAGCCATTTCTCCTATCCCCCCCACTACCCATAATCATTCTGTATTTCCCACGATTGATAATACCCACCTTTCTTTGAACCTATTGTCTATATTTCCTACCTTCCACCTGTCCAGTTATGTCTGCATATTTTGCATGTGTGCAGCTTTGAAAGAGCAGTTCTTTACTGCTAATGTTACCCAAGTTCTTTTGACCCATTGTGATGTCATTTGCCCACTTGTGTCACTAATTTGCCAGGAGGTGGCAGCCTCAGTCAGAACTTTCGTATTTTTCTTCTGTTGTATAAAATAAAACAAATAAAGGGATGACTGAAAGAAAACCAAGAAAATTGAAAAGTGTAAAGATGTGTATGCGTGCATTTGAATTGACCTCTATTCACATGTATGCATACGTACAGAAAAATGTAAATCAACTATTTTGTAGCTAATAAACTAATTTGTGAATACGTTTTTGCCATGAACAAAAGAGAGAGGGAAGGAACATGTGGACCTTCATGTGTGCCAAGCCGAGGGTGGAGGTTTTAATAGCCTCACATCTCTGGCCACAGTGAACTCCCATGGACATTGTCTTTGTAAGCACGCACACATACTGACTGTGTAGACTTGTCACACACCATACAGCATAAAAAATGAATATGTAGAAAAAGAAAACTTGTACATAGTCTTTCTTTTGCACACACACACACACACACACACACACACACACACATATATATATTTTAGAACATGTATAAATTTTTTTAATCCACTACAAATTGTACATTTTGTTTCAACATTGAAATTACAATGTCTTATCAGGTGGCATGGAAAGGAATGGAAAGCCTCTTTTCTTATATTTGGCGAGTTGTGTGTGGGATGTTGGTGGGGATTAGCGATAAGGAAATAAGTCTTGTAAATTGTCAGAATTATCAGTTAGAATTTTGAAGAAAGTGGGGTGGGTAGTGAATATAGTTGATTAATGAAAGTGTCAGAAATTTTGTCGACAGATTTAACATAAGAAGATGGGATGTAGTTTTTATGGCTTCATGACTAGACTTTATTCTTTGGATTTATTAGAGGAGCAGAGTAGGGGAGTGTAAAGGGTGGAGAGGGATGGGATGGGATTGGACCTATCTTTAATGTTTATTTGTACAACTATAGAATATTTTTGTATTTAAGCACAGTTTTTATAATTAATTTAATTTTGTATATTTAGTCTTTTATTTAAGGCTATATATACAAAATTAGATTAATTTCCATTCCTTTCCACACCACCTGATGAGACATTGTCAAAACAAAATTTACAATTTGTACTGGATTAAAAAATTTGTACATGTTCTAAAATATAATTTATGATAAATATTCATAGCTCTATATTATATATCGAGCACTGTTTTAAATTAATGTTTTGGACGTTGTAAAATTTTTCTTCACTCGGAGATATATATATATATATATATATATATATATATATATATTGTGAGGTCCATTGTTACCTGTGATTTGCACAGAGCTTCAAAATCTTGTGACTGCAAAAGATTCACTTCTCTAGTTTCTATTTGAATTCTTTGGTCCATTGTTGTAACCACTGAAGGCATTGAATAGCTTTAGAGAAGTGTTTTATTTCTTTTCAGTCAGGTCTTAGTAGCCAAAATATCAACATTGTAACAAGACAGACTATAAATTAGAGTCTAATATTTTATCTGAACCAGCAATGGTCATAAATAGCTGTTGATGAGTAAATACCAGCTTCTTTGGAAATGTCTGCATAAATTTCTGATGATGTATCTCAAACACTGTTGTCATTACTTCTTCGCCAGTGTTCAATATTTTATTCTTGAGAATTTATCAAGAGAGTAGCTGCATTTAATGGAGGGGAAAACAAAAAGGCAGTCCTGCATCGTATTGTGCCCAATAAAAACCCTGGCAGTACCCCATAAAAACCCCGGCAATATTTTAAAAGCAAACTCTATCTGCTTGTTTCTCTGGATTTCCCAACAAAACTCTCCAGCACATGCGCCATTGTTTGGATTGATAATTTTACAATCATCTCTTGTACTTTCTTTTAACCTTGCACTATAGTCTGCATTTTCAATTCTTCAATATATAATACTCCATTATAAAGTATATCTTGTACTGTGCTGATCATATATCGTCTTTAAGTAATCTATTTAATTTCTACCCAACAACTAATTAGTTAAGGAAAATCCAAGAATATTGTATCATCAGAAGCCTTTATTCTGGAAATTTCCACTGCAGCTCAATGTTTCTCATTAACCAAAAAAAAACACCAAAAAAAAAAAACACATGAATTATTTAAAAATATTCTCAGTTGTTTAACTTAAAAATTGATTTAGATTCTATTTTTGAAAATAAAACCAGATACCCGCTCAGGATATACATACTTGTCCATAATAACCACAGTTATTAATAATCTTTGTATGATGGTTGTTGTATAATTTGCCTATATATATATATATATATATATATATATATATATATAATTTGTGTGTCTATACTCAGCTTTTGTCATTTTATTGCTTTGTCCTTTGATGGCTTTTCTCGTTTATTCCAAATAAACATTTTTCTTTTCTTTTTAATGAAGAGCACTGAACAAATAGGGCACACAGAGCCTCTTTTTCTTTTTAAGAAAAAATGTTTCTGAAACGGAATGGAAGTAACAGTGATTTAAATCTTTATTTAACTGCCAAATACTCTACAATTTAGCAGTCAACTTGTGATAGTCATTGTCACTTGTATCACAGGAAATAATATTTAACATTATTGCTGAGAGAGAGAGAGATAAAAAGAAGAAAAGATTGTATTTACTCTTCAAATTGTTCATAAGCTATTCTATTCTAAAAGCAATTTCTTTTTAATTAGCGTCTTGCGCCATATCTTTTCCCATAATTGCAACGCATCTTTTTCGTAGTTTATTATTGAATCTCTTTATTGCATTTTCTGTTTGGTCATTATTTTCAATATAAATGTCAATTCAACTTGAAAACTGCACTTATCTGAAGCATTATCTTGCAATGTTAAAAGCCTAATTCAAGTCCAATTTTAAAGCAAGGAGTCATTGTCTTCATCTTACAACTCATCCTGAGTAACAAAGAGCAACAAAATCAATTTTTTTTTCTTTTATCAATTATTATGTCATTATCAAAAATAAGAAATTAGTTTTGGTGGAAAGAACATTTGATATTTTCTAGTCAGACATTAAGTCTCTTAATTCTTTATGAACTATCAGTAAGTTTTTAATATTTTTGTTTTTGTGATTTGACATTTAATCTTTGAGATTTCTTGAAAGTTGAGTTTTGGCATCTTCTTCTTTCCCATGAAGATATTTCTCACTTATTATTTCTAATACTCTACACATCTTAGTTCTTTTCAATTGAAACTATTTGAAAAGAAAAATAATTCGGTTATTATAGAAATATTTTCTGAAGTCTATTGTTAAACAAAACGTTTTACTCTTTTTATAATTTTCTCTTATTCTCTAAAATTTAATTTCCATTCATTTCCTTCTTTTATTTTTTTAACTACTCGCTAATTCTTTCCATCACGTCTTTAATGTACATCACTGATATTCTTCAGCTGTTTTTACCAGGATCTGGTTGGACTGAATCCTTTTCGTTTCGATATAACTCAACACATTGAAGACATTCACTGGTGGTAGAAGATTAGCAATTTCATCTTGTGTTGGTTTTCATTCTCAGAAGGAAGTCATTAAATAGCAAAACCAATGAATTAATTTCACCTTCCCTTAAATATTCTACTTTTTCTTTCTTTGTCTATTGCTTTATTTGGAAACTTTACACTGAGTCTTGTCTGGCCAATATGTATAACTACTTCTGAAATGAGGTTAGGACTAGTTTATTCTAATTTAAACTGTTAACTTTGAAGTTAGTAAAGTTGAGAATTTTGTTTATAATTCCTTAAGTAATCAATTAAGTTTTAACTATAAACTGATGGTGGCTTATATGGTTTGATATTTACAAAACATCATTTGTTGTTTATTGAGATTTTATGGTTTTTTTATGTCATAATTTGTTTATGGCTTCATTATACCATAATGTCGTACAGTCTGAAATATTTTTTGACTTTGAATAACCAGCAAAAGTTGACAAGTTGTAAAAATCAAATCAATCAATATCTTTCGTTATCTTTGGTGTTTTTGTTAATATTTCTTTGCTAATACAAACAAAATAACCTATGAAGAAAACATTAATTATTGTATAATGAAAACAGGTCTATGTGAACAGCTCCAGAATATTCAGCTTCTTTTATCTAATCTACATTCAGTATTAAAATACCTTAAAATTAAGTACATTGTGTAAAAACTGTATAAGAAGCCTTCCTTATTGTATTTATGAAGGAAAAAATATTAGTTATTTGATAAGAATTTCCACTGCCCTGCCACCTTATTCTTCACGGGTACCTCCTCTTGTTTCTTGAGACAAGTCCAAATAAAATGTGTTGCTTGCTCAGATCCTTTATGAGTCCCTATGGTTACAGTGGTTCTATAATTGAAACAGTTCGATCTTTGAAAGATATGAATTCTTGAACATTAAGATATTTTAATATTGGCTGACTTTTTATCAGTAATCAAATATCAGCACTAATAATACAATATTTGTAAGCTTCATTCTATAATCACTGCAAAGCTCACTTATATTGTCATAGAATTTTTCCGTTATAATAAAAACTGTTCCCAATATTCTCCCGGTGATATATATAAATGGATGACATTGTCATATAAGTTAGAGTAAATAAATAAATGAGATATAGAAAATAAAAAAATATTTTTTTTTTTTTTAAGAAATGTATTTACAGAAAGTTGTCAAATATCAACTTGTTTATTCTTTAATATAATAATTAATAATTAATAATTCTTTGTTATTCTTTAATATTCTCCTGATAATCCACTTTTCAGAATTTCTTACTCATTTTGATTTGAACTTTGACTGTTTAAGATATGTGGCTTCTAAAATGGTTTTTAATCATTCACGATTAAAGCTTTGCATCAGTTTTCCATTTAGCTTTTATGTTGCACCATAAAAACTGCTTTTCAACAAATCTAGTAACCCTTGCTGTTTACCTTTAAATAGCTCTACTATTTTTATGTTTTTGACTTAAGCGTTTGTATCTTTCAAATCTTGTTTGGTTTAGTAGCCTTAGAACAAATCTTCACCAAAGTCAGTAAATTTGTCTATTTGTAAATTCTCTAGTAGGCAAAGAAGTTGATTGAAATCAATTCTACAGCTGGATATTTGAAGAACTTTCTCCTTCTTTTAATTTCTGTTTTCATACTTAAAACTGTGCCTCGTTTTTAGGCTTTAAGTTTTTATTTTCATGCAAATGATTAGATTATGACAACCAGTGATGTTTGTAGAACAACACAGTTCAGAGTTAAAAATTAGCACCCATTTCTCTAATTATTCTTTTGGTTTTACAAATTCTTGACAGCCAGAAATTTTAATTTTAATAAAAATTTCAGATATAAAAATAAACCCACTTTTGTACTTGAAATGCTTATTAGAAATAAGACCTTTTAATCTACCAAGATTTCTTATACAAAAGTTTGCATATAAAAGAAATATTTTCTTTTGAAACACTCTGTATTACCCACATACTTTTTGTTTTATACAGATATATACACAATTATTAGATTTGATGAGTCTTTTTTTGTCTTTCTGTGATAATGTTCATAGATCCAAGTAAATTAAACAAATCAAATATTTACAACTGGCCAACCATTTTGTGCTTCATAGACTTCTTGTCAGTTTAATCAGTTATTTGGGAAGATCTATGCCCCTCCCCAACACTCTCCGTCTACTGCTTTTTCTGACCCAAATCAAAACTAAACCTAGCCTAAAAAATAATGTTTATCTTTAATTTACTTGCAGTAAAACTCTTTTCCATCTGGCTATTTTGTAGTTGTTTATCAATAACTCATTCATTTCTTTATTAAAGATACTCAGTTATAACCTGTTTGTAGTTTGTCAATCTGATGTCTTTGTTTCTTCAATGACATTTTTTACTTTTCTTCAGCTGACTTTATTCCTCATTGGAGATCTTCTATAGATCCTCAGAAAATAACAATGAACAGCCTGCCGCCTGTTATTATTTGCAGCAGAAGCAGCAATAGTATTATTGCTGAAAGGCAGAAGTAATTACTAGTAGCCAAATAACAATTCTCCTCCAGCAATAAACCTCCACTCCCCATCCACCTTCTACATGTTACTTTCCAGACTAGTTTTATAAACAAAACAAAACCACAACATAGATATGGCTAATTTAAACATGCTTCTTATTTCCAATTTACCACCCATAGAACTAAAATTCCATTTTAAGCTGATTATTGTACAAGCCTGATTTTCTTTAAATCTAATGTGACTTTTATATCATTGTATGTTTTGAAAGTAGTCAATGCTAAGAAACACTCTTTTCTTTATAGACATGCATATACATTTTTTTACTGTATGGTTACCTTCATTATTTTATTGATTAGCCTATCCTGTTAGTAGAAATTTATTTTCTTTTTTGAAAACAATCTTATTTCGTTGAATTATTTGTTATATTTCTATTTGTTGTTTGTGAAATAAAACTTAAATGTTTTTTCAGTCTCAGAGTGAAAGCAAGATAGAGAAAAAGTTTAAATGTTTTGCCATGTCCGTCTATGAATTCACTATCTTGTGTGAGTGTAATTACTTAAGAGCAGTCAAATATGTCAAACAAAGCAACTTGTCTCTCACAAATCTACTGCAAAGAGCAAGCACACACACACACACACACACGCACACACACAGTGGACATTTTGCTGAAACCAAAGAGTGTGTCCCCTTTCAAAAAAGTATCACAAACAAAAAGGCTTTTAGAAAAAAGATAAAATAACAAAGAAGAAAAACAAATTCTGAGTTTTCCTCTCCACAAAAGAGAAAGATTGAATAGATTTAGCCAGACAACATTTTCTTTTTCAATTTTACAAAGAAACTACTCTAAAATGAAAAGGAATGTTTCCCCTCACAAAACCGACTAGTTCTGGTTAACGTGAGGGATTTCCTTATTAACATTTCACATTAGGAACTCTCATTTAAAAATACAAAAAATATTAAAACTTGGTTGATTTGAGTTGATCACAAAACAGTTTTGTTTCACAGCTGCATAAATAAAATAAAATCTGTGTCACTATATATATATATATATATCTGTGTGTGGTGTAGCAATATATTGATTTAATTGCATTCACACTAATGCCCTTGGGAAAGGCATAAATCTTTCTTTTTCCCCCCCCTTCTAACTATGGATAAAATAGTAAGGTAGATTGGGCTCTTTAGCCTTGGTAAAACAGCCAGTCTAGGAGAGGGATAACTGTGAATTCAACCCCCACTCCCCGCCGGCAGCGTAAGGTTCATTACTCCCTAGGTTCTGGCACACTTGACCAAGACCTGGATCCAGTAATAAAAAAGTAGTTTATATATACTCAGATTTATGACAGTGAAAATTAAGAGCCAGTTACTAATTTTAAATAATAAAAAAAAATGTCCAAAGTCCAATCTATGATTTATTTTAGAACGTTAAATTGTTAATACGATTGAAATGCCTGCTGGTTGATAAGGGGAGATAATTGTTGTCAATTAATTAAGAAGGGGGAATAAATGCGCCTCGTTTCTGTTTCATTGCGCTTCAGTAATTTGCTAACAATATAAGTATTCGATGTCATGCTTAACTCTTAGAAGACTTTGTTGTGAAAATTGTATTTAAGGCAAATTAATTTTTTTGTTTTAGAGAAAACATTAGAAAAGTCACTAGTGTCAAATTTCTTTTTATTGTCATTCACACATATTTACATTTATTGGCCTACAAGAAATCTGCAATGAGAATGTGTGATCTATAGGCAGTTTTTAATTCTTCTGGGTCCAGTAATTGTCCCTTTGTCAAACCTTCCACAAAGAGAAGAATACTTTTTTAGGGCAAGTGATCGTTATAACCTAAAAATATATATCCAGCTTCCATAATCTCAACTTTTGTTTTACTTTGTGATGCTCCCTAAAAACAAGTAAAATATTATAATATATCCTCAATATTAAAAAGTATATTTTTTCCTCTTTATTTAAGTTTTGTCAGCTGTCAGGAATTTTTAAAAAAAAAAACATCTTGTGTGAAAAATTATTAATAATAAAAATTTTGGTGTTGTCAAAAAAAAAATATATCAATTTTTAATTTCTTGCAGAATATCTCGATAGTTTAGACCTGAAATTGTGATGAATCCTTATTTGGGAATCCGTATAGCTTCTAGGAGTGGAGAGAGCCGATGTAGGAGGGGGGAGTCCTTCAGCCTCTTTGTCATTTCTTACTGATATGGTTCACTGAATGACATGAAAACGGGATTTTATATAAGAATGTTCTTAATTCAACACTGACCCAAGGTGGGTGGGGGGACAAAAGAGGACAATTGTTTTCGTTTGAATGCTGATTGTGTGATGATTACTATGACATTTACTGTTGTTTTATTCTTATTCTTGTCATTACTAAAACTATATGAGACTGTTTGACCCCCCCACTGCTGTACTGACTGTGATCTGTATTGTAATATTTCTGTATAAAAAGTACACAAGGATTTGTGTCTGTACTCAACTGCTAGACCCAATGTCATTTGACTGGGAAAAATCAAAATAAAATATAGACAAGCACATCAAAAAGTTGGTCTTTTTTTGTTTGTTTATTTAAAATTATTTTTTTTTGTGAAATACATTAAGACAGTTTTTAATCATTTATTTCTTGACAAAAACCAAAATTTCCAGTTTGGTCAACAAAGAGAAATGTAAAAAGATATTTTAAGCTCACAAGTTTTTCAGTAAACACTGCCATATTTAATATTCTGTATGTGTTGGAACCCCCTCTATCTTTTGCCACACTTGCTCTACATAAACATCCTATGCTTTTGGAATCAGGATGATTCCCGGATTGAACATCCAGCATTGGGGTAACACAAAAATTTTGAACTTAACTCTTTTTTTTTTTTTTTTTTTTAAATATCTCCAAAACTTTGAATTGAAGAAATCAATTTTACATCTTCAACATGCCAAGGAACCTGAGTCAAAGTGAAAGATTTTGTGAGATGAGGTTTTGAAATTCTGCAGAGTTTGTGATTTGAAGAAGTGAGCTCAATCGAAGTTCCATGGTGTTTGGGATCTGAAGAACTCAATTTTCAGCCCAAATTAGACTTCTGGATAAAATTGGATTTACAACCCAAATCAGAGTTAGTGAGGTTTTGCAGTTTCATAAATTAGATCAATTTTTTTTTTTTTTTAAATTTACAATTTGTTCAGTCAGAATAGCAATGGTCTTTGGATTGTTTTTACAACAGTGCAAAGAATTCAGAAAGAGTTGGATGATATATGCAGTCATCATCATGATGTTTGGAGTGATCACTAGTGATGGCGACATTATCCCTCCATTTATCTTTCCACAGGGCCTCAAATTCAACATGGAGATCTACATCAAATACGTTGAGGAGGTAATGCTGCCCTAGGGCAAGAGGGTGACTACTGGGAGACCCTATATCTAGAAACAGTACTCTGCACCATGCCACACAAGCAGGAGAACCCAATCATGACTGACAGACAATTTCTGGGACCACATCACCCCTTACATCTGGCCACCTAACTCCCCAGACTGCAACCCCCCACCCCTTGATTATGTGTGAAGCACAGTTGAGTGAGAAACCAACAAAACTCCTTGTAATGCCAAAGATGAAATGAAAGCAAGGATTATGGCAACATTTACCAACTTAAACAAGAAGTCTGTTCAGAAGAGTTGCAGGAGATTCCAAAATTGAAGCCAATAACAATTTTATTGAATAGATTTACTCTTTAGTATTTAAAAATATTTTTATCTAATTTTGATAAATATATCTGTTAAAAGGAACTGTCAGTGTTATTTTTATTTTTGTATAATTTAGACAATTTTCCATCATGTGTTAACTTAAGATAATAAAAAAAAGTTTGGTAGACTATAAAAAGGTTATTTATTTCATAACCCCCATTTAATCAGAAGACTCATGTAACCTTTTCCTGCTCTGCACACACAACTTTATCCTTAATATCAGCTCAGGAGCCGACATTAGCCAAGAACTCTTTCGTTTGCTAGCTGAAATAAGGAGTGCAATTTTCTTTTCTTTTGGAGCACTTATAATTTGTTACTAGAACTTGTAATCCAATGGAAAATATCAGTCTTAAATATTGATTTAATATTAATAGAAATGACTACAAAATAAGTACATTTCTGAACTGATCTTTAAGAACAATTTTTAAATTGAAAGAAAAAACTTTACATTTGGAAAAGAAGGCTTTAAGCTTTAAGCTTTCTTATTGAATACAATTTTTTTGGTGCCTCAATGTGGTGTAATGGTCAGCAAGTTTGTCTAGTTGGAACCTATTACAAGTGAGTAGTTAGTTCAATTCTCAATGAGTACCCCCATACTTTTGACCTTGTGTCATGTCTAAGCGGCACTTAGAAAATCAACATTACGCATTTTCTTAATTTCTTTTTATCTTTCTGACTTTTAATCATAGCCACTCTTAAGAGAAAAAGGATAAATAGGAGAAAACAGCCTGAAAATTCTTTGCAATGCAACAACCAATAATTGTAAGACTTTCTTATTAGTTAATTTTTTTTTTTTTAATTGAAATTTTATTCCAATATTGAAAATAATATAATGGGGGTTTTAGGCACACAAGAGGAGAAAAATTTTTACTCTATGTGAATTTAAATAGGAAAAGTCATTTACAAGAAAGGTATAATGGTTTGCTCAAAACATTCTTTTGATTGTCTAATGAAACTGAAACTGGCTAAAGAGATAATGTCTATATTAAATTATAATATACAAGTAATAAAGTCAAAAAACGTCTTTAGAGAGGCACAGTGATAGTTCTTCCCCACATGGCTTTACCAGATTCACCAAGGTGCTGTAAGATGGCATTGCTAGACAGCTATAAAAAAAAAACATACTCTCCATTTTTTTTTTTTTTTTCTCTCTTTTCTTTCTAAAATGCAGCTTAAGTAGAATCGGTATGTGACCTGTCCCCAGCATCTTTCCTTGTTTGACTGAAATTTTTCACACACACAATTCCTAAATTTTAATGTATTCTTTCTTTTATATACACATTCATACATTCTCTGTTCTTTGTTAATCAGCTATTTGTTATATAAAAATGCATGAAAATATAGCCTTGCTGAAATTCCCTTTGCTTTTACCTCTGCAAATAATGATGAGCCATCATTTACATCTGTAAATTTTGTTTGACAATGCTTTTAGGCCAACTAGGAGCCATGTCACTAGAAGGTCAAACATAGCAGGCATGAAGGAGGCCAAAGGATTTGTTTTTGTAGTGACAATGTGATGAAATCTTGTGCATCTCTTTGAAGTTGGTTTCAGGACAAATTGGTAAATTTTGGTTGTTCTCAGCTGCAAAAGTTTATTTTTTTGAGATGGTCACACGGCCGAGAAAACAAGTATCCCAGTGACACACGCACGAACAGTGTTCATCACTAGACACCAACCTTGGTTATATTTGGTCCCGTAGGATCACTCAGAAAACATGTCAAATTATCATGAGCTTGAATTTCTTACTTCTGATTGGTGGAAAAATCTAGAGGGAGGATTTTCATTCTGAAGGATTTTTTTTTTACAGTATTTGAATTTTGTAAGAGGCAAACAATTGTAATTCTTTTACATACATTTTTATATTTTCCTATCAAAAGGGATGCAATATACCCTTTTTAGTTTATTGCAGGACAAAATTTAATTATACATTTTTTATGTTTTGATTTTAACAGTTTTTTAAAAGGATATTTACTTAGTGATTAATTTGTAAAAATGTATTTTTGAAGACCTAGAGTCAAAAAGATTTTGTATATATTTAATAATAAATACATTCAAGTATTTTTATATATATTTATAATTTTTCTCACCACAATCTATTGTACATCTTTAAAAGTCTACCATTTGTCTGTGCATGGGATATTGCTGCCACATATGATTTGGTGCTTCTGCTATGTATCTAGAGATTCCAAAGAATCTGCAGTGTTATAACCTGTCATCTTAAGTTAAATCCAGAACTAGATTGGTGAATAGATTTCATCATTTTACATTTGAAATTGTTAAATGTAACTGCAAGTTTTATACTATCTGTTTCTTGCATTTATGGAACTCTCTTCTGGCCTCTTGTAAGATATGATTTTGTTTTCCCTGTAAACAAATAGGAAAATAGAGAACATTCCCTCTCTTATCTAAAACTTTACCTAAAGTGCAGAAGCACATGACTCGTAATGAGTACATGAAATTTAAAAGAACAAACATTTTTTTACAAAACTTTAAAACAATATATTAAATTTAAATATTTTACAAGATGGGTTTGCGCAAAAATTTCCTTTTGTTCTTTAATTAAAAAAATAAAGCAGGATAATATATCAAAATATATAAAAATGCACACATGATTTTAAAAGATTTCAAAATAATCCTTGAAAATTTTTTAAAAATACTTCAAAAAGGTAATACAAAATTTGAATAAGGTAAATCTTTTAAAGAGAAAGGTGCTAAAAAGTTTTAAAATGAATTTTGATAAATAAAAAAGCTTTAATTTTAGCTTTAATTGAAAGCTAAATAATTTGCTATTTCCAGTAAACAAAATACTCTGGTGTATTTTAAACAGAAATTATTTTCACTGGAATATAAAATTTTAAAATTAAAAAACTTTCAGTTTTTTGGACAATTTTTGAATGATCAGCAAATTTGTAAACAAACGTTAAGTCTCAGTTTTAAAAATCTTGCAAAAACAAAATATACATCTGTGACATGTTATTTTTTAGAAAATTAACAAATTTCAAGTTAAATTAATTTGAATTACACAATTATTACATGTTTATAGCATGAAACTTAGAATAAAAGTATTTCATAATCATAGAGCATTGATCTTTCTGACCTTTGAAGTAAGTGATTGCTGTGTGATAAGCTAAGTATGGTTGACCAGAATTGACATAATTGTCCAATTTTTTTTCTTCAGACTATAATGTCCTTAATATATATATATATATTTTAAAAGCTTATGTAATTAAAAAATGTCATAGTTTAATTGCATTTTTTTTTACTATTTGAAGCAAATTTTCAGAAAAATAGCCAACTGTCTGAAAAAAATAATAGATAATTTACATTCATCAAGGAGTCCTGTGTTTAACTAATAAAACAAATTTTCAATAAAAAATTTAATTTCTTGAAATTTCAGGAATTTACATGGAAGGGGTGGTTAACAGATGTAAAAAAAAAAACAACAAAACGATTTTACCAAGATTTTCTAAAAATAATAATTTCAAAAATAATTTCATTCATTTGTATATAAGTTCTGAAAGTTTCATTAAAACCCAACAATTATTTGATTTTTGCAAGAATTTCCAAATTAATGTGTTTTTATCAGAAAAGAATGAGCTCTGTAATATTAGATTATCCAAAGTAAAATCTGGTATGATTTGGTTACACACTGACGAAAAAAAGCAAGATTTTTTTACCAAACTTTCGAACTTGTTAGAAGGATTAAAAATTTAAAAATAATGAAAATTTACTTTGATCTTTCCTTTTAATAATAACAGAAACATTTTGACGGGAAATTTTTTTTTTTTAGTTTGAGATCTTTTTCTTCATACTTTGGTGTTTTTTTTGGTTTTTTTTTCAGCAAAAAATTACAGCAAATTAGTGGAGTTACCTACCTTAAACCAATGGGGATTTCAAATTATTTTAACATTAATAATACCTCAATTTCTCATAATATTCAACTTTTTTTTTCTTTTTTTTTTTTAAATCATATCACCCCAAGCAAGGCGATAATGCCACTGATGGGCAGGGGGCTACGTAAGGGTAAAAAGAATGGAAAAGAGAAAGCCGGAAACCACATCCTAAACAGGGAACAAGAGATGAGCCTCTTCACCTGTTCAATAGATGTGGGTGGAGTGTGAACCGGGCGATAGTTTAGTCTATCTACTCCAATTGAAAAAAAATAAAGAAAAGAGTGAAAAGATTGGAAAAGAGAAAAAGCTGCTTTAAAGATGTTGACATGTGATGACAGATTGATATTTATCTAATGTTGTTCTATAGAGGCTTTAACCATAAAAAATAACTGAAAATGAATGACTTTTATATGATTTTTAAGTACTCAGTAATCTTAAAAATTTAAAAAAGTATTTTCCGTAATCTAATGTGGTAAATTTGTTTTGTTCCCCGAAGCCCCCCCCCCCCCAATCCCTCCAACACATGAAGTTATATATTTTAATATCAAACCAAACTTTTAGTTGGAAGGATATCATCATGAACAGAACTCATTGTCGAGTATTGGGGTACTGATCGGCATTTTTTCAGTAGCGACCCCCGACGGCTGAAAGGAACATACATGCACCCTACATGTTCACTGATGCACCCCACTTTTTCACAGGTGACCATAGACCGACGCGGAAAAAGAACACCTAATGGAAGAATGAATTCTTCACTGGCGACCCCCGAAAGTCCAAGGAACACGTATCCATCTTTTTCACTGGCAAACCCCGACGCGGAAAAAGAACACCTTGTGGTACTCACGTACACACCTGTACGTTCACACCCACATATGCATTCACGCATATTATATTTCGTGTTTTACACCTACGCAATTTCTACTGTCGGGCGTGTTTTCATTCTTGAAACGCGCGGTAATCATTTATCACGTGTATCTTTCCCGTGCAGTTTGGTTTGGTATTTAACCAGCGGGCACACGTGATTCTGGCAGGTGGGCGTCTGCTATCAGCCGGCAATAGTGGATTAACGTACAGCAGTTTCCCAACTCATGGGGAGACCCTCTGCTATCCAATATGGCAGAGGTACCTTGTTTTCTCACACACCCGCAATAATTGCAGGTAGCAATTAGGCGTCAGTTTTATTTCGAACACACACATGTATGTTGTTCACACAAACTCGAACATTTCAATTCAAGAATTTGGATGAATATAAAAACGACTGGTGTTCTTAGCCCAGACAGTTGGGTCCACAAACTGATCGAAGCAAGTGTGCACAATGCCCAAATCAAGCACACATATTTTTTCCGCTTAAATGCAATCACAAACATAAAAATATTATTTTGAACTCTTAGATATTCTGTCAGGTTAATTATTCTTTAACCTAAAACTTAATGCAACATGTAAACTGAACAAATGAACATTTTCCTTTCTTTCAGTTTCAATCAAAGAAACTCTTTATTCAACTTTGACTATTTTACATACACTTTGTGCAATGGGGAACAACTACCACATTTCTTTATCCTGCTGAACTAATTGCATGTCTTTATCTTATCAATATTGTTTGAATATATTTTATTCCTGTTGTTTCGAAGCCTGTATCGTTGTTCTTTCTTATTATGTCTTCATTTCGTAATCCTGAATGTTGTATCAAATCAAATATGTTGAAGAGTTTCAGTAATGTTATTTGACCAGATCAGGAGAAATCTGAAGTTTATTGTCCTTGAACCAGACGTAGTCTTCAACCTGATGGTAATATCTTCAAAAACCCTCTACAACCTAATAGAAGAATCGCTTCTTCGCTGGTAAACTCCGACGTCCAAACCCAGCAAGGAAAAATGCAGTGGAAAAATTCCTACTACCTCTACATAAAAAAATACTCAAGCATCACAACATAAAATGGCGACTCAACCTTCTACAGGAAAAGAAAGAAAGAAAGAAAAAGAAAATTGAGCCCAACACGTGTGAATAAACCATGTTGTCAAATTATACGCATATAACGACAACTGGAAAATTTTCAACGTACTCTCAACTCAAGTACCTAAAAATATACCCTTTTTATTGAATACAATAGTTTAAATTTATATGAAACCAACATTATCAACTTGTTTTCCTTTCATTGAAAAATGCACATTTCTTTCCTAATTGCATCGAATTTCAAGAGTCCCAAAAAAAATGTAAAGAGCCCCCTCACCCACCCACCCAAAAAAGAAGAAAAAATTCAACTCCAATTTATATGCCGATAAATGATTAGCCTCTAAGAACAACGGAATTTAAAAAAAAAAAAAGACTCTAAGCAACATCGAAACTACAAACTAAACACTTTTTTTTAACGAAACAAGCTGCTTGACAACTTCAAACATTAGAACTCTTAAAAAATCCAAAGAAAAATCCCTAATTTTCGTCTTGAAAAATACGTTTCATTTTTCTATGTATTCTAACGTTTCTTTTATTGTGACCTTCGAAATACGGAAAAACTAAAAACATACCTACACTTATGGATTTCAAACAAGAGGCTTAACGACAAAAATTGACAACAATTATGGAAACACATTTCAACTCACGAGGACTAAAAAAAAAAAAAAACAGCAAGCCAAAATGAAAACTATTATTTGGAAAAGCGACAACAGATATCATTACAACTCATTAAAAAAAAGTAGACTCCGTCAAGTGGAAGGAAAGTTCCGTAGGGATAAGAAATTAAGAATTAAAATCAACCTTTTTCTTCACTTTTACAAAACTTCACAGTGACATGTGAAATCCTGGTTTTTCCCAAATAGAAAAAGGATTGACCATGTGCTTAAAGAAAAAGTTGAAACCAGATTTCGCAAGTAGGTGTTAAATTGATTTTTGACCAATGGTAGCAACTTGCAAGACTTGAGGACTTCGAGTCAGTGCAAAAATCTGAATACTATAAAAGGCCCAGTCAGCATCAGTCAAGACAGTCAGGGATGGAAGCAGCAAAGACGACAAGCTAAAATGTAACGGGAGAAGCTTCAAGCTGACCCGGACATTTGTCCTCTTTCTCTTTCCTTCTCGTGCGCTGATTTCCTTTATTTCTTCTTCTCTATCCAAAGACATTCCTACCAAACCAACACATACATACGTAGTTACACATATACTCTTTCAACAATTACTACTATGAACATTTTCTACAAATCTTGATACCCATAACTTTATCACTGAATACGAACTTTACCCTTAACTTCTTAATAATGTTTTTAATTGCACATTAACTTCTACAATTTGCGTTATTCTTTCCTTTTAATAAATCTCTATTTTTAAAATGAAAAATGTATATTTTATTCTTACATTATTCCACATATTCCAACCTGCCGACAACCAACCTTCTGATAACGATGTGTAGAGATAAATTAAGAACTAAAAACACTTTGGAAAAAGCCAACAAAGAAAAATTCACAAGTCAGTGAGAAAAGCAAATTCTGAATCCTGATTAGATTAAAAACAGCAAATTCAGCTATGACGTATTTTCACGCCTAGATGTGAAAAGGTTCGCTGAAGCCGGCATCACGAGAAGTTTCACTATTTAAACCACGTTACTCCACATCAAAGTTACTCAGAAGCAGTAGCTGACAGCATCTCACCATGTAAAGAAGAAACTTCAAGCTGACTCGCCCTCACTACCAATTTTCTTTTCTTCTTTTTCACTCCACGCCAACCCGGACGCAGGGCACGCCACGGTTTCATTCGACCTCTTCTTCCAATTTTCTTTTCTTCCTTTCAAACATCCTTTGAATTTTATCTCTCCACGCCACCGGAGAGAACAAATGGACGCGTTAAGTACAACTTCTTTATTTGTTTTACCTTCTCTTCCTCTCAGCCTGTTGTGACCTACTAAAAAGAGGAAGGAACAAAGACTTTACATTCTGCTATTACACAACCATGAACTCTGACCTCATGCGGACATTTCAAATACCTACATTACTACTACGAATATTTTTTACAACTCTTAATAGCCTAAAATCTCTAATTGCGCATTAACTTCTACAACTTGTGTTATTCTTTTCTTTTAATAAGTTTCTATTTTAAAATGCAATATCAACATTTTCTTCTCATAAATATGTTATAGTATCCAGTTCTATTCACAAAATTCCACTCATCTTTTCAACAACCTGGTGCTAAGTTAAAACGTTCAAAATCAAAAATGGCCAAAGACAAAAAGGGCCAAGGACAAAAAAAATTTATAGGCTACTCGGTATCGTTAATATGTCAAACTTAAGTTTATTTACAGTAAACATTTTTAGAGAGGGGAGAAATAAATTTAATTCGATGTTGATAAGATGTTTATGGCCCCAAATCATTTATTGTTGGGGAATTAAGCTACTGATTTTATTATTAATAGAAACCATTCTGTGGGTGCGGTGGGGGCCATAAAACAAAGTGGGAAATTTTTCTTTAAACATCCTTTGAATTTTATCTTTAAAAATACGTATATATAATGAAATTTGTCGTAGCCATATGAATTTTTCGAGACTCATTCATGCAATTGAAAATTCCTTAAATGTTAAAAATACAAATTTGTGTGTATTTTTTATCCAAAATATACAGAAGAAAACTTTTCATCATATTTTTGTACATTTTCATGATTTGGAATTTTCACTGGGCATGTATTGAAAAAAATAAATTTATAACAGTGATAAATTACTTTTAATTATATTTAAATTAAAAAAGACAGGGTTTCCCATCAATAATTTAAGTTCTCCGCCACAAACTAAAAAATAAAAGTACCAATTGGCGGAGGAGGATAATTCTTGCATCTACAAATTAAATCAACAGTTGAATAAAACTAAAAGAGACGAGAAAAACATTTAATATAAATAAAGCGAAAAACAAATGAATGAATAAAACAAAAAACAAATGAATGCGTACCACTTTATTTTTAGATTTTCAATTCAAAATTATTAGAGAACATATCATTAGATGATATCTTGGAAAAAAAAACACTCACTAATCAGAGGGACATTTCACACGTTGAGAACAAATATTAAAAAGTTCAGATGATACAAATATAATTTTACCCTAATCGTGCATATGTTGAACTACTAGAAATATAAATATCTATATTTATAAAAAGCAATCTGTGAGTCTGTGTGTGACTGTAATCTATGCACGCCTACATTTTTTAAGCTACGCCATTCAAACCTTCTAGGGACACATATCTACAGGGAAGCCAGGTCGATACATACTTTTTGAGTTTAAGTTCAGCAATTTTCCCTTTCGCACTTTTTGGCCAATGGAGCCGATTGTTTACATTTGCTCCGTAAAACATCTAAGATCTAAGATGATTGCTAGATTACATCACAGAAATCAAATCACACGTGTCAAACGCGACTAAAAAAAAAATGAGCCTTTATATTTAATTTTTATTCCGACGTTTTAAAAATTCATTTAGTCAACAAAAATGTGAATATTTTCCCCAGTAATTTTGAAAGAAAAGAAATATTTTTAAAAAGAAGTGTTTTTTCAAACAAAAACAAAATATGTAAAAAAAAAGTGCCAATCATTAATTTAATTATTTAAGTCTTTTTTTTTTTTTCAGATTTAATATTTTATACTTCAGAAAATAAAATTAAAAAAATAAAGTTTTTTTTTCGCTAAATATTTCATACAGGAAATCAACTGTCTGTAATTTGTGTGGCATTAATGTAACTTTTTTCTCTAAAATTAAATGTCTACATTTTAAATATTGTGGGAAATTTTCTGAACTGAGAGCGTAATAGTTTTTGTATTTCTAATTTCAATAAAACAAAATAAATAATTTTTATTTTTATGTTAAATTCATTTAGTCAACAAAAAATGTAAATATTTCCCCCCGTAATTTTGAAACAAAAACAAACGCAATGTTGTTTACAATGTTGCCCAAAAGATCAAATCACGTTTACGCAAAACAAAAGAAAATAGATTTTTTTCTCCTACTACTAAAATGTTCTGAGTTGCACGGGCAACGCCGGGCTATGATGCTAGTAGTTACTAAAAAGAAGTTGAAAATAAAAAATGCTCACAATAATAAGATAGAACAGTTAAAATAATGAGAATAAATATTCTCATGATAAAAATGTGTGCATTTTTGTAGTTGACCTGATGAAATCACATGCAGGTGAGTAAAATACTGTTTGTGTTTTAAATGTTTTATATTTTACAAATTACGCATCTTCATCCTTTGCCGCGTGAATTTTTAAATTATATGAAATGCTGCGTAAATATCTTTGAATATCATTTTGGGCTTTGAATTGTTCGTACCTCATTACGATCTCTCGTATTCTCTGTTGGTTTGTAAAATTTATCTTGTTCACTGGTTGTTTTGCACGTGTATGGCCCGCATGTAATTGCAATATCTTTGCATCATTTTCTTCGGCTTTTAACTGTTCAATAAATCGCCAAACATTTGCGTTTTCAGTACCTTTTGGAATTTCGACTGAAATTCCTCAACGACGTTGGTAGTACGAAATGTATCAGCGAATAACCTGGACATAAACATTCCAAATTCCCTTAGGAAATCTTGCAGCAATTGCTCGTCGTTGTCCGCGTCTTGGGTGACCACGTACATAGGTAGTTTCGATGTACGTGCCGAAATTCAAAATGCGTTCATTTATTGCTTCCATAAAGACTGTCGAATACATTTTCGACATCATCGATGGGCATAAATGGTAAGACCATGAACTGTTGGATATCGCGGCGCACCATTTCATCGTTTTCATCATTGCTTCGATAGTCTGCCAGTAATCCTTCGTTTACCACTCTTCTGATTAAAATGGAAGAGACAACCTTTCACTGCAGAATCCGATAGGAGATCCCTGCACACATTCATCATGGCTCGAAGTCAACCATGACAAAATCAGGATTCAAGTGTGCTTCGATTTCTGTTATTAATTGCACGATATTCTGTAATATCCTCCAATAGCAAAGTTGGCTCCTTTTAGTCATGAGGCAAAATATCAATGGAAATACGTGATCCATAATTTTGCCGTGTATGGAATACAGTTGTAAAAACTGTGAAGGCACAGTTTTAAATCTACCATCCTTTTTTATCTTACTTGCAGCAAGATAATCCAAATTTTGCGAAGTTGTGAAGATAAATAACCTTTCTTCATTTTCTTCTCTACCCGGTCATACTTTAAAAATTCCTCTCCAGCAATAGTTAAATTTTATGGAGCCCGAATTTCAATGTCCCCCAATGTTCTTGGATGGTGTGGTCTGTTTCTATTCTGGTGTCTATTCACCAAGCAAACGAGATCATTTCTTTCCGGCAGCCTTGCTAGCACCTCTTCGTCTTCTACATTAAAAATAACTTCTCTCAATAGCTGCACAGGTGGTTCACTTGGATTTTCCGATGCATTTTGTTTCGAAGTTGTCAATAATTACTTAATTTCCACTTCTTTGTTATCAGGTTGATGAAGATAATCGTTAGTCCCATTTTTTAACAGAGTTATATTATAGTGGGTTATCCGATATAGTGACGTGTATTTGTTGTGTTGAAACAGATTAACTGAATTTGGCCTTGTTAGTAGATAGCCCACTATAAAAGGGGTATAAAACAAGAAAATCAAATTGTGTATAGAAACAACATATATATATATATATATCAATTAGGGTTTTCTTACAAGTAAAAGTAATGTCTTTTGGTTGGTACAACGGTCGTTAAAAATATTCATAGGAGTAAATGCCGAAAAGAGTTTGTGCGTATGTACGTGTGAGCGTTTGTTTTTAGGAGTGTCTTTGATGTCTCCGCTCAGTCCATCGGCTCAGTGAACAGTGAAGAAGAAGATGAGAGAGAAAGGAGAGGTAAGCATAATGCGATCGCATGACGTGGTCAAGGGACGTGCTAATTATGCTCGTATTTTCTCAACTGGCGATGCTTCCTGTGTCGTACTTTTATTTCGTCTTTGGGGCTCCGAACAAGTCATTTGGGAATTCACACCCGGATTTAATTCTGGGCTTCCCATTGGACGATATACAAAATTCACATCGGCTCGCGAAAAGGGTCCGTAAAAGGAATTTGATATTTATATATTTTTGGTTTTCCACTGGAACATCTGCGTGGAGCCCAGATGCGCAAAGACCAGTTGATATCTGGGGGTAAACATCCGGTCCCTGGTATCACCACAATATCATTCAAGTCACCTAATGTTATCTAATGCCACGTGGTGCAGTGGATATCGGCTCGGAACGAGAAATCGGAAGCCGAGTTCGAATTCCAGTTGAATCCCTTGCATTCACTTATGAGCAAATACCCTTGGGAAAGGTATTAATCCGGATCTTCCCTCCAGTTATGGGTTAAATAATAGGACAGATCGGGTTCTATAGCCCTGGCTGGCAACCAGTCTACCGCAGAAAGCAATAACAACCTACTGCGGGATAATATTCTGCCCAGTCAGTCATGTCTCCTTCGAGACATGATCGCCCAAGCGTGTATCACGTATGACACTTAATTGACTGACTGAATGTTATCATCCGGGCATTGCAGATTTGTCTCTTTGAGCATCTACAATAAATGCGTTAGTTGTCGCCGCTTGTGAAATGTTTAGAATAAGTAAAAAACCCTCAAAAACAACCAAATCTTTTCCTTTATAAGTTTTTTAGATTGAAGCCATATTAACTTGATTTCGTGATAGTGCCGTTCGTGCAAATGTATCATTTGTTGTAGCCCGGAATTGTTTATAAAGTTTTTCTGGAAATGCCATCCAATGATTGGCAAAGACATTTTAAGTAGTCGCCAGAAAAAAAAAATTAATAAGACCACAGAAAATCTCACTTTTATTGTTTTATGGCATCATTTCACACCAGGGGCCATAAACATCTTAGCGACATTTCTCCCCTCTCAAAAAATGCTTACTGTAAATAAACTTAAATTTGACATATTAGCGACACCGAGTTGCCTATAAAATTTTTAACCTTGGTTCCTTTATCTTTGGACCTTTTTTGTCTTTGGCCATTTTTGATTTTGGGCGTTTTAACTTGTACCACCCTTTAAATGCGGGGATTGTCGGCTATGTTTGGAAGTGGCCTTGTACCAGGCATGGCTAACGCACCCCCTATAGCTACACTGGTACCCCCCCCCCCAACGGTTGAAAGGAACACGCACCCTATGGCTACAGTGGTGACTCCCGACGTACAAAGAACACGCGCCCCCTGTGTCTTCAGATGAAAACCTTCTGATGGTGATAATTCTGGATAAAACTTGTAAACTGTAGGGAGTTTAGATTATGTCTGACACAAGGCCGAATTAAAGAAACATTATCTCCCTATAGCTGCACATTTTTGTAAATTCAGACAATTAAATAAATTCCAGGCATATCGAGAGAAGGTCGTTCAATAACCACACTGGTTAAAATGTCTTTGCATTTTAGGTAAGGATGAAGCGTAGGGAGATGGTTAATGTTTCTTTGTTTCGGCCTTGTGTCAGACTTAACCGAACTCCCTACAGCTTACAAGTTTTATGCAGAATTATCATCATCAGAATTATGAGAAAATTGGTTGTCGGCAGGATGGAATGTGTGGAATAGTGTAAGAATAAAATATACATTTTTCATGTTAAAATAGAAATTTATTAAAGGGAAAGACTAACATAAGTTGTAAAGAGTTAATGTGCAATTAGAAACATTATTAAGAAGTTAAGGGTAGAGTTCGTACAAAATGTTCGTAGTAGTAATTGTTGAAAGTGATAAGGAGAAAGAGAACAAGGTGCGACCTGACCTTATCTCCGGGTTGATTTGAAGTTGAAGTTACATTTTAGTTGTTTCGTCTCGCGGCTCCCATCTGTCTCCCTGACTGACTGACACTGATGACTTCTTTTATTGTAATCTAGATTTTTCGCACTTACTCGAGAAGTCCTTTTTGGTCTTGCAAGTTGCTCCCATTCGCCAAAATTCATTTTAACACCTACTTGCAAATCTTGCATGGTCAATCCTTTTACTATTTGGGAAAACCAGGATTTTACACGTCATTGTGAATTTTTGTAAAAGTGAAGAAGGTTGATTTTAATTAATTTTTTATCCGCTACAAGGAAAACAGAATTGTAATTATTTTTTTTTTTTTTTTTTTCACATATATTTTTTTGGTTTTTATGAGTATAAGCAAAAAATAGACATAAAATCGTGAAAAATAAAAATAAAATGTGGCAAAATTATTATAACACGACACGGGTTTGTAGCGAATTTATTGTTTAATTAATTTTTATTAAACTTTAATTTGCAGCAAAATTTAAACTAATCAAAATTTGGGTAATGATCTTTAGTTACTTTCTGAATTCATATTCAATAAAAAAAATATTTTGATTTTTTGAGGCACGTTAATAATTCAACTAATTCTGAAGAAAACCCAAAAAAACATTTATTTGTGCAAGACAAATTTTTGTCACACACTAAAAAAATTTAGAATATTTTAAACGTTTAAAAGTTTCCCTCGTTTCACATTTTTCCACGTTTCTTTATTTTCATTGGTTTGAAATTTAGTTTCTTCCTTGAAATTGGATTCTGTTTTTAAAAAATGAACGATTCCAAAACGATTTGAGAATTAAAAGATTTTTGTCCCTAAAAGTTATAAAATAATCTAAGACACCGATCAATTCAAGTCAACACAGTTATCCCCCCCTGACAATATTTCGTTTTTACTGACGAACCTAAAATAACAATTTACAATTTAAACATTAATATTTTAAACATTTATATGATTCAATCTTCCCGGTTAGATTTTTCTTTTTAATTATTTCCTCGAATTCTATTGATATTTGATAATGTGAACTAATGTCTTTTTTGGGGGGCTGAGGGAAGAAACTGATTTCATCGTGAATTTTCATGTGGACCACCAGGTGTTACCCAGGAAGAAGAAATGAAAACAAAGTCACCGGTTTAAAAAAAAATCTGTTTGTTTTTTCAGCCGATGTGTTTTTTGTTTTCTTTTTATATTTGTTGTCTTTCTAATTGAAAAGTTTTGAAATCATCCATTGACCAAAAACATGGGTGGTTACTTGTTTGGCCAACATCAGGGAATCATCCAACGTATGTGGCTAGAATTATTTGAAGCCTGCATAAGGACAAATTCTTACCTGGCAGAATTATGGACAGAAAACGTGGAGGAAACAAAAGCCAATGTTTTTTTTGTTACTAGACACAAACAAATAGAAATGGCTTTGCAATATTTTGATCAAGCGTGTCAACCTCTTCGCCAGGTTATAGAAAATGTGAATTTCGGTGGAGGTAGCGGCGATGAAGAGTCGGGGTCGAACAATAAACCCCAGAAGTGGGGTGACCGTTTTTCAAGTGAAGACGAAAGCCGGAAGCAGTCGTTGGATTCTCTGCATTTAGATTATATACATTTAGATTTGTCTTCCACTTGTATCAATGGAAATAATCATTTAAAGACTGATTGCAATAGTGAAAAAATGTCATCTGAAACGGTATTTTCGGTAACTACTGACTCTTACCCTACCACATTGATAATGACAAACCCACAAGAAAAATGTATAACTACTAGTGTTACTAATAATTCTAGACCTTTGACTGAAAGTGAAATCTATGATACAAAAACTGGTCAGTGTTTGTTTCTGCGGACACAAGATAATGGCAATGTTACAGATCATAGTTTGCTCCCAACAGATGATGAAGACTTGAAGTCCTCACCGTCCATTATTGCTTTCAGTGACAACAACCAAGTTTTGCAAAAAAAAGACAAATGGCAATCGTTGCCCAAACGCACGAAAACATGTTTAAATAATATTACAGAAAAGAGTAGGAACAATGACTCTACGACAAATAGGGTGAGGAAAAATCTTCCTGGGCAAGAAGACTCCTCGCTTAAGATCTCACTAGAAAATCTCCGTATTTACCTTTGTGAAAAACCAAGCTCTTCGTTTGATATGATCCACTCTTGTTCGAACAACTTTGAAAAGCTTAAATATCTTAGAGTGAAAGAGAAAGAATCTCCAAGCGTAAGAATCTCTTGTGCGTTCCAGCAGGGTTATTACTTGGGAACGTTGTTTCGTAACCAGTCTGGTAAGAATTATCCAGAACACCTTCAAGAATTGAATATGTCCCTCTCTTATTCACGACAACTACGCCAGTTTTATAAAAGCTTTCGTTATTACCGGCGATTCCTTCACTTGTATGTGCCCTTGAGGACGATTTTGCGCAATATCACACGAATCAGAGAGAAAATTGATCAGTCTGAAGATGAACAACATTTTTGGAGTTTCATGCCAATTAATAATTTAAGGATTTTCTATGAATGTTATAGTCGTTGGTTTGGATTAAACCTCTGCGACGTCTATACAATATTTGATGTGATAGATAACTACCCAACCGGTACAGTGGACCAATTTTTACAGAGCAAATGCATCCAGCTATTTCAGTGTGAAAGTTTTGTTAAAGCATTGAATTGGTTACAGAATATTGCAGACAGAAATAAATATTTATTAGTTTATAAAACTCTTAACCGAGCACATTGTGTCGTGGTGGAGAAAGATCAGGCTGGATGGTCATATGAAAAGTCATCTGACATAGATAAAGACAATATCATATTTGCTGGATTTTATATTTTTATAAAACATCATTAAATAAAAAGTTTGCTAATTTGGGGTTTTTATTTTAAGCAAAATACAATACTTTATCGTTTTACACCTACAAGTAAAAAAGATGTATTTTATCCACTAAATCTACACATATTTTGGGAAAAGACACAAAGCTTTTGATGAGGATCTGCCATAGATGGTTCTTTCTAGGGCAGAACGTTTAACAGAAATGATATTCAGGGAAAGGGAAAACAATTTTAGTTTTGACAAATACTGTATAAACTCACTAAAATTAAATTTCAATTAAATTTTATTTAAACAGAAAAAAAAAAAAAGACACTGCTCATGTCAAAAAAAAAAAAAAATTTGAGGCATGAGGTTTTATGAATTGAAATGTAGAATTCCAAAATTGATGAGCTTCATCTTTGTGAAAATGAAAGATTATAAAATTACCTTCCCCTCCCTTAATGTTGATATATTGGAGTGCATCAAAATTATTTTTGTTTTTTTATTTACCTCTTCTAGTTCTGCATATGATTTATCATGATTATTCTAGCTCTTCTGAATGTTTTTGAGTTCTACTGAGCAAGTTCATCACTACCTTGTGTTTTAAAGCAATACGTTTACTTTTGGGTTAATTTCATCACTTAAAATGCTTAAAAAAATCTTGAGCAATACAGGCTGGTGTTTCATTTGTTTCTACTTCTCAAATACTTTAAGCAGTTTTATGGTCCAATTTAAAATGAGGCCTAAAAATTAATAAAATTATTGAAATATTTGTATAATATTTGAAACAAAAAGGTTCAAAATGATTATATGCTCAGAGATATAATGTTGGGAGTCTTTAAATGTGTAAAATAAAACAAGCTTTTGAGTAAAATAGAGAAAGAATAAAAGAATTAGAAAAGAAATACTTTTGATTCACCCAAATAAATGTTATTATCTCTTGTAATTATACAATTCTTTTCAGCTGGAAAAAATTAAGGTTTGTAGGGTTCTTTTAAATTTTATTGTATTAATCCATAATTATAAAATACAAGACAAACAGACACTGAAAAATTCAAACAGGTTTTATTGAAATCAGTAAACAATCCTCCTTATAATAAAGGCCGTTGTGTGTATATTTCCCACTTATTATGCTCATAGAGAGACAATAGTGGCTCAGTTTATTCTCTTTAATACTGGTTATGAAAGCTCGTGTCTGTTTGCTCTTTAATAATGCCTTATTTTATTTTTGCAATAATGTCAATTAGTGAATATGTGTCCTCTCTAATATAATAATAACCGTTTTGTTTGTGTGAGTGTATATATATATAATAATCCACTCAAATATTTTGACTGCAGAGGTACACTCATATACATATATATGAGTGAATAATGAACAAAGAAAGATTTTACAACATCCAAAACATTAATTTAAAACAGTGCTCGATATATAATATAGAACTGTAAATATTTATTACAAATTATATTTTAGAACATGTACAAATTTTGTTGTAGTGGATATAAAAATTTGTACATATTCTAAAATATAATTTATAATAAATAAATATATATATATATATATATATATATATATATATATATATGGAGGAATGGTAGACTTTGAAAAAACAGTAGCTACTCAAGCATCATTCATTCATTAATGAATTTGAACACTCTCAGCTACTGGCGCGTGTTTACATTGTATATAACACGCTAAAGTCTGCCTTCCTCTACCGAGCGCCCCATAGCTCAGAGGTAGAATTGTCGACTGATGTCAATTTGGTCAGGTTTCAATTCTGGCTAGAAGCAATCGGATGTCTAACCATATTGACGAGCTGTGATACAACAAAACAGATCTGTATGCGGATGATTATATATACATATATTTTATTGAACAGGTGTAGAGGCTCATCCCTTGTTCCCTGTTTAGGACGTGGTTTCCGGCTTTCTCTTTTCCAATCTATTCACTCTTACATAGCTCCTTGCACACCAGTGGCCTTACCGCCTTGCTTGGGGTGATATGATTAAAAAAACAAAAAAAAAAACAATATCTTTGTGTGTGTGTGTGTGTATAAGTTGTTATACAGCCAGATTTACAAAGAAACTGTCCTAAATTCCTAATGTCAATATCATTAATGTTATCAGTTACAGTAAAGAACTGGTTTTATTAGCTCTATGCTGGCATTTTTAGAAATGTTATAATTTTAATATACATATTTGGCTAAAAGCATAAAATGTAGACATTTTTATAAGTAAAGAATTGAGCTAATCTTATAACAAAGAAAGCGATTGTAAAGGGTTAAATCTAATATTTTTTGTTACAAAACAGTACAATTTAGAACCAGAATTAATTTTAATCATAACAAAAAAAAAAAGTAATAAACTCAAGACATAACTAATAAAGCCTATCTCCCATATTCCATAAAATTATCGGTGATTATTACTCTGGCAAATGATATAGGATGTAAAACCTGCAGCACACCTGGCTCACCTACAGATCGTATAATTTCACAAATTCCTGTGTATGTTGTTTTTCAAAATCTATAAACCAAATTTTCTTATTGTTCTTTCCAAACAAATAAAGCATTAATTCTAATCGCTTTCTTGTCGAGAGTTTCTTTTCTAAGGTCCGTATTAAAGAAATTTTAACCAGAATAATACAAAATCTATTTATTCTTTGCTCCTACCTCCTTATATTAAGTCAAAAATTTTATATAAACTGCTTCTGCAGTACACAAGTACCATTCTACAACCATTATGGTGACATTTTTATACATACGGCCTCTGTCCTTTCATTTAGAAAACGATCTTTAACAAATTTGCCAAATCTATGATAAAGGTTTTGATATATCTAAACTTATTTATAAATGGAACTTTGTGTGTGTGAGTGTCTGTGTATCCGTTACCTATAGACTCCAAAATGGCTGAAACGATTTTCTTGAAAATTTACACAGTTGTACTATAAGCGTCTGTGAGTGTTCTTAGCTAGGTTTTGTGTCGAGGTACCCCCGATTAATATCGAAAATCGAAAAAAATCAGGTTATACGAGTGGTCCGATTATAATCAAATTTGATACACTCCTAAACAAAGACATAAGAAACGATATTCAGAAGTTTCAAGGTTGTAGTTCTTACAATGGTACAGAAAATTTGACTTACATCCATTCATTTTTCTTTCAGACTACGGTTTCGCTTTAACTGGAAACAACTATTGCTTTTTAGCTTTTCGTGCCAACGTCCAAAGAGTCCGAGCTCCAGGACCATGGATTAGGTCTAAAGCTTTCATTACACCAGAGCAATGTCGGGCTATACTGCTAGTTGACATATAACTAGAAAAAATAAGAAAATTTAAAAGGAACCGTTGAGGAAAACTATCTTAGACTATAAACAAAAAAAAAAATCCTTTATTTTGCCTTTTTTTTTTAAATAGACTTTTGCTACTTCACTAAAAATTCTAGTCTTAATTCTAGGAATGAATGTCTTCGTAGATGTTAAAGAGTTGTTATAAAAAACATGATCATTTGTGCCAAAGATTTTCACACATTTTATAATGAATTGAGTCACATGAAATTTTTCAAACTGTTAATGATCAAATAAAATTAGCTTTAAAGAATTTTATGAAAAAAATGAAAAGGTTAATTAAAAATATAACATGTCAGTATCATTTACTGTATTTATGACCTATCTTTACAAAATTTTTAAAACAAGGAAACTCAAATATCACCCCCATTAGAATATGGTTTATAAATATCCTTTTAGGATATTGCATTTTCAACACCAATAATAAAAAATTAAAAAAAAAAAACGTGTATTCTTATATTGGTCACACAACTATCATACTCTTATTGTTTAATTTGCCACTTTATTGAAACTTAGTACAATTTGTACATCTTGATCATCATAAAAAAATATTACCATATTTTACAAATAAGTGAAAAAAAAAACATTTCTAATATACAGAAGTCAGACATCTTGCAATCAGACAGCTTTTGTATTTTACAAGATTTGCTTTTTGTTTTAAAATTTAAAACAAATTTAAACTACATTGTATGAGGACAGAAAGTTTTCTATCCACTGTAAAATTATGTGAAACAATTTACAAATATTGTTCATTCCAGAATTAGTAATAAATACATTTTTCAAGGTTTAACAAAGTTCGTACAGTCTATGAAGTTTAAGCAATTCAAAATGATTTCTCAGACAAAACTAAAAATCATTATTTCAGACTAAAAAAAAAAAAAAAAAAAAAAAATTAGAATTAATAAGAAAATGAAACATGGGGAACTAATTAACTAAGCAAATAATTTGAATGCAACAAGAATGTATATTGTCAAAATTTTAACATGCTGAAAATATCTTTGATTTGCTAATTCCAAGCAAATGCAAAAATCTAAGGTTTCATTCAGTGGGTGGGGGGAATTAATATGATTATTTTAAATTTAAGAAATTAACAGTTCTTTATGTAATTTAAGGTTTTACAAAATATTTACTAAATACAAAATGTCATGGAGCCAAGTTTTGATCAGATTATTTAAAAAAAAAAAAAAAAAAAAAAAAATGTACAATGAATTTTCTTAAAATTAAAACAATCTTTGTTTTTCTCAAAATAACAAGAAAAAATCCAAGGCAAATGTCGACAAAACAATTTATTTACATATTAAACATTCCTTGAAAGAAAATTTTAAAACTCAAATGTAATGATTCCAACTCAAGTTTTCAACAAACTTCAACATTAAATTAAAACTCCCACTGCCATTAATACTTTTCATTTGAAATATTCATGTTTCAGGGCATCTTCTGCAGTGATTCGAGTGTTGGGGTTAAGATCAAGCATTTTGACCAAAAGGTCAAAGGCTGAATGTGTTACACCTTCAATGAATTGGGAGGCAGCTTTATTTTTGGGCTCAGTATCAGTCTTACATGTTTCATTTGTTTCCACATTGCGTAAATTGAAGCAGAGATTCTGCAGGTTCATCGATTTTGTTTGAGGCAAACAAATTAAAACCTTTCCTGAAAAAAAAAAAAAAAAAAAAAAAAAAGAAAAATGTGAGGGGGAACATTTTCAGAAAAAAATAGCAAAAACTTCCAAAGGAGCAAACAAAACAAAGTTTAGTTTTTAAATAACCCTTTTTGACAAGTTTTTTGTCACATCTGATATGAATCTCAACCTTATAAAGAATGAAAATATCAATTTTTTTTAACCCTCTTATTTAATGTTATAAAAAGATTTGACAACCTCAATATCAGTAAACACAAGACTAACAATAGAACTGTTTCCGCACCCAACCCACAGCAACTTTCACAGGTTATTAAAGTCAGAAAATATTTTTAGATTACAAGAATTTTTTTTAGATATTTGCAAATTAACCCATAATTGAGGGAGAAGTGGATTCATCCCTTCCCCAGGGGTATTTGCACATATGTGAATACAACGAACCTGACTAAAATTTGAACTTGGCCATTCAATTTCAAGTCTTTAGGCATTACACTAGCTATACATCCAAGCTGACAGCAGTTGGTACTCTCAAATGATCATCTAGGTACTGACCAGACTCAATGTTGCTTAACTTTAGTGATCATATGAGAACCAATGTTTCAACATGATATGGATGTAAGCTCCCTCCCCTCACAAAAAAAAAAAACCCCAAAAAACTCACTGTCAATAGTTTTAAAGATAAATATCACAAATCACTCTATTTATTCTATTTGCTTCCCCACCCACAAACATTCTTCCCCACCCACAAACATTCTTACGGTCAAAGACAAAAATCTAAAAATCTTTTGTAGTCCCCAAATGCTGAAATTATAAAATTCCAATTCCTTACCAATTATTTTTGCTGCATTTTTCACAGGTTCACTGCCCATCAAGGTGATGATTTGAGCCAGGGCAGTGAGGTCATCGTTAGCCTTGAAAAATGGATACCGTCCACTGAGCAAAGACAAAAAAATGACACCAGCTGACCAGATATCAACACCTGAATTAAAAAGAAAAAATATCTAATCTTTTTACTGTTTTATATTACCAAAATGGGGTCTGAAAAAAAATAAAAAATAAAAAAATAAAAATAAAAAAACTAACAAAAACGCCCAACTTTTTTGTCGCTAAAAATATTTTAACTTAGGTTTATAAACGTTTTCAACATACCTGCTATGCTAATGTGCAGAATGTTTTACACACACAAGGCTGTTGCTGAAACATTCCAAACAAGTAACCCTACAAAATATGTGCTTACTAAACTTGGTTAGTTTTGGGGAAATTGTGACCGAAAAAAAACTTTGCCTCCTCCTTATAGGTACCTCTACTCATTTTCGATACCTACGTTTTAATGGGAATTTCAATAAATGAAAAAGCTTTCTTGAAGCTTTCATTTTAGTTTTGATTGAAAATTAAATAATTAAATTTTATACTTCGAGTAAGCAAAATACTCTGATGTATTTCAAATAGAAATTATACTGATTGGAATTTAACATTTTTGAGAACTTTCATTTTAGCAATCATTTTTTAAATTTTGACTGGTTTATAAAAAACGACATTCTTGGTTTTAAAAATCTTGCAAAAATAAAATGTAACACATTGTTTGTGGAAAATTAGTAAATTTAAAGTTAAATTCACCTGATTTTAAACAAATATTACTTGCTTATAGCCTGAAATTTAGAAAAAAATAGTATTTCTTAATCACAAAGATGTGAAGTGAGTGATGACAGCCAGATGTATTGACAAGCTAAATATGGTGGACCAGAATTGACATAAATTTATGAAACCCAAATGAAAGTTTTGTTGCTGGATTTTAATTACTTAGTAATTTAAAAAATGATGTGCATTGTGGTGCAGTGGATATCGACTCAGAACGAGAAATTGCAGAGCTAAGTTCGAATTCCAGTTGAATATATTGTATTCACATACACACAAATACCCTTGGGAAAGGTATAAATTCATCAATTCTCCCTCCAGCTATGGATTAAATAGCCCAATAGATTGGCTTCTATAGGCTTGGCTGGCAACCAGCCTACTGCAGAAAGTAATGGCAACCTACTGCAGGAAAATCTTCTGCCCAGTAAGTCATGTTTCTTCGAGACATGATCATCTATATGGCACTTAACTGACTGACGCGTATTTAAGCATCGGATGTGCGTTGGGGTGCAGTGGATATCAGCTCAGAACAAGAAATCGGAATGCCGAGTTCAAATTCCAGTTGAATTCGGTGCATTTATTTATATGCAAATACCCTTGAAATAGGTATTAATCTGTCTATTCCTTTCAGCTATGGGCCAAATAAACAAGATTGGGTTTCTATAGTCTTGGTTGGCAACCAATATGCCGCAGAAAATAATGTCAACCTACTTTCAAGACATGATCACCCAAGTGTGTATCATGTATGGCACTTAACTGACTGAATTTTTTAAAAAATATTAACAATTTTTTTTAAATATATCATTTTTGCAAAAATTTTCAAATTAATGCATTTTTCATTGGCAAAAATCTGGCCATTTGCTGATGGCAAAACGTGATTTTTAAGCAAAACTGATTGTGCCAGAAAGAATTCAAATTTTTTTTTTAAATAATTAAAAAAAAATACTTTGATCTTTTCTCTTAATAATAAACATTTTGAAGATAAAACTTTGTTTTTATTAAGTTTGGGGTCTTTTATCATCATGCTATGTTGTCTTTTCAGTGAATGAGTGGAAGTACCTATATTATACCAGGTATATTTTGTTTTTAACTTTTTGCCATACAAGAGTTATCCACTCTTGCTCTAGTAACACCACATTCATTTGATATAACAACAGTGAAAATGATTTTGAAGGCAGGAAATGAAAAGAGTGACTGTGAAAGAGAATAAAAATAAATGGAAAAAAATGGATTTAAAATATTTACATGTTAAATTTTAGCAAAGAATTAAAATATTCCATCATTTTTTATGACGTAAACTGAAAAATAAAATTTGTTTCCACTTAAGTAGAAGGAAGTTTTTGGGTTGCCAAAAACTTTTGCATATACACAAATTAAAGGAAATTTCATTTGATCTTTTTCTTTCTGTACATTGATTTAAAATAGACATTTTGATATTGTGCTTTGTTTTTTTGACAACATACTTCTGACTTGTATAGAATACATTTGGATGTGCGTTGTGGTGCAGTGGATATTGACTCAAAACGACAAATCAAAGTGCCGAGTTCAAATTCCAGTTGAATTCCATACATTCACTTATGCACAAATACCCTTGGGAAAGGTATTAATCAGTCTCTTCCTCCAGTTATGGGTTAAGTAATAAGATGGATTAGGTTTTATAGTCTTGACTGACAACCAGTCTACCACAGAAAGCAATAGCAACCTACTGTGGGATAATGTTCTGCCCAGTTAGTCATGTCTCTTTCGGGACATGATCGCCAAAAGAGTGTATCACGTATGACACTTAACTGACTGATATAATACATTTAAGTGTCATGACGATGGTTAGAAAATGTCAGTACTGAATTGGAAAGGCTGCTGAATGAATCAAAACTCAAGTTAACCAATTCATCAAACAACACCGAGGGAAGATTTAATAGAATGATATCAGATTATCCAACATTTCAAGTATAAAAATAAGGACATTTATCAAAACAATGAATCAAAGACATTCTTTTTTACTTTTTAAAAATGGTTGAAGTTTTTACAAACATGCAGTACTTGACAGTTAACTTTAGAAAGATGTGGAGCAAAAAAACAAAAAAAAACACACACACACACACAGGTACAAAATTATCCAATTGTACAATCAACTTCATTTAAACATAATGCACTTTTCAAATATTAAAACATCTTTTTTCATATATAAAAGGATAGAATATGATTTTAGGCATTGTTCACTTTATGTCAACAATATGGTTTGTTTGTTTAACGGCCTATCAACATCTAAATGGTCATTTAAGGCCAGAAGCGTATTTTTATTTTAAATGAGAGTTATTCCCTGGAAACAAGCATATTCGGAACACAGCATGCTATTTTACCCATAGCTAGGAGGAAATGTTATAGTTTATATGTCTATCTTGAAGCTATATAATAAAGTTAAATTTTATTAAATAGGTCAATTTTCCGAAGAAAGGCTAGTATTTTGTCCATGTTGATGTTTTCAAATAAAGATCTTAAGTTCTGTACTTTATAAAACTGTTGACGAATTTTTGTCAGGTCTGTACAATCAATTAGTATATGTCTTATGCTATTATTCATCTGGCATTTAGAGCATTTGGGCGGATCTACTCCTCTTAACAGCCAGGAGTGGGTAAAAAAGGCGTGTCCTATCCTAATTCGAGACAGTATTACCTCTTCCTTTCTGGATTTCCTTAATGCACCTCTCCACTCTCCCAAATTTGGTTTAATTTGGAAGAGTTTGTTGTTCTGACAGGTCGACCAACGTTTTTGCCATTTTAGTTGAATATATTTTTTTATTGCAGGCCTTTGATCTGTGAATGGGACCTTCATATTGAAGATATCCTCTCTCAGAGACTCCTTTGCAGCCATGTCCGCTTTCGTGTTACCACAAATGCCAATGTGGCTGGGGATCCAACAAAAAACAATATTCTTGGTTTTGTTCATCACGTTTAATCGATTTAAAAGTTTAACGATAATCAGGTTATTGAGATTCTTGTTGTGGATGGACAATAGTACAGAGAGTGAATTAGAGAATATAATGAAGCTGTCACTTACATTGTCAGTGATTAGATCAAGTGCCAGCTCAACAGCTGTGGCTTCACCACTAAAAATTGATGCTCCATCGGGTAGACGTCTTTTTTTTTGTGACGTTATCTAGTAGGTCACAGCGTCCACATTTCTCACCTTCTTTCGATCCATCTGTGTATACATGTTTATAGGAAGGGAAACTATTGACAATCTTGTTCAGTTCTTCGTAGAAATCAGTAGGGTTGGTCTTTAATTTAGGGAATTTGGTGAGATTTAGCAATACTGTTGGTTGGATGATTTCCCATGGAGGGCTTTCTGAAATGAGTGATTCGTGGATTCGTTCCAGGTTTATATTGGATTCTCTGATGATTTCTTTCAGCCTTAGGCCAAATATTTTAATTGTTTTCTTTTTCTTATCATAGAGAGGGTGATATAATGGGTTTACAATAGTCGTAAGCAGGATTGGATGGGCAATAGAGGATTTTGGTCAAATATTGTAAAGCTAGTTTGTTGCGGCGAATTGATAATGGCGGTTCATTGGCTTCTGCATTGACTATCAATGGGAGAAGTTCGAAAGGCCCCAAGGCCAGTCTAAGCCCCTGATGACGAACAGTGTCTAATGACTTTCTGGCGGCGCCATATATGTAGCAGCCATAGTCCAATTTCGATCGCACTAATGATCTATATAACTTCAGTAAGGTTTGTCTATCAGCTCCCCAATCCGTGTGGGCAATAACTCGCATCAGCTGGATAGCTTTGTTACATTTGTTTTTTAAGTGTTTGATGTGTGGAATAAAGGTGAGCTTTTTATCCAGTATTAGTCCTAAAAATTTATGTTGGTCTACAATGGGAATCTGAGTCTCGTCCAGTTTTAACAGAGGATCTGGATGTAGTTTTCTAAGCTGGCAAAAGTGCATGCATTTTGTTTTGTTAGTGGAGAACTTAAATCCATTCTTGGTTGACCATTTTTTTTTATTTTGTCAATGCATTGTTGAAGCTGCCGCCCAATTATGTGGATATACCTTGAGCTGTAGCAGATTAAAAAATCATCGACATACAGTGAGCAATCCACACCTGGATTTATACATCCAACAATATCATTGATTTTTAAGTTAAATAATGTTACAGATAAAATACTCCCCTGTGGGATTCCCATTTCCTGTTCCTTGGGGTCCGAGAGGCATGCTCCTACACGGACATTAAATAATCTGTTGTTTAAAAACTTATTGATGAAAATAGGTAGTCTTCCCATCAATCCAGCTTCTTTGAGATTTTTCATGATACCATATCTCCACGTTGTATCATATGCCTTTTCCAAGTCAAAGAAAATAGCAATAATATGTTTTTTTTTTGGATAAAGGCATTCCTAATAAAAGTTTCCAGTCTTATTAAATGATCCATAGTACTCCGCTGTTTTCGGAAACCGCATTGAAGATTGGTTATTGTTTTATTGATTTCAAAAAACCAAACTAATCTGTTATTAACCATTCTTTCAAGAGTCTTACATACACAGCTTGTTAGTGCTATGGGGCGGTAATTGGAGGGGCCAGATGCATCTTTTCCTGGGTTTTACTACAGGAATGACTATGGCTTGTTTCCATATGGCACGTATATTACCACTGATCCAGATGTCATTAAAAATAGATAGTAAATACTTCAATGATTGATCAGGTAGTTGTTTTAAGAACTTGTACGATATCTCGTCTGGTCCCTCAGCTGTGTTATTGGCCTTCTTTAATGAATCCTTCAGTTCATTAAAAGAAAAAGGTTTATTATACTCTTCTTCATTATTACTTTTAAAGTTCAGCTTGATTTTTTCTGATTCCTGTTTAATAGTCTGGAATTTTTTACTGTGATTTTTGGATGACGAGTTATTTGCAAGAGAATCTGCAAGCAGGTTGGCCATGTTTTTTTTTTGGGGGGGGGGGGTTATTTTGTTGTTATTTATACAGAGGTGCTTGAGGGGGGAGACTGATGTTTTTTCCTAAAATTTTCCACACCATATTCCATATGGTTTTACTTTTGGTTTTATTATTAATTTTGGAAACAAAGCTCTTCCATGACTCCCGTTTGGCTTCTTTTATTATTCGGCATGCTTTAGCCCTGTAATTTTTAAAATGGTTTAAATTCTGAGCAGTGGGTTGGTGGTTGAATTTTCTTAATGCAGCACGCCATAGCCTGATAGCCTTTTTACAATCATCATTAAACCAAGGCCGGTTATATTTAGTTGAAGAAGTTGTTTTAGGGATACATTCCTCAGCTATAGAAATAATAGTATCTGTAAAATGAGTGATCGGATCTTTCTCATGTTTTCCAGGTAGGAGTTTATATTTGCATAATTGTTTGAATTTATTCCAGTTGGCTTTTTAAAGGTTCCAGTGAGGTATTTTTGATATTATTTCAGGGCCAGTATGTTCTAATGTTATTGGGAAGTGTTCACTTCCCCATGTATCCTCATGAACAGTCCAGTCGTAATCCATAAAGAAACTTGGATCACTTATAGAAAGATTAATTGCTGAGAACGTGTTTGTAGCAGAGTCAATAAAAGTTGGTTTCTTATTATATATACATAGGTTGTTATTGTTGATAACATTTTCTATTATGATTCCTCTTCTGTTTGTGTCTGAGCATCCCCCAGCTAGTGTTGTGACTGTTAAAGTCACCTAATAGTAGGAAGGGACGAGGGAGTTGGTAATAAGATTTTCTATTTCTGTTTCGTCTATAGGGTCATTTGGAGGTAGATAAATGGAGCAAACTGTGACAGTCCAATGTAAAGTGGTTGTAACAGCAATTGCCTGTAAATTAGTTTGTAAATTTATCTGGCTTTGTGCTATTTTGTTATTGATAAGAATGGATGTTCCTCCGGAAGCTCTACTCGGGTTATTTACAATGTGGTTGTATTCAGAGAAGTTGCGGAGTTTAATGCTTTCAGACGGTTTTAAAAAAGTTTCTTGTAGACATATTATTAAAGGACATAGACTGGATATTAGTAGAAGAAGTTCATTCAGATTGGCTTTATACCTCTGCAATTCCATTGAATTATTTTGCTGGCCATGGTTAAATTTTATGTATTTGATTTCTGTTTATCTTTATGAGTACTGAAATGGTTGTTTTCTACAGGAGGGATACTCTCCGTTTCCATGTCTTCTGAATCTACAGATGTGCATTGGTTTTTTTTTTTTGGTGTTTTTCTCCACTACAGTTCTTTGTTTAGAAGAAGATCTCTGTACAGTCTGCTCCTGAGTAGTAGTGACTTTCTTTGGAGGAGGGGACTTAGATTCCTTCCGTAAAGTTGACTTTTTTTTAATAGTTTCCCTCTGGAGAAGAGGTTTTTGTTCCGCCATTGAGGTATTTGATGTTGATGGTTTTTCCATGCTTGAAGGTTCAGTGTTATTGTCAGATTCAGTGAGTGGATTTATTTCTTTCAAGAAAGCGAGGATGTTTCTGGTGTAAATTTTGATAATTTATTGAGTAGGAGTTTGCAAGAATGGCATTCTTGTTTTTCAAAGTTGTTTGGTTTTGGTTTAGTAACTGATGCATATGATTTAGTGGGGAATAAGCCAGTTGTTTCGACTATCTTTCTAGCTTCAGAGGATATGTTACATGTAAACTTGATAGTGTTGATCTCTTTTTCTTTTTTCCAGATTATACATTGTTTGGAGTCTGATGGGTGATCTTCAAGACAATTAACACATTTTGCTTTTTGTTACATTCTTGCCCATGGTGGTCAGAGTCTCTTTCTCCACATCTTCTGCATGTTGGAAGTCTCATGCACCTGTCTTTATGGTGTCCAAAAAGTTGACAATTGAAGCACCGTAGAGGGTTTGGGATGTACTGGTTGACTGTTTTAATTGTAAATCCTATTTTTAATTCCTTCGGGACTTTGGGGAGGTTGAAAGTGAATATATATGTGTTTGTTTCGATGACATCTGTTCCTTTTCTAATTTGAATGCGTCGTACGTCTATTACACCTAGTGTTTTTAGCTGAGTCTTAATTTCTTCGATATTGCAGAGTGAAAGCTCAGTGCTTCTGACTACCCCTCTAGATTTGTTCAGTGTGTTGTGTGGATATGCTTTTATCTTTGTTTCTGAAAAGGTTTTCATTTTTAAAAGTATATCAGAATATGATTTTTTCTCTACTTGGACAAGTAGCGTACCATTTTTAAGTTTCTTCACCATCTTTGGTACTACAGCACCAGAAAGTACTTTTTCAATAACAAATGGGGATATCTTTGTTAATTGTTTTTCTTCTAACGACTCCAAAACAATAAACTGAGGAAAATGTTTTGTAATAATAAACTCACTTTCTGAGTCTGATGGAGATTCTATATGGGGGCATTTGGAATATTTATTAGACATACTATATAATATATTATTCATTGGAGGGTTATCCCCACCCACCAAACCAGGCTGGAGCCCACGAACGGGATCTGTCAGTGGGGAAACCCATTCGCCCTGACTGATCAGGGACTTCCCTCCAATATATTCGACGGTGCGAGAGACATGGAGCACCTGTCTCCTCCCTCTGTGCACCGCCCCATGATGTAGGTGCACAGCTGGATGGCTTGCAGCCATGTCCAGGCCTATGTATCTTGCACCGCCGATTGACCCTTAGCCAGCGCCTTCTAACATCTATTCATCGAAAGCTGGTGGTAGTTTTCTTATATATAACTTTCCATGGTCTGGTAGTTTTTTGGGGTTTTTTTTAGGTGGGGGGAATATGTATGGTAGGATACATCAGTCTTAGTAGAAAATGTTTTTGGAGGGTATGTTTGGGAGTAGATGTTAGGGCTTGACCTGACCAGCCAGTTGATCGGATCGGGCCTCTCCGACCACCCGTCTAGCCCAGGTAAGGGCCAAAGTGATGTGTTGCAGAACCATGACCTCTTTGCACCCAGGCCATGGCATGCTCAATCACCAGGATCCCGTCCCCAGACGACAAGGGTCGCCACCCACGGCCAACAGGTGGCCCCATTGAGAGACTTTTACTCTCTGCAGGGGGGCAGTTGGCGTATTCTGATGCCTCGCCAACAGGGCGGCAACAATATGGAATGGTGAAAAAACTTGTTTGGGGATTTAAAACAATGACCAAGTTGGGAATGCATCCAGTTCAGGAAGGAACAGCTGACAATCAGTTTTCAGTAGCCAAGTTGATTGTCCAGTTTATCATGAGGGAAATGTGGCAATTCTCTTTGAAAAAGGCCTTAGAATTATCTGTGAATGCAAGAATTGTCCTAAAGTCATGCTGAAAGTGACCGTTTTTGATTTATCAAAAAAAAAAAATAAGTAAAGGCATGACATACAGTTCACAATACTGTTCAAGAAAAAAAACCTTTAGTCAAGATTCATCATCACAAGACCAGATAAAAATTTGTTCGAGCCAACTTAAAAAAAGATTTTGAGATGCAGTAATGAGACTAAAACGGAATTATTTGGTCAGAATCAGGCAAAGTGAATGAGGAGGGAAAAAAAAGTCATGAAGCCTTATGAATGCAATCCCTTGTGTAAAACACTGGGTTAGCAATCTTATACGTTGGAGATCTTTGGTGCAAATAGAAGCAGCAGTTTGTTTAAAATTGTCAGAACCATGAAAAAACTCTGTACTGTGATATTTTAAAGGAAAATATGAAAGATTCAACCAGGCATCTTTTTTGAATGATAGTATTTTACTGTCCAACATAATGATCTTAAAAACAAATGCACTGGGGAAAAACTGGAAAATTAACTTGATCTACAATGAATCTGAACAGAAAATTTATGGCCAAAACTTCAACCTTCAAATTGAATCAAGTTAAAATGCTTTGCTTTCAAACAATGGAACAAAAGGAAAAAAGTAACTAATCTATAAATTTTTAACTATAGAAAACATTTACTAAGCCATTGACTATTAACTTGAGACAAACAGATAATTTCTTTCTTTCCTGTTATTTTCATAATGTTACTGTATTGAATAAAGTTCTTGAAATGAATTGCCATATATACTTGTGTAAAAGCTCAGTTCAAGCATAGTGCAACAGCTAATTTTTTTCCATGAATTTTAACTCTCCAGAAGAAATTTATCTTTATATAATGCAACCAGTCACTGAAAATGCACTGTTTTTTAACCTTTCCAAAAAATTACCTGTGTATAGTGCCACCCCCTCATAAACCCTGCATTATACATGAGTATATATGGTATGCATATTTATTGGAGACGTAAGTTCATAATGAAATATTTTAAATTAAATTGATTGTAACATATGGATAATTTTCTACCCTTTTATCTCCACAGTGTCAGTGTGTAGATAAAAAAAAAAAAAAGGTTCGGACTTACTTGTGGTCTGATGTGGATATTTCATGAGAACTTCTGGAGAACGAAACCCTGGAGTGCCTGCCCGGGGAGCTATTTGATTCACTCTACCAGAGACGAAAAGCAAAGGGAAAAATATTTTAAATTTGTTTATTTAAATATTAGTCATTTTTATAAAACATAATCCTTAATCCTGCATAACCAAAAAAAAAGTAGTTATTTACACTATTTACGTTGTTCGGACTGTTGCTCTCATATTTGTTGCCATATTCACAACATTTCGGACTTCTTCAGGTAATTGGAATTTCAAACAGAACTGGGGTACATTGTTCTATTCTAAGGTATCACCATTCAATTCAACTCTCCTTGTTTTTGTTCACTTCTAGGCAGGTACTAAACTCTCAAATCTTTGGGTCAAGTCACTGGGTTCAACTAACACTTTTATCCAGTGGGCCATATGTCCTTGGGGACAACAGTGTATGAATTTTTGGAACTTATAAACCTAAAGTTTCAATAGTCATATTTTTTTTTTAAATCAAAGCTCATATCACAATTTTGTTGTTATTGTTTTCCTCTAGCACTCTGTATTACTGGTTCCCATGTCATAATCATTTCTATGCTTGGCCAGCTTTTGTGGTCCAGCATATTTTGTGGTCCAGCATATGAACCAATTTCTTAAGTCTTTATATTTTCCAATGATGTTCTATATTATTTTAGCCTCATACCACAGAGGGTAGTGATCTCCCTTTTCCCTTTATATGTGGTCAGCTACACCTGATTTTTCTACTTCCTTACATAAGATGGTGTACATACAGTCCTTAATTATGTTCTCTTCTATGAGAGGTTTAACTCAAATGAGGTGTCTGCAAATTGTTGAACCACTTTTGAAGGTCATCCTGACATTTACATGGACCATGGATCTTTTGAATTTTTTCTGATAATCCCTTCACATAGAAAACAGCCTCAGTCTGGTTGTTGTTATGCTGTATTGTACTGCTTATACTGACCATTTTTTGTTCATATGTCTCTGGGTCACTACTTATAACTTGTGCTTAATGCTGTAAGCAGAGGATGATCACTTTCTATGGTTTCCGGCTTTCTCTTTTCCAATCTTTTCACTTTTGTTTTTTTTCTTTTTTTTTTTTCAATTGGAGTAGATAGACTAAACTATCGCCTGGTTCACACTCCACCCACGTCTATTGTACAGGTGTAGAGGCTCATCCCTTGTTCCCTGTTTAGGATGTGGTTTCTGGTTTTCTCTTTTCCAAATCTTTTCACTCTTACGTAGCCCCCTGCACATCAGTGGCATTACCGCCTTGCTCAGGGTGATATGATTTATAAAAAAAAAAAAAAAAAAACTGCATGGGTGGTGGGAGTTGAAGTTGAGGGATTGTCCAGTGAACGTTGGCTTGCAATATACAGATGTTTTGAGCCTATGCTCCTTCAAGATATTAGTACAGCCAGGAAGGCTAATTTGTTATCATTTCCTCTCTACATTGTGAACTATATAGATTTCTTATTGAGTTCACATTGTCCAGTAGTAGCTTGACCTCTTCCTGGTGTAGCCAGAGTATGAAGGTGACATCTATGTATCTCAGCCATAGATTGGTTTTAAGGATGTGGATGCTAATGCCATCTTTGAAGTATTCCATGTATATGTTCACCATTGCTAATGATAATGCCAAACTCCTTGCTAAACTGTCATCCTGTTGATATATGTCTGATCACATTCAAAAGTAGGCTTACAGCAATATCACGTTGAATACGCCAGTTCTCGCTCAATCACCGAAGTTAAGCAACGTTGAGCCTGGTCAGTACTTAGATGGGTGACCACTTGGGAATACCAGATGCTGTAAGCATTTAGTGATGGATGTGCATTGTGGTGCAATGGATATCGGCTCGGAAAGAGAAATTGGTGAGCCGAGCTTGAATTCCAGTTGAATAGCCTGCATTCACTTAAAGCACTGGTACCCTTGAGAAAGGTATTAATCCGTCCCTTCCCTCCAGTTATGGGTTAAATAACAAGGGTAGGACTTGGGGACCCTGCCCTTAAAAACAAATCTCAATGAATCTTGATACTCGAAAAGAAAAAAGTATTACTAGACACAAAACTTATATAAAAAAACAACAATAAATTGTTGAAAGAAAACAGTATTACCAGCAATAAATAAATAAAATTTAATTGGCAATAAATGACTCGCGGAGGTTGATATGCCATAAAAACAAAACAACCAACCAACTACATTCAGAAGTGTTGTTTGTGTACAGAAAGTCAGCCTCTCCATCAGGTTATCTATTGGTATACTGGTATGTTCTCCTAGGGATGAGTTCAAGGCCAGTCTGTCCCTGACTACTAACAGTGCCACCTTTGTGGGTACCTTGGTGAACAAACTCACTAAGTGATGAAGATACTAATCCATAGAATAATAACAATGATATATTTAAGAATTTCAAAAAAGAAGAACAATTTGTGAAAAATCAAGCAATAACAAGAGATGAAGAAAAAGAAAAATAAGTTAACCTAAGCAATGTGAGGTGAGAGTAAAGGTCCTTAAGGATACATGGTGAAAGAGGGGGTCATTAGGGACACACGGTGAGAGAGTGGGGTGGATCACTAAAGATACACAGTGATAGGAGAGTAAGGTGTCCTTGGTAATACACAATGACATCATAAAAGATAACTGCAAATCACTTACCTCTCTGTACAAATTCGACACACCATTGCTTTACCAAAGCAACTACAAGTGATCAAACGACTGGAGTTGTTCTTTTGAGATGAAGAGGGTAGGCTCGAACGTGCCTTGGACATTGCTTGTTTCATAAGTAACAATTGTCGTGGAGAGCGAACACTTCGTGATGTGTTGCCAGTTGTTATTGAAGAAGTATTTTTGTGGGATTTGTGTCCACGTTTATCAAGCGCTAAGGAGGGACCTTTGCTGGCATTCAGACTCCTTAATGGTCCATGGCTACTAGCTTCAAACTGTGAAAAAAAAAACAAAAAAAAAAAAACACAACAATATATATATATATATCAGCATGCAGTGTGGGTATAGAGAAATCCAAAGAAGTATCCTGTACATAGTGGTAGGATAACTCTCTAAGAGAGCTCTAAACATATATGCATATCAATACATATAGAACAAATATAAGAAAAATTAAGGCAGACACGTTATTTCATGGTGAATTGGAAGTATAGGCCTATTTCAGGTGAACCATCATCAGCTTCTGTCTTTATTTTACAAAGAATTTTACACAAATTTACATACGTGTAAAATCCTTTGTAAAATAAAGACGGAAGCTGATGATGGTTTGCCTGAAATAGGCCTATACTTCCAATTCACCATGAAATAACGTGTCTGCCTTAATTTTTCTTTTATATATATATATTTATTGTAACTAAGTTGTTGAACTCATAGGTTTATTTACCTTTTTGTTCATGCATTTACTTTTATAAAGAGTGCTCGATACAAATGTAAAGCATTATACTGTAATGGTTGTTACAATGTTTTTAAATTCATAGTATCACTACACCAAAAATTTCTCATGTTTCGAAGCCAGCTCGTTATGTTTTGGCTTCATCCTCAGGTGATTTTTTTCGAAATGAGAATTATCTAGTTGAAAAGACCATTTATTTGTGTTGGATTTGTTATTTTTGGGTGTTAGAGGGGTTAAGTGTTTTTGGCAGAGTTCATGATAGGTTAATCTATTAATCTTGAAAGGGCTGGTGCTGCTGGCGCCTAGCGTGTTGGTGTTTGGTTTCGGGGTTGGTAGGTATTGTTTTGTTTTGGGGTTGGTTTCTCCTTAATTTAATGTATGTTATTTTGTATTGGGGTGTGTGCTTTTTTTGTTTTTTTATTTTTTTGTTTTTTTTTTTAAATATATTTTTTATAAAATATATCTTTCATAAAAAAATATTTTATAATATTCCATAATATTAAGCTATTTTATAATATTATAAAATATAATATTTTATAAAATTTAAGAAATATATTTCTTTTATAAAATCTATCCTTTATACAACATATTTTATAAATATAAAATATATTTTTTATTTATTTATCTAATATTCTGTTGCAACTGCATTATTTTTTGTTGGTATTGTATAGGGTTTGCTTTCTTTTGTGGGGGTTTCTGGCTGGTTTTTTTTTTGTTTACTTAAATTTTAGCAAGAAATATTTGCGATGTTTGCATATTACTGCTAATTCGTCTATACAGTTTAGTATATCGTTGCTGTTAGGGTACTGGAGAATGTGTAGTTTTTCACTTAGACATAAAGGGCAGATGTCATTAAGTGAGTTGCAAGTTCTAGTTTTTTCTAGGATTTTCCATTTTACTTTGGGTTTCTGTTTTGAATCCTTTAGCTTCCAAAAGTATGTGGAAAGGGATGTTTGGTTTCGGTATAAGCTGTTTTTGAATGAGGTTAGGTGCAAGTACCTGTGCTGCTTAAAAGTATTCTTAGTTGATCCGATATACACTTTATTTATGGTTGGATTTTCTATGGATGTTATGTTGCATTGATAGATTATTGAGTTTGTTTTGCATTTATTTTGTAGTGAGCAGTGGGCAATTACACATGTTTTCGTTGTTGGGTTTGGTTGGGTTTTGGTTGCCGGTTTTATTTTGGTTTACGTGTTGATTTAGGATATATTTGTTATGGTTAGTTTTGATTTTTTCTAGGCTGTTTGTGCAGCTAAGTTTGAGTGTATTTTTGTTGAAGATTTTACTGAGGTGGTTGTTTGTTGGGAAATGTTTTTTAATTAAGTTCAGGAACTTCTGTCCTAGTTTGGTGTTGATCATTTGGTTGAAAGGAGGTGTGTACCAAATGATTTTTCTGTTTTTACTTTTCTTGTTGGGGTTGTTGTTTGTTATGTATTGGTTGTCTTTGTTTCTGGTGCCGCTTTGTGTTTGTTGAATATTTCTTTGTTGGACGAGTTTTGGCTGATTTTCGAAAAAAAAATCACCTGAGGATGAAGCCAAAACATTGTAACAACCATTACAGTATATATATATATATATATATATATATACACACACATATATATATATATATATATATATATATATATATATATATAAATACCAGTATTTATTTCATCTTATTTCTTTTGCTTTTTTCACCAAGTAGTAACAGTCTTAAGTCATCTAAATCTCTTAGATGAAGCATTGGCAATTATTATTCATTTTTGACTAGTATTTCTTTCATATAAGTTGCTTTTTATCACAACTTTTAGTCAGTCACTCTAAGAATAAAGCTCAAAAGAGACTATTTGCTTCAAGGAAGCCCTTTTCATGACTGATTAAGCCAGAAAGCAAAAGAAATAATAATGAAAGAAATGTACATTTTTAAGAACTTGTGGTTTGAGTAACTAGTAAATTTTTATAGTAAAAATTATCATCAGTTAACCCACAGCTGAAGCAAGAAGTGGATTCATGCCTTTCCCAAGAACATTAATGTAAATTGAACACCAACTGTCCAGACAAAATATCATTTTATGTGTAATTAACCATTATGCCACCCACATCTACAAAATAAGATACTTATCAAAAATGAATAACTGGCAAATCAACTGTGATTACAATAGTTTGGTTAACGGCATATCAATTCCTTATGGGTTAGTTAATGCCAAAATTTAATTTTCATAAGGGCTTTGGTATTTTATTTTTTAATATTAAAATCTGTTGCTGGAAAGATTTTTTTTTTTTACTTAAAAAATGTGTTTTTATACTTTCAAAACTAGTTTAGTAGAGAGGGTCACTATTTTCCCATAGCTGCGATCCTAACAGGTGCTATCACTCCAAGTCATGGTGGAACAACAGTAATTAAGAGGTGGTTCCATGCTCCCCAAAAGGCCTTGGTGTTAGCTGCTGTAGTTTATCATATTCAGGATAATAGTGTTTGGGTAGAGAAACAAAGATTATGTTTTCAGGCATTCAACAAAATGAAATAAACACTTTTTTTTATGGCTGCAGATATGAATTATTGTAACTGACCAACTTTCACTGCTTTAAGGAGAAAAAAAAAAAAAGAAAAAGCTCTAAAGTTAAGAGTCTCAAAGCCTTGATTTCCATTCTATCACTTGATTAAAGGATAATCTTGCAGTTGGAATAAAAAGCAAGTGAAACTAAAATTAAAGAAATAAAAATTTAATAATCAACACCAATTCATCTAAAAATTTCATATGTAATTAAAATCAATCAATAAAAAAAAAATAAATTAAAGAAAAAAAAATACTTAATTATTCTGACAAAAGTCAAGTGTTAGGAATCCACATTTACCAAGATAGAAAGAGCACTCTCTGTACAACTATTTTTTGTGTTATTAGTTCTGATAATCCAGATCAATGTATTTTTAATTTAGAGGAAAAAAAAAATCTGGGTTTTCAAAATAAAGAAAAAGAGCTGAAAAATTAGCATTTTTCTTCAATGAAAAAAGTGAGTGATAAAAATCTATCCTCCCAAGATAACAAATATTTAGAAAAAGCTACAGAATATTCAGAAACAAAAAGAAATGTAATGCATTACCTTTGAAGTGGTTTTGACATTCTTTTTTTTTGGTGACTGATGATAAATAGGCAAGTCAAACTGTGTCAGTGCATCAGTTTTTTTCAAGGCTACTGGAGCTTTGTGAGCTAGTCCAAAATCTACTAATGAAAATCTAGAAGGAAAATAAAAAAAAAATTGGCTGACCAATAAGCATCTTCTGTACAATAAACTATCATCTTTACAACAAAAATTCTTTTAATACTTTCAACAAAAAGCACAGTATGTTGGCTCAAGAGACTATATTTAATCTCTGAACTTATAAATCATAACTTTTAAAAGTGAATATCAAATTGTTCAAGATTACATGAAAACATAAGAAAAAACAAATTCATGTTGACTTACTGTTGTGTTTTACGATTGAACAAGAAATTACTTGGTTTCACGTCTCTGTGAATAACATCATACTCATGAATATGCTTCAAAGCAATCAACAAATTTTTCATGTAATTTTTTATCTCGTCAGGTGTTAGGGACAACAAACAGTCCTAAAATGCAAAAATAACAGGATCCATTTTACATCAAAATCAATTCTAAATCTGTCAACAAGTATTCTACAATTTATTCTAAAACGTTTTAAAATCTGGAACATTCAAAATTTCACTTGGAACAACTAGCAAATCTTAAATCCGCAAAAATCTTGGTATTTGGATCAAATCAAGATGAGCAAGATGAGTTTCACAAATCCCAAGAATTTTAAAAAAGAAATGACACATCATGGGCAAACTGAATTTCAGGAACAAAAATAAAATCTTTTTAGGAGAGAAAAATATTTTAATTCATTAACCAAGGAAAATCGATTTTGAAATAAACTGAAAGAAATGTAACAAAATATCTTTGTTCAAATTTTTCCTTTGATAAAAATAAAATTTACCTGGGACATAATCAATCCTAAAAGATACAACAGTACAAAAAATGAATCCCAAACCAATGATATCTTCCCCGCCTGTCTCAGAGTTAAGCTTTCTTGTTTCAGATAATCATCATTTTGCAGTAACTCCAAACTCATCAGTTTCACATATCTCAGATACTTTGTAAATTAAAGTTAATTCACCACAATGTGTATGTGTGCACGCACACACACACACACACACACACACACACACATATTTTTCATTGGATTATTAACATTGTCAAAGGTCTGTTCTTAAGACAATTTAGAATTGTTATATTTAAGTGTTTCAGTAGAAATTCTGAAACAAATTCTGACTGTCCAAAAGTAGGGAAAAATATAAATGTTAAAAATTGCAGTTTTTGTGTTTTTCTATTTTTGCCGATAATATCAGCCATTGGGAGAAATTAAATGCTGGAGTAGACGTTGCAATCAAATGTCAGAACAGATCTTCAAAGGAAATCAGAGGCAGGGTTGGTTACTCCCAGCCACAAAATGCAGAAGTTTATACCCTCACACCTGTAAATATTGCAAGTGTGGGAACAAGAATGTTGAACAGAGATATATAAACATGAATCCCAGGGATGATTTGAGACAGTCTCTAAAACACACCACAGGTAGAGAATGTAAGGTCCATGTATCAAATCTGGGGTGACAGGACTGCATACACAGACTGGCAAAGTATAATTGACAAAATATTGTAATCAATAAAATGTTAAGTAAAAAAAAATCTGTACCTATAAAAGTGACGAGGATGGACGTTGTGCAAGTATTTGTTTGTTTGATAGATAGATAGATAGATAGATAGATAGATAGATAGATAGATAGATAGATAGATAGATAGATAGATAGATAGATAGATAGATTCGACTTAACGTCTGCATTTTGCAATCTAGCTCAACGAGAGTTGTGCTCAGATGTAGATCAAAATTTTAGAACACTAACAAAACGTTGAAATTTTTCAGAAAGCCAAAATTAGGGGTAGAAAAATATATATTATTACCCCACAAAGTCAGGGATCAGTTTATGTATTAAATGTATTAGAATCGATCAACCCCACTTTATATTATTTATATATATGTTGCCCCTTCCCATCCCACGTAATGCAATAGAGACATTATACATTGTTATCTATATCTATAAAAGTGACGAGGGTGGATGTTGTGTAAGTATATGTAAATTCATCATATGCTTTTCATTCTTATTATTTCTTAAACTACCCGAGTGAAACCAGGCTAAACTGCTAGTTATTCAAATATTTCTCAAAATTAATGTTCCAAGGAGTGATGTTTTTTCCTCTTTCTTACAAATGTAAAAACTTTCTGGTCAAATTTTACACACTAAATGTAATTTGTATTACAAAACAAAGAATGCATGTGAGGAAGATGTTGCTGTCCTCACAAAACTAGGATTTATGATATGGGGGGGGGGGGTATGGAGTTAACTCACCTGAAACCTATCATGCGGGAAATATGGCATTACAATTACAATATGGTCTTTACTTCGAAGACAAAGTTCTACTCCCATTACATTGTTCTTACCTCTGAAAAAAAATAGAAACATTCTTTAGACAAAGAATTTAATCTAGAATTGCATGGAACATAGGTTAAATATACAAGTTAAATTTATTGTAATGCAGAAAATAATTGTGTATCTAAGACAATGGCCAACATTTTATTAAATTTATTGGAATATTTGTACTGTATAAAAATAACCGCAAATAGTCTGTAATTCCATCAACAGAGAACATGGTTTGTTGAATGCATTAAATACTCAAAATCATGTACTGATTGTATTCATAATAATTGGTACATTTACAGTTCTTCAAAATGTGTAATCTAACAACTATTACTAGACAATGGTATTATTTTCATGCAGAGAAAAATAAATAACAAGTAACATCGTTAAATACTGAAATAGAGGCTCATCCCTTGTTCCCTGTTTAGGATGTGGTTTCAGGCTTTCTCTTTTCCAATCTTTTCACTTTTCTCTTTTTTTTTTATTTTATTTTCAATTGGAGTAGATAGACTAAGCTACCGCCCGGTTCACACTCCACCCACGTCTATTGTACAAGTGTAGAGGCTCATCCCTTGTTCCCTGTTTAGGATGTGGTTTCCGGTTTCTCTTTTCCAATCTTTTCACTCTTACGTAGCCCCCTGCACATCAGTGTTGTTACCGCCTTGCTCGGGGTGATATGATTAAAAAAAAATAAATAAATAAATAAATAAAATATACAATGAGCATAAAAAAAAGGAAGGTAGCAGCTGAGATTATATCTGAAGTTGTTAATGATTGTTAGTTGGTTGTTTTGTTTTTATGGCATATGAACACCTAGGCGGGTCATTTATTGCCAACTAAACATTATTTATTGCTGGTAACACCTTTTTCTTTCAACAATTTATTGTTGTTTTTTATATAAGTTTTGTGTCTAGTAATATATTTTCCTTTTTGAGTATCAAGATTCATTGGGATTTGTTTTTTTAAGGGCAGGGTCCCCAAGTCCTACCCTTGTTATGTAACCCATAACTGGAGGGAAGGGACGGATTAATACCTTTCCCAAGGGTACCAGTGCTTAAGTGAATGCAGGGTATTCGACTGGAATTCAAACATGGCTCACCGATTTCTCTTTCCGAGCCGATATCCACTGCACCACAACACACATCCATCACTAAATGCTTACAGCACCTGGTATTCCCAAGCGGTCACCCATCTAAGTACTAACCAGGCTCAACGATACTTAACTTCAGTGATCGAGCGAGAACTGGTGTATTCAACATGATAGGCCGTAAGCCTAGTCATTAATGAAGACAATATAATAAAAAAAACAAGATGAAATAACAACATTTGAATGTTAAAATTTCAAACATAAAGATTAAAAACAAGGGTTTTATCGTGTTTGAAAACATGGACAATTGTCAAGAAAAAGTAAGGAATAAGATAATTCTCTCATATTAAAAATTCTTAAAATGCAATATGGATTCCAAAAAACTTTTGACAATTTTTTCAAAAATATGAAGTAACTTTAGCTGTAAGGAAATAATTTTAATAAAAATACTCCATTTTTACTTTTAAACAAAATAAGAAATAAATATAAAATTAATTAACAAAGTAGATAATTGTGAAAAAATAAGAATGCAATTAAGAAAATTGAAAAAGAAACAAATCAGAATTGCAATAAATTTAACAAAGATTTGATACCCCAGTTGTTGAAGGCATTTTAGTTCGGTTTCAATTCGACTTGGGTGACTCGTAGGTATTATGTGTTTCAGAGCAAAAAGTTGATCTACTTTGGGATGATTCCGAAGTTTGGCTTGAAAAACTGAACTGAACGTTCCTGAAACAAATAAGTTTAGCAAAATCATGAATTCTAATTTACATTTTTATGCCTCCAATGGTCTACATAAGGTTTTAAAACTTATCAAGCCAGAAAGAATGGCATTAAAATTCAAATAAAATAACCAAGTAAAACTTATTACATTTTAAGAAATTAATTTACAACTTCTGTAAAAATTGATATAAATTCTGATTCAGAAAAATTGAATTGGCAATCAAATTTCAAAGTAAATACCGTTTGCATCATTTTGCACTAATAAAGGCATGAAGCAAATACTTCCTGCAATTTCATAACTTGTCATTTTGAAAATATTTTGTCAGTAGAGATAAAAATGAGTAAGAACATAGGCAACACACTCTAAAATATTTTGTCAGTAGAGATAAAAATGAGTAAGGACATAGGCAACACACTCTAAAATATTTTGTCAGTAGAGATAAAAATGAGTAAGGACATAGGCAACACACTCTAAAATATTTTGTCAGTAGAGATAAAAATGAGTAAGGACATAGGCAACACACTCTAAAAAATAACAATAACTGTTAAATTCATTATTTGCCTGAATGGCATTTTTTTTAAACCTTTGCTGATTGTTGTGTTGTTCCTTTTTTCTTTCTGCTTTTTTCTCGTATCTGGTTTTTTGCTTGGTCAGGAGGTTGACATATCAATATAAACATCTCAGATAAAGACCCAAATATCATCAAATATTGTAGAAAGGTCCATATTATACATCAACAAAATATGGTTAAAAAAAAAGCATAACATTAACAACAATGTCAATAATGATTACAACTTTGCTGCTACAATGGTGCATAATTATGAGAACTTAATAGCATACATATCAACAAATTAACAAACATTATCAACAAAAATGACAGGTTTATACATGGATGACAGACTAATAATAAGAAACTACAATGGGAGAGCCATAGAAAAAATAAAATCATAAAACCTTTCACTACACTAGGATTCACAATAGACAGAAAATTGAATCTAAAAAAAAACATTTAATTCCTTAGATGTAACATTCAATTTAAACAATACATATAAACCATACAGAAAAGTAAACAACCCTATATATATATATATATTTTTTTTTTAACTTTAACTTACAACTTTTTAGTAGTTTTTCCTATATATATATATATATATATATATATATATATATACTTTAACTTTAACTTACAACTTTTTAGTAGTTTTTCCTATATATATATATATATATATATTTTTTTTTAACTTTAACTTACAACTTTTTAGTAGTTTTTCCTATATATATATATATATATATATATATATTTTTTTTTTTAACTTTAACTTACAACTTTTTAGTAGTTTTTCCTATATATATATATATATATATATATATATATATATATATTTTTTTTTTTAACTTTAACTTACAACTTTTTAGTAGTTTTTCCTATATATATATATATATATATATATATATATATATATATATAAGTGAATAAGGGACAAAGAAAAACATTTTTTTTTACAACATCCAAAACATTAATTTTAAAAGAGCTGTGAATATTTATTCTAAATTATATTTTAGAACAAAAAAATAAAAAACTTTGTACATGTTCTAAAATATAATTTAGAACAAATATATATTATTAGATATATATATATGTTTGTAGGTTTACATGTGTGCATCCATGTCTTTTCCTCATTTAATATATAACTTTTTAAATCTAATAACTTTTTGTTAAACTTAGAATTTAAAATTTGCAATAAAAATAAAGTGAATCTAATAGTCGATTAACAATGCTGATCTCAATTTAATCAAATATTAATATTAATGCCCCCAAAAATTGTTTTTGGAGTCTGCTCACATATTCTTCAAATTAGAAGTTACTTTATTCTGATTGGTACACACTGTCAATGCAAAAATGCCTCCCTGATTAAGGGGGCTTGGCTTGTTTTTAACCTTTTAAAACCCTTCAACTTTAAATAAACCTCATCACTTGATACAACACAAGTAGTGCTGACACAAAATAGCTACTTTTGTAGTGATATTATAACATACTCATATATAATATTCATTCAGAAATTATAACCTATCTCAACAAATCTCCAATGACCTCTCTAATACATTCAAACATATGCCTATATCCACAAATAAAAGAATATCAACAAATTCGACTAATATAATGGAAAAAAAAAATTATATATAAGAATGTACATTAAGAAATAGCAGCTACTTAAACAAGCGGGAATACATAAACAAAAATAACAGAAAAAGAAATATAATCTGGTATAACCCACCCTACAATAATGCAATAAAAAAAGCAACATTTCTCTAAACCCAACAAAAAACACAGTCAAAATTAGTTACAGCTGCATTGATAACATTGAGAAAATAATAAGCAAATGCAATACAAAAATACTCAACAAAAATAACACAAACCAGCAAAACAACATCAATAAATGCAACTTCTGAAACAAAGACAACTGCCCCCTAAAGAAATGTCTAACCAACAATATATAAAGACATCATGAAAAACTTTAATACAGAAGAAAAATTAGTATAGAAGCCAGAGAAACAACTTTCAAAGAAAGATTTAATAATCACAAAACATCACTCAAAAAAAGAAAAAGATACAACAGCAACACAACACTATCAGAATACATATGGAGTCAAAAAGAAAATAAGAATTGCCACCAAAATGAAAATGGAAAATCATAAAAAGTCCACTTCTACACAATAGCAGAAACTGCAAACTATGCCTAGAGGAAAAATGAGATAAACACTTACTCTCCTACTTTAATACCAATACAAACACAACTCCACCACAAACACAAAACTATTACATATACATACAAATACACATGTATAAACTCAATCATGACCAAGCAAAAAACCAGATAAGAAAAGAAAACAGAAAAAAAAAGTACACATACATACATGAACACAAACACTTAATCATGGACTAAAAAAAAAAAAAAAATTAAGCAGGCACATACACCAACATGGTAAAAAGCGTTCAACTCAATATAAAGCAATTAAGCAGGCATTACATAAGCATACTTAAAAGGGATTAACACAATATAAAGCAATTAACCACCAACAAATCCTACACCACTTAAGATACAGTAAAAACCAAAAAACAAATAATGCAACATTCATTAATCAAAAAAAAAAAAAAAAAAAAAAAATCATGTACATATAAGCATATCAAATTACAGCAAACTTTACATAAATATGAAAATATTTTGAAGTAGCAGAAGAAAAAACCAAATGACCCTAAAGAGTGAAAATATTACAACAAATCCCTCAGGAAACATTGAAGTCTGTATGGCTAAAACAACACCAGTCAGCTAATTGACAAGTTTCTCCATTTCTTGAGCACTTTATTTAAAAAAGAATTTGCTTGCCTAAAATGTCTTTTTACCAGTAAACTAAAAAATTGGCACTAAACACTATTACAATTAACACTATATATATATATATATATATATATATATATATATATAAAATTTATTTTCAGTTTGTTTTGGCCTCCTAGTCTAAAAGAACATTTCCAGTTTGTTCTTTCTATAGAGCTGCTTCACTCAAATGTTATTTCTCTGAATAATTCAGTCATACAAGAATGAATCCTCCTTGCCTTGACACAAAACTTTCTACATTAACAAAATAAGATATTTTCCATACCTTCTCCAATCTTCTTCATTACTTGGAAATGTTTTTTCAGTTCAGGTAGGAATTCATACATATTATCAATTTCTGTTCGCACAGAAGCTTAAAAAAAAAAAAAAAAAAAAAAAAAAAAAATTGAAATGACATTTTTACATATGAATAAAATACAAATAAATAAATACTAACACAGGAAACTCACAAACAAATGTTTATATTTCATGTTTCAATACATCAACATCACTAGTTAACTTTCAAATTTTACCCTGTACCTACAATTTAATCTGCCCACATTTAGGTACCTCCAAAATTTTTCTAAAATAGAGCAAACCATGAAAAAAAAAAAAAAAAAAACTTGATAGAAATAAAATTTTACACTCAAAATGTTTATGTTACCAAGTGGAAAGACCAAAATATTTTTTGATATTTTTATTAAATTTCTTAATCCTTTTTAACACATTCAAAATTTTGATTAAAGATCTTGTTTTGGAGATTCTTACAAAAAATAATAAATAAATAAAAATAAAAATAAAATACTTTTCCTTTTTCGTTTATTAAGCTAGACATGCCAAATTTTCCCATCTTTTACTTACAACTCTATCAAAAAGTAAAAACCAAAAATAGACTGATTTTTCAAAAATATTTTTTTTGTGACGTATATTTCTCAAATCCTAACCGTTATTTATTTCTATTTTTAATCTTATTTTTCTTCATTTTGATTTCGACTGTTGCTGAGGAGATGTGAAATCTCTCTTAGGGATTTCATGTTGAAATGTTCATTCAACATTTTTGAATTTTGAAAATTTATTTTAATTTATATATATATATATATATATATATATATATATATATATATATATATATATTAATACAGGTTTCGTTGAATAATATAGACAAGTTTTGTCTATTTATTTTGTGTAGGATCTGTTCATATCGTCTGATAAGCTTGATGGTGCTATCGTTGAAAGACAACAAGAAAACACAGTAATTGTTGATTTTTTTTATCAGGTCTAAGCTTTCGGCTTACATAAGCCATTATCAAAGAATAAACATTAACATATATTGAACATAGAATATTTAAGCTATTAACAAAGTGGAATTAAATAAAGAGAATTAAATCAAAAGACAAGTCCATTTTTACCGTGGCAGATAACAAAAATCCCTCCACACTCAATTATATTAGCAAATGCCCCCACTATTACTAAATAGCCATTATAAAAAAATCTACTATATCGTGCAAAAACCAATTCGTCTACAAAACAGATCTTCCACAGCAAACTAAAAAACATAAAACAGACACTCATCAACAATAATTTTCCCAATTACATCGTTGATGAACAAATATGGCATTTTCTTAAAAACCTTAACATGGAAAAAACAACACATGATACTAGCCCAACCAATCCCAAACATATCACTCTCTTATATCGTAGCCAGATGCACTCCAACTACCAACTAGACGAAAATATCCTAAAAAATTCATAAACACTAATATTTCTCTGACAGACCCTAACAAAAGAATTAAGTTTATCATATATTACGCTAAATCCACAACATCCAATTCATTCGTCCGCAACGACTCCTCCCCCAACATTAGCGATTTGCAAAAAACCAATGTAGTTTATAAATTCAAATGCCCCTTTCGAGAATGTATCTCTAACAAACTAAATAATATCTACATTGGCCATACTACTAACTTGCTCTCACAGCGTCTTACTTTTCACTTAAATGACAATTCAAACATATTCCGACATTTAAAACAACACAGTTATCAACACACACTTCTCAGAAAATCACTCGTTGAAAACATGTATACTTAGACAAGAAAATAATAAACAGAAACTCAAAATCCTGGAAGCTATCTACATCAAACAACTTAAACCTGGCTTGAATATGATAAATTTTGATATCTCAACTAACATACTCCAATGCCTGTAATCGGATCAAGAACCACACCACCACCATTTTGTCACTGTCTGCGGCCATCCGCTACGGTAAAAATAAACTTGTCTCTTTGATTTAATTCTCTTTATTTAATTCCACTTTGTTAATAGCTTAAATATTCTATGCTCAATATATGTTAATGTTTATTCTTTGATAATGGCTGATGTAAGCCGAAAGCTTAGACCTGATAAAAAAAATCAACAATTACTGTGATTTCGTGTTGTCTTTCACGATAGCACCATCAAGCTTATCAGACAATATGAACAGATCCTACACAAAATAAATAGACAAAACTTGTCTATATTATTCAACGAAACCTGTATCAATGAAAAAATGCTGCCAAAATACACACTATATATATATATATAGCAATCAACTTTGGAAAAATTGTTTCAGAAATAATTTTTTTTTAATTTCAGAATTTTATTCCAACATTTATTCGTTTTATGAAAATATTTAACTTTCACCTAAAAACTAAATTCCATATTAAAATGTGGATACATTTTTGGAAGGCACAATCTATCAAAACTGTTATACTGACATTATCACAGTAAGTTACATATTACTGAAAATTTACCAATATAATCATTTCTTGCTCAAATTTTAGACATTTTGCAAATCTGAGAACTAAAGGAGAGATTTTTATCCATTCCATCACGGATAACAAATGTCCTACTAATTATCCTTTACTGAAATGAATATATACTAAAAATAGCGAGAAACATTGGTAAATAATAATAAATTTTGTTAACAAATAATAATAAAGACTGCTAATCATGTTGCTAAATAAAACACAGAGGAAGGCTGGTAGATTTTGTAAATTTTAAACTCCACTTATGATCACAGGTGTCGGCTTGAGAATTGCCTAATCAATGAAGAATAGTTTTATGCTTACTTACCAGGTATATTCTCTACAGCAGTTTCTTCCTTTTTATTTTCAAACCAGAATGAATCTTCATCCACAGACATTTTGGGATGTTTAAGTTTTCCTTTTGATAATAAAAGAAAAACTTTAAATTAGTTATTGCTTCATCATTTTATGAAATTCACTCAAAGTAAAAATCAAACAAAGATTCTACTGAAATGATTAAGGTGCAAATCCATTGAAATTTCTTAATTTCTATGAAATGGTCAAAATGTCATTTTGTCAAAGAGGATGTATTGCTAGTTTCCTTCCTTCTTCCTGTCAACTTCTCTTCTACTCTATTTCCCTTAAGAATTGAACTGACAACTTAAATTGAGCAGCAGAAATTAGCTTCTTTATTCAGTGGACCACGTCCACTTATAAAACCACCATCTTTTTGTAGCTGACTCTAATGATAATGATGATGAAATAGAAAATGCTACATATTTATCCCAGAAATATTTTGTCAAAATTCTTGAATCATTAGTTAAGTAGATAAGCACATCTTGAAAACTTTGACTTTTTAAATGTATAAAGTTTCATTTATTATAATTTTATCGCAAGGAGACAAGGCATAAGAAGATCAACTGTCACTTTGATTTTAGTTTATGGAACATAAGAAAACGCAGAGAAAAAATAAAAATAAATATAGATTTTTTTCATGACAGCGGAGAAAAATTTGAAATATAAACAACATTAATGATAGACGTTATTATCCCAGACATTTTTAAGAATTGAATTGAAAGAACAGGTAAGGAGTGATTGCAAATAGAATCAACAGGTAAAAAAAAAAAGACTTTATTCTTCAATTACATTCCATTATTCATCTTGATCATAAGAAAAAGATTAAAAAAAAAAAATCAAAATAGTTTTTACAATACGAATCTGAGGATGAGAAACTGACTAATACAGATTAAACACTTTTTTTTTTCATATTTACAATTCCACCGTAGAATGTGATGACGTCCCTTACTAATTTAGTTTTACGAGTCGACTCGGCGTAACTGGCGTCATTGAATAAAGCAGGAAATAAGAAAGACGAAAAGGTGAAAGTAACCAGAAAAACATTATATTAACAAAAGTTACATAGGGTTGAAAGCATGCATAAAAGTAAGGAAAGAAAAGTTCTTTCCCTTTGTCTGGACAGAAACGTAAAATGTTCGGTAGAAAGTTATTTTATGTAAAGTTCAGTTTGAATGAAAGTTAATGTTCATAGTGTTAATGTCTGTTTCCAATTGGAGTTTTTTTAGTGTCGTGTGTGCATTCTGGTGAGAAATATAAATTTGCGCCACTAATTGCTACCCGCAATTAGTGCGCGTGTGTTTGTGTGAGTTAGGGAAACATGTCTGCTCTTGCCCGGGACAAAATCCTAACTAGTGTACCACGTGACGTTCCCCGCTTTTATTGGCATGCGTTTATGCGGGAACTAAGTTATCATATGAACGCTGAATGACCATGTGTGTGTGTGTGGATGTGAATGTATCAAACCCTACACCACAATTCAAGGACAATAAATTATGAATGAAGTACTTTTTATTTCTTCATATTTACAAGTCCACAATTCAAGGACAATAAATTATGAATGAAGTACAACAGAAGAAAAAACAAGACAAACAAACTTATTGAATTGCTCCACAGGAACTGTTTTTAACTAAACATTTAGTATCTGAAAGTAATTTAAATGTGTGGAATGGGAGGAAAGAGGGGAGAATTTCAGCAGATTTTTTTTATATATATATATTCTAATTAAATCTGTGTGCCAATAGAAAGGTGTGATTAATTTTTTTATATTGAAATAAAAATAAACTATGCAAAGTCAACCATAAACGGAGAGTTTCACAATGTCATTCTCAATTTCTCAATCTAATTTTACAGCAGTCTGGTGAAAAACGATAAAATGAAAACAAAATGAAAAATGAAATGAAAAAATACTTGAAAATATTTTTAAATTTTCTACGAGAAATATTTATTCAATAAAATAAAACAATGAAATAAAAATAAAACACAATATCTTGGTTTTTTTTTTTTGCAGATTTATTTTTTTTTTTTAGCAAAGAGCAAGAGCCAAGTTCGAATTCCAGCTGAATTCATTGCATTCACTTACGTGCAAATACCCTTAGGAAAGGTATTAATCTGTCTCTTCCCTCCAGTTATGGGTTAAATAATAGGACAGATTGAGTTCTATAGCCTTGGTCGGCAACCAGTCTACCGCAGAAAGCAATGGCAACCTACTGCGCGATAACCTTCTGCCCAGTCAGTCATGTCTCTTTCGCTGACATGATCGCCCACAGCGTGTATTATGTATGGCACTTAACTGACTAACCCCATCAAAGTAGTAAACTTTAGGACAAAAGTTAAGTAGGATCAGAGTGCAATTTTATGATTGTGCTACCAAATATCTAAGAATTAAAAATTCATAATAGTAATTAAATTATATTAGTACAATTCAAAGTGCAACATATCATCTCAAGAAATGTGCAACAATAGTTTAAAAATAATGTTCAGTGGGTTCATTTTATCACAATAACCAATTTTGTCAAAGAAGTTGAATTATATTTCTTTTATTTTCATTTATGAAAATGTATTCTCAGAAAGTAAGGCTAGAAAGCAACTTCAGAAGGAAATTCAGGAAATTTATTTGAAAATTGTTTTGGATGCTCAAGTCAAAAGATACCTTATCATTATTATTACATTGTTTGATAGTTGTACTGAAATGTAAATTATTTCACAATGTCGGGAATACTTGTTACATCAGTAATTCACTGTAAAAACAGCAAAACATGATGAAAAAAGGCCTCAATCTTAATAGAGACAAAGTTTTATCGTCAAAATATTTGTTAAAGACCAAAGAATTTTTTGAATTATTACATTAATCCTTTCTAATGCATTCAAAATTTTGGTTAAAAATATTTTTTTTGCATTAGCAGTGTACCAGAGATCACTAAGCATCTTTTTTTACGGCCTTTTTTCTGGCAAAATAATACATTAATATTTAAATTCTTGCAAAAATCAAATGATTGTTAGATTTTAAATAAACTTTTGGAACTTATTCAAAATTAAAGAATTTATTTTTTAAATTACTATTTTTAGGAAATCTTGTATATATATATATATATATATATATATATATATATATATATAGCATAGTGATGATCCACATATACTGTCTTAATATGTATAGGAAAGAATATTAAAATGTTTTGAGTTTGAAAATATGTTTTTTTGACAGTATTGTTTATTTCTGCTATTTTATATTTCATACCGCCCTCGGTCCTTCATCAGAAACAAATGATTTTAAAATTTAAATTAGTAACGTATTTCGTAAGAGTGTCAGTGAAGAGTTTGTTTACATCACGTGACGCGTTTGTGGAGAGATTTTTTGTTTTTACATCAAGTAACGTTGAAAGCGAGATTTTTTTAAAATTATGCTTGTAAACGTAAACCTATCTTTAATAATGCTTGTAAATTTGTTTTAGATAAAATTTTTTTTAAATGTATCTAAAAAAGTTTTAAAAATATTTTTAAATGTATCTAAAAACGTTTAGTTATTGAAGTATTTGTAAAGATTCAAAGCACCTAAATCCCTATTTAACCCTAGCTTGTGTGTATTCATTTTAAAATCCAGTATTTTTCTTTCTTTCTGCGTGCGTATGTAGAACTAAAATTGGAGTCTATTAGTAAACATTTGCAATTTTCTAAGGTGTGACCCGGTATTGAAATGTGCTCCTACTGGGGAATATTGATTATTTTGGCGTATATTAAGTTTGTGATTATTGAAGCGAAATCTAAAGATATTACTGGATTCGCCAATATATCCACTATTGGGACATATTGAACAAAAGAGGAAGTATATAATGTTTTCGCTGTCACAAGTGAGGCGTGGTGGGTGCAATTTGATTTTGGTGTTGGGTACAGAGAATATTGTGTTGTTTACCAAATGTTTACAAATTAGGCACCTGGGTTTCTGACATTTTAAATTCCCTGATAGGTTTGTGTTTTTTAGATATTTGTTAGAAGTGAGGATAGTTGATAGGTTGGGTGTTTGTTTCATTGCATTTATGGGTGGTTTATCAAAAATGTCTGATTTTTTTGTTTGATTGGAGGTTCTTGTAATCATTTTTTAAATTTTTGATAAGTGTGTGTGAATGTTGATTGTGGTTAAAAACCATGGGAATTCGGTTGTTGTTTTTTCTTTTCTTGTATGTGAGAAGTGTGTTACAATTTATGTGGATGGTTTTATTTAGTGCTTCTTTTATTATTTTTATTGGGTATTTACATTTTAGAAATTGCTTTGTTAGGTTGTTAATGTTGTTTAGAAAATCTGGATGTTCTGAGCATATGCGTTTGATTCTTAGAAATGAGCTGTATACGATAGATGTTTTTAATTTAAGGGGATGACAACTGTTAAAGTGTAGGAATTTATGTTGGTTTGTGGGTTTGTTGTATAGACTGGTGGAAAGTGTATATTTGTTTAATTTTATCATGACGTCTAAGAAAGGGACGGATGTGTTTGAGTACTTCATGGTAAATTTAATTGTATTATGGAAGTTGTTGCAGAAAGTAAAAAAGTTTTTTTAATTTTTCTATACTAAGAAAATGTCATCAATGTATGTATCTAAAACAATGTGATGATTTGTATTGTGAATTGTCTAGTATCTTTCTTTCTAGAATGTGCATAAAGATATTGGCATAACTAGGTGCCATTTTCATGCCCATTGCTGTGCCACTGATCTGTAAATAGTGTTTGTTGTTGAATTTAAAATTATTGTGTGTTAAGATAAAATTTACTAATTGGCATATATCTGTGATTTGGTTGTTAGGTAGTTTGCTTTTAAGGAACTCATGGCAGGCTGATACTCCTTCAACATGTGGAATGTTCATGTACAGAGACATAACATCCATCGTTACTAGGATATTATCATCGGACTAAGTTAATGTTTTGTAATTTGTTGAGAAAGTCAGTAGTGTCTCTAATATAACTAGGTATGTCAGGCAATAAAGGTTTTAGGATATTGTCTATGTATCCAGATATAAGTTCTGTAAGGGTACCAATGCCTGATATTATGGGTCTGCTAGGTGGTGTGATTTTAAGGGCTTTTGAAATTTTATAGATCTCTTCATTGTTTGATTGTTTAGTATGATGTGGGTTGGATGAAGAGGTGTTAGGGTGTTTTTCTGAGATGATTTTGGGGAGTTTATGTAGTTTTGCGATAGTGTAGAATGTTGCTGTTTTGGGGTTCTCAGGAATAAGAGCTTTTATTTTATTTTTTGTGCCGTGATTCAGGTTCTGAATGAGAAGTGATAATTCTGTTTTGTAAGTGCTGGTCGGATCTAGAGGTAAGGGTACATAGAACCTGTTATTTTGAAGTTGTGATTCTGTTTCTTTAATGTAGTTGTTGGTGTCTAAGATGGTTGTAGCTCCTCTCTTATCGGCTGGTACAATAATTATGTTTCGGTTGTTTTTAAGTGTATAGATGGCTTGGTGTTCTACTTTGGATAGGTTGTGTTTTTTTGTTAGGTGTCCTTTGTTTTTTTAAGAAGTTATCCATGTGTTGTCTGGCTTTGTTGGCATATTGATCCAAGTGTTGGTTGCATCCACTTGGGGGAGTCCATAGGGTATTATTTTTCGTTAGAGGAAGTTTGGAGTGTAATTGTTTAGCGTTGTTGTCAGTAGAAGTGGATCTGTTGTCTGAGAAATATTCTTTTAGTCTTAGTCTACGAAGGTATTTTTCCATATCGTAGCAGAGGTTTAGAGGGTTTAGTGGTTGTGAAGAGCAGAATGATAATCCTTTATTTAATAAAGAGTTTTCTCCTTGGGTGAGAGTATATTTAGATAGGTTTGCGATGTGATTATCAGCAGAGGTGTTATGGGTGTAGCGTACATAGTGAGGTCTTCGTGGAATGTGTTCTATTAGGTAGTTATTCAGGTGAGGTATGTGTTGTAAAATGGGGTCCTCAGCAATTAAGTTTATTGAGTTTTTGGTTTTTCAAAAATATATACTGTGTCAGCTTTTTTTCGTACAGGAAATTGAGTGTTTTTTTTACTTGAAAGTATTGGAAAGGAGAAAGTGTTCGATAGAGAGAATAACTGATTTTTTTAGATAAGTTCACGTAGAAGGATTTCTTATTGTAAGCAGAGTTGTGCGCAAGGTTTCTTAATTGCGTGGAGGTTCTGTTGTATATATGTCGAGCTTTTTGTTTATGCAATGTAATAAAGCTGTGTTGGAAGTTGTATTCAAATCTTAATCTTTTTGGTATTAATTCCATTTTTTTGCAAAGTCCGAGAAATATAATGTCCGAGCGTATTTGTGCCAATTTGTAGAGAATTTTTTCTAGTTTTCTTCTATAGGTGGAATAATATTTCTTGTCCAAAGAAACACTATTTTTAAAAAAGTGCTCAATACAAAGTAGAGCTAATATTATTTATTCAGAAATTATAACATGGATATGTTACAATATCACTACAAAAGTAGCTATTTTGTTTCGACACTTCTTTTGTCTTGTCAAAACAAAATAGCTATTTTTGTAGTGATATTGTAACATATCCATGTTATAATTTCTGAATATATATATATATATATATAATTTTTTTTTTTTTTTTTACACACACACACAATTTGTTACCTGCAACTTAATTTCATGAAATTTCTAGAAATTAAATTCTGATTACAAACTTCTTTTTATTAGTAGGTCTCCTTGGTGAATGTAAACCATGCATCTTTTTTCCAAACAGTTGCTGCTTCCCAAAAACTTGCTTTAATAAAATAAAAAACGCCAATAAATTAATTGCTTTCATAATAAATAATATATATTAAGGACATTATAGTCTGAAGAAAAAAATTTTTGTGATGAATAATGAATTTTTACAAGACTTGTTTTCATTATTTTAATTACAATATTTATTAATTAATTTTTATAATTTAGAAAGTTTTAAAAAATCTTTTCAAAATTCTTCAAAATTTTGACCACCCTAAGTTATTAAATGACGACCATATTTAGTAAATAAAAATTGAAAAGCTCAATACAAATTATTACGCACTAAGATTTTTAAAATAATTTTTAATTCTTTTTTTGTGTATAAATGTGCCTATTTTGGAAGTATGAGAGACCATACATGACATTATCAGAAAATAAAATCAATGACCATAGAAAATTTAAAGTCAACATTCCTAAAATTAGATTACAGAGAATATTTCCAACATTTTTATGATTACTGAACACTTAGAAATTATATAAAAAAAAAAGGCATTTTTAACAAATAATGTCTTTATAAGACAGCAATAAAACTGTCGACACCTTATCAGTGGTTGTTAAGTGATTGATGATTGACAGGCAATGAAAATTACATGAATAAACTGCTACCATTTGTTTTAAAAAGTCCATTTTTCTGTTATTTTCAACTTAAAGTAAATATTGGTTTCAAATCAGATTAATTATACTTTAAATCAGCTAATATTTCCCAAATAAAGTTCCAGAAAACTATATTTTACTTTTGGAAGATTTTTAAGAAAGAAAATTACTTTACAATGACAGTTATCTTTAAAAAAAAAGTGCAGAGTACTAATAAACTATTTTAGAAAAAAAACATTGAATCAATACTAATCAATATAATTCTTGTTTGAAATACAGAGTATTTTGCTTACTGGAAATAGTAAATTTAATCCTTTAGCCTTTAATTAAAGCTAAAATGATAGCTTTTTCATTTTTAAAATTAATTTTAAACCTTAAGTATCATAAATTAGTAGAGACACCTATGTTAGATTAAATCATGGAAAACAAGACAGAGTCAGGATTAAGAGAGATGACATGTTTGTGACCAGTGTTTATTAGGTACCAGGAGAGAGAGAGAGAAAGAGAGAGGGATTAGGGAGAAAAGGAATGTATCAGGGAGCAAGAATTACGTTCCTTAATGTGGATTAGGGAGCATACATTAAACTGCAATGCAAAGGGAGTATACATTGGACAATAATGTAACATTCCCTTTTGGCAAATTGTTACGAACTCGTTTGGGTCAGCAACACATAAAAATACAATTTTAGTTGGAACAATGCTAAAGGGAGTGAATTAAACTATAACGCAAAAGAATTTTATACAGAAAGGAAATTTATTATAACACACAAAAATATTCAGCAAAACACAGGAATAAGGTGACAGAACTATAATATAACGGACACTAGAACGGGTTAGTTTTACACAATATTCACTGGAAAATATGAGGTGAGTCTAACGAGGAAGATATTTGGAGGAAGTTTAGGCAGAATGGAAAAAGGTCATTCAACTCGGCTAAAGATTATATACTATACACAGCTAGGGTTTGGTCAGAATGATTAACAAAACAATCTTTACCTTTCACGGCAGCACGTGATGTATTCACTGGATGTTGAGGAAGGTCTTTGTGTGGAGAATTTCAGCTGCTGGCTTTATGAAAAGTTTTTTCAACATCTTGAACGAATAGCTGGAGAGAGGTCTACGCCCGGCCGGTAGCCCAACAACTCTATGGTTTTCTATTATTTCTTCCCTTTCATATAGAAACAGGGGCCGATATTCATTGGCCCTCTCTTTCTTTCTTCTTTTCACTGTAACCATAGTTACCAGGCTATTTAAGCTCTTTTTGGGAAGGGTAGAACCTGACCCAGTGACCTGATTCATACTCCTCTCCTTTCTGGGGTGGTAGAACCCTGACCGAATGACCAGTTACTACTACTTTTTTGGGATTGGTGACAACCTGACCACATAACCTAGTTACTACTATTCATGCTAAGGTGACTATTTTAGTTATGACCCAAGGCTTTTGAGGCGAAAAAACGCTTCTAACTTCCTCGTTACACAAATAGAGACCACAGTCCTTGACCAGATTGATATAGTTCTTCAGATATGCTGCTTGTAGTATCCCTCATTCAGCACATATGTGAATCCCAATATAGGAGATTAGCATTTTTCTGGTTCAGTTGTATAAAGTGCCTTTGCTTGCAATAACTGAGGCTGATGAGGATAGTGTTAGAGATGTGGGGGCTCTGTGTTTTTGCCATGTTGTGTGGCAAACTTAGATTGTCTGTAATGGTTGGTGGTGGCTGATCGTTTCTTACAGAGTCTACTGGTTCAGAAGATTTGCGTAGATGATGTCTGTTTCACTGATGGGTTCCACTCGCTGTTTGGACTTTGTATGACCATTTATCCAATCGGTGAATTATAATGCTTTCTCCCACATCTGATTATCTTTCTCGTACAAATGCATTCATACATCACCTTTGTTCAGAACAGGTAAATCACGTGTATGAAAGTCATAGAATTTGGCCTAAACCATCTGCCTGAGTTACAGTAGACTTGCTGCCCAAAAGTTTAGGAAATTGCTCCACATAGGGCTGAACATGTTGTGGGTATCTTTGACTACATCACTGAAAAGGGACCCCCAAGTGAAGAGGTCAGTATTGAATTTTTACCCAAATTGTCCAGAATGTCTACAGCATTCACATGGGTATCATTCACAGAAACATCAAACATGAGAATATATTTATTTTTATTTATTTATGTATTTTTATGCCAGACAGATCTGTAAAGATAAATTGTTGTAGTTGTGAAAATCTGTTTTAAAATTAGAGGAACCACCAAAAGTATTTGTGTAAAAAGTTGAAACCTGCCAAAATTTGTAAATTGTTGTGGATTCATTTTTTTGTAATTCATTGAGAAAGGTCTCAGATTTACCAGCCAAGAGATGTGCTCTTCAAGGTTTTGTGAAATCTGATAAAGCTGGTGTGACCCTACTTTGGTGAATAAAAGGGACTGCTATTAGCAGAACAACAGAAAACAATTAATCTTCGAGAGGAAGCACTAGTGCCCATACTTCAAGGATGGAGGATTAATCCAGGTGAAGGGGTCATAAACCGAAACAGAGCCAACAAACTCAAAGCAAATTCTACACCCAGGATTGAACATGCCTTTCTGTATCTTCCTAAGAAGAATTTAAACCAAACATTCAAGATTAACTTTCCAGCAAAGTACTACAAAAGACCCTCAAGACAACAACCTGGGGATATCACTATGTCTTGCTGTTTCTACTAAGTTTTTGTGTTTGGAACAAGAACTCAGACTTTGTAAGAAACATTTTTTTTATAAATATCCTTGTCAATTTGAAAACAGGAATGCTGAAACAGATTTATTTTGGATCCAGTGCCATGCTCAAAGACTCCATCCATGTCAATTTTGGCAATTGCAACCGGGATACCTTTAATCTCTTTTGGGTAAAAGTGGATTCGGAACTGTCTACAGTTGAATTAGTAGAAAGGATAATTTACCTGTGGCTGGTAAAGTTATTGAATTTAGCCAACAGGAAGCATTCAAATGTTGGACAGGTATGTGAGCTCCCACTCATTTGTAATAGTTACGGGAAGGTCTGAACATGTGGATCTCTTTCACTACATCACCAAAAAGTGAGCCCTGAGTGAAGAGGTCAGCTTATGTGTTCTATCACTGGAGTGAATGATACACAAAGAATAATGAGTGCTTAATATATTTATTCAGCACAATATCTGGTGCTTATGGATATACTAGCAGTATAGCCCAGCGTTACTCAGGTGCAATGAAAGCTTTTATATATATATATATATATATATCTAAGATCATTACCTGAGTAAGTGTATCTACAAGCTGAGCAAACTGTCACACTGCCTCCCGCTACAGCAGAACACGTGCCAGTGTTGTCCTTGTTTACAGCATTTCTGTTTGTAATTTTGTTTATTTGTCACTTTGTTTATTTCATCTGTCATGTTCAGGTCTCACTTAGCTTTCAACTTTGTAGTCGTAGCTTCACAACTTCGGCATATGTCAATACATTGTTTGAGATTTAGTGTTGAAGTTGTAGCACTTATGTATGTGCTGTGTTGTCTCTTATACCCAGCAGCACTATAATGAACTGTATAAACATTCACAAAAATGACAAGATTTCGCTAGATTACGAAATGTAGTTAGATATAAATCAATATTCTCACCTGCTTCTTGGTCACTTTTGTTGAAGACATTGTTTATATCTAAACTTATTTATAAATGGAACTTTGTCTGTGTCTGTTACCTATAGACTCTGAAACGGCTGAACCGATTTTCTTGAAAATTTACACAGTTGCACTATAAGCATCTGCAAGTGTTATTAGCTAGGTTTTGTGCCAAGGTACTCTCGATAAATATCGAAAATCAAAAAAAATCAGGTTATAGAAGGAGTGGTCTGATTTTAATCAAATTTGATACACTATTAGAAAAAGACATAAGAAACGATATTCAGAAGTTTCAAGGTTGCAGTCCTTACAATAGTGCAGAAAATCGATTATATATATATATATATAAAAGACAAGATGTTTGTGTGTATGTCTGTTTATCTGCCTGTATGTCTGTATTTTTTCAGCCCTTTTATTTTAGTTTTTGCTTTGGGTTTGGCTCTAAGTAGGTATAATTGTAGTTCTTAGTCTCAGCCATGATACCATTTACTCAGAGGACTAATTTAGCCTTCAAAATTCAGTTTACGACAAAAAAAACTTATTTGATATCGATACCAGGAAATCAAAATTTGACTTACATCCATTCATTTTTCTTTCAGTCTACAGTTTCGCTTTAACTGGAAACAACTATTGCTTTTTAGTCTTTCATGCCAATGTCCAAAGAGTCTGAGCTCCAGAACCATAGATTAGTTTTAAAGCTTTCATTACACCCGAGCAACACCAGGCTATACTGCTAGTATCAAATAAAATTTTAATAAAACTTGTTTTGACAGTTACCATGTCCAAGTCACTTTCATTTTCTGTTGAAGCGAATTGAAACCGTTGTCAACATGTCTGGTCTGATATTGTGAAGAAACATTTGGTAGTCCTTATTTTGTTCAGTGCTATAAGTTGTTTCCAGAGCTTCCAGCCTTCTAAATTATTAGTCAGTATTCAGCTTGCCCATGGCAATATATTTGACAGGAATCCTTCAACCATTTTCATGCACATAGTCCATTTTTTTTTTTTCGAAACCACATTATCGTCACTCCAAAAACCAGACACCACTGAAACAGCTTACGTTTAATACCTTCACTCTGTAGAGGACGAAGCGTCCATTATTAATTTAAGTTTACGAGTCAACTCGACGTAACATGGGGTCATGAAATAAAACAGGCAATAAGAAAGATGAGTAGGCGAAAGTAACGAGAAAAACAATATATTAACAAAGGTTACATAGGGTTGACAGCATGCATAAAATTAAGGAAAGAGAAGTTCTTTCCCTGGTGAGAAATAAAAAATTGCGCCCCTAATTGCTACCCACAATTAGTGCGCGTGTGTTTTTGTGAGTTAGGGAAACATGTCTGCTCTTGTCCGGGACAAAATCCTAACTAGCGTACCACGTGACGTTCCTCGCTTTTATTGGCATTCGGTTACGCGGGAAACTAAGTTATCACGTGAACGCTGAGTGACCATGTGTGTGTGTGTGTGTGTGTGTGTTATTTTCAATATCCAAAGTTAAATCATTAAAAATAAAAACTTTTTCTTGAAACTTTAATTTTAGGTTAATTAAAAGCTAAATGATTAAATTTACTATTTCCACTAAGCCAAATACTCTGGTGTATTTCAAACAGAAATTATACATTCACTGGAATCTAAAATTGTGCAATTTTTTTTTAAATTTTAAATTTTTGACATTTTTTTGAGCGATTGACACATTTAAAAACAAAAGTTAATTCTAGTTTTTAAAAATCTTGCAAAAATAAAATATTTCTTTGATGTTATTCTTTGAAAATTAGCAAGTTTAATGTTAAATTCATCTGATTTTAAACAAATATTGTTTATAGCATGAAATTTAGAAGAAAAGTATTTCTTAATCACAAAGAAAGGTCTGACTCGTTGATCTACCAAGTAGGCGATGACAGCACTTTATTGAAACATGTGACCTTTTAAATGGCCTCTTAGTTTCCATAGTAAAAGAAAATGTGCAGTTGAACATAAAAAAAATTAGAAATTATTTTAAAAATCTTAAAATGATTTCTATTAAGCTTTTGAATTTTCGATTTGAAAATAAAGTCTATTTTTAATTAATTAATTTATAACCGAAGAGAATAACTGGAAGAAAATGAAAAGATGTTTGAAACTTTAATTAGCAAAGAAAAAAGTGAAAACAATTCTTGTAAAAATTAATTATTGATCGAAATTCTGTTTTATTCTTCAGAATATGAATAGTTTTAAAACCAATTAAAAGTTTATCTACATTTAAAATAGCGTAGTTTTAAATGCATTTTTGATTTTATTTTTACTATCCGGAGCAGATTTTCGGAAAAATAGTCTCGTAATTAAAAAAAAAAAAAAATTAAATGATTAAATTTACTATTTCCAGTAAGCAAAATACTCTCTGGTGAATTTCAAACAGAAATTATGATTTGGAATTGAGATTTCTTTTTAATTTTTCGGCCATTAAATACTCCTTGGTCCTTTACTTCCGTTTAAGTACAACCATGAATCGGTTTTTATTTAATTTACTTATTTTGTTAGCTTACCTCCGCAAAAAAAATTAATTTTCAAATGTGTAATCACCAGTGATTAGGAAGGTTGGTAAAAGTATTGTAATCTTAATGAAAAATATTGAAACTTTTCTCTTAAAATCTTTGTACTGTAATTTAAATTCTTCAAAAACACGAATCTACAAACTTTATTCTCTCAGTTCAGTAAAAAACCCAAAAGAAAATTATTTATAACATGTTGATTACTTATTTTTCCGTATTGGTTTTTGCGAAGTTTTTTTTATTTGTGTGTGTGTGTGTGTGTGTATATATTTACTTCCGTATTTTTACAAAAAGAAAGTTCAATGTTCATGATACCTTTTTTAAACATTTAAAAGAAATACTACTGTGTTTAGTTACTTAGTTTGTACTGTAGTATAAGTATTCTCTTAAGTTAAAATTTAGTCAATTCTGCATTATTAGTATTAAATTATTAGTATTGAATTATTGTTGCATTTGCATTCCAGTTTATACTTTAAGGACGTTAAAGGAACGTGAGTCAATTTCTGTTCCTTTTCTTCCTAATCCTTTTTTTTTTAATTCTCTTTCTCCTGATACCTAATAAACCGAAACGTGATCACCTTTCATGTCTGCTCTCTCAAACCCGAATCTATCCTTTTTTTCCATTACTTATGGTGGCAGCAAGGAAGTAATTCACACTTTTTTTTTTTACAACCCAGAAAATGAGGACTGATACCAAAAAAGAAAAAAGATAGTCCACGTCTGAATTTAGTTGAATTTTTCAAGTGTTTTAAACTTCCAACTAGAATAAAAAAAATAAATCTATCTTTTGAAAGATTTTTTTAATCGAGTAGCTTTAAAGACATTTGTAATAAAAACACTTTTTAGCTTAAAATAAATTCGTATGCAACTCAGATATTCTCTCTCTAAAAAACAAAACAAAAAGTTGTCGCCTTTATAAAACAAAAATGAAAAAAGAAATTCTAATAAATTAAATATAAATCGTAATTTTTTTAATTGATGAAAAAGTTTGAATTCGAAAAAAAGCTGTAGTAATATTTTACGTGGACAAATAAAAATATATTTTCTTATAGTTTTACAACTAAATTTTTTAAAATTTAACTTAAAAATAATTATCTTGAATGAATGCTGACAAAACTTAAAACAAAAGGAAAGGGTGTCAATATCTGGCGATAAACAGTCAGCAAGTAAGAAATAAAATAGTAATAAAACTACACTAATTCCATATAAGAAAAATCAACGGTCTTACCTGGTCTTAATGATTTAGAATATTTCTTTTATGATAAATTTGTCACGCAATAATGTTACTTCGTAGATCCCGCCAATTTTTTTTTAATCATCAGCTGTTCAGTAAAAGTTATCTCCCCTTGTTTTATTCTCAAGTTTTCACTTCAAAACAAAACAAATGGTCAAATACTGGTGAACATTGAATTTTTAACTCTTTTATTTTTTTTTTGTTATATGCGAACTTACTTTGAGAAACAATTTGAACCCACCAAAATTATTTATATAATCATAGTAAAATACAATACTTTAAATTGGTTATTGCTTTTCACTGGAAATTTAAAATTAGCAACAAAGATATTTTGACATTTTGAACAAGAAGTAGATTGGGATATACATAAAAGCCTACAGCTACTAAATTTTGATTTTTTTTTTTTTTGTTAGTAGCCTAAATTAGCAGAACTTATTTAAAAAATAACTCAAAACATTTACAAGTAAAGAAATTCAGCATATAGTAGCACTCATTTTAAAAAGGAGTCCAATCTGGCAAACCTGAATTCTATGTGAGTGATCATGGCTCTCTACAAGTTCCTATTATTTTAACTCCAATGTCTCGCCTAGTCTATGCGTTCTGTTATCCATTTACATATGATCATTAGGTAACATAACCATTTTCCCCCTGCCCCCAGCTTGTTTTGTGTGTGTCAAATTCTCCAAATCCTCTCTTCATTATGTGTCCCAAAAGTTTAAAATTTTCTTTTCTGATTCTAAATATTAATGTCTTTTTCATACCTGTTCTCTTTAAAACTTCCTCACTGCTCACATATTCTACTTATGGTATTCTTCATTGCAAGTTTTTAGGATCTTAATTTTTTTTCTTTTGTCCATATTTATAGCATTTATACTTTAACACTTTAAGAAACACCTGGATGACATAACACTTGGATGACTTTTTTCTACTATCAATGTACTGATTGGGATTAATTTTGTGACCTTCTTTGCAAAATTTCTTACATTGATACTTTTAATCTTCCTATTAATAACTGTGCCAGTGAGGTTTCTTCTTGGGTAAAAATGTGTGCTTTTGTAACTTCTTGGATAGGTAACCACAATCTTCTTGGTTCATGCTTGCTTGTTCATTCAATATGGCTCACAAGAATCACTTTTTCCAGCTGTACCAGTGTGACAGTGCCAATCAAAATAAATAACTGTGTTTGCTCATAAACTCAAATTAAATCCATGGTCATTTTGCATGGGTGAGTGATAAAAGAATAACCAAGGTTCTCAGGTATAGCCAGCTTGGTAGTGAACAAAGGAATGTTGGATAGCCATGGCTTAGGTATAAAGATAAGTTAAAGGGTGACCGCTCAGCTGTCAATGTGCCTTGTATTAATTTCAAGCAAGTTGCCCTGGATAAAAATAACTGTAGATATTTGTACCAGAGTGGTATCGAAAATTTTGGAAACATTTGTATTGGCCAGCGAAAGTCAAAAGACAATGGCAAAAAGTGTTAGGAAAAAATTCCTGTTGCTATGTCCCAATATCCTTGCTGTCGCACAATATGTGGACTTGTATGGAGATCACAGGCGGGACTGAAGTGTTACACACGACACAAACATAAAAAACTGAATTAGGTTGTCGGATCTTCATACATCAAAATTAACAAGAAAGTCCATCATGTATATATGAATAATATGTGTCTGTGTGTGTGTGTGTGTGTGTCCATTACCTATAGACTCCAAACAGCTGAACCGATTTTCTTGAAAATTTACAGTTGTACTATATGCGTCTACGAGTGTTCTTAGCTAGGTTTTGTGTCGAGGTAACGCCGATAAATATCGAAAATTGAAAATCAAAAAAATTAGGTTATAGAAGGATTGGTCCGATTTTAATCAAATTTGATACACTCATAGACAAAGACATAAGAAACGATATTCAGAAGTTTCAAGGTTGCAGTTCTTACAATAGTGCAGAAAATCAATAATATATATATATATATAAAAGGCAAGATACTGGGTCTGATCAAAATCAGTTTTTCAGCACTTTTAGTTTTTGCTTTGGGTTTGGCTCTAAGTAGGTATAATTGTAGCTCTTAGTCTCAGCCATGATACCATTTACTCAGAGGACTTATTTAGCCTTCAAAATTCAGTTTACAACAAAAAAACTTATTTGATATCGATACCAGGAAATCAAAATTTGACTTACATCCATTCATTTTTCTTTCAGTCTACAGTTTCGATTTAGCTGGAAACAACTATTGCTTTTTAGTCTTTCGTGCCAACATCCAAAGAGTTTGAGTTCCAGGCCCATGGATTAGTTTTAAAGCTTTCATTACACTCGAGTAATGCCGGGCTATGGAACAGAAAGCAAAAAGAGTAATCAGGAGGACAGTAGATAGCAGTTGACATTGCATTTAAATTTTTGTAGATTAAAGTTGGCTGAAAAGCATGGAGTCGAAAGGGAGTTCCGCAAGTGAGAATTGCGAGAAAAGAATGCTGCAGAGCCAAAGTAAGATAAGGGTCTCGACCCCACAAACTTATATGTGTGAAAACAGTAAAAGCAACAAGGAAAATGGAGGCAAAGATGTTGAGTTTTAATGTCAATTTTATTGTGGTAAAGTTTAAGCAGGAAAGGTTGATTTTGTTACCAAGAACTATAGAAATCAATTTAGAATTAATCCAACGAATCTTCTGTTTTTATTTGTCTGTAAACACATTTTTTTTTCTTTTCATGATATAGCTTTGCTGTGTATTGAACCAATGCTTTGTTATATTTGATCTTCATTGATCTGAGATCAAAAACACAATGTAAGCAGAGTAAAGTGTGGATCAGAGTGGTCAATAGTCAGGTTGACAACACAGCATTGGCCCTGTGGTTAACTCATCATCCTAGGACGGGTATAGGCAGCATGTGGCAGGGGGGTATTACCTGGTTACAGCTGACCTGGTTTTGACCCAGGATCAGCAGGTTATATCTTGAATTCATCAAGAGAAAAAAATTTAGTTTTGATAAGAAGTCAGTTTTAATTCTAAAAATAACTAATGTTATAATTAGCATAATATTCAAACCAGTTGCTCATTGTAGTATTTCATAGAATAAACTTGATTATGTATTGAAAATTTGAAATCAATTTTGATACAGTGTCAGTGTAGAAGAGAAGAACCTGGTTAAAGAAATAAGAATGATTGAAATGAGTTTGACAAGAACCAAAATTTGAAGACAGAGAAACAAAATTGCCCTTTTTTATTTCAGTCAGTTAAGTGCCATACGTGATACACGCTTGGGCGATCATGTCTCAAAAGAGACATGACTGACTGGGCAGAAGATTATCCCGCAGTAGGTTGCCATTGCTTTCTGCGGTAGACTGGTTGCCAACCAAGGCTATAGAACCCAATCTGTCCTGTTGAATATTCGAACGAGACCTTCGAAGACCGAAGTGGAGAAGGGTTCTGTGCCAACGGCGGTCGAGCACAGGTCAGTCAGTCCTAAGATGCGGGTGAAAGTCTTCCTGAAAGGTGCTGGATCCGTAAGTCTCGCTTCACGAGCAACCAGCAGCGGCACAGTGACGATCTTGGTGTTGGGCGTGGCGCCTCCTAGTTAGTAGTAATGGTAGTGGTTGTCGTGTGGTTCCTGTCCTGTCCTTCTTACCGGGCCCCGGCAAGTCCTGCCTGCCTGCCTGCCTTTTTTATTTACAATGTCTTAAATTGTAAGAACCTAACAATAAAACTATTGATTTTGGAAAAGAGATTTTATTTTGCTTTGTATGTAAACAAAAATACTTCCCCTCTCCCAATCACAATTCTGATGCACATCCTACGTAGACTTTAATTTACATCAGTCTTTCAAAGGAAATATTGCCTCCATCTTTATTGCTTGTTGTTGCTAGATCTTGATTAAGACATTTTATAAACAAAGTTATAAAACATTGTTTTTTTAATATTACAAAACCTTTTTTTTAATTTTTAACATTCTATTCTGTAAGGATTTGTTTATCTAATGAGAAAATAACTTTCTTAGAAATAAGCAAAAAAATATATCAGTAAATTCAAGGCAAACAGCAGAAAAAAATTTAAATTACTTCCCTTAGGAAATAACATTCCAAAAAATGTTTGGATAAATTTAAACTTTTGAAATATAATATTTTATATTAATAACCATACAATCATGGATCAACTATCTGGTGTTTTAAACATGGAGGAGACAAATGATTCTTTATCCTGTACTACTTCTTCAATGTGCCATGTCCCTTCAGGCAATCATGTAGGCAATCATGGCTTTCCATGTCTCCCTATCCCTGACGGCTCTTAGCACACTTTCTCCTGTTACCCCACTCTGCCATCCACCTGCTCAGGCCCTTCAAATATGTTATCTGCTGCTTTCCCCTGTCTCTCTTTCCCTCTACCTGACCTGTGAGTATCAGATTCTCTAAGCCTTTCTTCTTCATTACATGGCCCAAGAACTTCAGCTGTCTCTTCCTGATGCTTGGTATTAATTCCTTTTCATTTCCATCCTTTCTAAAACCTCATCATTGCTCACATGCTCGATCCATGATATCTGCAGCATCCCTCTGTAGAATCACATTTCAGTTGCTTCAAGTTTTTCCTTCATCTTTGATGATATTGTCCAGCATTCACTGACATATTGAAGGACAGACATCACATAGCAATTCAGAACTCTTTCCTTTGTTTCTAGTGAAATTTTCCTGTCTCTTAATACTATGAGTCCATACTTAAGGAACTTAAATCAATTATAATTCTAAACATACTGCAGATGTTGTTATTACTACTACTACTACTATAATAATATCATCAATAAATTCACACACTGAAATATCAGAGTGAATCTATTAGGATTTCGTATAGTAATATGAAGAAAAGCAAAAATAATTGAAATTGGGAAAATATTTTTTTTTTTTCATAAGTAATCATTTGCATTATGATAAATTACAGCAGTTAAAGTCCATTGGAAAATGGACAAAAAATGAAAAATTCTACCAGGGATGAAGCTTTCTCCCAATAAAACCAATAGCCATGTGTCTGTGACCAAAGCTTTTAAGTTAGAGGATATCAAAATGAACTCCAATAAATACATACAAAATCTTTCTAGTTTAAAGAAAAGAAAATGATATACACGTAAGAGTTAAAAAAAAACCCAAAAACATTTAAATTGTTAAAATTATTATATTTAATGATTTTATTCTTTAAAGCAAAATGTCATTCATTATAAAACTCAAAAATTAGTCTTGTCTTAAGGCACTAATCGCATCAGTTATTTTAATATTGTCTAACAAATTGGTTTTAATAACAATTCACATGTAGAAACCCACTGTTTAAATAGTATTGCCAAATATTAAGGAAAATTTTAAAAACAACAATTTTACAGTTCTACAGATTCAAGCTTGCAGTAAAAATATTTGTCAAAATTCTTTCTACATTACGGTAAATTTGCATAAATATGAACTGAAGAAAGTTAGATAACCAAAAATTTATTATGATAAAGTGGTGTAGTATCCAACATTGCAAATACACATGCAAATTAACAACATTGATTTAATATTGATAGTCATTAAAAGTTGGGTATTTACAAAATCTGGATTGTGTTTTGATGTAATGAATATTGGCTTGGAATCAGAAATCAGAGAGCCGAGTTTGAATTCAAGTTGAATTTGTTGCATTCATTCACATGCAAATTCCCTTGGGAAAGGTATTAATCCATCTTTTCTCCCTCTAGTTATGGGTTGAATAGCAGTACAGATTGAGTTCTATAGCCTTGGTTGGCAACCAGTTTAACACAGAAAGAAATGGCAACCTACTGCAGGAAAATCTTCTGCCTACTGTCATGGCACTTAGCTGACTGTATATCTACAATTAAATGACTTTATCGATTTTTCACAATGTTCAAATACAATTTTGTTCCAGTCCACCTGCAGTTTCTACCATTGTTGTTAGTTTCTTTGCCTTAGCATTATTTCAAAGATTCTTAATTGGACCAAGACAAGAATATAATATTGCCTTAATATTGTAGAATTCACACAATTCAATTTATTAAATTATTCAACAATAGCAGAAATCATCACTTGTATTTAGTGGGAAAACCTGATACTTTTGTAAGAAATATTTTCTTTATATGCTTTATTTTGTTAGAAATTTGTTTTAAGTTTTTGACCCTAAATATAAATATCAGTTTTCTCATGTTTGATGCTGCTTTTCTATAAGAAAAATTTTTACTCTATAACTTTCTTTATTCTTGGTTCTCTCTTTCATGTAAATTTAACAGAGTTTTAAGAATATTTACTTCAATTTTTATCATGACCAAATCTACAGAAGTAGATTTTTTTTATTTTTAAACTTTGTTTTTTAATGCTACCATTATCTGATTAAGTTGTCAAACTGAGTTACCTTTGCAGGGTTAATTTTTATGTTCACAGTTTCTATCTACAAATACTCTATCCTTCTAAACTTTTCCAATGTGTGTGTATATATATATATATATATATATATATTTATATATATATGGTTAAATAAAATAAAGACAAGAGGAAAACTATTTTAAATCACCTACACGTGTCGTCCTGTGATGGACTTTATTAAGGCAAAAAGACGAAATGAGCTTTATTCTAAATTACGTATCTATAAACAAACAGTGTTGGCAACCAATCATTTCAAAAGATCAACAGAATATTTTAGTTTTAGAATTTCTTCATGTGTAGCGCAAAGTCACAAGATGCTAAAATGAAGGGAATTCAACCGTTTTCTTAAAATTTTTTATTATGTATGTTAGTCTGTTTTAGAATAATTTTCATAAGTAAAGGTGAGATTGTTTATAGACACATAATTTAGAATAAAGCTCATTTCGTCTTTTTGCCTTGATAAAGTCCATCACAGGACAAAAGGCGTAGGCAATTTAAAATACAGTTTTCCTCGTCTTTATTTTATTTCACCATTCTGTTCTTAATCTCAGATTATAACTGAGTATATTTTATTGTGTGTATTTTGGCAGCATTTTTTCATTAATACAGGTTTTATTGAATAATATAGACAAGTTTTGTCTATTTATTTTGTGTAGGATCCGTTTGTATCGTCTGATAAGCTTGATGGTGCTATCATTGAAAGACAACAAGAAACAAGAAATCACAGTAATTGTTGATTTTTTTATCAGGTCTAAGCTTTCGGCTTACATAAGCCATTATCAAAGAATAAACAGTAACATTAAAGCTTAGACCTGATAAAAAAATCAACAATTACTGTGATTTCTTGTTGTCTTTCAATGATAGCACCATCAATCTTATCAGATGATATGAACGGATCCTACACAAAATAGACATAACTTGTCTATATTATTCAACGAAACTTGTATTTATATATATATATATTTTATGGAAGTATAGAGAGCAAGATTTACAAAACATCAGTCACAAAGACTGAATATCAAAATCCATTCAGTTTCTTTTTCTAAACCCCTCGTTAGAATGAGGTTAAAACAATAAGAAGTAACAGTTTACTTTAAATTTGGGGTTGGCAACCCTGGGCCTACAAAGTATTTTTGTCCAGCCAACTAACAGCCACATGAACAGCCACATGAACAGCCACATGGACACAAATTATCTAACTAATTTGTGGAGCAAATGTGGCAGAAAAATATCAGTTTGGAAGTACATATGCTTGTAAACAACTTCAAAAATGAAATATACTAAAAGTCGTTTAAGAACGAGTTTAGGTGATGAGTTCTGGATGATATTTTGCTCCTGTCATCAGCAAATATTTCACCTGATGTGGAGAACTTTTCAAACAATAAGGAGAAACAAGTATCTTATTAAAGAAATAGCGTTAGCTGTTATTCCTGCAGCAAAATAAGGAACCTTATTTACATATTAACATTTACTTTGTTGTTTTTAGTTTTTTTTCAAAACTCTAGACCAAGGAAGTCTTTTGAATGGAGCCATCTGAGATCGAGACAATTTATTATAGTATATTTGATACCATATGGCCCTTGTCCAAGACACTGTATAGCTTTCTGGCCTGCTCCCGCCAAAAGGTTGCCAACCCCTGCTTCAAATATTTTCTTAAATTGTTTGAAAACCAGATTATTCTAATAATGTTTTCTGTGCTCAGTTTGATGAAAAAATAAAACATTTTTTTCATGTAATTGAACTCATTGTGATGCTGATAGTGTTACTAGATTTCAGCATATCCATTCTACAGCCATCTTCAGGAGTATTATTGATATGGACCCGGTATGGATGTGCATTGTGGTTTAGTGGATATCGGCTCGGAACGAGAAATCGGGGAGCTGCGTTCGAATTCAAGATGAATTCATTGCATTCACTTACGCGCAAATACCCTTGGGAAAGTTATGTGCCATACATGGTACACGCTTTGGGTGATCATGTCTCGAAAGAGACATAACTGACTGGGCAGAAGATTATCCCGCAGTAGGTTGCCATTGCTTTCTACAGTAGATTGGTTGCCAACCAAGGCTATAGAACCCAATCTGTCCTGTTATTTAACCAATAACTGGAGGGAAGGGACGGATTAATATCTTTCCTGAGGGTATTTGTGTGTAAATGAATGCAAGGAATTCAACTGGAATTCGAACTCGGCAACCTGATTTGTCGTTCCAAGTTGATATCCACAGCACCACAACGCATGTCCACACCACAATGCACGTCCCTGAAGAATGTATTTGTTGAAATAAATAAAGAATGAGTTGAATTGTCCAAACAAATTTGAAATGTTTATATCTAAGTTACAAGCAATATCTTTCTATGTTATTATTTGTATCAAAGAATTTATTTCATTACTACGCTTGTATGTGTATATATATATATATGAGTGCTATGCCTTTCTTGCTCAGATCAGAGTGTAGCATGCACCTCATGTCTAGACCAGAAAAATGAAGAAACAAAAAAACCAAACAGGTGAAAGTAATACAAACATGTAAGAGAAAAAGAAAAAGTATAGACACGAAAAAGAAAGAAAAAAAGAATATCACAAACTTCCTCGTTGGATATCAAGAGACAATATGCTAAGGATTGAAAAGAATGTAAAGATGCAAATATATTAAAATTTCATTCTGAATACAGAGAGTAAGAGAAAGATAAAAGAGGATACGATAGGAAATATTTTTACACTTTTTTTATTTGCATATAAAAATAATCATGTTTTTGTAACATTTTTTGCTAAATACATTGACAAACAGCAAAGATTAGAAAGGATAAGAGAGAGGGAAAATGAGAAAATACAGGTAAAAAATGAGAGAAAAACAGAGATCTTTGCTTCCAATTCACACAAGTACAGCTTCTTGCTATTATTAGATCTTGTCAAGGTTCGCTATGGAGATAACAGATTTTTTTACTGTCATTAGAAGTTTCCAGGATTTTATATCAAAATATTAGAGCCTGCCAGGTATTTTCCATATTTCTACTAGTGTCTCTGTTTAGTGGTTGTGAACAAGTAAAAGTTTGGTTTTTCAAAGATAGGACTTCTCTATTTGGACGATGATTGGCATACAATAAAACTTAAAACTAAATTAGTAAATATGCATTTCAAAAGATATTCAAGTCCCAGAACAGCTCTTTTGAAAACATCTTTGTTGAATAATAAAAAAAATAGCATAATTTTTAAATAATTCCATGCTTCAAGTTATTTAATAAAATGTAATCTAACAATAAATGGAATCCTATCAGGAGTTATCAGAAAAATTAAGGTACATTTCCATTAATATTTAATCAATAAGATTGAATTTCAATGCAAAATATCTTTTATTTTCAATGCAAATAAATCCATATATCACATTGCTTTCCATCTGTTTTATGAATAAAGAAATAAAAATGAAAGTAAATATTTTTAGTTGTATAATACTTAATTCTTTTGAGATACACAATTGGAGTTTTTTTTTAACAACCCAATGAATTTGTTAAGTGACAAGTCCAGAGATTGAAACCTAAATCTTAAATTCACAACTCGCTTCTGCTTTCTCAAATTTATCAACCAAAATATTTGCTGGTAAGAAAAAAAAATTAAAAAGCTATCTTTTAATATATCAAAATGATGGTTAACTTTCACTTACCCAATAAGTGTGTGCATGTGTGTAATAATCACTATCACATATATTCAAAATTTCTGACATTGTAGAAGACCAGCTTTATATATTGATAATTGTAATGCGTTATAAAACCTCAAATAGATTTTATATAGAAACTCTTTAGAAACAGAGATAACAATAGGAGTCTTAAGCCGTATCAGTTTTAATATTGTATTTGGCTTTCCATTCTTTTTCTTTCTGTTCCATCAAATGTGCTTTGCGGACATTTCTCTTCTGTTCATCTTTTATTGCACTTTTACGTTTCATCACGTTTCCTGCACGGTTACCTCCCTTCATTTTGTTCTTCAATTTCAAATTCGTCTTGGAAGTAGACTAATTAAAAGAAAAAACCAAAATTAGTCAAAATATATTTGCATGCATTTTATCTATTGTATTCTTACAGATTTTCATTTCAATATTAATTCTTTCACTGACATTCATTTAGGCACCATATTTTCTTTAACTCATTTTGTAAGAATAACCTTTCTGGATTCTAATTATACAAAATTAAGCCGGAAAGCTTCAAATATTTCAGGATCAATTTTCATTAGAGATCTGATTATCAGATAACACAAGGTAAGATTATGTGATAGCAATGCAATAATTATGACCCACTTATCATAAGCTATTTCTATTGAACACTTCAAATTGACAGAAAAAATGAATGTGAAGAAAATGTTTTGCTCAAATTTTAGTAAATTAGAAGTTGGTTTAGAGAACTCATTCCTATAGAATGGATTGACTGAAACACAAACAAATACTAAATGTAAATAAAACATTTTCATCAAATTTTAAATTAGATTAAATCAGGAAATTAGATTTTGTAACTGTAAAATGTGAGAGTAGCAAATAGGAACAAAAATTGATTAAAGTGTGGAAGACTTGAAAACGAAGTTCAGATGATTGAACTTGAGTCTGTAACTTTAAAAATGTTCACTGCCTAAAGATTTTCAAATGAGATTTCACAATTTCAGTTTGTCCTTATTTCTAAAATTTTCAGCATTCCAGTAACAGATAAAATGTCTGAGCAAAAAAAAGTAAAATAAAAAATAAAAAAATAACATTAAATGTATATCTTTTTCTTTTTTATGAAATATAACAGCAGTTATTTTCAAAATATTTTACAATTTCATAGTAACTTTCTTCAACCTTGCATAAACAGTTTGATTATTGAAAGTCATAAAAACATTGATGAAATAAAGATATTCAGTGATTTTAATTGAAAATAATTTTATAAAAACATCCTTTTTCTTTCAGGTTTTTACAGTTGGTTGGTTGATTTTACATGCCAAGGTAATGTTAGAGAATCCTCATTAATAAAAAGGAATAATGGATTAATGTATATCTTTTTCTTTTTTATGAAATATAACAGCAGTTATTTTCAAAATCCTTCAAAATATTCAAAAGGAATAATGGATTACTTATTTGACAAATATGGATTTTTTCAATCGGCCTATTGAATATCAATTTTTACATTTATGCAAATAACTGATAATTTATTTGTATTCTGACATTATTTGTGCTCTAAATTTTGGGTTTATCTTGTTTGTAGCACAATTTTCATAGTCAAGGTCAAATATCTTTGGAATATTAAAGTTTTTTAAAGGAAGAATTCAAAAATTTTGATGAAACAAATTTGTACCTCATTTCCAGGGTAGATCATGACATGACACTTTAATCAATTAAGACGCAAACACATGTAGCTAAACAAAGCACAAATATAATCAAATTGTTAGTTCTTATGTCTAAATTTTTTGCACAATAATTGTTTGACTATCTACAAAAAATTTTAAAGATTTAATACTTTTAAGATTAATGTTATGTAGTATTTTCATTTTTTACAGACTTTTACTTCAAAGCCTATTCTATGAAGAAACCTCAAGTCAATATATGATTCCACTTTATTGTAATAACAGTTACAATTATAGCTTTTGGAAATTCTTAGCATTATTTGAGATTGGGTGTCAAGGCTTCTGAAGCTGCTCACAGAATTTGGGAAGTGGAAGAAAATGAAACAAAATCTGCTCCTAATGCCAAAAACTTGTTTAATCATTTTAAGGGTTGAGATTTATCCCTTTGTGGTGTGGAGTGGCTATCTCCCATCCACCGGGTCCCAAGGTGACGGATCGGGGAATGACCTCCAGATACTGGAGGTTAGCTGCAAATATTCAATAAGTAGTCCCGGACCAACTGGCAGGCTACTCTGAGGGTGTGTGTGGGGTATGCCCTGGTCAGGTGTACTTCCTTGAAATGCATACAGATACCCGTTGTAAAAGGTAGTCTCAGGTGAGTGTTTGGCGCCTTGTAACCAAACTGACTCAAACCCCAGTTGAGTGGGGTCTGGTGACCTTGGTTGGTGACTCACAGTGTCGAGCACGAATAAATAGCATTTGAACGCTGCGGATTTAGAGGCGTAAACCTCAATAAACTATCCTGCTATTTCCTTGGGTAGCAGTAGTTCATGTGGTGCCCAACGTAAGAGTGGTAGCGGTTCAGAGAACAGCGTGGTTGTGTGGATGACCATCTACTTGACAACGGACAAGCATATCGCTCCAGTTAGCGGCAAACTATGGCGAGATGGTGACTCGACAAATACCCGTCCTCTTTGGAGGGGTTGGCATTAGGAAGGGTATTCAGCCGTGAAAATTTTGCTTCAAATTTCATATGTCATGTCAAATCCAGATATAGTTAGTAATAACTGGGCTGAAACTAATAGTGAAGGTGTCATTCGTGTTTGGGTGGGTCACTCTGTTGTGGGGCCCATCAGACCGTTAATGAACATCAAATCTGGACAGCATGGCAGAACTTCCAACCCTCGGACATGGGGAAAAAGGGAAGTAAAACCAGATAGAAGAAGAAGGAGAAGAAATACAGCCCCAAAACAAATCAGCACAAATTGTTAATTATTATGGATAAAAATGCTAGAGCCTGATTAACAACACTAAAAAACATGAGAATTGTTAGGACAATCAAAAGTTAACATATATTGATCATTATTAAAATGTGATATAAAAAGAGTTATATATGAAAAAACAAATGAAAATAAACCTTTCATTTATATCATATTCATTTTTAGTTTGTCTTTTATTGTTCCATTTTATTAGAACGTTTTCAATCAAATACTTTTTGACTGTTAAAATAGGAAAAAAGTGATCAGAAAAAAAGAGAAAAATCATTTAAAAAAAAAACAAAAAAAAAAAAAACAAAGGATAAATTATCGGTGTTTTTTTTCTTTACTTTTTTCAATATTTTTCACTTTTTGAAAATATTGGTTCAAAACCAAAGATAAAAATTAACATATTCATAAACTTACCCCCATCATATGTTTCTTTTTTTCATCCATAATATCCTCAGCTGATTTCAAATCCGGTTCCAAGATCTTCTTACTATCAAGATGGATCATACTTGGTTGGATCTGAAATTAAAGGATAGAAAATAAGTGATTCAACAAACCCAAATATCTCAATGTAAAATTTATGGTTAAAGCTAATATTATATTTGAGCAAAAAACAATAATGGTTACTGGGAAAAATAGGTGAAATATTATTTCAATAAAAATAAACATGTTGAAAATCTATCATGTTTAATTCATTTTCATTCATTTCTTTGTTATTCAATTTCCTGATAAAACCAGTTTTTTTTTGTTTTTTTTTTTATATTTGTTTTGAGGTTCATGAAAGTTTTTGGAAATTCCTAAAATCACTCTGAAAATGGTTTAATATGTGCCAAAAGCTTAGGACCAGTGTAATAAAAAAATTATAATGTTTAGAACGGCTCATGATTATAAATAAAATAGCTATTCATTGTCTGTTATATTTAACAATATATGTTTAAATAATTATCTGCAGCCTCTCTCTCTCTCTCTCTATATATATATATATATATATATAAAAACACATCAGTTGGAGTTGCTAAAATTAGAAGTTCTTCTTAGGCAGGCAGGCATTCACATGACAACACGTCTCTCGTGTTAACTTGTATCAGTCTAACTCGCTCTAAACTCTTGCTCTCAAACTGTCAAACCTGTCTCATGTGTCATGCTTCTGCTGGGTCTCTCCGGTCTGCATACAATGTCTTCTGGTCTGTGCCTGTCTCTGTCTTGCCTTCTCTTCAATCTAGTCTCCAGTCTGTGTCACTTCATGTCTTAACTTTTCCTCTTCGCTTTGAATCTCTCTCAAGCAGAGGACCCAGGTGACAAATGATAGTTGAGCCCATACTGAACCTCTCAGCGTGGCCAGTTGGCTCAAACTGCACCTTTCAACTGACTGAAACCCACTCAATAAATCCCAGGCCTAACTAATAAAACAACTTTTACACAAAATTCGATTTTTTTCATCAACATAGTCTCTTTGTAGGGTCATACACTGACTCCAACGTTTCTCTAACAATTCAATGCCTTCTTTTTTTAGAACGATTTGTTTTTGGCCTCAAAATACACCTCAGTTTCCGATATCAATTCTTCATTGGAGCCAAATCTCTTTCCCTGGAGCATTTTCTTGGGGTCTGCAAACATTCAGTAGTTGCTGGGGACCAGATCTGGAGAATAGGGTGGACGCGGAAGAAATTTGAAGTGCAATTCATGTAGTTTTGCCATCATTGTGATCGACTTGTGACACGGTGTGTTGTCTTGGTGAAAGATCACTTTTTCTTCTTTATTTGTGGCCATTTTTTGTGATTTCTTCTTTCAAATACACCAATAATGCTATATAATATTCGCTATTGATGGTTCTTCCTTTCTCAAAGTTAAAGACGAACAAAATATCTTGCGCATCCCAAAATATGAAAACCAAAACCTTGCCTGCTGATGTTTGCGTCTGTGGTTGCTTTGGATGGCTACTGTTTACTCAGCTGACTGCCGATTTGACTCCTGAGTTAAGTGGTGGATCCATGTTTCATCCATTGTCACATATTTATGCAAAAACTCCTTGAATCATTTGCAAACAATGCTCTGAATCGTCAACGCGTTGTTGTTTTTGATCGACTGTAAGCAAACGTGGCACCCACTTTGAACTTAGTTTTCTCAGTGACAAATGTTCATGCAAAATGGTGAATACACTGCCTTCTGATATGTTCAACTCCTCTATCTTACACAACTTCAATTTACGATCGGCCAAAATGAGTTTGTGGATTTTTTTGGTGTTTTCCAGAACAATTGCCAATTTTAGGCTGTACAACCATGTTTAAAGTCAGCATACTAACTCTTAACCATTGTTTCCGACAGAAGAGAGTCCAAATAACAGTTATCAAGCCATTGATTTGCTTGAACAGCATTTTTCCCCCCATCAGAAATGGGGAAAAAATGCTTTATCAACACATGAAATTCAGATTTTTCCATTGTTTTGAAAATTTGCAACAGTAGCTTCCCTTAAATAACTGTAATTTGTAAAGTAATAATCCGATTGGGCCCAAATTTTGTCATTTACCATTTGAAGTTTATTACTTCATAAAAATCAATATTAATGGTGCCATCTATATGTCAGGCCCAGGACTTATTGAGTGATATATATATATATATATATTATCAACAATTTATGTATATTATGGGCACCCTAATAATAAGAAAATATCATTTTCTCTCTTTTTCTTACTCTTTTCCCTACTCCCATTTTAGCCAGTTCAAGAAATTTACAGAAACATTTTGCGTTATATATATATATATATATATATATATATGACGCAAAAAGTTTCTGTAAAGTTCTTGAACTGGCTAATATGGGAGTGGGAAAAAGAAATTTGATGTCATTTGGTCAGATTTTGAAAAGTGGGTAAGGCCCTTAATTTTTCAGCAGCCCCTCATATCACAAAGTCATGATATAAGAAAATGTGTGTGTGTGTGTGTGTGTATGAGTAAGAAAAAGAGAGAAAATGTCATTTTCTTATTATTAGGGTGCCCATAATATACATAAATTGTTGAAAATTTAAAAACTGGCCAAGAATTATTCTATAGAGGTGACCCATTACCTTATCTAATAACATCTTTACTTCAGTCTCCCGACGTTGAGATTTTGACTGGAATGGATTAACTTCATATGCATCAAAGCTTGCCTCACCAGCACCTGAAAGAGAAAGTAACAAAAATTAGAATCACTTATGAAAAAAAAAACTAAAAGGGAATTATTGCCACCTAAATTTTGTGTAATTTTTATTTTTTTTATACAATATATCTCACATATAGATAATAGATATTGACAATAATAGAAAATCCGATAGCACAGTCACACAGGAACTTTGGTAACTATTAACAATCCAAGAGAACTAACATAGACAATAATTGCATAGGAAAAAAAAATTACCAGGTACAAGGAGACTTTGAAATCCCTTTTCATGTCCCACCCCAAGAACATCTTCATAAGGACAGAATTTCACATGCTGAGCTCTGGATGGTAAACGATGTAGCAAATAAGGACTGGTTACTGTCTTGGTGCAACAATCATCATAAACCTACAAAACAAAAAAGTAGACAAATAAAGGCAAACTGTACAGCAAAAAACAGTACGAATTGAATTAAAATTTTGCTTATGATATACATATACAAATCTGCTTAAATTTTTTCAAAGAAATGTTCAGTTACCATTGCCATAAATCAGACAGAACATTGGTAAGGAAGAAAGTAACACTGTGAAAGTAATGTCTCCAAACTTATTTTCATATAAACTATAACAGATCCAAGGAGCACAATACTATTGGGAGAAGCAAGGGTTCTACTACAAAACATTATACTGCTGCCTCTATACCTTTTCATCATCAAAGAGCCAGAACTTTAAAACATAAAAAATCTACACCAGTCAAGGTGTAGATTTCATACCATCAGTGCTAAAGAGTCTTACTCATTGCCTAACTGTGCTCACATCCATTGTTTGATCTCTGTAAACATTCAACACGTATCAATAAATGCCAGTGTCATTTTTCTGCATGGAAGAATTCAATGATACACTTTTGCTTTGTATCCACTTTCATGTCAGATGCTTTTTTGTAACCTTGTAACAAAATAAATTGTGGGTAAATGGTAGTGTATATCCACTTTTGTCATACTACCAACATTCACCTCTTAAAATTGACCAGCCCCTGTAACCATCGGTTGTGCTGACCATAATGGCAACCATTGATTCACCCCTCTAGTACAATGGGGTGGTTCAGGTGCAACATTGCAAATTGACATATATGTCCACACTGTTTTATTCATATACAATGTATTAGTTACACACCTTGAATTCTCATCAGACCATATAAAATGATAATTGCAAAATTGATGATTAAATTTGATGTATTTAAAAGAATAATATTTTGTATTGCTTTGTAAAGAGATAAAAGCCACAAAGAAAGAAGGTTGTCAGTTTTCTTACTTGTACAATATTTCCAACGCCAGCAGCTAACATCCCTTTTTGGCTGAAGGACAAACAACTGGCACCAACATCCATCCTATATGACTGAAGGAGGCCATATGTTCTTAGATCCCAAACCTTCAACAAACAATCGTTACCTGATGTTGCCATATACCTGTAAAAAAAAAAAAAAAAAGAAAAAAAAAAAAGAAAGAATATATATATATATATTTAATGGAAAATAAATTTTGACAATGTTAGATAAAAGAATATGGATTTTTTTGTATGGTAGCCAACATTATAATGTTTCAGTTGTTATAACCATCATCAGGGCTTATATTTACTATTGTGAATTTTTTTTTGTTGTTTTTGTTATTTCTTGAGTATTTTTTTATCTCACACACACACACACACACACACACACACACATATATATAATTAATTTTATTAATGTGCTATCCTTACCTTTGATATTGAGCACTTTATGACAAAAAAAAAATGTTTACCTAAAATGCCTTTCCATCAGTAAAATATTGAAAAAGAAAATCCAGCAATTTTGGTATGAAACACTATTACAATTTAGCACTTTATATCTTTCATTAAATGTGATAGACAAGGAAAATTTTATTAATTATTAGTCATGTTTGTTTGTTGGTCTGACCATTATCAAGATATCTCAAGACCTGCTAGGATAGATTTGGATGAAACTTTCAGGGATGACTGGCCTCATGACTGACATGAACTGATTAGATTTTAGGTTCAATCCAGTATGGGATAAAGTTTCTGGGTTATTATTCCATTTCTTTTATTAATATTTTTTTGTACATTTCACATGCCAAATACTGAATTACTTCCTCTAGATAGCTTAATGTCATTACATTTTCTGAACACACATTTTTTTTAATAATATTAAATCATCTCTTGCTAATCGCTGAGTTGATGTCAGTATTGCGTTACCAGAGGTTTGCGATTTTTGATCTCGATTTATTTAGTTTTTCAAGCATTCTTACATTTTTTTAGTTTGGCAGGAGTGAGTGAGCACAAAAGCTATCCATATCATCACTTGTCCCAAGCACTTTCAGTCACTTCTTTCACTATTTTTAAGGTGGTTGATTTTGGTGTAGTTAGTTTATTTTCATGTTTTGACTGTGTAAGATGTATTATTTGTGAATTATAGTAGCAAGTCATCATGTCTGCAAACAATTGGCATTGGCCAAAATCTTTAGCTCTGTATTCAACATAATTAAGGACTGGAAATTATTAATCCCATCTCCACCATCTTTATTTTTGCAAAGCAACTTGCTCACATCTCTGGTAAAGTATTCAGGAATATTCCTATTCTTCATCAATTGGTTAAAGACCAGTGCCAGCAGAGGAGCAAACATGTGAAACTGCCTCAAGTACACCTCATAGGAGAGACTATCAATATCCTTGTCTCTGACAACAAGCTTCAACGCATTTTTTTTTAAAAATCATATCACCCCAAGCAAGGCAATAACGCCACTGATGTGCAGGGGGCTACGTAAGGGTAAAAAGAATGGAAAAGAGAAAGCTGGAAACCACATCCTAAACAGGGAACAAGGGATGAGCCTCTTCACCTGTTCAATAGACGTGGGTGGAGTGTGAACTGGGTGATAGTTTAGTCTATCTACTCCAATTGAAAAAAAATAAAGAGAGAAAAGAGTGAAAAGATTGGGAAAGAGAAAACCGGAAACCGCATCCTAAACAGGAAACAAGGGATGAGCCTCTTCACCTGTTCAATAGATGTGGGTAGCCTGATTTCTGCCTCTGTGATTGAACCCTTGCATCCAGCTGCTTCACTCACTTCAAGGTGAGGAAAATCAGTTAAATAGGTGTTGAAATGGTGTTGAAGGCTTCATGGTAAAAAAATTCTGAAAATAAAATCAGAAAGTGTCACAGATGCCATTGTTTGTAGTTACACTCTGTCCATCCAACAATGCGATACTAATAATGTATAAGTTTGTGATACTCTGAACTTCTTCAGCTCACAATTCAGCAGCCATATTTGTTGCCTTGGACGTTATCCTTTTTAATCTAGTCTTAACTACCAGAGTTTGGTTCCTTCTTGATACACAAAGATGACATCTCTGCCTTACCTGTAGTTATTTCTCTACTTTCTCCCAAATTTAGCCCTTTCTACTCTAGATTCTTGTCATTTGCTCTGCTAATCTATCTTGGTTGAGCTGCTTACTATAATCAGCAGCAAGCAACCTAATGGCAGCCTTAAGATGAGGCCACCACTTATTCCTGACCACAAACCCTATCAGTTCCTACATTAGAGTTAGTAAAATCTGGTCCAGAAAATCCTTCTCATCAAACAACAATGTGCAGACTTTCTAGTACCCAGTCGTGCTAATCTTAGACTTATCTAAGTTTAGACAAACCTGGACAAGCATAAGGTCTGAATAAATTATGGAATGAAGACTTGAACAGCCTAAGAGCCTGAAGTCAACTCATCTAACTAAGACTTGGCCAATGTAGCCTGTATGCAACACTGAAGTCTAAGTTCGTACTACCTCCTGAAAAAGCTCATTCTTGAACTTATGAACAAGATCCAGCCTGTCAACAAAGTCTCAAAATGTGTTTTTTTTTATCCAGGTTGTTCTTATCCAATTTTGTTCCCTTACAATCTATATTGGGATTAAAGACGGCATTCCAGTCACCCACTAAAGTTACTCGATGAGATGTCATCAGAAATGGACTGATCCATCAAAGAAAGGTGGCTCACTCCCTGGAGTCATTGAGTGCATAAATGAAGCATTTGATCCTTTCTGGTAGCATTCATGACACAAAGCCTGCCCACAGGATCCGCAAGGACAAACATACACACAGGCTTCAAGTAACAGCTTACCGGTTAAGAAATCCCTCTAAAAGGGCCATCATAAGACCTCTAAGAAGAGGTAAAATCTTTTCAACAGTATAACATGGTCGCCAGAATAGAAACAAGTCTTTTGTAAAGTGCATATATCCACTGTCAGACACTGAAGGTCACGATCAAATCTTACCCTTTGACACTTTAACCATAGCTTCAAGACAATTAAACTGGCTAAAAAGAGTGACATTATCAGATCTTCTAGGGTTGGCTGTCTGCATTAAACTTTATTAGGATGAGGATACAGACAGCCTTGCTCATTGACAATGTAACTGCCCCGCTATCCTACAATAAAGTTAATTTAAATAATCCATATAAGGATTATTTACAAAAACTGGGACCCTCCCTGACCAGAATTGTTTGAGTTTCTTTCTATCCTCATTTTTGATGATAACCAATGGGGGCATAATTAACAGTTTATTTTAACAGTCTCTTCCACCATCCCCAAAGACTGCTGGGACCCTGAGCCAAGCCTGATGACAATAAGTACTCATGTCATGTCTGGAAAATTCCTTGTGTCATCAACATTTTTATCACCAAATTTCTGCATTGACAGCAAGTACTTCTAGGCCTGTATTCAGTTTGCTATACTGCCTTGCTCTCTCTATTTGGCCCAGAGATACAAATTGTTTACATCATTCCCGCTATTGTATAGCAATTACATTTTTTTTTGTTTCCACAGATGGGCTTCTTTGCCTCTCTTGAGTGTTTTGTGGTGTTAGAGAAGGAGATTGGACAGGATCAGAAGATTGTAATGCACAAGGAGTGGATACTTTTTTTAAGGGAGGTCATATTCAAAGGGGTTGGGGTCAGTGAACTAGTCACTGGAGGAGAGACAAATATTTTCTTGTGTGATGGGGAAACTGAAGAGGCTGAGAAGTGTGGCACCCGGACTTGCTTTTTTGGCAGTGACCGTGCAAATGCACCTTTTAAGGGGAGGGCACATTATCAGAGTGGTTAGGGTCAGTGACTAGTCACTGAGGGAATAGCTAACCTTTTTTTAAGAGTTGGGGAGATGGGACAGAGGCTGAAGAATGCATTACACCCAAGGCTTCTTTACATTTTTGGCCTTGAATTGCCACTAATTTTCTCAAATTTCTTATACCCAGAGTCATATTTTTTGCATAATTGATATAATTTTTCACCACAGCTAGCTGTAGTCTCATCCTTGTGAATGGGACTGCTAGTGCCTTTGCCCTTGGGGGCTTCAGGGGACTGGAATCCTACAGGTTGGAGCTTCCCTTACACTCTACCCATGAACAGCCATTCCTGCAGATCTTTCACCTTCATTTTGAGATGTAATGTGGGCTCTGGTAGCGACTTAATTGGGCCTTTTGACCACTGGCATAAGCTGCAGACATGCTCATTACAGGTGCTGTGGAATAAGTAGTACCAGTTCGAAGGGGATTTGGGTCAAATTTAGGCAGGCCTCCAGAGGCCTTCTTCTGTGGGGAGGAAGAGGTGAGGTGACTAGTCATGCCACACTTCTAACAGGTTGGTTCCCTCCCTGTCAAGACAACAGGGTAATTCTTCAAGCCTATCTCCAAGCTGTTGGGAATAAAGGGGAAAGACTCATAGACTGTCACCTTCATCCTACATTGTCCTCTGTATTCTGCGCAGATGATTTTATCTTTCGTGTTTAAATCATTGGATGTTACATCTACACAGTTCTCTGGTGTAGGCAACAGTATTCTTCACATGAAAAAAAATCTGAATCTTTTATTATTTGTTGAGGTTTAACCCCCAAGAAAATGGGATGAAATATTTTTCTCCTTACAGGGCCCAACTTTGGAGGCTCTATTATTTTATTTTATTTTTGTATGTTTTTTTAAGGGGGAACAGACTCAATGTTTTTGTTTGGCGGATATGCCTTAGTGGCAGACCAAAATAAATCTTTTTTTAATCGACCGACTTTAGTCAACCATCTTGTAAAGTTTTTCTTTTTTAAAAATAGTTAATATGTTTTTGTTTTCTTAAAACCAAAAATAATTTCAAACAAAATGACAATTATAAATGAAATCAAAAAATAAAATGTGAATACAAAATTAAAATAAACTATAAATGCAAAAGACAAGTTCACTGTCAAATAAATTATTAGAAATAAAAACATCAAAAATTGTCCCTAAAAGTTTGTGTATATGGTCAAATTCTTCTCATGCTGAAACAAAACAACACGATGACAATCGTCAAGCCATATGCATTATGTTTTGCTTGACTATATATATATATATATATATATATATATATATACACACACACACACACACACACAGGTCAGTGACACATTGTGGGTAGAATACAATAAACTACTCACAATGTGTCACTGACCTGCATATATAGTAAAGCAACAACCACACCCATGGCCTGACAATTGACTGGCTGTTGACTTCAATGTCCGTATATGTATATATGTAAAAACTATATTTCTGGTGCCAAAAAAGAGAAAAGAAAAAATAATTGAATATTTTTTTCTTTTTCATCTGCAACAAGCTATGAAGGATATTCTTAAAAAAAAAAAAAAAAAAAAAAAAAAAAAAACACCAAAGAAAATTTACAGCCATCAAAAATGACCAACCACTCAAAATAAAGTTTTTTACGACTCTTTGATACTGGCCACACAGTTCGGTCAGAAAGATAAAAGTTCTGTATGATTTTTTGTCACCAAATTCAGGATAGCCATTATCATGGAAAAAGGGAGTCTCTTGGTTATTGGGAAAAGTTAACGACCATTGATAAAATGACAGCTGACTCTGATTTGATTTGAAACAGAATCTTTTCCCTTGCATGGGAAATTGGTGAAAGAATTTTATGACCCTTAGGAACAGGCTACTCCTGGTAAGAAAGAGAGATGGAATTCTCAGAAATAAAGTTTCTTTGTTTTTAGAAAATTTTGAAACACTGATAATTAAAAAGAAACATACAGTGTTTTCTTTTGACCAAAGCTAGATAATTTCTTATGACAAAGCGGGAAAGCCTAGATAATTAAAAAAGCCTCAGGTGGAGAGACTGTCTCCTTTTTTGTCAGTTGTTGGTGAAAATCAAACACATACCAAACTTCAATAGGAATGAAATTTTGGAACGATAATTAGATTTGGCCACTTGGACTGAACCACACCCTTTGGGCAGCAGTAATAGGCACTCACACAGGAGAGAAGAAGACAGGGTTGATCAGTCAGTTAAGTGCCATACGTGATACACGCTTGGGCGATCATGTCTCGAAAGAGACATGACTGACTGGGCAGAAGATTATCCCGCAGTAGGTTGCCATTGCTTTCTGCAGTAGACTGGTTGCCGACCAAGGCTATAGAACCCAATCTGTCCTGCTATTTAACCCATAACTGGAAGGAAGAGACGGATTAATATCTTTCCCAAGGGTATTTGCGCGTAAGTGAATACAATGGATTCAGCTGGAATTTGAACTCGGCTCCCCAGTTTCTCGTTCCGAGTTGATATCCACTGTGCCACAACGCACATCCTTCAACAGGGTTGATCAGGCGACCAAAAAGAGGATCCCTGATTGGTCATTTGGAAATGCTAGCATCGCATACACCTGCACTGGATGCAAGGCTAAATATAACACAGACCTGACATATAGATGACACCACTAATAAAAAATCCATATTATTTTTATGAAGTACTAATATTCAAATGGCACATGAAAAAATTTGGGCAAAATAGAATTATTAGTTTACAAATAACAGTTATTTAAGTGAAGCTGTTGTTGCAAATTTTCAAAACAATGGAAAAATCTAAATTTTGTGGGTTAATAAAGCATTGCTTATTGATGGGAAAAATACTGTTCAAGCAAAGCAATGGCTTGATAAGTGTTATTTGGACTCTGCTTCATTGAAAACAATGGTTAAGAGGTGGTATGCTGACTTTAAACACAATTGTATCAACAGGAATGATCAGGTTGCCCAAAATTGGCAGTTGTCCCGGAAAACACCAAAAAAAAAAACCACAATCTTGTTTGGGTCGATCATAAATTGAAATTGTGTGAGGTAGCAGAGGAGTTGAGCATATCAGAAGTAAGTGTATTCACCATTTTGCATGAACATTTGTCAACGAGAAAAGTAGGTGTCGTGTTTTCTCACAGTTGATCAAAAACAACATGTCAATGATTCAGAACATTGTAACTGTTTCAATGCAACAAGAAGAAATTTTGCATAAATATGTGATGATGGATGAAACATGGATTCACGATTTCCCTCCAGAGTTAAATCAGCAGTCAGCTGAGTGGACAACAGCAGGTGAAAGCTGTCCAAAATGATCAAAGATACAAACATCAGCAGGCAAGGTATTGGCCTCTGTATTTTGGAATGTGCAAGGTATTTTACTCATCTTGAACCTTGAGAAAGGAAGAACCATCAATAGCGAATATTATATAGCATTATTGGTGTATTTGAAGGAAGAAATCACCAAAAAACGGCCACAAATGATTAGAGAAGCGTTGGAATCAGTGTATGACCCTAGAAGGAGACTATGTTGATGAAAAAAGTCAAATTTTGCCTAAAAGTTGTTGTTTTATAAGTTAGGCCTGGGATATATTGAGTGATCTGTTAAGCAAGAGTCAGTGGGTTTTCAGACAGTTGAAAAGTGGAGTTTGAGCCAACAGGCCACACTGAGAGGTTTAATGTGGGCTTAGTTGGCATTTGTCATCCCCTGGGTTCAGGGCAATCATCATCTGCCAGAGAGAGAGAGAGAGAAATTCAACGCAAAGAGGAAAAGTCAACAGACATGACGAGAGACAGACTGGAGACAAGACTGAAGAGAAGGCAGACCAGAAGACAGTGTATGCAGACTCGAGAGACCAAGTGGAGACATGACACACGAGACAGGTTCAACAGTTAGTTTGAGAGTGTTAGGACGAATAAAACATATTCCAAGGGAATTAACCCTTTCCTGTTCCCAAACAGAGTACCTCCCTTTTCACCTCTGAAAGTGGATACACTCGAGTCACGTGATCATCAACACATTCAGACGTGGACGCATGAGGCAATAGACTTGGAATATGGCTGTCAATGGTTAAAGAATGCATGTATGTTCTTCTGCCCTAATGGTTGTGACACACAACCTGATAACTTGGGACTGATACCGCATGTACATATTTTGTAATGTTTCTCCATGTAAAATAAATGTATCTTCCAGTCAACCATGAGTAGACATCTACTTTTCTTTTGTTCCATGCATTTTCTCCACGTGCTACACACACACACACACACACACACTCGTCCACAGACCATGAATCATTCTATAAATTAAGGCATTTTAGTTATGAGACAAAAACCCCGTTCATAACAGAGAGAGAGTTTGGAGTTAGAGTTAGACCAGTACGAGTCGAAGTAACATGAGAGTTGTGTTCTCCAACTTTAGCCTGGTGCCAAAAAACAAACTTAGATAAAGTGCTACATTCTATAGACGCTGTGGGTTTAAATTATAATTGTCTGCATGCAGGAGTGATGAATTTAAATCAAAACTGAACAAAACAGAACATACATTATATATATATATATATATATATATATATAATGTAACACCTCAATGTTAATTTCATGAAAATTTCTTTTTCTTATTGTGGCTCTGTCCAGATCATTAATGTAACAGATTTCGGTGACTTTCAACCCAAACCGGCTTTGGGATCAATCAAACACGATGTGGGACTTTGGAATAAAGTGATCAACTATCAATCGGCTGCAAATATTTGGGCATCAATGTGAAGGACACAGGGAAAGTTCACACATACAGAGCCTTTCAGATAAAATGAGACTTATTTTAAACTGGCGATTTTGTAAATTTAACAAATTATTTTTCTGACAAAACCTTGCTTGCCTAAACATCTAATCTTTCTTTCTTCTCAGACAAATGCTGAAAGAATTCAATAGCAGAAAGTCATGAAACAACAGTATCATTCCGCCATTATAGTTTTGGCAAGTACCAGGCACACTGCCAACAACATTGTTAAGCTGATGAAATTTCTAGAAGCAACAGTTTCTCTCATGTTTAAACACTTTCAAGAAAAGGGCAAAGTTTGTAGGAAAGAACTCAAGATTCACAGTGATTCCAAGCAGAATCCAAGGTTTCCCACTGGTCTCAAATGCTCAATTGTAGACAACCGATCCACATCCATGACAAGACTTGCACAGAAACACAATGTATCCCTTTTCATGGTGTCTAGAGATCATAAACCTTGGCATGACTGGTTATGTTCAACAATGCCTGTCCCATCATAACAGCCAAGATTAAAGCAAATCAAAGCCAAGAGATGTTCAAAAGCTTCTCTTGTAGAATCACTTCTACATGCACATACATATCTATATACATATCGCCATGCACACACGTTCATACACATATACCCACACACTCTTACGTAAGGACCGCATGTGAAACTTTCTTTTTACCCACATTTATTAAGAAATATAGAAACTGATTTCCACACATGTTTAGCCAGTTGGAGGCTGTTTTTCAGAGCATAAGTCCAAATACTGTTCGTCTTTTCCAACTCACATACTGTGCTAATTGCATTCAGCAATTAGCCACATAAAAATGTTTCTATCTTATAAGTACATTTCAATACATGTATAATTATATTCACTATTATTCAGTACAAACATTATTTCCTTTTCAGGAACTCTTCTAACATGAATATTGAGACGATATCTTTAATATCTAAGAGAGAACTCTTTTCACGACATCTTACATTCACGAATCATTCAGTTCTGTAACCTTACTTAATACGATGTTGTTATATTCATTAGATTGTGCTTGAGTTATTTTATTTACAAATGTGGTAGTTTGGACAACCAACCTTTTTTTTTTGCTGTTGAAATTACTATCCTGACGGTCAGTCTACTACATATCGGAACCCAATTTGTTCAGACCACTACACTCTCATTCATCAAGTATCAAGGTGCAGGAAATGTTCTCATGTTAGTTGATGAAAAGAAGTTCACTATGGATGCTGAGGTAAAGCATATAAACTCTCAGGTGATTGCATACGATCCTTCTGACATCCCACCTGTGTTTGAGACTAAGAATTTTCTTTTGTGATGGTCTTTGGTGCCATAGCAAGTGATAGAAGTGTCATGGAGCTACACTTCATCGAGTCTGGTTCGGAAGATCAGCAAAAAGGAGTATCTGAACATCTTGAAGAATTCTGTTACCTTGAATGGAGCAGAAGTTTAGGCTTGATAATGTCCAGTTCACACTTCTCCTCAGTGTCTTGAACAAGAATAAAGGTTTATTCCTAGTTTCCTGTTTAGGATTGGGTTTTGAGTTTCTTTCAAAACCTACTTCCACACACTTACTTCTAACATCTGACTGAAATGTTATTCACTAACTAAATCTTGTCAACTTCAAGTCTAGAGTTAGCTGTTGTCTTTCCTTAGTCATAATGTCCGTTATTTCATTCAATAGTTCATTCTTGTTTGGGAACAGCATAATCTCTAACTTTTCTTCCTGGCACAGCCTATATATTTTTTCACCGTTGTAAGGCTTGGCTGTTTTTACAATACTCCATGTTATGTCTGGGTCTTTTCCATATTTTGATTTCAATTTCCATATGTGGTTAGCCAATTTTATACAGTTTTCTATTTTGAATGTAGACTTGTGATTGAACCACCTGGTCTAAAAAGGTGTCTTTGGTTGATCCCAAATACATTTTATTTTGGCCACTTGCGTCATGTACTTTTGACTTGTAAATGACTTCTTTTGCAAAGTCCTTGAAGTGGACATTTATTTTTATCTCTGCAGTTGCATTCTTTATTAGTGGTCTTGTTTTGTGCAATGTTATCTAAATTTCTGGCATTTTGTTTTTTATAAAACTATCTAAATTACTAGTGCAACTGTAACTTAGCTTGATTGTGTTTCTATTGAAAATTTTGTTTAGTTCTGAGTCTTTTGGAAAGTATCTATCAGTTTAAAAAATATTTGTCCTATTTTGGTTTTTACCTCTATATTAAATGGTGGATTGAACCAGATAATGTTTTGTTTTCTATTATCATTTTTTGTTTGTTTGGTTGAGAATTATATTGTAAAATGTTTTTATGGCCAGATTTTCTTAGTGCATCTTCATAGTTCATAGAAAATTATATCAGAGATGCATTTCAAGAAATACAAAAAGATGCTTCTTGTGCAAAGATGTTTGTCCAAGTGTGGAAAGTAGACTTCAAAGCTGTGTAAACTGCAATGAATAGCTGTTTGAGCATCTGCGTTGATAAAGTTTTCAGTGTTCATGTATTGTATTATAAAATTTAATAATATGTGTAATTATTTATCAAAACTTAATTGTATTAGTATGTATCTCAAAATAAATGTTATCATTTACTGTCCGCTATACTTTTGGTTCACCCTGTGTACACCTGAATGGGAGTTATAGTTCTTGGCTTGACCATAAAAGAGATTACCTCCCCAAATTCTGATATGTGGGTAACAGGTTGGACCGAGAAGTTTTTCACCACCCCCTTATATCTCTAGTCATGACCTTTAGTTTACGTGTTTATTATTTTATTTTGTATATCTTGTTTGGAGAACAAGAAAAATGGCACCAATTTACATCATTTTGAAACAAAGTAACTTTTGCTTAGATGAGAAAATAGCAATAACGACCTTTTCAGAAGATAAACTTTGATACAAAATATAAAAGCTCATTTCAAATGAAGACACTAAACCAAATTCCTACTTCACAACCTACAACCCACATCATGACTAAAAATCCTATAACCTAAATTTAATAAACTTTATTTCAAATACCAAAATTTAGAACTAATAATCACCATGCAGTGTTGATTCCTTTGTCCACAATGCCTATATTTATAAATGCTGTCTCCGATATTGAATACACTTCCCCCATAAGTGCAACAAATTTTAAACAAGATATGCATACATACAAATGTAAAACTTCATAACTTCCTCTCCCTAGCTATAGGCTAAATAGTAAACTGATTTCTCTAGCTGTGGATAGCAGCCAGTCTAGAAGAGCTACTCCAAATTCACAACTCTGAAGAAGATAATAGGAAACCACTCTACCATTTTTCTCAATAAATCATCAGCAATTCAGTGATATTAAAAAGAAAAAAAAAACTTTTCTGAACAGACATGGCATTATGTTGTATTTTTACTGTTATCATTGCAAAGAGATTTTGTACCCAAATAACATTGGATACATTAATGACAATTCTTAAAGTCAATGTTCTTTTTTGGTTTATAAGTCCACAACTAAATATATAATTCTTATAGCAAAGGCTTCAAGAAATAAAACTTCAAACATTTTAAATATATAAAATTTGCAACACAAGGAAATTGATAATGCGAAAAATTAACAAAAAAGATTTGATTTCACCAAAGAAAGTTTCCTACCATTTTGAATATCTCAACTACCCGTGTTTCGTGAAGTTATTTTTCTTCAAAAAACAAAATATATCAGCCAGGTTTTAACACTTATAATTTCCATTGTAAATAATAAAACACACACATCATAAAAGGCTGTAAAATATAATTTACTTACTGTCCTTGAGAATCAATAGCTACTGCTCGGACATTACTTCGATGACAAAGGACTTTGACAAGATGAGATTTAACATTGGGAGACCATAAGGTAACTGTTCCTGAAAAGTAAAAAAAAAAAAAAAATGAATGCGATTTGAAATTAAATAAAGTAAATAGATAAAAATAATGTAACTGTTTCATTTGTCATAAGCCCTTTTCAATTGAAATGAAAATGCAAAAAATAGAACAAAATGAAAACCTGAAAGGAACTTAGGGTTGCTAATCAAATAGAAGAACTCTTTACCATCACAACCATTTACTTTTAATGTATCATTATTACAAAGTTGCCTTTGGTACAAGTAGTCTATGGTATCTTGTTAAACATTAGCCTAACAGATATTTTATTCTCACATATGAAACCCAAAAGATACTTTTAGAAGTAAATAAAAAATATAAGGGAGGTGTTTTTCTCTGCTATCATCAGGTCCAGAATTTAGTGTGACTTCTTGAGAATAATCAGGTCAACACTGTTTTTCATTATTTGAGGAAGTGAATTTATCTTTAAATATTAAACAGTAAATCAATTCATTAAAGTTGCCATTGGCTCTAACAACAGCCTCCAGACAACTTCGGAATCTCATGCATTTCTTCTGGATGGTCTCCTTGTTTTTCTTGTATTTTATGTTAATTTTCTTTTTTGCCATTGTTAAGTAAGAAACTGTATTATGCCTCTAACTGTTACGGCACATTTGCATTTCAGCATTTAGAAGCAGCCCTGTCTTTTTTCCTTCAGCGGTCATTTTCTGGACAGCCAAAGGGTTATTTATTTCGTCTTTACATGGTCATTTCTTTAAACTTGCTAGAGAAGATTCTGTAAATTAGTTTAGCTTGGAAGGCTTCTTTCGATATAAATGGATCTAGATATCATTTACTTTCTTTGTTTTTTTTTTTTTTCAATTGGAGTAGATAGACTAAACTATCGCCGGGTTCACACTCCACCCACATCTATTGAACAGGTGAAGAGGCTCATCCCTTGTTTCCTGTTTAGGATGCGGTTTCCGGTTTTCTTTTTTCTAATCTTCTCACTCTTATGTAGCCCCCTGCACATCAGTGGCAGTACCGCCTTGCTTGGAGTGATATGATTAAAAAAAACAAAAATACAAAAATAGAAAGGAGTGTAAGACAAGGATGTGCTTTCTCACAGGATCTATTCAACTTATACAGTGAAATAATTGAGACAAATAAAAGCCTTGCCAGGATTTGTCATTGGTGGCCACAATCTCGGCAATATAAGATACAAAGATGACACAATGCTGATAGCAGACACAGAAAGGGAAATGCAGAACCTCCTACAGAAGGTAGCAAAAGAAAGTGAGAAGAAAAGAATGAGCATAAACTTCAAGAAAACTGAATGTATGGTCATCAGCGAAAAGAAGACCCCAAAAATGCCAACTACAGGTCGGAGAAACTAAAATAAAACAAGTAAAGAAATTTAGTTACTTGGGAAGAGGATGGAAAGTGCAACATTGAGATCTAAAGACGCATCAGTATGGCCAAGGATGCATTTCAAAAGCTAACCAGAATGCTGACGGGAAAATCTCATTGGAAATAAAGAAAAGAGTCCTGGATTGCTATGTGATATCTATCCTTCTGTATGGAAGTGAATGCTGGATAATCTCATCAAGGATGAAGGAGAAGCTCAAGGCAGCAGAAATGTGGTCATACAGAAGGATGCTGAGGATACCACTGACTGAGCACATGACCAACAATAAGGTGTTGGAGAAGATGCAAACCAGAAGAAAACTCATGTTTAACGTCAGGAAGAGACTGATGAGGTCCCTGGGACACATAATGAGGAAGAAGGGCCTAGAGAATTTAATACTTACAGGACGGATAGAAGGAAAGAAAGGTAGGGGAAAGCAATGCAAGACATACTTGATAGGCCTGAGCAAATGGATGGCAGAGCGAGGTTTGGGAGGGATACCAAAAGGAAAAATATTGAGAGCAACAAGAGAGAGCCAAGTGGAAGTTCATGATTGTCTATGTCCTGAAGGGACACAGCACATGAAGAAGAAGATTGTAAGATAATTAAATAGTCTCTTCTCCTACCTTTAGTTTTTTTTAAAAATGTTTACATAAACTTTGAAACAAATATGGTTGAAACAAAATTCCTGAGAGTCAAAAAGCAGCTGGTGGATAAATCACAACCAAAATACAAAAGTTAAATTGTGATACTGAAAAGTTTTGATTTCATTTTTAATGTTTAACTAGCAGTATAGCCCGGCGTTGACAGGCGTAATGAAAGCTTTAAAACTAATTCATGGTCCTGGAGCTCAGACTCCTTGGACGTTGGCATGAAAGACTAAAAAGCAATAGTTGTTTCCAGTTAAAGCAAAACCGTAGACTGAAAGACAAATGAATGGATGTAAGTCAAATTTTGATTTCCTGGTATCGATATCAAATAAATTTTTCATCGTAAACTGAATTTTGAAGGCTAAATTAGTCCTCTGAGTAAATGGTATCATGGCTGAGACTAAGAACTAAAATTATACCTACTTAGAGCCAAACCCGAAGCAAAAACTAAAATAAAAGGGCTGAAAAAATACAGGCATACAGGCAGATAAACAGACATACACACAAACATCTTGCCTTTTATATATATAATCGATTTTCTGCACTATTGTAAGAACTGCAACCTTGAAACTTCTGAATATCATTTCTTATGTCTTTGTCTATGAGTGTATCAAATTTGATTAAAATCGGACCACTCCTTCTATAACCCGATTTTTTCGATTATCGATATTTATCGGGGGTACCTCAACACAAAACCTGGCTAAGAACACTCGCAGACACTTATAGTACAACTGTGTAAATTTTCAAGAAAATCGGTTCAGCCATTTCGGAGTCTATAGGTAACTGACACATAGACACAAACACAATGTTGTTACAAGATTTTGTAACCAATTTTAAGAAAGAAAAGCTCAATGAACATCAGTACTTAAAAAAAACATTTAAACAAAGAACAAGAGAGTTAAAAGACAAAAAATATTTCCACAAAAGGGAAAATAAAATAAACAAAATAGAATTAACAAATCAAAGTAAGTAAATAATAAAAAAATTAAACTGTAAATATAAACACGACTTAATAATAATTAAAAATAAATAATTAATGAACAAATAACAAAATATCCTAAGTAATCAATAATAAATAAAGACTTAAAAAGTTAACAGAAACACTCTACAATAGCCATTTTTGGACCCACAATTATTATTTTTACTCAATGGCCTTTAGAACAATTTGAAATATAACCACTGTCAGTCAGTTAAAGTGCCATACGTGACTGGGCAGAAGATTATCCCGCAGTAGGTTGCCATTGCTTTCTGTGGTAGACTGGTTGCCGACCAAGGCTATAGAACCCAATCTGTCTTGCTATTTAACCCATAACTGGAAGGAAGAGACGGATTAATACCTTTACCAAGGGTATTTGTGCGTAAGTGAATACAATGGATTCAACTGGAATTCGAACTCGGCTCCCCGGTTTCTCATTCCGAGAAAAGTGTTGGGATAATACAATAAACCAGAAAAAAACAGAAGAAAAAGTTCTCAGTCTATTTCCCAAATATCACAATTTGGGGAGGTTGGATATGCATTGTGGTGCAGTGAATATCAACTTAGAACAAATCTTTGAGCCATTTGAATTCCAGTTGAATTCCTTACATTCACTTACGCGCAAATACCCTTGGGGAAAGGTATTAATTCGTCCCTTCCCTCCAGTTATGGGTTAAATAACAGGACAGATTGGGTTCTATAGCCTTGGCTGGCAACCAGCCTACCACAGAAAGTAATGGCAACCTACTGCGGGATAATCTTCTGCCCAGTCAGTCATGTCTCTTTCGAGACATGATCACCCATGCATGTATCATGCATGGCACTTAACTGACCGACTGAATATAATAGTTGGAATCATGATTAAGGCTTTTAATGGTTATAAAGTGGGGGATCGGTTTTATATTGTTATGAAGTAATAAACTGATTCCCCACTAATTACTACATAATAATATAATGCATCTCTTCTCCCTCTAGCTATGAGTCAAATAACAGGACAGATGGGGTTCTATAGCCTTGGTCAGCAACCAATCTACCACAAAAAGTAATGGCAACTTACTGCAGGATAATCTTCTGCCTAGTCAGTCATGTCTCTTTCGAGACATGATCGTCCATGCGTGTATCACGTATGGCACTCAACTAGCGGAATTTCTTTTTGATCGAGTCAAGAATTATAACTCTCCCATTCAAGTGTTTACATGTGTTTTGTGGCGGCTTGACTATATATGCTGGTTAGTAGGGCATTATGGCTAGCAGGGTCAGGTATTTCTGGTTTATTGTATTGTTTCATGCATGAAACAGACTGTCACCACTCGTTGTTGTCCTCAGTTTCCACATTTTCTCTATCCCTGACATTGAGCATAAATATAGTATATCCTAAAACTATAATTTTATTATGTAGTTATTGTTATTATAACAATAGCATCCTGCAACTAAATAGCTATAAAGTTTCAGTGTTTAATACGTCATCATCAGGTAGTGAAATGTGGTTAATTTACTTATATATATATATATATATATATATTAATACAGGTTTCATTGAATAATATAGACAAGTTCTGTCTATTTATTTTGTGTAAGATCCATTCGTATGATCTGATTAGCTTGATAGTGTTGTCATGGAAAGACGACAAGAAATTGCAATAATTGTTGATTTTTTTATCAGGTCTGAGCTTTCAGCTTACATAAGCCATTATCAAAGGATGAACATTTAATGTTCAGTGAACATAGAATGTATCTCTAACAAACTAAATAATACCTACATTGGACATACTACTAACTCGCTTTCGCGGAGACTTACATTGCACTTAAATGAAAATTCTAACATATTCCGACATTTAAAACACCACGGCTATCAACACACACTTCTTAGGAAAACACTTGTTGAAAATACGCATATACTTAGACAAGAAAATAATAAACGAAAACTTAAAATTCTAGAAGCTATCTACATCAAACATTTTAAACCTAGCCTAAATAAAATAAATTTTGACACCTCTACTAACATACTTCAATGCCTATAATCGATGGGAGAGGTCATAGTTATTATACTTACCCCCTACACCATAGTAGCAGCAGTTCCCAGACCAATCCCTCATGCCACTATACACTCAATTGAACAAAAAACCCACTACCACCATTCCTTTCTCGCAAACAGAAAAAAGATGAGGTGCCATTGTAGAGGCCATGACATCAGTCAGTCAGTTAAGTGCCATACGTGATACATGCTTGGGTGATCATGTCTCGAAAGAGACATGACTGACTGGGCAGAAGATTTTTCCGCAGTAGGTTGCCATTATTTTCTGCGGCAGATTGGTTGCCAACCAAGACTATAGAACCCAATCTGTCCTGTTATTTAACCCATAACTGGAAGGATTAGACGGATTAATACTCTTCCCAAGGGTATTTGCACGTAAGTGAATGCAATGAATTCGGCTGGAATTCGAATTCGGCTCCCCAATTTCTCATTTCGAGCTGATATCCAATGCACAACAACACACATTCAAATTTAGTAAAAAGTGATTAGAAGACAAACCCTTGTTTTAGTTTTCAGCCTAACCAAAAGTATAGAGTTGTGTAATAAAAAATACTAATAGATTAGAAACTTACCATCATGATGCCCTAAGTGTATGATGGCATTGGATGGATTCTGACACATAACATCCAATCTTCCTTGAAGTGTACGTAAACTGACAACTTTCTTTCCGATAGATGTATCTAAATAGGTAAGAAAACCTTTGGTATTCTGTAAAGAACAAAAAACAAATTAAAAACAAAACATTGAAAATGTCTAAAAATTAGCAAAAATTTGAAAATATACAATTTCTTAGTTTTCTTAATATCAATTTCATCGTTTTTTCATCACTTAAACCCTTTGTTAAACTTTGGGTATTTAGACACAATCCAATATGTCAGAAGCCCTTCCTTCATGATTCCAAAGCAGTTTTAGCAGATTAACCAGTCCCTTCTCTCTAGTGGCTTTAGTGAACTCACAAACAGTATCATGCACCCATATCTATGGATCTCAAGCCTCCTTGGGGCTTAACTCTCCACCCGCTTGATGACACATTACCAGTAGTTCACAAACTGTTTAGGTGATTTTTTTTATTCTTATAAAGATGGACTCTTTTCATCTACCTAATGAATGTAGCTAACATTGTAAATTTATCCATCTTGGCTGCTCCACTATCATTGCCTTGTGCCAGACTAAACTTATTAGGTAAATACAAAAAAGTAATTTATCTGAATAATTTAAAAACTCACACCAGCAACAAGCAAAAAATGATATGGAAGATACTCCATTTTGGTTGGGTTGTCAAGAATTTTCAGACAGTGAAGCTCAATGCCTTGGTTGTCATAGATGTATGTCCATTGTTTTTGTCCCACAGCAAACATTGTCTCTTGATGCAACCACCTGAAAAACATTGGGAAATATTAATTAAACAAATGAAACAAGTAATAAAAAAGAAAAAAATATTATTTTCAAATTTTATCAAGTATTTCATCAGATAATAGTTAATAGCTAAATTAGCAAAAAGTATGCATCTATTGACAGAAATTCAATATGAAAAGCATATATATATATATATATATATATATATATATATATATATTAAATAGGATTAATTCAAGGATGTTGAATGACCATTTCGATATGAAATCCCCCCAGGGAATAACACATCACCTCAGCAACAAAAAAATCCTTTCTTTTTTCTTTTTTTTTGTTGCTGAGGTGATGTGTTATCCCCTGTGGGGATTTCATATCGAAATGGTCATTCAACATCCTTGAATTAATCCTATTTAATTTATATTTGCTCTGTAATATTTTATTACATGGAGCTCTCTTCCTGTATCATTTTTTAATATTAAAATAAAATTTTAATATTAATTAGGATTGGGTCTTTGGAATTTACCTTCCTGCTTTTTCCGCTTGGATTAAAGTATCTGAATAAAAAATATATATATATATATATATATATATAAAAAGAGTGAACATTGAAGTCAACACTCAGGGGCGACAGACTGTTTTATACTAAGCGCAATCATCAAGCCTGATGATTGCACTTAGTATGAAGGTATAGAGGTTATAAAGGTGGAAGAATCAGAATTAGTTATACTTTCAACATCAGAAGAATTAGAGGGGAGTGAATATATGGAAATATAAACCTATATTATGGAAATTTGAATTTGTTTTTATATCAACATTTAAATACTAATTCATTCCTCTGATTCAATAGTTGGCTTTGATTATTGTATTCTATTATTCTAATTTTTTCTTCTAAACATAAGTTACACCTATCTCTAAGACTATTAAGAGTACGTGCAGAACCTACAATCTTCCAAAATATCTGTGGGGTTAAGCCTTTCACCTTCAATTCCCAAACTTTTCTGGAAAGAGCTGTCTAGTGTTTTATTTCAAGGTTAAAAACTGAATGTCTATAGATCTAAAATCTATTTCCATTCCCTCACAGAAATTCCTATGTAAACATAATTTTAAAATTTTCTTTTGGGAAAATGATTGCCTGATATATAACCCCAGTAGATCTGCATTTGCCCTCTACTGGACAATTTTCTTTAGACTTACAATTACAGGAGGGTTCAGTACCAGGTTTATTGACCCTGACCCTTGTCTTGTGCCTTTCGTCTGATGAAATTTGTACTTCTGACACAGACTTAGTCCACACCGGACATCTTTGTCTGCTGAAAGACTATTCTCCAGATGAGGTGATTCAAAATTTATTGTTCAATTGATATATATATATTATATAAAATGAAAAGATAATGTAAACTTACTGGATATCAGTTACAGTTTCCATAACATTAAACTCACTGAGTAATTTCTTTGTTTGCCATTCTAAAGCAGCAATATGACCCTTTTTGCCCCCAAGAAGAAGAAATCTGAAAAAAAAAAAAAAAAAAAATTGAGAATTAGACATTTAAGTCATAAAAGTTTTAATGTGTATTATTTTTTCTGGCTTGACATTAATCTTTTAAAATGGGTCAGTTTTATTATCACTAGATAACACTATCTTTTAAAAACCTTTTCCTATAAAATCATGTCAAAATTAAGTTCAGAGCTTCAATCAAATTATGCATCAACAGAAGAAATTTCTTTTCATTTAATATACATTAAAATTCAATATTTGATAGACTTTTGTGACTGAAAATCATTTAAATAAACTTGCAATTAAAAAACAGAGATTTTTTTCCCAAACACAACATCAGTTCCAAGAACATTTTTTAAGCAAATCGAGTGAGATTTATTTAGAAATTTCAATAAACAAAATTTTTAATTACATCATTTACTGACTTTTGTTGGACACAATGGGATGGACCTGGTATAGATTAAACCCACTAAATTTTATATCTTCTCCCAGTACTAAAACGATTAGAAAAAAAATAAGCCTCATTATATAATGAATTGGTTTATGAAAAGAGAAAAGATACTCACTGGCCATTTCTTGTGTAATCAGTCTTGTAAGGGCCAAACTCAAGGTTTAACTCAAAAAACTTAAAAAAAAAAAAAATGAAAATGAAAATTCTTTTCAATAGTTTTCTAACAAACAAAAAAATAAAAAGTATAACAAATACGAAGAGCCTAACTAAATGTTTGAAGAAATTTTAAACTTTATTTTATTTTTTTATAATAATTTCACCCCCACGAAAAAAAAGTAGGACCTCCACAGGTGCGCAGGGAGTTACAGTGAGAGAAAAAAATAAAGTACAGGAGATGTCAAAGAAATATAAGAGATGGTTAGATTTCCAACTAGATAGAAGATGGCAATTGATTTTGGGGATTGTAGCTATCAGGGAAGCAAGCAAACAGAAAGGAGTTCCACAAATAGAAAGTGTGAGAAAAGAAACTGTTAGGGTAGAAGAGACGGTTACATTTAGCTATTTTGACAGTAAATGGGTGTGACCTAGATGCCAATCCTGTCAGTCAGTCAGTTAGGTGCCATACATGATACGTGCTTGAGTGATCATGTCTCGAAAGAAGCATAACTGAATTTACAAAAGATTTTTTTTGCAGTAGGTTACCATTACTTTCTGCAGTAGACTGGTTTCCAACCAAGGCTATAGAATCCAATCTGCCCTGCTATTTCACCCATAGCGGGAGGGGAAAGTGACAGATTACTACCTTTCTGAAGGGTATTTGTGCGTAAGTGAATGCAACAATTCTTGTAGCATGCATAAATAATGTGGTTGAGGGACAGGTAAAAAAGCTTATCAGAGTACCTGAAAATACTTGTAGAAAAGACAGAGGGAAGACACATGATGTTGGTGAGAAAGTGACTGAGAGCGGGCTGCCAAGTTCAGATCGATTATATTGCAGACTCTCCTTTGGATTTTGTCAAGAAACTCAAGAATAGCAGAGCACCTGACCAGATATGGCAACAGTATTCAACGCACAAACAAACGGTAGATTTATAAATGTGCAAAATGGATTCTGACAAGAAAAACTTCCTGGTCCAATACAGTGACCCAATCTACCTAACAGTAGATACAGCTATGAATTTGATGTAGTCATTCCATTTGAGGTCATTTGAGAGAGTGAGGCCAAGGAGGCACTATGTTTTGCTCTCTAGGAGACTAGCGCCATCCATTCTGATGAAAGGCAGGAATGTTTCTCTATGGTGGTTAAAGAAGAGCAGCATTGTTTTGGAGGCATTGAAATTTATAAGCCATTTCCTAACCCCATTCAATCACAGATTAGAGGTCCTTTTGAACAGCAGCAATCAATTACTTAGTCAGTCTTGGCAGATTTCTTATTGAGACGAGAGTAAATGGTAATGTCATCTTCATAAATGCCTACTTGGGAACTGATTACATTAGGTAGATCATTGATAAAAATCAGAAAAGGCATAAGACCTAGGATAGAGCCTTGAGGAATGTCCGCATTAGTATGAAAGGATCTGGGAGCTTGCTTGTTCAAAACAACCTTCATTTCATGATTTGATAGGAAAATTTGGATTAAATCAAACAACTGTTCAGAAATTCTATACATCTGAAACTTGCACAAAAGACCAGCATGCCAAACCCTGTCAAATGCTTTTGAGATATCAAGAGCAACAGCTTGAGTTTTGCTATTCTTATCATGAGTCTTAGTATATATATTCAGTGATGGTCATTAGTACATCAGTAGAAGACCTGGCAGTCAGATTGTTTGCCAGAGAGAAGATGTCTAACTATTTCGGCATTGATAACCCTGAATACCTTGCCAAAATGATGTAAGGAGCTAATAGGATGATAATTAGGGGGGTCGGAGAGCTCTCTAGAGTTCTTAAAAACATAACAGCCGAGCAAGCAGAAGAGAACCAAGAAGATGAATGAGGTTTAAGACAAAATTTTCTAGCCGAGATAAAAGCATCAATGCCAGCTTTCACCCAGGAGGAGACTTTAGAGATGCAGTCTTGAATAGGGAGACTAAAAACTTTGTTTCAAGGGACATTGAAAAGCAAATCACAGAATGTCTCAGTCTTCTCATTAATAGCGCTAAGATTTTCTGCAGATAGAAGGTTCCTGGATGAACGGAGTGTAGAAAGATATTTACAAACAACCACCCAGCATGATCAGAGATGCCAAGATGGCAGAGCTGCATAACATGCCAATAATCTGGGATACAAGTAAAAAAAAAAGATCTAGAAGAGAAGCGTGTCCATTGTAATTACTGGTGAAATGCATGGGGAAATCCATCACGAGAGACTGAGTGATTGAGAAATTCAGCGTTTGGACTCCAGCAAGATACGTGACAGAGTTTTCCAGCCACTTGACATGATGGGCATTTAAGTTGCAGAAGACAAATATATTGGCAAATGGGTGAAGGGAAATGGCGTTGTCTATATTGTCTGAAGTACTATTTAGCATGCAGCAGCCAGGAGAGGAAAAGGAGGAGTAGAGAAAGAAGAGATAGCTGACTGAGTTTAGCAGAGAGACAGACACACATGTAAGAGTAGACAGGAAATTCAAGGGAGATCTCCCTGGCCAGAGATAGATATTCACTGACATAAACACCCAGGCCATGAATGTGGACATTGGAGTCCTTCCTAAAGAGAGGAAAGTATTCAGGAATCAAGAAGTCAGAAGAGGAAATTGTAGGGTTGGGGTTGGTTTGCAGAGAGCTAGGATGTCAGGGGACTTTTCTTAGAGGAACAACTCTACACTGTAAAAGTTGGTACAGATACAATGGATGTTAGAGAAAAAGATGTTGAAATGTAAAAAGTAAATAAAATAACTGAGGCACTTGATAAAAATGTTTTTTTCTTTTTTTAGTGGAAAGATAAAGAAAATCACTAAAATTATACAAACTTATATGTACATCATGTATATGAATCTTGTTAGAAAATGTGTCCTGCTGATGGATGCATATTTTTCTGACAAGGTTTCTTGAATATTCAGGCCAGTAGATATACTGTTTAATAATAAAAACAGAGCATCTAATCCAATATGAGTAACCATTAAAAATAATGTCTAAACATAAATTAAAAATATTTAGATATGTTTTTTTCTACATACCTTTGTGGCACTTGTTATGTCTACTTCTGATGCAATTTTCTGTTGAGAAACTAGAGAGACGTCCATATAACTGTAAAAGAAAAGGAGTCAATTGGACATGACTACATCAGACAGAAATTGATTTAAATATTTACTTGTTGGGGAAAAAGTGAATGTATTGCACCCAGTTGGAGATGAAGGGAGTGAAAATTAATAATGAAAAATGAAAATCTGATATTTAATTTTAAGAACATAGAAAATAATAATTGTTTGAAATTTATGTCAAACTTAGAATTGGTTTTGGGATCAGTTCAACTAAACCAATTTCTCATAGAAAATGATGGGATTTAAAACAAAATGAGAGAATATAATCTTTTAAAATGCCTATTTGAATCCATTTTGATAGGCCAAAATCATGAATAGTCATGAATCTGACATTTCAAGTGCTACAACCTAACATACACAACTTAATAAAAATCAATGTTTCTGCAAGATAATGTATCACTGACCCAGTTTCTTCTTGCAGGAGCAGCTCAGATCGAGCTGACTGTTCAGCAGCAAAATCCAAAAGTTTCTCCTTTCTCTTGTAATAGGATTGGTGGAATTTAGTCTTCATATTTTGCTGAAAAAGTAGACATTAAGAATTTGTTGAAAATTTAATGGTTCAACATCAATTTAATCATAATAAAAATTTTAATTTATATTTTGAAATAATGGTTTTTCCACTTCCAAATTTTGCAGTAACATCAGCCTTCATTTTTGACAACTTCATGAAAAACAAAACTTCCTTGTGAAAAAAGGGCTGCCTTATACTTGGCACAACTTTAAAACTCTTACATTATACAAAGAAAAGTAAAAAGTTGTTTGTGGCTCAATACAGATTGTGAGGTTTTCAATTTTGTTGGCTCTTATTTTTACTGGAAAGTATTGTTCAAAATTTTCAGACCTCAATTTCAAATGTGGTAAGAAAAGTTCTCAACAGAAAGTTCAAAGATCAGTCAAAAAGCCTGCTCTAATGTTAAAAGCATTAGTCAGAATTTCTAAGGACTCTTTTTTAATTTAAAAATAGTTCTCTCTTTTCCTCTTTCAAAATAGTTCTTATAGACACATAAAAAAGCAAAGATCTGTCATAGAATTTCTGTTTTTAGAAAGAGAAAGTGCTGCAAACATTTACAGGATGGTTGTGCTTGATTAAAACACAGTAGCATGATGGGCCAGTAGAATTAATGGCAACTGTCAAACTGATTTTAGTTGCAGGCCAGTTTCAGCTGCAAATGAAGATGAGACCAAACAGGCTGATAATCTCAAATACTAACAGAAGAATCACTATTGCAATATTCCTTAAAGAGGCTGCACTGAACAGCAGGCACTGCCATGTGCCTGCTGTTCAGTGCAGCCTCTTTAAGTGGGTTCTCAGAATGCTGACAGACACCACTAAATAACCCTGCTCGGGTATCATCAGGCTTTTATTTGTTTGGGCCCATGAAGGAAGATTTCAGCTCAGCAACTTTGTGTGGAAGTTGATCTTTCACAATCAACTTCCACACAAAGATTGTATCAGGTGGTTTTATTCAAATGTGGAATAGCTTGATTACAAAGGAAGGAGATTGTTTGAAAAGCTTTTGTATTCATTTTGGTCTGCTCTGCATGCTAGACTACTAAATATATTTACTTTTTGACCAACCCTTGTAGATAGTAACCATTAATAGATCTTTGGATAGTCAATGTATTATTGGGAAAATGTAGGAAGCATTATATCTATATCTATATATATACTGTAGGTAGATAGATGTAAAAAAAAAAAAAAAAAAAAAAAAACACACACACACACCTAAATACAGTGATTCCTAAAGTGTGCGTCATAGCTCTTTTCAGTTCTGCAGTTAGCTTCCTGGAGCTCTGTAGGATATTCGAATTGTATTTTTTACAACTCCAGGCAATTGTAATTCAATGCATTCATACACAATTGCAGAAATAAGAACCAGTCTTACTCCCACACTGTAAATCTTGTGTTAAACATTACCAGTTGGTCAATAGACAAGATTAAGATTTGGATTGTTCAAGAACTGTTAACCATTTTCAATATATACTAGCTACATTTAAATAAATAAAATTAATTAATTATAACTTTAGCCAAGAGCTCCAAATATCAAATATTACCTAAGTATTAACTATTAAGAGTTATGTCCCTTGGAATAGGCAACCATAGAACAGGTTTGTTCCTACAGATTGAATAAAGCGTTGGAGTCAAAATTCTCTGAATCTTACTAAAAAGTGGGGAAGGTTGTTGAGTATGATGGCTGAAACACCATAAACATAAAAGTAAACAAGATGAGGATAATAATATGAGTGAATTAGTGTACAATAGTTCAAAATACTTGCAAAATTAATGTTCATAAAAACATAAATTTCTATTTTTATAAAAACAAATCCTGCAAAATCAATCAAACACTTACTAATTTTACTCTTTTTCCACGTCTATACCGCTGAATAACTTTTTCATCCACTGGTTTTCTATCAGAAACAGATTTGTTTTTCTGAAAAATTTTTTAATAATTAACTTTTTTCTTTCTCATCAAAAACAGTAGCTCAAAATATTAGACACAATCAAACATTTAAGCACATTCAACAGTAGAGATTACTCAGATTCTAAAAGATCAAACTATTTGAATTTGCAATTAAAAAAAATAAATAAAAAACAGTAAATTTAATCTATGGTGTCACTTGTAGTTATTGTCAGAAAGCAATTTAACAAACCAAATAAAGACTTCTACCACCACAAGGTACTGTCCCAGAAACTTAAGAATTATTACTTTTTTTTGTTTCTGAACACATACAATTAAGTACATTCATTCTGTTTACATTTTATATTTTTGTCATGTTTTTTATCTTTCATGTTAAACGTTAATTAGAATACACAAGATTAGTCAACAATAGTTTAATAAAATAACTGCATTATCTAAAATAAAAATTCCAACAAGAAAATTTTCCATTATGTAAAAATCAATAGTCTAGTGAAAAACCAAACAGTATTTTAACCTCAAGTATTGAGGCAGGGTGGTCTGTGGTAAAAAAAAATCTTTGATAGCTACAACATTAAGTCCAAAAATTGTAAATTTTCTCTGAACAGCTGATAGAAGACAAGTGCATAAATATCATACACAAGTTTCTCATAAATCCGGACAAAATCAAAGGATGTAGACTGAAAAAAAACAAAAAAAAACAATTGCAGCACATTAACAAAAAAAAAAAAATTTACCACTCGTAAAGCTTTAAATTTCTTTTTGTCTTTCATTGAAATACTTTTTCGCCTCTTGAAACTATCTTGATTACAAGCAGAAGCAATGTCAAAAACTTCAACTTGGCTACCATCAGGCAATGATTCTTTAATCCCAGAGTCTTCCTTCATCTTTTTAGGAAATGACTTTGTTTTTTTCTTAAATGTTTTACTTTTTGATATTTTTGTTGTAACATTCTTCTTTTTCTTTGCTGCAGCCATTTTGAAACCTGAAAAAAATGTTATGAAAAGTTTTAATTTTTTTTTTCTACTTGATCAAAAGGTACAAAAATTTTTCATGGAGTTTCCCTTCTTTCATCACTGACAGTTCAATAAACTACATTTTGGGATATCACATAATACTATAAAATTTAAATAAATTAACGTATGTATCGATTTGTTCTTTATATAATTATCAACTCTGAATGCTTTTGTAAGAGCCTCTAAAATATGTTTAAAATTTTTTTTAATATTAAAATTTACAAAAAAATTAAAAACAACACCAGTTGTATGCAGATTATCATTAACAAATACAGTTTCAAACATATTCCCTATTTTTACAAGCAATTCAAGTAGTGACAAAACTATACACAACTAACTCTAAAAAGCCAGTGATCGATTTGAGACTATATTATGAACACAGGACCCACTCCCAAATTGATTAAAAAAAATCTATTTTTTTATTCTGACAAATGTGTAAAGGAAAGTCTAATAAATGCTAATCTATAAAAACTATGCACCTAAAAGTTTTTCCCTTTTTTTTATAAGAAAACCAGTCAATTTAAATAGTACACACAATATAATAAAAATACATTAAAAAACAGTTCATATTGTAGGCTATTATATGACTAAACTGGTTTAGAAATAACACTAAGCACTAGTTGGTTTGTAACAAACGCCATGGGATAACATTGTCTTGAAAATACATCAACAGCAGGCAATGTAAGCTCCACTGGGATTCACTAAAAAATGAGCACACTTGATGAAAAAAAAATGTCCAAAACTTTAAAAATTTTCAAAAAATAAAAGTTTTCTCATCAAAATCTTTGTTATTATCAAAAGAGGAAAGACCAAAGGATTTTTTTATGTAAATTTTTTTTTATTATTTTAATCGTTTTTAGAACCTCTAAAGAGATTTTGGTTACAAATTTTGTTTCCCTGACATAAACAGGGGACCATAAATTAGTATAGGCAATTTGAGTGTCATTTTGCTGTGAAAAACATACTGATTTTTAAATTCTTTTAAAAATCAGGTATTTGTCAGATTTTAATGGATTTATTCACAAATTTTTTTTAATTGTGTTGTTTTTAGAAAAACTTGGTAAAAATATATCATTTTTTCTTTTTTTATTTACCTTTGTTACCAACATCATCCTATAATTCTATCAAATTGAAATTCTTTTTTGTAATACTTAATGTTTATATTAGTTATAGGGACAAGTCCAAGAAGAATTTGAATCATCAATTTTTGGGGGTCAAACAGGACACACCCAGTTATAGAATATCTGTTCTGAATTGCAAAATAAAAAATGCAATAAAACTAAGACATTACTCAATTGGAAATGCATTTAATTATTTTGTCTTAAGAAAGAAAAAATTCAGGGAAGAATAATTCATTTTTACAAGAATTGTTTTCATTTTTAAAAAATTTCAATTAGAATAATTTATAAAGATTTAAATCTTTTAAAATGCTGTACTCATTTGTAGTGATTAACTAATATTGTTATATAAACTATATTCACTGATCATAAATAGAAAAGCAACCCCCAATATTTTAAACAATTTTTTGTGGGTGTATAAACATGGTGATTTTTATAAATATAGACATCTTATACATGACATTATCAGAAAATAAAATAGGTAAAATTTCCTGAACAAGTGTCTTTGTAAACAAGTGAATATCTAAAATTCAATAATATCAGAATATTCAAAATATTTAAAATTTTTATGATTACTCAATAGCTAAGAAATTACCTAAAAAAGGTGTTTATGTTGTATTTATAATGTAATTTTACTGCAAGTATTTCCCTCTTACATAAATCTCACAGACATTAGGTTACTGAAAGATGCATCAACACCTTATAAAAACACTTTGTTTAAATTAAAGAAAAATTTTCTGTGATATTTTATTTTTAATAATTCGTTTTGTTATACATATGTTTACTCAATACAATGCCCAAGAGCCACTCAAGGTATAGGGTTACTATGTGGACTTAAATTAGTGTAGGAAAGGACAAGCATTTGAAGTATAGAGCTGAAGCAGACTTTAAGATAGTTACCTCCACTCATTTTCAATGCTTAAGTTTTAAAGTGAATGTGAAAAAATAAAGAAGCTTTCTTGAAGCTTTCATTTTAGCTTTAATTGAAAAGTAAATGATTAAATTTACTATTTCCAGTAAGCAAAATACTCTAGTGTGTTTCAAATCAAAATTACATTGATTAGAATCTCAACAATACAAACAAACAAAAAAAATTAAAAATGATTTGAAAAATTTTTTGGCTTGAAGATTTAAGATTTGAAAATTTAAGATATTCAATTTTTGATTAGTAAACAGTCTTCACTTAATAACCTAACTATGACAAGGCTTTGAAGAATTTGAAAAGATTATGAAACTTTATAAATTATTATAATTAAATAAGAAAAAATGAAAACAATTCTTGTAAAAAATTCATTATTCATCAAACAAAATACCTTTTTTCTTCGGACTATAACGTCTTTAATATATATATATATATCAAAGACATTAGTCTGAATAAAAAAAATTTATGAATAATGAATTTTTACAAGAATTGTTTAAAAGCAATTAAAAGCTTATCTAATTAAATAATTTCATAATTTTATTGCATTTTTTATTTTACAATTCAGAATAGATTTTCAGAAATAAAGGCTGTTTAAAAAAAAAAAAAAAAAAGATGATTTATATTTCCCAAGGAGTAACTAATTAAATTTTCAAAACAGAATTTAATTTGATGAGATTTACGTGAAGGAGAGGGTAACAGATATCAATAAAAAAAAAAAAAACATTTTTTACTAAGATTTTCTAAAAATAATAGTTTAAAAAATAATTTCATTTATTTGTGAATAAGTCTTGAAAGTCTCATAAAAATCCAACAATTATTTGATTTTTGCAAGTATTTCCAAATTAATGTTTTTTTCACCGGAAGGTGGGGAAGTTTCGTAAACATTATCCATAGTAAATTCTGGCAAAAATTTTGTCACCCGCTGATGAAAAATTAAAACTTTTTTAACCAAAATTTTGAACATAAAGATTAAACAATTTTGAAAAATACTTTGATCTTTCCTCTTAAACGTTTTGATGGAAAAACTTTGTTTAGTTTCTTTTTATTAAGCTTAGGCCTTTTTTCTTCATGTTGTGCTGTTTTTTCAGCAAATTATGGAGGTATCTACTTTAAAACTTTTCAAAAGGTTTCCCGTTCCTTCTCATAAGGAACTGGAAACCTTATCCAGTTTAAACTTTAAATCAGTTAATCTTCCTTAAACAAAGTTTCAAGAAAGTATATTTCTATTTTTGAAAGATTTTTTTAATAAAGTGAATGACCTGGGTGTTGATAAATTTGTCAGTATTATTAGTAATTTTACTGACACAGCAAACTTATTGCTTAAGAATACAGTTCAAAAAGTACATTTTTGGGGATATTACATACAAATTTAAGTAAAATGTATGATATATTTTACTTAAATTTGTATGTAATATCCCATTATGTATGTATCTACTGTTCTTTATATAATTATCATCTCTCAATGTTTTTGTAAGTGTCTCTAAAAATGTTTTAATTTTTTTTTAATTTAAAAAAAATTACACAAACAATTATTTCGAAATAACACCAGTTGTATGGCAGGTTTCGTCAATAAACAATTATCGATTTGAGTTCAGCATATACATTTGCACGGAAATAAGGATGTTTTGGAAAGATTTGAAGGGGTAAAGGCCTTCGAGGAACAAATCAAAAATTTACCGTCAAAATTTCTTAAGGTAACTGATAAAGAAATGCCTTTCCAAAAAGAGGCACAACTCAAACAAGATTCATTAATTTCGCCCTAAACGAAACCATTAATCTTTTTTAATTAATCCTATATGCACGAGGAAAGGAAAAGTTTCCCCTAAAATAGTGGTCGAGGACATTTTTCTTTCTTTCGTGAGCTTATTGTCCTCACAACTGGCAATTATATCTGAATTTTTCACGGTGATTAAGTAGCCTAGTTGTTATATAGTAGCTTAATAAATTTTTCGATTTAATTTGAAAAGCCAAAGAAAGCGATCAGTTAGTTGATTAATAAATAATTCTTTCAGTGATAGTAAGTACAATAATTACGAGTTAGGGGTAAAAAATTAAAGGACAGAAATTGATTTATTTAATTTAATTGTTTAAATTTTTTATTGAATTCAACAAATTTTCAAGGACTTCTGATTTGATACTTTCATTTAAACAAAATTCGATCCATAGATTTGGGGAAAAAAATTAATGGACATTCAATTGTTTTTAAAAATGAGCGCAAAGTCAGTTCGGGTTTCATTTAAAAATGTATTTATTTTTTACTTTTTCAGAGAAATGAAAAACGATGTTTTAAAAACATAGGCTTCAACCGCTCAAAAATTGGGAATAAAATGAGTTTGATTTTTAGCATTCTGTGAAATAGATTAAAAAAGTTAATTCATTTTTAAATTTTACTAATTCTGGACAATTCCGGTAGATAACAAAAAATATGTAACGTAAAAATTTCTAATTCAACGCAATGTTTTGAATTCTATAACACATTATATCCAGTAACAAATACAAAAGAAATTTTGATACTGATGTTTTAAAATAAAAACAACTTAAAAATTAAAGAAAATGTGTAATAAGTGAATTTTTTTTCAGCACCTCTTCCAAGGACTGAAGACATAAAGACATTTCAACAGAATTAATATTTTAAATAAAGAATTTCAATATGCATTAAATTGAGAACAATACAAAAATTACATTCAATGATTGGCATCGTGTTAAGTTCCATTATACTTTTGGACTAATTTGTTTTAAAAGAAAAAATAATTTACCTCAAAAACACGTGTTGTGAGTCTCACAAATTCCGGTGTAAAAGTAAGGGAGATAATTCCTCTAATGAACCCGGTAGGAAAAAAGGACGCATCATGCACCATGGTAAAAAGAAAGAGGATGGAAGGAGAGGAGAAGATTACACCTGGTGCAGTGTTCGGTGCAAGAACAAATGATGAGGGGGGAAGAGCATACTATAGATAGGAAGATCGGCTGGAAGGAGGTATATGAGTGGGATACAAGTTTTTTGATCCGGGCAACTTATGATGTGTTACCCTATAGATAGGGGCTGACTTATTCTTTTCCTGTTAGTTAGTAGTGGGTGTCCGTTCTAGTGTAGGGTAGTATTATATTGTTGCAGATTAATGGAATTTGGTCTTGTTGTAGATAGCCCACTATAAGTCATAAAATGATTACAAATCAAGAAAGGCAATTTGAGTAGAAAAATAACATTTTATAAATACACATATCAATTAATGTTTTTATAATTGGAGTAATATTTGAAGTATAGGTCCAAGGGAGGTTAAAATGTTCATGTCAATAAAATGCTGAAAGAGAATTAATGCTTAGGAGTTTGGGAGCGTGTAAGTAAGGAATGTTTTTGATGTATTCACTCCTTAGGTCAGTAAGTAGTTTTTGAGGCAGGGAAGAAGGAAAGAGATAAGGGAGGCGAGCGTAATAGCCGCTTGACTTGGTCAAGGGAGATACTAATTACTCTCTTCTCCTCGAGTCGGTCTGCCTGGCGATGCTTTCTGTATCCGCTTTTTATATCTTCTTTTTGAATCATAGCAGCTCATTTAGGATTTCACACTTGTATTTGGTTCTGGGCTTCCCATTAACTGATAAATACAATTTGCATAGACTCGTGAACTGGAAATTTAAGATTTAATTAATTCTTAGTTTTCAACCGGAACATCTGCGCGGAGCCGGCAGCGCACGGACGACTTTTGGTCATTTGCTCGGTATCACCACAACCCTCAACCAGTAACCTGATGAGATGGGATGTATCTGAGAGCGACAAGTGCAGATATGGAATGGAAGGTACAATGAAGCACATACTATCAAATTGTAAGTTAGCCTAGAATAGATATACATGGAAACACAGCCAGGTACTGAGGATTTTGTGTGACACCTTGAAGAAACACTTTGAGTAAAAATAGACGACAAAAGCATATCAATCAACTTCCATCGGTAAGGGACACATAGCCTCTACAAGAGAAAAGAGAGAACAGTGGACGATGAGAGATAGAATAGGAACTGGAATATCGCAGCAGATCTCACAGGTGATGACTTTTTTTTTCTAATCTCAACAGAGAAGTCGAAAATTTCTTATTGGTGTGGACAAAGGAAGATTATTTACTTGATAGAACTGACAGTCCCTCATGAGTATAGCAGCCGATAGAAAAACCGAGCGATATCAGGCACTACTTGAAGAACTAAACGAAGCAGGATGGAGAGGCAATTCAGTGACTCGAACATCAGGTCTTGTCACACATTCATCCCCCTTCACTTTCTTATTTCCTTTACCTTTTCTTCATCTTCACTCAGTCAACAAAGAATAAGACTGTAGAATCACTTCTACATGCACATACATACCTACATACATATCGCCATGCACACACGTTCATACACATATACCCACACACTCTTATATGAGGACTGTACGTGAAACTTTCTTTTTTCCCGCATTTATTAAGAAATATATAAACTGATTTCCACACGTGCTTACCCAGTTGGAGGCTGCTTTTCAAAGCATACAATCCGAATGCCATTCATTCCTTTCCAACTCATATACTGCGCTAATTGCATTCAACAATTAGCTACATCAAAAAATGTTTCTCTCTATCTTATAAGTACATTTCAATACATGTATAATTATATTCAGTACTATTCAGTACAAACATATTTCCTTTTCAGGAATTCTTCTAGCATGAATATTGAGACAATTTCTTTAATATCTAAGGAAGAACTTTCTTCACGACATCTTGCATTCACGAATTAATCAATCCTGTAACCTTACTTAATACACTGTTGTTATTTTTGTTCCATTGTGCTTTGAGTTATTTTATTTATAAATGTAGTGGTTTGGACAACCAACCTACTTTTCACTATTAAAATTATTACCAAGACAGTCAGTCCACTACATATTGGTACCCGATTTGTCCAGTCCACTACAAGATGACAACAACAACAAGATACTTCAACTGACTCTTAAAAACTAACGTCTGATAAGTACAATTTTTTTTTTATTGCTTAACCTTCCTTTTCACTTTTTCACCGGCCATAAAAAATAGAAAGGAACACAGACTTTATTAAACACATTCTGCTACTTACAACTACAAGCTCTGGATTCACTTAACTCCTTGAACGTTAAACTCCTACAAATTGATGTTATTCTGTTCTGTTAATAAAATTCTACTTTAACATACAAACAAAATACTTTTATTCTTCCAACCTTCTGATGATTGTGATAAACCTTAAGTTGTAGGGAGTTTGGTTATGTTTGACATAAGGCCAATTTAATAAACATTCAACCTTCTCCCTACTTCAAGTGTATGCCAGCTGAACTGCTCTGCATATCAGATTCCAAAAAGACCTTGAGGTTATCCGGAGATATCACGGATACTTGTACCAATGGGTCAAGACATCTCCCCACCCGCCTCCCATAAAATCTGTTCGATGTCACTGGTAGGCTTTTTGCAATCAGGGGAGTTAACTCCCTGCACAAAGTCCACAAACTTGTCAATGCAAAACATACAGCACATGGAAAAGGTGTTGGCAGACCTGCAGAAGCATATGCAAGCGATGCAACTTACTATGAGATCAAGAAAAAGGTCTCCAGTTTAAGACAGCATGGTGCACAGATACAGCCACAATCAGGAGAGACAGAACAACCCAGATATCTGTAGCGGACATGGCCTATCTCCCAAATGAAAGAGGCACAAAATTACCTGTGCCATATATGGTCATGTAAATTACCCAGTGCCTTAGAACCAATTAAATATCTATAGCTGGGCCTGTCAAAATCTGCATAACAGACTGAGGCACTCAGGTTTTAGGGGAATCGATAGACGGTGCTCAAAGTGTATGGCAGAATGAATGTGTTCCTAGCCTGTACCTGAGTCAAGTATTTGACTTTTGATCCAAGTCAAGATTCCCAACCTCCCCAGTTTGTTTTGGCCTCCTTTTAGCTCGGCTGGTTCAGCCTTTGACTGTCCCATTCCATTAATTTTTTACTCCCCCAACTCCCTTAGCGAGCGTGCTTCTTGATTTCACCATTTGGCGGAATACAGCGGCCACTCTTTTTTTCTGGGATGGACGGGTCTTACTAATATTATTTATTTTTTTAGTTTAAAAAGATTTGTTGTAGTTTTAGTTTATTTTTTGGGTTCATCCCCCTCCCATCGTTTCATTTTTTTCATTAAATCTTTTAATTATATAGTATATTGAATATAAATACATTTTCATTGTCATGGGTTTTTTCCCATTTTTTAGGTGCCCCTTGTAAATATGTGGTATTGTGGTGTCTGAAGGATTGAGAGATGATGGATAGGTTCTTGTGGTAAATGATTGTAATGAGTGATTGGATTGTGATAGTGTTTAGCTAGGTATAGGATAGTTAACTGAGTACCACCTTCTAACCTTCCCCTTTTTGGCCTTGTGCCACAATTTTGTATTACAAAATAAATAGTGTGTATGGCAGAATGAGGATTACCAAACACAACAGGAATCAGTGTCACACATTGCCACAATTATGATTTCATGAACATATTGAATCAGCATTCAGAAATCACACAACCGTTTAAGAATACTGATTTAGAAAAGCATCAAATCCAGCACCATATCAGAACTAGACAGCTCGCATGTTCTTATCCACGGTGATTGCTGCCACTCAAATATGACTACATGAAGAAAGAATTTCAGAAAATGTTGAACGAAAGCATCATTTGTCCAAGTACTTATGCCTCACTGCTGCATCTGGTTCCAAAACTAAAAAGACAGATTTTCGAGTATTCGTCAATGATAAAAAACTTAATTCCTCAACAATCCCTAATTGCTACCCAGTCCCTCATACCCATGACTTTGCATCAGGACTACAGGTAACCTGCATACTTAGGATATAAAAAGGCATCAAAGCAAAAAAAAAAAAAAAAAAAATGCCTGCACAGATCCGCTAAGCTAAACATTGTGCTCAATCTTGCATATGTGGGAACTAGGTAAATTTTGACCAATGATAGGAGTGTACACACTCAAATCCCTGTGTTAAATAGCTGACATTGTGTCACATCCTGCCACAGTAGGGTGGAATAAGTAAATACCTAAGTGTTCTGCACCACAGATTAGCTAAACAAGCTTAGTGCCTGGACCCACATATGTGAGGGCTAAGAAAAATTTCATCTTTGATCCAAGTGTATGCACTCGGGTCCCAATGTTAAATAACTGACCTTGTGTTGCATCCTGTCTCAGTGGGGGGACATAAGTAAATACCCAATTCCACCCACCAATCTTATGAGCATGCTGGTGATAACCAGGGTATATGCTTTGGTCTATCATTTTCTCTTCCAATGAATTCGTCTCCCAGAGGGTCATCACAAGTATATCCCCCTGGCCAAATGTTTCTTTCTTTACTCAAGGAATTCTTCCAGGTTTAATTTGAATCCCATTCTTTTAATAGCTGGTTTGCTTAGCAGTAAGGGAATATCACTGTCCACTATTTCTATTCTTAGGGTTATCTTTTGACCATTGCTAATACAAAGAATTTCCATTCCTTCCTTCAACTGCACCAAACTTGAATGTCATTTCACCTGGTAGAAGCTTAACTTCTTTTCTTTCACTTGTCGATAATGAGGCCAAATGCATCTTTTATTAATGCCCAGCAACTGTTTTACTCTAAGCTCTATCCAGAACGGCAGAACTGACTGATTCACTAATGAGGACCCCTTTATTCTCATGTAAGCACCCATTTTATAGGTTTCATTCACTGCATTTTTGATGTTTCAAAATCACTTACTCCACAATTTCTATGTGAACAATCCTTTTTGAAATGCATGAATGATTCTCACACCAAGCATTTAAGGTAAGTATCAGCTTCATCACACAGATTTCTATAGATGTAGGGAGTACTTACTCTTCTCCCATATGCTCCTCTTTATCTTTTATCTCTTTGGGAACCTGTACTCCTTAATTAGGCTTCATCCAGTTTCAACATGTCTCCCACCATATCTTGACCCTATCTTGACCATGACTGTATCTTTTAAATCTTGTTTCACTATTATTTTTACTTCTAGAAACATGTTTCTTCTGAATTTGCTACATATGCAGCTTCTTCTTAGATAGCTATCTTATCTGATCTGTCCATACGACATGCCTTGGTTCCAATATACTTTCTAAGAGTATTCTTCATTTCCTCTTTCTTCGAATAATCAACTGCTGTAAGAAAAATTTGTTTACCTTTTTTCTTTTTAAAATCCAATCCCGTGCTGTCAATAAGTTGCATAGCCAGAATTAACTTTGGTAAAAGGATACCTTTTATTTCATTTTATATTAGCTCTTTGACATTTTCATAAGAATTCAATTTGAAAGATTTTTATATGAACAGGTTTCCTATAAGTATCAGGACGTTTCAGCCATTGTATGCTCTAAACCTTCAGGGTTTGGAATTTTGAACTGGACCCTTTATTTCAATCACTGGGGGTAGTGTTTTCATTCCATGAGTCATGCTATTTCCAGATGTCAAAGAGCTGAATTAAAAGGGTTTTGTTCACCACTGCTGTAGCCAGGTATTGAACTCCCAATTCTTTGTGTCAAGTCACTGGCCATGTGTCCTTGAGGACTTTGGAGAGTTGTGTTAAAGGGAGATAACTAAAACAATCTAGCCCCAGTGATCAAAATAAAGAGTTCAGTTTAAAATTTCAGTCACCTGAGAAAGGTCATAGTGTACAATGGCTGAATATGGCAATAAAGATGAGGACAACAGTCCGAACAATGTAAACAACAAAAATCAATATTCAAACAGAACTGTGCCACCATATCATTTTGGCATTAGTCAAAAGCACTAACTTCAAATGTCCCCACTGCTCAAGACTTGGTTTGCAGGGCACGTCTGAATCTACTGATGCATTGAAAGTTTTCTTTGGACTCAAAGGACAACCATATCTGTAAAAGCATTACTAATGATTTTACTAGAGAATTATATTGAAAATAAAGTAGAGATTGTCAGCGGTCAGTAAGAATTAAAGGCTATTTGATTAATTATTGATTAGCAAAATAGTTTTAGACAGCCTGTATTCTCAAATAAGCAATATCTCAATGTAACCTTGTGCTAAACTAAACTCACAAACCATTGCTAGTGAACAGAAGAAGGCATTCTAGGATGAAAGTCATTTTCTGTATCATTGTCTAAGACATGTCATTTACTTTACAACAAAATTAAATTTGAAACTGAGACACCTGTGAACACAAAATAAATATAACATTTCTTCAGTGTTTTCAAATTCGAGAGCCAGTGTGAAATTTATTTTTGGCCAACACAAAAAAAGATTGGCTCCAAACTGATGAAAAGACCAAGGCAAAGTTAAGTAAGCCTGTGTGAAATTGTGCTCAGACAAATAGAAAAAGGGAGGGACTTACAAAATGAGGAAAAAAGTAGCAAGCCAATGAGAAATTGTTTTTTGGTATAAACAGATAAAGAAAGTTGAATCAAAAAGACAAGAGAGCAAAGATAACAGTTAAGTGTCATACGTGATACACGCCTTGGGTGATCATGTCTCGAAAGAGACATGACTGACTGGGCAGAAGATTATCCTGCAGTAGGTTGCCATTGCTTTTTGCTGTAGACTGGTTGCCAGCCAAGGATATAGAACCCAATCTGTCCTATTATGTAATCCATAACTGGAGGGAAGAGACGGATTTATACTTTTCCCAAGGGTATTTGTGCGTAAGTGAATGCAAGGAATTCAACTGGAATTCGATAACACCAATCACAATATAGCAGAAAATTTTCAAGCCAGTAATCAGACAAAACTGTCTCGTCAACCCACATTTGCACCCTTTCACTTTCTTTTGTGCTACTTTATATCTCTTTCCTCTTCACCTACTCAGTCAGTTAATTCCATATGCGAAACACACTTGGGCGATCATGTCTCGAAAGAGACATGACTGACTGGGCAGAAGATTATCCCGCAGTAGGTTGCCATTGCTTTCTGCGGTAGACTGGTTGCCGGCCAAGTCTATAGAACCCAATCTGTCCTATTATTTGACTCATGGCTAGAGGGGGAAAAGATGTATTATATTATTACGTAGTGATTACTACGGGGTCAGTTTATTGCTCCATAACAATATAAAAACTGATCCCCCACTTTATGCCCACTAGAAGCCTTTATCATGATTTCAACTATTATATTCAGTCAGTCAGTTAAGTGCCATACGTGAAACATGCTTGGGCAATCATGTTTCGAAAGAGACATGACTGAATGGGCAGAAGATTATCCCGCAGTAGGTTGCCACTGCTTTCTGTGGTAGACTGGTTGCCGACCAAGGTTATAGAACCCAATCTGTCCTGCTATTTAACCCATAAATGGAGGGAAGAGATGGATTAATACCTTTCCCAAGGGTATTTGTGCGTAAATGAATGCAATGGATTCAGCTGGAATTCGAACTTGGCTTCCCGATTTCTCATTCTGAACCGATATCTACTGTACCACAACGCACATCCTACTCACCCACCATTCACCAAAAGGCCAATTTGATAAACATAATCAAGGTCCCTACAGACCCAGGGAGGATCAAATTCTCACAAGACAAGCTTATTAACTGCTGAGCTCAAGTGAAGTAAACATCCTAGTCTAGCACAAGGTCACAAGTCAAGATGAACTCACTCCAGTAGTAATGAGAAAATAAACATTGTTTAATGTTGATGTGCCACAACTTAGCTTAGTCTGACACAAGTTCACAAATAAATGGGCACGTGGTAAGACTTAAATACTTCAATAGTAAAAATCTGCTAGACAAGTTCATTAGCCATACTTTAAGAGGAAATATAATTGAGGAATTTGATATTTTTGGCCAAAATCCAAAATATGAACTTTGAACTTCATTCTTCTCCAAGACCAATGATCACTGATTCCCCCATTTTATTTCATGTGTGCATTTTATGCCATCATATAATACAACCAATTTAAACTTTGCATTCATCTCTGAAAACATTTTTTTATTGCTGTTGCTGAAATGTTAAATCTACTTTAAAAAAATAAATTTCAAAAGAAAAAGAAAACTTATAAAACAGATAAAAAGTTTCATATTTAAAAAAACTCGAGACTCCCAGATATAAAAGTTAAAATTTAATTCAGCCACACACACATATATATATATATATATATAACATGTAGAATATTTGGTATTTAAGTCAGGTAAATTCCAAGAGAGACTAACTCAAAAGAACTCAATGTTAAATATTTTATTTAACAGAGTAATATAATTTAGAAAAGATTTTGAATATTAACTGTTGTATCATTTGGGTCTGAGGAATGGCAGGTTTTGCTGCAAAATACGTATTTCCCATGAAATTGTAAAATATCTAAAATTAAAAAAAAAAAATTATATATATATATATATATATATATATACATACACACACTGTAATTTTGTTATTACAATGGTTTATAAAAGCATATCACTACACAAAAATGGTAAAAATGATTTATTTTTGAAAATATAAGATGAATTTCTAGTTATTTAGAAAATTAAGGAGTGATAATTGGAGGAAATGCATTTAGGTGTGTCAAAGTTGGTTAATGAAAATTTAAAATTATGTAACCATGGAGATTTAAATATTTGGGTTATGAAAGGGGACAGGATGGCTTAGATGTAGACATGTCACTTTTAATTTTGTCTGGGTAAGATACATAGTGAGACCTTAGATTTTTTAAAAGGGTAGGCAATAATTTTAATCAGGAGGTTGGATTTTAGTTTTTTTTTTATTGAACAATAGATTTTTTTACTACTATCTACAAGTATAAGTCAGAATTGGGATTAAATAATTGTGGTATACTTAATTATATTGTATTAAGAACAATAATTTAGTATTGTGTGAGTCATTTATTTTATTAAAATAATATTCATTTATTATTTTTATTTGTGTTAGAGTAAAAGTTATAAATGAAATAGTAATTAATTAAATTTTTAAAGACAATTATTATAAATTTTTAAAGACAATTATTATAAATTTTTAAAGACAATTATTATAAATTTTTAAAGACAATTATCTTGCCCTAATAAAGTACCTAGTGGGACCACATAATACTTAAATAGGTAAATGATTTTTAACAGCAAGTTGAATTTATTTTTAAATTACTTCATGAGTAAAAGGGCTGAAATGTTTATGTTAGAATTATGATTAAATAATTATGGTATATTAAAGTATATTGTAGTTAAGAAAACTAATTTAGTATTGTATGGGTCTTTTATTTTTGTAAAATAATTATTAATTTTTAAGTTATAATAGAGGATAACTTATAAATAAAACATTGTAGTTTATTTTAAATTAAAATAGAATTATTTTGTCTGTATAAAATACATTGTGGGAACATTATTTAAATGGGCAGACATCAATCTTTTACAGCAGGCTGAACTTCAGGGTAGTTTTTCTTTTTGTTTAGAATCAGGATTTTAATAATTACGGTATACTAAGATATATTATAGATTAAAAAACAAATTTAGTATTGTGTGGATCATTTATTTTGGTAAAATAATTTAAATTTGTATTGGAGCATAAGCTATCCATGAAACATTACAATTAATAAAATTTAAAGATTTTTTTTTAAGGGGCTGGAAATTTTTTATGTTGGAATTTGAACTGAATAATTCGAGTATACCAAGGTATATTGTAGTTGAGAAAACCAACTAGTATTTTGTGGACCATTTATTTTAGTAAATTTAATTTAAAATTTTTAAGTTATATTAGAGCACAAGTTATAAATGACACATGATTCATTAAATTTTAACAAAACATATTTTTGGTGTTTACATAAAACAGTTAATTCATCCCTACAGTTCAACAGTTCATCATTTTTAGGGAACCTTAAAATATACAGCTTTTCACTCAGGCACAAAGGGCAGATGTTGTTGAACAACTTACAGATTCTTGTTTTTTCCAGAATTTTCCATTTTACTTTGGTGGTTTTATTTGTGTTCTTTAACTTTCAAAAATACGCAGAAAGGGATTTTGAATTTGATACATGTTTTTAAAGGAAGTTAAGTGCATATACTAACATTGTTTAAAAGTGTTCTTTTTGTTCTGAAACATGAAAATTTTTGTGTAGTGATATTATGCTTTTATAAACCATTGTATTAACAAAATTACAATATTAAGCTCTACTCTGTATCGAGCACTCTTTATAAAAGTAAATGCTTGAGCAGTGGGTTTTTAATCTACATGTTCTTTCACTTTTTTGTTGATATATATATATATATATATATATATATATATACACACACACACACACACAAACACACTTTAAAAATAAGTGATAAAATTTTTATTTTAGATGGTTTGTTCAGTGCAGGTGTACACCTACACTTGCGAGGCTTTCAACAACCCAAGTTGGGTAATTTCTGTCTGCGTAGATCTTCTGGAAAAAGTCTTTGATAAACTCTGGAAATTTATCTTCCTTTATGCTTTTATGAATTGACAGCATCAGGTTAAGCTGAAAGTGAAAGATAACATTATTAGAACTTTTATATTACATTGCTACAGAGATTTTTATATTACATTGCTACAGAGATTTTTATATTACATTGCTACAGAGATTTTTATATTACATTGCTACAGAGATTTTTATATTACATTGCTACAGAGATTTTTGTTGATAACACATTTTACAAATGAACAAGTATGCAGTAAACAGTCTATTTTCTAAACACCACTTAGATGTAGCACAAGGCCAAAAGTATGGGGCTCCCAGTGAGGATTGAACTCAGTTGTAATAGGTTCTAGCAAGACAAGCTTGTTAACCATTAAACCACATTGAGGTGACTAGTTTGGTTTGGTTTGGTTGTTTTGTTTTATGGCATATCAACCTAAGTGGGTCATTTATTGCCAACTAAATTTTATTTATTGCTGGTAATACTTTTTCTTTCAAAAATTTATTGTTGTTTATAAGTTTGTGGCTGGTAATACTTTTTTCTTTCGAGTACCATGGAGAAATAAATTTGTTTTGATTTTTTTACCAGGTCAGTCTTGGTTGTTTATTACTATGGTGACTATTTTCTTTAAATGGGTGTAGCATTTTTTTATTTATGCTCTTATTACGATTGAGCTCTCTGGAGAAGAAAATTTTAAAAATAGTTTCCACTTCTGCTATATGCGTGACTCTTCAGAAATGAATTGAGTTCTTTCGGTGACTGGCACGTGTATACACTGCTTATATACAACACGTTAAAATTTCCCATCTCTGATTCCATGCGTCAATGGCTTAGGGAGTAGTGACTCCAACTGACACCAAATCGGTCGAGTTTCGATCCCGGCCAGAAGCAAGTGGATGTGTCTAGCCACACAGATGAGCTGTGATACAGCGAAACAGGCTTGTATGTGGATGACTAATATATAAGGGTTTATATTTTGGAAAAGAGATTGACTTCTTTCAAGTAGTTCAATAGGACTTTTTCATCTGTTTTTTCGAAAAGTTCTCTTATATTCTTTGAATTATAGTATTTTTGTCGGGTGGAGGCTAAAGCAATGCAGTCTATTAGAAAATGTTTTACTGTGTATGCCTTTTGACATGTTATACAATCAGGAGGGTTTTCTTCCTTCAGTAAAAATGAGTGGGTGATGTTTGTGTGGCTGAGGTGACTAAATGGATGCAGTAAACAGAGTATAAAAAGATATGCCTTATGATTCAACCAAAATCAATTATTGTATAATTATCATTAAGTTAAGACCAAGACAGATATTGACTGAAGTTGCTCCTATTTGTATAAAAGAAGCATTTTGAACTGTTGATGAGGACCAATCTCCCTTTCAATGATTTCTTTGATCAGGACACGAACTACTGAAAACTTCACCTGTTAAAAATTTATTCTTTCTTCCAGTGGCATTAATCTAATATCATAAACCTGAGTTAAAAAAAAGATCAGGAGACAGATCTTGTTTTAATTGAAACTGGAATATTAATGTTACTAACCCCCCATCCCCACCAAAGAATTTAAAATAGAAAAATTTTTGAAACATTTTTGGTCTCATGATTCATTGAACCAGTTTAAATATTCGTAAATATTTAGTAATAGCTTAGTCTGACACAAGGCCATAAATTATTTATCAAAGTAGCTTCAAACAACTAGATTACACAGATTATATATTAAATAGTTACTACATTTTAGTCTACTAGAGGACCCCACTATATTGAGGCAGCAAGAATCAAAGTCATTATTAGAGAAGTTTATATCCAATATTGTAATAACTATTCAGATTTTGGTTTGTTTTATGACATAACATCAACAAATTATTTAATGCTAACAAAATTTTTACAATAAATTTGTATGAATAAAGTATGTATACTTTGTAAAAAATTAGTTTACAGATCAAGTTTCATTGATGGGTTTTTGTAAAGAGTTTTTTTGAGTTGTATTGCTGGTATGTGTGTGCATATATTTTAATAAATATACATATGGATGTAGGATAATGTGTGTATGTGTGTGTGTATATATATATATATATATATATATATATTTATCTGTAAATTCAGATAAAATTTAGAGAGGAAATAGCCACTTTCAACAAGTCAGTTTAAGACCTGCATTGTTAACCCCATTTAAACAAAGAATGAGAAAAAATTCTAATGCCAGAGACTTGGTCTAGTAAAGGAAGGGTTGCAGAATATTGGCTTTTATAGGGTTAAGCTAGTGGAATCTTAGTATTAATTTCTTCTATGGTAGTGGGAGGTATGTGGCTTGACCACTGGGTTAGTAGGTAACTGCTTAGCCAAATTTTAAAAATTCTATTGTGACTAAATGGAAGAATAAAATAATTATTACAATTTAAATTTATTTCTGCGATGACACATACTAATAATCTCTCTACATTTATTCAGAAGTACATTCTGATATTGAAATTTCAAAGTTTCTGTTAAAAATTTCTGTTAAACATAGATTACATCTGTCTCTTAAGATATTAGGGATCTTTGCCTTGCTTATCAGCCTCCATTTTATCTGTGGATTTAGGTTATTTTCTTTTAATTCCCAGTACACTTTAGAAAATTGCAAATGTTTACTAATAGACTCCGATTTTAGTTCTACACACTCACGCAGAAAGAAAGAAAAATACTGGATTTTAAAATTAAATACACACAAGCTAGGGTTAAATAGGGACTTAGGTGTTTTAAATCTTTATAAATATTTCAATGGCTAAACATTTTTTAGATACAATCAAAAAAATTTTCTCTAAAACAAAATTTATAAGTATTATTAAAGATAGGTTTAGGTTTAGGTTTAGGTTTAGGTTTAGGTTTACGTTTACGTTTACGTTTACAAATATTTTTAAAAAATCTGTCGCTTTCTGCATCACATGATGTAAATAATCTCTCTCCACAAACGCTCTCGCGAAATACGTTTCTAATTTAAATTTTAAAATCATTTGTTTCTGATGAAGGATCGAGGACGGTCTGAAATATAAAATATAATAATAGAAATAAATAAATACTGTCAAAAAAATACATTTTTAAACTTACAACTTTTTAGTAGTTTTTCCTATATATATATATATATATATATATATAGCTTTGTTAATACATTGAGCATTGTTTTATTAACATCTGAATAATACTATACATATGTGCACCATCATATGTATATTTATTAATTTACGTCAATATATATATATATAATTTTTTTTTTTTTAATAGACTGCAGGTAATATTTTTTCCTTTAGAAAAGAAATGTATTTAATATTCCCCACCCCAAAAAAAGTATTGTTAGAATGTTTACTATAAAAGTCTATTTTTATACTTTTATAGTGTTTTGACAGGGTCAGGGTGGATCTGGGAACAACAGCAAAAAAGTTTAATTTTGTTTTTTCTATTTGTACAATACTTTTCTAAGTTTACACTATTTACGTTATTCGGACTGTTGTCCTAACCTTTGTTGCCATTTTCATGTTTTGGCTGCCATACACTCTGACCTTCTTCAATTGTTGTCCTCATCTTCAGGAAGATGAGGACAAAAGTCTGAATAATGTAACTATTACCTCATATCAGAAGTATAGGCAAATACATTTCTAAGTTATTACTTACAAATGCTTACATGACCACAATACTTTCTCCTACATTAACCACCATATTTGCTTATGGCTTAACATTTTTCAGATAATTTCCTTAAAAATAAGACTTTATAGAATTATCAAAAAAATATTCAACTTCCCATCTTCTGTTGCTTGTCTAATAAAAATGTTTTTTCCCTACAGTGATAAGGACTTAAATGCTTATTACATAGAAAACACTTACCTGATAGGCTATATTATGAACTGTGAGTAACTGACATGCCACAGATTCATAAGTAACAATTGTGTGCAAATAGGCCCGTGTGTACCGCTGACATGTCGAACAGGTGCAGTTTTCATCTATGGAACGATAATCTCGAGCATATTTTTTGTTTTTCAAATTGATTTGTCCATTTGATACTAGAGCTGTGCCAAAACGCTGTAAAGTGCATCAAAATTAGAAAAAATAAGCAACAATTTGTGCAAAATGTTTATAAAATAAGCTTTCTATATATAAACAGCAAGGGAAAATCTTCAATGTAAAAAAACAAAAAAAAAAAAACATTAAAAATAATCCTTCTAAGAAAGAAAAATGTTTCAAAGATTTAAGCTACTTAAATAGTGAATTGTAAATAATTTGTGATATCAAGTAATTGAACAGCTTGTAGTAAGTACATATCAACAGTGAGTTAAGAAGGATAAAAATCACCAATCAGTGGCAAGACAAGACTTACTGATGTGAAAAAAGGCACCTCGAGGTGGTGTAATGGTTAGCAGGCTTGTCTCACTCAAATCATTGCAACTGAGTAATGAGTTTGATCCTTACTGGGTGTCCAGTACTTTCAGCCTTGTGCCTCATCTAAGCTGCACTTAAAAAAAATCACCTTACTGCTGTGAAAAACTAAGGAAAGCTTTCCTGCCAACAGTAATTCCATGCCATAAATTGCAAATAGTTTTAAGATGAAAGGAGGAATGTGTCACAACATACAGTACATCAATCGTTGTTGTATTTGGGGCTGAAAACCAGTCATGTGACCCAATGTCAAATGCTCAAATTGTCTTCAAGAGACATGCAAAACTTGGAACTGGAGCTTGTATAAAAAGAAATTGTTTGGTAAAAATGAAACCTCTTGGATTTCTTCCAAACAGCAGAACATAAGTGGGTGTTGTTATCCTTGGTGAACCCATGGCATCAGGATATACTGATAGTATAGTAAATGCACTAATAAGAAAACACCTATCATTCATGTAAAAGGTTCATTGAACAGGTTAAGAGGCTCATCCCTTGTTTAGGATGTGGTTTCCGGCTTTCTCTTTTCCAATCTTTTCACTATTACATAGCCCCCTGCACATCAGTGGCATTACCACCTTGCTCGGGATGATACGATTAAAAAAAAAAAAAAAATCAATATCACTGAAGACCAGGTGCATCCTTTCATAGCAACAGACTTCTGCAATAATGTGCCTTGACACACTGCATGAATTTTCTGGCAATGGTTTCAGAATATGAAAACTCAATCATTAAACTCTACAGATCTCAAATCCCAATAAGCATGAATAGGATTAATTTTTTAAAATAATGATAATTCTAGGAAAGCTCAAAGTTACTAATGTAGAGCAGACAGTAAAGATCAACTCTGTTACTAGGTTGAAGAGGTTAGGCATCTGATTAGAGGGGGGGGGGGAAGATAATTGATATAACAATAAAAGATACCGTTTCTACATGAACTGGCATTATTTGGACTGGCATTTTTAATTTTGTTGTTTTGATCACAACATTGTGGCCAGTGCACTCTCCTGCCTTCCCCAAGTCTATATTTTCACTTTTTTTTAAGGGACTTATACTTGAGGAAGATTGGAGAGTTTACCAAAGCAATAATGATGAGGTTGCTAATCCAAATTTATTGAATAAATTTTCCTCAAATTATTTTTCTGTTGATGCTGTTCCATCAGCAAAGCATGTCAAAGTAAGTTTTCAGAATTGTCGCATTTACCATTCGGTCAGATAACAAAAAACAAAAAAAAACACACACACACACACACAAAATAAAAACACACACACACACACACACAAAACAAAATAAAAACACACACACACACACACAATAAATAAAAACACACACACACACACACAATAAATAAACACACACACACACACACACAATAAATAAACACACACACACAATAAATAAACACACACACACACAATAAACACACAAACACACACACAACAATAAATAAACACACACACACACAAATAAATAAACACACACACACACAAATAAACACAAACACACACACACACAATAAACACACACACACAACAATAAATAAACACACACACACAAACAAAATAAACACACACACACAAAATAAACACACACACACACACAAAATAAACACACACACACACACAAAATAAACACACACACACACACAAAATAAACACACACACACACAAAATAAACACACACACACACAAAACAAAACAAACACACACACACAAAACAAAATAAACACACACACACACAAAATAAACACACACACACACAAAATAAACACACACACACACAAAATAAACACACACACAAAATAAACAAAACACACACACACACAAAATAAACACACACACACACAAAATAAACACACACACACACACAAAATAAACACACACACACAAAACAAAATAAACACACACACACACACACAAAATAAACACACACACACACACACACAAAATAAACACACACACACAAAACACACACACATAAACACACACACACACAAAACACAAAATAAACACACACACACAAAATAAACACACACACACACACACAAAAAAAATAAACACACACACACACACACACAAAACAAACACACACACACACACAAAATAAACACACACACACACACACACACAAAATAAACACACACACAGTGGGTGGTAAGATCTTTAATTACTTGCCCTTCAAAAATATTGATGCTTGGTTGTGTGCTGAAATTTTGGCAAGTGAGTATAATGTCAAGAACTTTCTCATTTGTGTCTTTATATGTATGTATTTAATATTTTAGTAAAATTTATTTTCTTTTTATAGGAAGAGCAACAACAAAAAAAAATCAAAAGTTCTAACTGACCTTTACGGAATAACAAAGCTAGTTTCTTAGAAATGCTAAGAATGAAGCCCTTCAAAAGTGATTTTTAGGAATTTGGTCAGATTTTTGCAAATGTGTCTAGCTGTTAAATGAGTTATAGTCTATGAAGTATAGTTTAGGAAACAACATTAATAAAACAACTAAAAAAAAAATAAAAATAAAAAAATAATTAAAACTTGATTTCCAAATCTCAGCACACACACACAAAAAAAAAAAAAAACTAGAAACAATGCCAGGTTTTGTTGCCTAATTCAAATAAATGTCAAAAGACTCACGGCTGTACGAGTAGGAAAGACACAATCAAACATATCACAGCCAAGTGCTGAACAAACCACCAAATCTTCAGCAAATCTGAAAATAATAAAATAAAACATTGCAGTATCACAAAACCTTTTAAGTTAGTCATCCATTACACACACAAGTGGTTGCTGAAAAGTTGTCAGCCCAAAGGTGGCATTCTTCAAAATTAGGAAAATGAGACAATCCAAGAACTTTTCAGCAACCCTCATAGGAAAAGACAATATCTGTGTTTAGGTGTCAAAACTACCTTCAGTATATAAAAATATTTTTTATAATGAATATTAGAATTAGATATCATTTTGTGTGGTATTACAGATCCAGTCAAATCTTTGTGGGTATATTGCATCATATTCAGCAAAATTATCTTCTTTATCCCATGGAAAAAAATTTTGGGAGACATTTAATTATCATAAATTTAGTCAAATCTACTATCTGCATAAGTGACACCAGATAGGACACAGTTTAGCAAAAGATAATAGATTTAATCAATGTACGTAGGAATTAGGTTTTGGCCCTTGTATATCAATGGATGTGCATTGAGGTGCAGTGGATATCGACTCAGAATGACAAATCAGGGAACTGAGTTCGAATTTCAGTTAGATTCCTTGCATTCACTTACGTACAAATACCCTTGGAAAAGGAATTAATCCGTCTTTTCCTTCCAGTTATGGGTTAAATAATAGGACAGATTGGGTTCTATAGCCTTGGTCGGCAACCAGTCTACCGCAGAAAGCAATGAAAACCTACTGCAGGATACATCTTCTGCCCCGTGAGTCATGTCTCTTTCGAGACATGATCGCCAAAGCGTGTATCACGCATGGCACTTAACTGACTGATTAAATATAATAGTTGGAAACATGGTTAGAGCTTCAACTGGGTATAAAGTAGGGGATCAGTTTTATATTGCTACAAAGTAATAAACTGATCCCCAACTAGTTACTACTTAATAATATAATACATTTCTTCCCCCTCTAGCTATGAGTCAAATAACAGGACAGATTGGGTTCTTTAGCCTTGGTCGGCAACCAGTCTACTGCAGAAAGCAATGGCAACCTACTGCGGGATACATCTTCTGCCTAGTCAGTCAGTCAGTCATGTCTCTTTCGAGACATGATCATCAAAGTGTGTAGTGCATATGGCACTTAACTGACTGATATCAATAAAATCTTGAATCTACTAACAATGAGGTGTTCATAGATTCTAGAAGTACTCTACATATATTTTTTACTAAGTTTAATTTAGACACAGATCCAAATGGAAGATAAGGTACAAGACTGTGTTGCTTTAAAAGTGGTAAAGGTCGACCTGCTGTCTTGAATTTTTTTTTTTAACACAAGCACAAAAACAGTGAATATGGGTGCTAGTGGGGAAATTTCATAAAAGATCAAAAACAAGGCAACAACTGTAGTGTGATGGTTAACAAGTTCCTTTCATGTATCAAATTTGTTAGTGTCACTGGCGTCCATTGTACTAAGGCCTTGTGGCACATTAAACTAATTTTAGGAGACAATTGACTATGATGAAGTGATGGTTAACAAAGACATCTGGAAAATAAACTAAATGACAATGAAAAATGAGATTTTTAAACAAATTAACATTAAAAGACAGGCTCAGGTGATGTTTAATAATCTTAGCATAGAATGGTACAAGGACAGAAAGATCGTTGTGTCAATCTTGTGAGAAGGGCCTGATGTCTTTGATGGTCTAGCTCTTACTTGGATTTAAACTGATCTTGTCACCAGTTGGGAAATAAATATATACAAGTGGACATTGAAGTCAACACCTAAATGGCTAGATGATTGCATTTAGCATGAAATGCACTGCTGGTGATGCTCTATCTTTGATATTGAGCACTTTAACCCACAAATATAACATAACTTAAAACTATATTTTCTCATTTTATATATATATATATATATATACACACATACACACACACACAAATGAATAAGAATGAAAACAATAATTGCAACTTTCAAAACATTAATTTAAAACAGTGCTCAATATAAAAATAGAGAAATTAATATTTTTTATTATGTCAGAACATGTGCAAACTACTACAAAATTGTACATTTTGTTTTGGTATTGAAATAACAATGTCTATAAACTTCCCTTTATTTTTGAAATACCCCCTCCACCGTATGAGGTAAAAAGATATTAAAAAAGAGGAAAGAAAGAAGGAAGAAAAGAGAAGAAAATAATATGAGAAATCAAGAAAAGGAAAAGAAAGAGGAAAAGGAAAAGGAAAAGAAGAAAAGGAAAAGAAAGAAGAAAAGGAAAGTGAAGAAGAAAATAAATGAGAAAATGTAGAGAGGGAAGAGCCAATGGGAACAGCAGAGAGAGAGAGATTTTAAATTTTGGCCAGAAGTGAATTGCAGACAGATACTGACATAGGTTACAGTGCTTGGGCTCAAATCTTTTGACATTTTTTTTTTTAAAGTTGTACTTCTATAAAGAAAAGGAAAGATACAGAAGAAGTAGAAAGTGAAGAGGAAAATAAAGAGGAAAAAGTGAGAAAATGTAGAGAGGGAAGAAAATAGAGAGCAAATGGAAATAGCCAGGAGAGAGAAATTTAAAATCTTGACTAGAAGTGAATTGCAGACATATAGACATCGGTTAGCATTTCAAAGTTAAATCTTCTGGCATTTAAAAAAAATGATGAAAAGAATTATTCATAAAAGGTAAAATATAGGATATTAAAAAAAAACAAAAAGAAACAAAAAAAAAAAACAGGAAAATATAAAAGATTTTTTTTTTTTAATCATATCACCCCAAGCAAGGCGAAAACGCCACTGATGCACCGGGGGCTACGTAAGAGTGAAAAGATTGGAAAAGAGAAAAACCGGAAACCACATCCTAAACAGGGAACAAGGGATGAGCCTCTTCACCTGTTCAATAGACGTGGGTGGAGTGTGAACCGGGCGATAGTTTAGTCTATCTACTCCAATAAATATATATAGATATAAGATTAGACATAATAAATTGGAAAGGTAAAAATAAAATAAAATAATTAAATTAAAATACGATAAATAAACATAAAATAAATAATATATAAAATAAACATAAAAATTAAAAAATAATGAATAATAAACATAAAATAAATGTAAAGGTAAAAGTGAGCAGATGGCTAAAACTACTAACAGTAATTATCAAGTGCAATAAAAATACTTAAGGTAATAAGTAGATCACAATTCGTAATAGAAAATAATGATAAAAATAATATAAGATTATATAGTTAGAGTAAATTATCAAGATAGTAAGGTTTATACTATAAAATGTTTACATTTTGCTATAGTTTCATACCTTAGATTTAGTAATACTAGTAGGGTTGTAAGGTTAATTCCTTAATATGTTTACAATTTACTGTAGTTTTATGTAAATACCTTAAAAAAAAAAAAAAAAAAAAAAAAAAAAAAAAAAAAAATCGCTGAAAAAACAGCACAGTATGAAGGAAAAAGACCCCAAACTAAATAAAAACAAAGTTTTATCGGCAAAATGTTTCTATGATCATTAAGAGGATAGATCAAAGTACTTTTTAATTATTTTTTTTAATTTTTTAATTACTTCTAACACATTCAAAAGTTTCGTAGAAAATCTTTTTTTTCCTTGTCAGTGTGAGACCTAAATTGACGCATAGTTTATTACGTAAAAAAAAAAAAAGGGGGAATATTACGCAATGCACTTTTTTGACCGTGAAAGACATTAATTTAGAAATTCTTGCAAAAATCAAATAATGGTTGGATTTTGATGAAAATTTCAGGACTTATTCATAATTGACTGCAATCAATTTTGAAATAATTATTTTTAGAAAATATTAGTAAAAATATATATATTTTTTTTTTTTTTTACCTATGTTACCCCCCACCACCACCACCAATTAATTTCCACAAATGTTTAAAAATTCAACATTGGGCCCCAATAAACCTAATATAATTAAATTCAGGAGTCATCGGGGAATGCTAATCAACTGTCTTTCTTTTTCTCCAATAGTCCCTGATTTTCTAAAAAGTAGGTCTGAATTGCGAAAAATGCAATAACTATGCTAATTTTTATTTGGATAACCTTTTGTTTGCTTTTATGAAAAATATAAATTAAGCATATCATTGTCTGAAAACAAAAAAAAATTTCAATGAATAATGAAATTTTACAAGAATTGTTTTCATTTTTAAAATTTTTTTGTATAATAATATATGAAGTTTCAAAAATATTCTAAAATTTCTTCCTTAACTGGGCAGGCTAGGGTATGAAATTAAAGCATGAAGACTACATTTACTAATTGAAAATTGAAAAGCTTAATACAAATGATTTACCTCATCAATTTTTAAAATAATTAAAATATTTTAATTGTGTGCATTTTGATTGCCCATATCTTATTTCTACGGATGGCCGTACATGATATTTATCATTAAAGTAACTTTTACATTTTAATTCCTAGTTTTCTAATTTTGTTAAAAAAAAAACAAAAAAAACTGTGAAATTCACAATTTGTGGAGGTACCTAAAAAGAATATGAAAAATAGATATTAAAAACAAAAATTAATAATTGCCATAAAATTTCATAAATTATTGAGTTACCTCTGCCGTTATTTTCATTCTGTTGTTAAATTGTACAATTTTTTAAAAGAAGGTTTTATATTATTTTAATTTTTCATAAAACATCTTTTAAGCCTACAAAGCTAAACTAACAAAAATTCTATAAAATATTGAATAATTGCTGAAAACTTTGTGTTAAATTTTTAATTTTAACATGGTAAAAAATAAAATAAATAAAAAAAAAAGACAATTTGTATGAATAAGATTTATACCAAATTCGTCTTCCATACTTGGCACTTTTTGGCCAGCTACTGTAAATCATATCAATTATCGCCTCTTGATAAGGCGATGACAGATGTGGTAACAAGGATACCATAATTGAGAAAGAATTTTTTTAAATATTTCAGGAAGTAAGCAAATAATTCTTGTTTCAAGCCAACTTAAGGTGAGTTTAAAGTCAGTAATTTGAATAAAATAATGTGTCAGTGAGGGGTATTTTATTTTTGTAAGATTTTTTAAAACTTTTAAAACGCCTTCTGTTTACAATTGATGAAAAATTGTGGAAAATTTGAAATTTTATTAACTTTTTTTAAATCTCCAAAATTTTTGATTCCGATCAATATAATTTCAGTTTGAAATACACCAGGGTATTTTGCTTACTGTAATTAGTAAATTTAATCTCTTGGCTTTCAGTTAAAGCTAAAATTAAAGCTTCAAGAAAACTTATTTTTAAAAATTAAATTTAAATTGAGGTAAATGAGTGGAGGTACCTAGTTTTATGCCTTTGATTTAGTAATATTATGTACTTTATATCATTTAATCATGTACTATATAATTTCAATTTTCTCTTGCAGACAGAGGAAACATGGTTCATTCTCTGATCTCGCAATTCTAGCTTGTTTGAGAATTTTCCATTTAACTTTAGGTGATTTATTCTCTTGACTTCTAAAAATAATTAGAAAGTGATAAAATTGTTCATTGTATTAACAATATAAACTTTAATAACTCTTGGATTTTCTACTGATGAAAGAGCACATACAAAGGTTAAATACTTGTTAGATAAAGGGCATTGGTCAGGATTTCTAAAACTGCATAAGTTTTTACTATGCGGCAAATTAAGATGAGTAGCAGAATTACTATTGTTATATAATTTCAATATTTTATTATGTAATTTAATTATTTTTTTCTAAATTATTAGTGCAACTATAAGTTTTAGAATGTTCTGATCATTTTTAGGGAAATATTTATCAATTAATTTTAGAAATTTATGCCCCAGTTTAAAATAAACTAATTAAATGGAGGATTATACAATGATTTTTTGTTTCTATTTTTCTTTCTAGAACAACTACATTCTTCCAGAAAACGAATCTCACTATCCCTAAAAACTTTATCCTAAATAGATTTATCATAAATAAAATAAAATTAATCTTTCCAATTTATTATATTAGGTCTAATGGATTTATATCTTCTTGTGTTTTTCCCTTTTTCCTCTTTCTTTCCTTTTGATTTCTCATCTTATTTTCTGATCTTTTCTTCCCTCTATAACTTGATGAATTATTGTTCTTTCAATGTCGAAATAAAATGTACAATTTTGTAGTAGTTTATAGTTTGCTCTTGTTGCAATGTATGCGTGTGTATATATATATATATATATATATATATATATATATATATAGTGTATCGAGGCAGCAGGTAATTTTCTAAACATATATTGTTAAATATAACAATGTATATCTATTATGTATAATCATGAGCCGTTCTAAACATCATATTTTGGCTTTAATTTAAGATGAAAATAAAGACAAAAATTGTCCAACATTTGTTTATTTTTTTTTATTATGCTGGTTCTAAGCTTTCAGCTCACATGATAATATTAATAATGATAGTGCATGTCAAAATAAACATAACACTATTAACTTACACTATTGCAATGAAATGCATAATAATTACAAACATGAAACACTAAAAAACAAAATAGGTAAACCAATTAATAAACAAATTAAGCTGACCATATATTATAAATAAAACTTTAGGAATAAAATAGATAAATTTAAGGAATCAGCAGTTATGCTAGGCTACAAAAATCTAAGCCAACCAAGCATAGATATGAATACACTATAGGAACCAGTAATACAAAGTGCCATAGAAAATCATTAGTGTCAAAATTGCAATATGAGCTCTGATAAAAAAAGAGTTACTGAACAACAAGTTTATAACTCCCAAAAATTCAGTTGTTCTTGTTTTTAAGAACACATGGTCCAGTGGATATAGACGTTGGTGTGACTTGACCCAAAAGAGTTGTGAGTCCAATACCAGGCTACAGCAGTTGTGAACAAGTAACTTACAGGGAGATAACTCATAACTACCAAAGAGGCTCTACATGAAGATCATATATCCCATTGATTGCAATAAAGCATTCAGTTTGAAGTTCCTAGCCCCTGAAGAAGGCCGGAGCATACAACGGCCAAAACGTCGTACAAATGAAACCAGTCATTGAAGAATCTGGTTTCAACCTATGAGAGGAAAAAAAACAAAGTTCTAGAACTTCTAATTCCTGGTAAAGTTTGGCTACCTGTAATCAATAAGTATCACTAAAATATCTTTATCAGATGTAATAAAGCCAACAATCAGTTGAAATTTGTCAGAAAATTTTTATTCTATCAACAGAACTTCATGTAATTGACCATTAAAGATAAAGTAAACACTGTAAAAACCAAAAGAGAAAAAGTATGAAAACCATTAGAGTGACATAAAAGATAACAGTTGGATTGTTACAACCCCTCACCTCCCACTCGCCCCCCTCCCGCCCACCAGAAAAAACAAAAACAAAAAAAAACACTGCAGTAAAGAAATAATTTTCAAGACAAGCTTGCTTCAGAAACTTACGTAATGATTTTACATGACATATGTCGATAAAGCTGAAGTACTTACCCTACTCCCATCAGGTATCGAGGTTTATTTTTGGGTAGCATATCTGTAGAGAGTGACACCATTCTCCAAAACTGATCCTTTTGTTCTCCACCACTGAGGCCACCAATTGCAAATCCAGGAACATCCCTCTTAATTAATTCTGCAAACAACAAATCAGCATTCAGTTTCCTTTTAGAAATACTCTAAGCTATAATCGAGTATCATTAAAATATGATTTTTAAAATTTACATTTGAAATAACTATATTTACTAAATCATGATTGCTGTCGATTCTAGTATAGAAGTGATCAATAATAAATTTAAGAGAAAAAAAGTCATGATTGGGACAGTATATTGTTACAGGAGGGTTAAATCGGTACATCATTACTATGAGGGTTAAATCAGTACATCATTACTATGAGGGTTAAATCAGTACATCATTACTATGAGGGTTAAATCAGTACATCATTACTATGAGGGTTAAATCAGTACATCATTACTATGAGGGTTAAATCAGTACATCATTACTATGAGGGTTAAATCAGTACATCATTACTATGAGGGTTAAATCAGAGATTCTCATTGATACTGTGATAAAAGGGGCAACAAACTTGCAAATTGTTACAAGTTGAATGTCAAACTGAATTAAAAACATAGTTTTATTGTTTAATGACTTTTATAAAACAAAACAAACCTTGTATATAAAGAGATGACTAATGTATCACATATAATAAATGCTAGAATTAACTGATTGTTAATTTCAGATCAGTAATTAACCCAATATAGTTTTTACTTTAGAACTATACTGGAATTACTGTATACCATAGTTGGCCATTACTAGTACTGCCAACCGGATAGCTTTCACTGGAATCCCTAACACCAAATGATATACATATTAACAGTAACCATAAAATGATAGAATTAGGTATGTATTCATTGGTACTTAATATATCTAAAATTTCCAATACAAGTTATTATTTCTATTTTTTTTAATTTTTTTGTTAATCTATATATTTTTTAAACTTGTGTCTTTTTATCTTTTTATCTCCCAATATATACTTCGATTTTTGAATATATATATTCGATTTTCTACAGGTCACATTCTCCACAGTCGTAGCATAGTTTCCCTGTGCCTTTTCTATAGATACTTTCATGGTAATTGTTCTGATGAACTTTCCTCTAGGGTACCTAGATTTTATGAATTTAAGTGCAGTACTAGATTGGCAGTAAGGTCTCATCCTTTTACAGTTGAAATGGCTCAGATGTAACAGTTTTTCTCTCTCACTTGTGAAACTATTCCAGCTTCCTGCTTCCCAGTAAACTTTGATCTTCAAAAAATTAAATGCAATGTTAATTGTTATCTTCTGTCTTAATTATTTGTTTATTGTACTCTCTCCTTAAGTTTTTTTTTCATTTTCTTACAATTGTGTCCTAGTTGCTTTATTGCCTTGCTTGGGGTGAAATGATAAAAAAATCATTCTGAAAGCAGAACTGAATAAATAAAAGTATCTGTTCATCAAAAAATGGAAGTTTTATCTGCTAAATGGTCAGAAAACATGCATATATTAGAGGCTGTATTAAGAGATTTTTGGAAAGTGGATAAAAATCTGTTTAAAATGGTATAAATGTTAAATTCATTTTTGAGAACAAAATTGTCATTATGAACAATGACAAAAGCTCAAAATTAAATTTGTTAAAAAAACTGGAATTCAAGACAAAACTCCTCTATCAACATCTAAAACCAAGCTCTATTCTTGTTATATTAAAAGCTTTCAGAGTAGGGAAGAATATATGAAAAAAAAATTTACACATAAAAATTTTTTATGCACATTCTTGAGAGAAGTGTTTTTTACATAGGCCAGATGGTTTCTGTAAAATTTATTACAAATGTATATCTTTTTCAGCTCAGTGGCTAAAATCTGCCAAAATTTGTGAAGGGTCCATTTCCAGTTGATAGACATTTTTTTCATATATATTGACCAATGAGAGACATGGTCTCAAACATCCCAAACAGTGTGGCAGAGATTAGCCTAGATCTTTTAATAAATCAGGCTCAGATCAGTAGATGTGAGGAGAGACGGCTTTTTGACTGCAAAGCAAGTCAACATCTAAGAAGGCATAAACGTCAAGAGAGCATCAAAAAAGCTGTTACTACCTAACCAGAGAGACGAGAAATTTGAACTTCCATTGAAAATTATCCTGTGGATGGACAACCGAAAAATGAAAGGATTTGACTTATTTTCTCAAGAATGAAAAGTTTAAAAAGGGACTTGGGGAAAAAAAATATTAATGTGTTCCAGAGATGCCCATGGGATAATTTGCAAATAGGTTTTTGTTTTTATTTTTTTTTGCTGTCTTATTGTTTTTCTCTTCATTTTTAAAAGTCCTTACCCTCTACACCTTGTTGTATCCCCCACATCTTTGCTGGTCATCCTTAATCGTATATTGTTATCCTGTCTTAATAGGTGCACAAAAATAAATTTTTGTGAAAAGTTTTTTTGTACCTTTCTTTGTAATTGTAAACTGTAAATGTTTTTCTTGTAAGATTTTATGCAGTGGTTGTCTTGTGTTTTATAATTTTGCATCTATTAAGATGTCTTGCTATTTCTACTAAGTTTTTGTGTCTGGCACAAGAGCTTGGATTTGGTAGAAATAAAATTTTTATACATAAATATATTAATGTCAGTGTTTCCATTAATAAATAAGTTTCATAGAAATAAATTACCTTCTGCACATTGTTTTCGAAGTTTGGGATCAAGGCCTCCCTGAACAATTGGAAAGAGATTCTGGTCATGAGGTCTTTTATGAGCTTTTAGGCATCGATCCAACCAGCGGATTGTTCTAGAGAAAAAGAAAAGTGAAAAAGAAAAAGGATAGTAGACTCAATTTTCTCAGATGGATATATATATATATATATATATTTTTTTTAATATATTTTACTGCCACTGTTTTGTAGGGTGTTACATAGAAGGAAAGTTATGAGAATGAGTGACAGGTTATAGGGGGTGTCAGGAAGTGGGTAAGAGAAGGATGAGAATACTGATGAGAGTGGACAGAGAAGGGAGCATGAGAGAGAGGATGCAGGTTAGTTAGGTAGAAGATGACTATTGACTTTACATTTAAATTCTTGGAGATTGTAGCTGTCTGGGAAGCAAGTATATGGAAGGGAATTCCACAGGCGGGAAGTGCGAGAAAAGAAGCTGCTGGAGTAGAATTTGCGTTTACAATTTACCTAGTTGCTAATCTTGTGGCTCGAGTAAATTCATATATAGAAGGCACCAGTGAGCTAAGTTCATCGGAGCAGAATATCTAATCTAATCTAAACTTATTTATAAATGGAACTTTGTCTGTGTGTGTCCATTACCTATAGACTCTGAAATGGCTGAACCAATTTTCTTGAAAATTTACACAGTTGTACTATAAGTGTCTGCGAGTGTTCTTAGCTAGGTTTTGTGTCGAAGTACCCCCGATAAATATCGAAAATTGATAATCGAAAAAATTGGGTTATAGAAGGAGTGGTCTGATTTTAATCAAATTTGATACACTCATAGACAAAGACATAAGAAACAATATTCAGAAGTTTCAAGGTTGCAGTTCTTACAATAGTGCAGAAAATCAATAATATATATATATATATATATATAAGGCAAGATGTTTGTGTGTGTTTATCTGTCTGTATGACCTTTATACAAATCCACAATTTTTATCTGATTCTCACTAAACTTCACACAAATATTCTTTAGGCTGAGTCTGAGCTCCAAGACCATGGATTAGTTTTAAAGCTTTCATTATACCCAAGCAATGCCGGGCTATACTGCTAGTACTGTATATTTGCAAGTATAGGTTTTCAAAAAGGAATACTAACAAGATTTTTATTTTGTATCAAGGATGAAAATAAATTCATATTTTTTGGTCCCACTCCACCCACTGACACTAAAATTCATATTTTTTTTAATTGAATCAATAGTAAAAATATCAAGACTTGGGAATAAAAAAAAAAATATGGTATAAAAGTGGAATTTTGAGATTTAGAGCCAGGGACTTTAGGTTTCAATCTAGTCAAGAAACTTATTTAGTATTAATGTGTGTGAAAAACCCTAATCATAGAAACACATCTTACTTTCTATAAAGAAACACAGGGAGAAAAAATAATGCCAGATGACTGAAAGAGGTTATCTTATTCAGAAAGATTACAAATACTGAAGTGATTTTTTACTGTCAACTTGTAATCAAAAATTCAGAAAAATATTTTTACGAGATTTAAGCTAAATAGGTACTTTTATTTTTGTGAAAGAGTTTCATGTGAATATACACCTGGTAGCCATTTGGAATGCAGCTAATTGATAAGTTAATGTGAAAAGCCTAAGTAGGTAAGTTAAAGTTTGCTAGTATATTAGAAGTACTTCAGAGTTTGCATCTTTTCCTCTTAAAAGTGGTATTTACCATTTTGACCTAAAAATTCAGCAAAAGACTTGATTGTAAGTTTCAATGTTGACAAGAAATTATGAGAAGCTTGAAGGAGAGTATGTTCGTCTAAAGAAAACAATTATCTTGAAAATGCAAGAGATGTTCTTCATGAGCCATGTGTTTGTGTTTGATAAATTTTTAGTCAGAGAAAAACTTATTGAAAAGTAAGCAAAAGTGAGACTAGAGAGATAAAACTAAAATTCTTTTGGGACAACTAATGCATTGCTAATTGTTAATAAACCCACCACAAGAGCAGTGAGAAAATTTTCAAGCAATGGATACACGAGAACCTTGAAGAGAATATGAACTGGGCAAATTTGGAAGCATTTAGTTTAAGTTTTGTTTAATGGCATATCAACCTCTGTGGGCTATTTAAACATGGAGTTTTAAGGTATTTTTTTAATGTTCGGTTATAGTGAGAAGGTTGATTTAGTCAGATTTTAATGAAAATTTTTGTTTTTATTCTTTTTTTATTTTAGAAAACTGAAAATGTTTTCTAGTTGTAAAAATGAGTTATGGTAATAATTTTTTCTTTAAAATATTGTTGGTAATATTTTTCCTTCAAAAATGTATATTTTTCTATAAAATTCTATTTTTATGTATATATTTTTATAAAAGTTTATTTTTATACTTTCATAGTGATTTGACCCCAGTTTGGAGGTTACATATTTGCCCATAGCTGGGACCCTAACAGGTGCTACCACTCCAGGTCAGGGTGGACCTGGGAACAACAGCAATTAAGAGGTGGTTCCATGCTCCTCACAACCCGATCAATCAGAGGCCTTGCTGCCGAATGCAGTTTACCGCCATAACCAAGACCTTGGAAGCATTTAGAAAAATAATAAGAGTTTTGGCATTCAAATTAATCCTATCCCAGCTGGATTTTTTCAAGGCTGATTTTGGTGCTTCAACAGTTAAAGATTAATTATGAAGACACATCAAGTTAATCTGACCCCCCTATTTGCAATCACTTGCAAAATACTTCAAGAAAAATTAGTTAACTGAGAAAAAAATTTTCTCACCTTAAGAAATTGTTGCAATGTGTTATCAATAATACGAATCAATAATACGAACATCTAAGAATTCACCAACTGGCTGGAGATAACTAGATGGCAGCAGCACCGAACTGGTTAAGGTCCATTTAGTAATTGTAACACTCAAACTTTATATCATTCTTTTATTTTTCTTATAACTTAACCTGACTTCATTCTTAAGGATGTTTCAACTAGCCTCAATAAAGACTTCTTCGGATCAAAAACTTAAACAATGGGAGTGAAGAAAATCGGCTGGTTAATTGAATAAAGATAACAATTAAAAAAAAAAAGGAAAGGTTTTAACTATTTATCGTGAATTCTGACATTACCACAAAACAAGTTTCACTAGAGTTGCAGATATTGATTTGAATGTTAGCCAATTCTGTAGGAACATTGGTCAAATTTCAAATCAAAGTATAGATAAATTTGAAAAATTTTCTGTGAAGGCTTAAACTCCATAAATGCAAACGAACGCAAGTCAAACAAATGTCAGCCATTAGAGTTGGTGTAGTAGGTAGTGTCTTGAAAAATGAAATTGCACATATATATAAGTTTTTCTTTTTTCAGTTTTTCAAGCTTATCCTGAAAAGTCATGAATCCATTTCTCCCTTTATCTGTTTGGACTTTCACTGTCAGAATAGACATGAAATAAATTCTGTCTGCCATTAATAGTTATGAGAAAGGGTGAAAAACCTGCAAGAGAAACGAGGCTCTGGTTCAACTAATTTTTTTAAGATTTGCCAACAAGATTTAACAAGGTCACACCATCTAATAAAAAGGGAGAAAATATAACATTTGGACAGTACCAAAGAGAAGACTCCATAAAAAACAACTACCTGTGCATTGCTTCTTCAACACGAGGACCACTCACCAAACTTGAGACCACATCATCTAACTGCATTATAATATCAGCTCCTAAAAGAAAATGAAGAGGTGAAGGTTTTTTTAAACTGACAAAAGATGTAAAATAAACCTAACTAATCATGTGACACAATGACATGGTATCATCTGGGCTCTTTAATAGTTATACTTTAGCCATTGTTGTTAATATCAAATTTTGTCATTTTTGGTTATCCATACTTCAGTTAAACCATGAGATAAACTTAAGCAGGCTTTCATCACATCTAGATGAAAAAAAAAAAAAAAGCTGATTCAATACCCACTTGACCTTTGAACTGGTTTAACAATAGCTAACTGCTGTAATTAAACATTTTTCATTTTATTTCAAGCAATATTTTTTCAAAGTCCAGTTATGTCGTCATCAAATCCTACATTTTTATAAAGGCTACTTAACTCTTGGATTATTTTTTAATCAAAGTTTCTTTTTTTCTGCCAGTAGACATTGATGACAAAATAAATTTTGGGTGACAAAAATTGATTTTATAGTCTAAAACCTGTCTTAAGTATTAAATTTTTTTTTACACTTATGCTAAAGAGTCACAATTAAAATTTTCAAATATTTAAATTATTGTAACGTTTTAAAATTTTTAATATTCATGATCAATGTTACAATTTGCAAAATTTTTGGCTCCAATCTAGCTGAGTAACTTAGAAATTATATTATTTAATGTAGATATATTCAGGGGGTATGTATACAAAATATGAAACATATCTGGTCTTCGCTCTTAGAAATGAACAAAAATAGTGTCACATATTTTATGTATGAATTTCTGGTATGAGGATTTATTATTTTCATATGCACTTGTCTTTGTTGTTATCACAATGTTTCAGTTGTTGTACCCTACAGCCTATTCAGATGTTGATCTGGGTAATCTACAGAGAATTCCTAACTGAACATTTTATTTAATCTACGAGGACATACTGTTCTTTTCCCACTACCAATGTCTAGGGATATCACGTCTAGCTCTTATTCTTAGAACTGCTTGCCCAGTTTCCACTAAGAACAATTACACACTACCTAGCCCAGAGATTGAACCTACTACCCTTAAATATTACTGAATTAAGTGCATCAAAATGCACCAGAAAATATTAAAAAAAATTTTTTTTAAAACAATTACTCAACTTGTAACTACTTACAATTGTGACAAGTTTGTGAATCAATATATAACATTTTAAGGTTTAAAAGAAAATATGCAATAAATTTACAATGACAATTTTTTTGGCAAGTAATTGAATGTCTAACTGTACTGATGAGCTGTGATACAGCGAAACAGATCTGTCCTCAGATGACTATTTACACTCACACACCCCAATTGAGCACTATGAAGAAATAGCAGACTTTGAAAAAAACAGCAGCTACTCACACATCTACACATCATTCATTCAGTAACAAATTTGAACACTCGTCTACTGGCGTGTGTTTACATTGTATATAACATGCTAAAGTCCACCTTCATCTACTGAGCGCCCATAGCTCAGAGGTAGAATCACCGACTGATGTCAGTTCAGTAGGGTTTCAATCCTGGCTAGAAGCAATCAGATGTCTAACCATACTGATGAGCTGTGATACAGCAAAACAGATCTGTCTGAGGATAACATAGATAATTTATTATAAATTATATTTTAGAACATGTACAGAATTTTTTATATATCCACTACAATTGTACATTTGTTTCAACATTGAAACTACAATGTCTTATCAGGCTGTGTGGACAGGAATGGAAAGCCTCTTTTCTTATATTTGGTCAGATGTGTGTGGGATGTTGGTGGGGGTCAGTGATAAGGGAATAAGTTTTGTGAATTGACCGTTAGAATTTTGAAGAAAGTGATGTGGGTAGTGAATATGGTTGATTAATGGGTGTCTGTGGGTTCTGTAGACAGATTTAACATTAGCAGTTAGAATGTAAGTTTTTATTATCTTGCAACTAGACTATATCCTTTGGATTTCTTAGAGGAGCAGGATGCTTATTTTGTACAGAATATTTTTGTATTTAAGCAAAGTTTTAATAATTAATCTAATTTTGCATATTTAATCTTAATTTTGGATTTAGGAAACCTATTTTTTCTATTAAATTTTAATTTGATCATTGTTTGCGGTACGATTCAATGTAAAAAGTAAAATTTAATGTTAAAAATTTAAGGTAATAGGTAAGTAGGTAACATGTGCGTAATAAGTCGAATTTTATGTAAGAGGAAAGATTAAATGTTTTTATTTAAGGTAATAGATAAATAGGTAATAGGTGTGTTTGTATTTAAGGTAATAGGTGAAATCTAGTGTGTTTTAAGGACAGTTTTTATAATTAATCTAATTATGTATATTAAGCCTTACTTTAGAATTTAGTAAATCGATTTTTTCTATAGAATTTTTAAAAAAAATTAAGTCACAGTTTGTGGTGTATGTAGGAGTGTTGTTAGTACAGTGAAGGTGTATCATTTCTAGGGGTCCTAGCTCTGGCTTTTGTAGTATTTTTTTTAGCATGATTGTAAGGTTAGTTCTTTAATGTGCTTGCAGTTTACTGTGGTTTCATGCCTCTGGTTTAAAAGCTTGTTGCTATTCATATATTTAATGATTTCCATTTTTTCTTGAAGACAAAGGAAACATGGTTCCTTTATAGATTTAGCTGTTCTTTCTTGTTTGAGGATTTTCCATTTAACTTTTGGTGTTTTATTTTCGTCTTTAAAACTAAAAACAAAAATGTGACAAAAGTATTTTATAATGGAAGCAATGTTCGAAATTTTTCCCCAACTTTTATAAAAAAAGTTTAGACAGCAATTTCTTCCTGTAAATCTCTTCAGTAACATGTTTTTCCCTAAACATTCAAACTATGACTGAATCAGCTGTAAGTTTTGCCATGTTTGTAGTTTCTTCAGATTCTTCATTAAAGACAATCCTTTCAATTTATTTACAAATAGAAATCTATTCATTATGAAGTATAAAGTCCAATTATTTCTTTTTCAACCATTACTTTTTTCAAACTGAATATAGATTCAGACAGAATTAGGACACATAATTATTCAATTAATGAATATTTATAATAATAGGCAGTAGTGATGGCTTTACAATTTATCTAACTTAGGCATATCATGATAGATTTTATTGAAAAAATAATAAGCGAAAGTTTAATTTGTATACCACTTTTAGTCTTACCTATAGAATTCTGGATGTCAATGGATTTCTCTGGTGTCAACATCATCATTGTTCCATCATGTGGAGACTGGAATTCTACTCCCTTTTCTGTAACTTTGGCTAATTTTAATAAAGACACCATTTGAAAACCACCACTGTCCTAAAATCAAAGAAATCAATCTGTTAATAATCCTCTCAAAATATCATTGAAATCAGGTAACATTAGATTTCAAAACAAGATGGCTTAACTTTCAACAAGATAGTAATGGAAGTCAAGGAATCTTCTACTTGTTGATAACAGCCTTTTTTTTTTTGTTAAAGTCATGCACTCATTTACCAGATATTAGGATCATTAATATTTTTGCTGGATACTAAGTTCCAGAAATCAAGATTATGAAAATAAGGATTTTTTCCTACATGAAATTTTGTCCAAAAAATTTAAAGGTTAACCACAGACCTTCTGTGAAATAACTTTTTCTACTTCAAATAGAGCAAAATGGTTAAATTTTTGTATACATATTTTGTCAACTAAAAATTATAATTTAGCTAAATAATTTATCAAGTTCTTATAAAATCTACGTTAAAAATACTTTATCCCAATGAAAATAAGTGCACCTTCGTTTTCTGAGCATTGAAATAAGCACTTACTAATCCTAGCTTATTCTGGTACAAGTGTGGAGCACCCTGTGAGACTCAAACTCACTACAAAGTAACCAGATCAAATTACTATTGCTCCACAATAAGGTAATGTAAACTTAGTTGTATGACAGAACAGAAGGCTGTATAAAATTTAATTTAGGATATTGTGCAAGGGTTTTAAAAATACCAGTTTCAAATGTATAAACTGTCATAAATTTGTAAAATGGTCATTGTTATGTATGAACTGTTGTCCCCATCTTGGTTGTTATTGTCATGTTTAAACCATTGTATTCTCTCACCTTTTTCAGGTGCCTTTTGTAGCTTGTATGTTGATTTTGGAATTAAAAGGTTGATGCTTCATACTGAGGATATGTTTGATACCATGAAAAACGTAATGCCTTGTAGTCCAACATAAGTTAAGGTTGACTGATACTGTTCACTCCTTTTTTGATTAGGTCCAATTCTGAATTATCTTTAGATCTAAATGCCATTTTTTTTACATTCTTACATGTTTATGTTATTGCTGCTACCTTTAAACCTTTCTGCATCATTGACGCAAACAATACATATTTACCAAAGAAAAATCTATGGAGGCATCTCAGCGGCGGTTATACTTTTTATATTCAATAACAAAATTTCAAATACAATCCTTTATTTAATCCATGGGGATAAACTGTATGATTTCTATTTTGATCTCATGCTTAAGTTTTTTAGTTCTCTATATGCTTGTAAAATCTAAATCCGTTTTCTGGAATCTGGCACCGGGATGATAGCAGCAGTTACTTTAATTAATGCAAAGTATATAATAGCAATTCTGCAGAGTGAATTTGTTGGTCCAATATTCTTCAAAAGTGATTGAAGTCTAGGAAATTTGGTGGCCAGAACAACAATGAAGTCCCCCCTCCAAGTTCCAAAAACTATTCTCATAAAAACTCCTGCAATGTTTATTATCTTGATGAAAGATGCCTTTGTTATCATAGAAGACTCGTCTTTAACATTGAGATAGGTTGTATGCAAAAATGTGCTTACTACATAAATGACAGGGCCTTGTGTTTCCCAAAGCATCATATTGCATTCACTAATTTGTTTTTCTCCCGTCATTGTATTTACTGATGTCATTGCTTCCACAGGAGGATGACATGTGTGCCATGTCAATTGCCTCATTCAGGAGAAAATGAGGCTCCATGGACTGAACAAACTTTTTTCCATTGAGAGATGGTATAATTTCAATGCTAGACATTGGTTAACATGGATATTCTGACCCGTGACTATTCAGTCTGAAACACAAGAACTGATTCATCGTAATACATGTCTTCAAATAACACTGCCACAGCAATCCTCCTTTACGGGAAAGTCTATTGACATTTTGTATTAATGAGTCATGCCTACTCACCATCTTGTAAGAAATTTTGATTTTCTCTTTTCAAAGCATTACTAGTAGGTACTTACCACAATAGAATATGAGCTGTGCTGTTTAGGAAATGTTCTGATCTTCTGATCATGACAATTTAGCCTTGAACAAAGTCATTCAAATCTTTCTCCTTGCTCAAAATTGTGGCATTCAAAACATCAAAATGAACCTGGCATATAGTTATTATGAGACAGTAGCTGTTGTTATTGCACATGTTGCTGGCTATGTTTTCATTATTTAATGAAGCATAAAAGAAGGGGACATTTTTAGTAAGCGTCCTGAAGAAAATTGATAATTAACACGAATAAATCTTTTAAAAAGCACACAAAACCACAAACTAAAAGAAAAGAAATTTGATGATTGGTATTTTCCAATTTATCTAAATTTCTTTTCAACCTTGTTCAAAAGACTGGGCTTAAAAAAGATTTTTCAATCATTAAGCACATTATTGGGTTGTTAAATTTATTGTTGAGCTCACAAACTCTTTAAATACAAGTAAAGAAAAACTAAATTATTAAAACCAATTCTGAGATTATAAAATCTTGTAGGAAGGAATAATTCTGGAGTATAATTAAATCCATTGTATCTACAATCTATTTCATTTATTATTTTTTAATTAACCAAAGTGAAAGACATGCTTAAGAAGCCTTACAGTACACACTGTTGTCTCTATAGTCAATAGATTATCAGAAATATTTCAGCAATTATTTTTTAAATGGCTTAAAATTGAGTCATACTTGTTTCCAATCAAACATGAAAACTCAAACTTGTTTTTATATTAATTCAATTATAATTTTTTCCCGTTTTGCAAGTCAACATTGATCAATAATAAATTAAATTTGAATAAAATTAATGTGCATACAAAGTAAAAACAGTGAAAATAAATTATTTCTTAAATTATAAGTACTCACTGTAAGTAAATTTCGATTCCAACCCATAAACTTGTGTAGACCTCCTGCATTTTCCAACAAATTTGGTCCCTGAAATAGACAATTTAAGAATTGGCATAAAATGAAAGTTTATTAATATCGTGTTTTTTTTTTTTTTACAGGTATCTTTCTTTGTTACTTACATTACTGTTCCTAAAATGATGCAAATACAACTAAATACTTAAAAAAAAAATCTCTATGAATAACTTCCTTGGTTAAGGCCATAAGGTCTATATTATAATTTTATTTTTTTGTGTGTTTACATTTTTTTTTTTTCAATTTTAGAATTTTATGAAAAGGGTGGTTTGTCAGATTCAAAAAAGTGATGAAAAATTCTCAGCAAGACCAAGAAAGTTTACCTATATTTCATCCAGAGAGAGAGAGAGAGTGTGTGTGTGTGAGTGTGTCGAAGAAAGGATAAGAGATAGATGGGAATCAAGTAAGTAGATTGAAAATAGCAACTGACGTTACTTTAAACTGTTGGAGATTGTACTGTAGCTATTTTGGAAGCAAGCAAACGGAAGTTTCATAAACAGGATGTGCGGGAAAAGAATCTAATAGAATAGAAGAGATAAAAAATATATTTCTATTTCGACGGTAAAAGGGTGTGATCAGTGACACACACAACCTTCTTAAATTCTTTGGAAATGTGTTGGTCCTAAAACTTTTCGGTTATCCACCATATGAGATTTTCTTTACTTTATACATTTTAAAACTTCCATTTATGATGTATTGATTGTTGAAATAAAGCATTCCAAATCAACAAGCCCCCCCCCATTTCCTACAGAAATGGATTTTTCTTTTGTAAATAACTGCAGTGAAAATCCATTAAAAACTTTAAGAGATAAAAGTGAAGTCAATGTTAATGAAGCGTTTAAATTTATAAAAAAAAATTAAAGAATTCCACTTTTCAAGTTTTTTTTTTAACTTATTATTATTAATAATGAATCCAGATGTGCGTTGTGGTGCAACGGATATCGACTCCGAACGACAAATCGGGAAACCGAGTTCGAATTCCAGTTGAATTCTTCGCATTCACTTACGCACAAGTACCCTTGGGAAATGTGTAATCCGTCTCTTCCCTCTAGTTAAATAATGGGACAGATTGGGTTCTATAGCCTTGGCTGGCAACCAGTCTACCACAGAAAGAAATGGTAACCTACTGCAGGATAATGTTTTTTGCCCAGTCAGTCATGTCTCTTTCGAGACATGATCGCCCAAAGCGTGTATTACGAATGGCACTTAACATTTAGCTAAATAATGAATCCAAGGTAGACTAAAACTTTAAAAAATTGAGTGAATACTTTTGATGCGATAGTCAAAGATAAATCTTTTTTTAATTTCCCAACGTTTGACTTTAAAAATCAGATTGTTTAAATTTGCTAAACTGTGTAATAAAGAGTAAAACTGAGGCAATATTCGGTTTCGAAATAAGTCCAACGAACTAAGGCTGAGGAAATTTGACTTGAATAACAAATATTTACTTTTACCACGAGAAAAGGCACAAACAAGTTGCTAGAAATTTACCTTCATATTTAGCTAAAAACTAAAAAGGAAAAAAGCCTATGCTGTGTCTTCAAGCATTTTTTTTTTTTTAATTACATAGCCAACACTAAGTTTAACTTCCTTCTTCTACTTTATCCACATGTACCGCTTCTCAGAAAGAAAAAAAACTACCATTACATCAAAGACAAAATTTACCGGTCGGTTGCCAAGATGATAGGTGTTTCCTAAAATTATATTACATCCAAGTTTCTTCAACTGTTCAGGTAACAATCCTTTGAGAGTGCCTTGGGTGCCTACAGGCATAAAGACTGGGGTCAATTGAGTAGCATGCGGAAGAGTCAGCTCGCAAGCACGAGCCTTCGTCGTTGAACATTCTGCTATTATTTTTAAAGTAAGAGCACCACATTTTGAGGTAGTTTCGTTCACAGCAGAATTCATCATGACTTCTTATCCGTCGCGTTTTTAATAATTAATTGAATGCCGGTAAAAAAAAGAAGTGAGAGAGAGAGAGTATTATTTTATTATTATTATTATTATTATTATTATTTATTTATTTATTTATATTTTTTTTTTTTTTTTTTTTTTTTTTTTTAACTTAACCTATCGAATGAGTTAGATTATCAACGTATGCTACTTTTAAAATGCACCAAGACCTCGTAGTGGCTTCTTATATTCTTGAACAAACCAATCAAAATTGTTGTTATATAATACGTACGCTATTCGTGCATGCGCAGTGGGTACCAGTATATATAAGCATGGAGGAGGAGGTTTGTGCGGCCAAAAGACTTTAACTAATTAGAGAGATGGACGTAGAGGAAGGAGGAGACCTGAATCATGTCCAGTGGATACCTTTGTCCCTCCTTTTTGTCGAGTATCCGGCAGGTACAAACAAAAACATCACTCTCACATTGCATTCATTGAAATTCCGCCAGTTACTATTTAAGTTCAGTAGTCGCCTTATTGTAGCAATGAGTAGCTGTAACATACACTCTTGAGTCTAAAATTGTTACAAAGTCGGTGGTCAAGTTATTACAATGATTACATAGTAGATTGATCCCCCACTTTTTACCCAACTTTTATACGTAGGCCTATATAAACATATGTGTTGCTGGCAATTTTAAATATGTGTAACAAAACAAATCCATCTTCAATTAATATCGTTTGTTCGAGCTGTGGTATACAGAACGAAGACCAGATGTATTGAAATTATTTACTCGTCTATTTCGGTTTTAGTGATTGATTTTTTTTTTTTTTTTTTAATCTTTCGGAAAATAATCGATACAATTGAGGGCGATGTTGTTTCTGTTTTGGTTGTCGTTTATTTTTTGCTAACGTAGGTTGCTTCTTCGTCTTTACTGAAGTCAGCATTTCTAATTTTTGTTTAACATAATGAAATGACTGTAAAAAAAAAAAAAAAAACACCTCTTTGTAGATTTTCTAATCTAATTTTTTTGTTTGTTTAGCTCCAACCTCTTAATCGGTCTCTACTATCAAATTAATTACGATTTCCTTTTAAAATTTTAACGCCGTATGAAGGCCACAAAGTATGTTCAAAATAGTCAAATTTCGACTATTTTTATTTTGTAGTCTTTCGGGATGTAAACATTTGGGTTTGTTGTGTATCACAAACAACAGCTACGCCCACATACACTGCGAAAAGTGTGTATGCATCAAAATAAAAATTGTGTTGTAGGTATAAAGGACAAGGTACTACAATAGGGTTCCATCTATTGAGGATTAGTATTGCAAAATTGACTGAAAACATTTTTCTAGCATACTGAACATTACAAAAAAATAGGCTGATCTGGGCAATTATTGAGGGGAAAAAAGACACTTGTTGCTGCTAGATTCCCCATCGATATGGAACTTAAGTGCAATCTTGGACCCTTGAGTTTTATTTTTACTATAAGAGACCTATCACTTTCTTTTTTACTCGTGTTAGCCTGACTACCCTACACGTGGCTAAGTCTGAATATCTTTTTTTTTACTTACTAGCGATTTTCAAAAATTCTTAGTTGTTATACTACAGATTTAATTAAATTGAAAACAATAGATCTTTATTGAGTCGGATTTAAAAAATTAGAAAATATAATTTAAAATCTTAACTTCTATATTTTTTTACACGATGAACATAAAATTCAATCTCAATAAATTAAAAAATTCAATCAGTTGTTTTTTTAAAGTCTAATGAAAAAATAAAAATGGTCTACCTCATTCTGATAGCCATTTTTTAAATGTTGCCGAAAGATCTTTGAATATTTCGACAAATGTGAGAAAAAAAGCACCACAAAATATCGGATCGAGTTTAAAAAATGTGACTACACCCAGTAATAACTTGAGGCAGGGGGTCAACACGTCTTTTTTTCTCTGCTACCCTTTTTAATAAATTTTTATGATTACCATTCATTTTGTTAAAATTTAAAACATTTTAAGTTGTAAGTTTAGAATTATTTTATTTAGAAAGTCTACTACTAAAATTGAAATTCTATTTAAAATAGAATTTCAATTTTAGTAGTAGACTTTCTAAATAAAATAATTTTTCGACAAAATATTTTTAATTTTTAAAAATGTGCATGGCATTTTTATTTAATTTGTCTGCATCAACTACAGTTACATTTTAGTAGACAGATATTTTTTTTAGTCACTATTGAAATTGATTGATTCATTGATTATTCTCTCCCTATTTCTGAATCTGATCATAGCTTGTTGCAAAAATGGCTTCATTCAATTCTTTAATGTTTTGTAAAATAAAACATTACTTTTTTTGATAACTTTTTTTCCAGTTGTAAAAAAAAATATCGCAGGATTTTTTAATGCTCATCCTTTTTTAATCTTATTTAAAAAAATAAAGGCTTGACATTTTAAAATTTTATTGAAAATTTCTATTTTACTTTTACAGTTTTGAGCTGATAATCTTTTTTATATGGTAAAAAAATTGTAGTTTTAAAAAAAAAGTGTAACAACCGAACGTAACGAAGGCACGAGAGGCTCTCCACCACGTTATTCTGTTGGTGACATGCCATAAGTGCGCAACCGTAGCAGAGAAAGTAAATAACAATGTATATTGTAAATTAGTTTTTTATCCGCATCTTTGTTTTGTTTTTTTCTAATATTAATATTATTTTCCAATGAAAAATTATTAGCATTTTAAAAAAAAACTTGTTTTATTATTCTGTTCGAATAGTCATGGTGGCACCGTTTCATCATGGTTACTCTCTCTCTCTCTACTCTAGTCTCTTGTGTTTTGTTGAGAACGATTTTAATTTGAAAATTACATATTGTAATGAATGAACAAAATAACAGTTTGGAAACAATACAATTTTGTAGAAATTATTTTTTTATTTATTTTTTGTTTTTGTTAGCGTTTCATCATCCGATTCCGTCTTCGTTTTTTTGGCACAACGTGGTCTTTAGTTTCTTAGAAACAATCTGATGTCTAAAAAAAACACCGACTACAATATAGGGCCTACATATAATTTGTTGGGTAACAAAAAATTTTGTTTTATAAAAAACAATGGTTAAAAGAATAATGAAAATACAAATGGACAGTTTTTTTTTTTTTTTTTTTTTTTTTTTGTAGTTGTGTTGTGTATTTTCTAGGCATTTGGTTTGGTGTTCAAACCCAGATAAAAAAAAGCTAGCGTTTCAAATTGCTGATTTTCAAAGCCCATAAAAAATCCTCCAAACATATTGTTGGTGTGCCTTGTTAAGCTGGTCACCTAAGGATCTTTTTTTGAGCAACAAGGACAAGGGATGTGCGTTGTGGTACAGTGGATATCGGCAAGGAGAGCCGAGTTCGAATTCCAGTTGAATCCCTTGTATTCACTTACGCGCAAATACCCTTGGGAAAGGTATTAATCCTTCTCTTCCTTCCAGTTATGGGTTAAATAGCAGGACAGATTGGGTTCTATAGCCTTGGTCGGCAACCAGTCTACCGCAGAAAGCAATGGCAACCTACTGCGGGATAATCTCCTGCCCAGTCAGTCATGTCTCTTTCGGGACATGATCGCCCAAGCGTGTATCACGTATGGCACTTAACTAACTGACTGATTCAGTGGATATCGGCTCTGAACGAGAAACCGGGGAGCCGAGTTCGAATTCCAACTGAATCCATTGTATTCACTTACGCGCAAATACCCTTGGGAAAATCCGTCTCTTCCTTCCAGTTATGGGTTAAATAGCAGGACAGATTGGGTTCTATAGCCTTGGTCGGCAACCAGTCTACCGCAGAAAGCAATGGCAACCTACTACTGCGGGATAATCTTCTGCCCAGTCAGTCATGTCTCTTTCGAGACATGATCGCACAAGCGATCATGTCTGACTGATCAGGAAGACTGGTAAAAAAACTATGGGTACTTGTTGCAGGCATGTGTTTATCAAACTCATCTTGCATTTCTTCTTTTTTTTTTTTTTTTTTTTTTTTTACCCTAGTGTATTCAGTACTCCTGTTACTGTAGCTTTGTGTGTTTGACTAACACTAAATTTAGTCACTAATTACAAAATTTTAGCAGTTTCCTGACTTATTTAGTAAAATAAGCAAACTATTCTCTTGATATGATAATCTCTAGTTTCACTTTTAATACAATTTTATCTTCAAATATTACGATAATTTAACCCCCCCCCCGTTTTTTTTTTTTTTAAATTGTTAAATACATTTTTCAGTTTATCCATTCGTTTAACTCTTTGTCAGGCATTTCACTAGTAGAAACAAAAACGTTTTGCAGTTTGCTCCAAGAAAAAACAATATAACTGAAAATGATATTTTTTTGCTTGCTTTTTTTATGTTTATATTTGATTTCTTTAAAACAAACTTGGTATCCAGCAACTTCCCTAAAAACAAAAACAAAAAACCTGTATCTTTTTTATGGAGATTTTATTACTATTTTTTTAATTGTCAAAGCAATACTTTTAATTTATAAAATATATAAATGCTATCTTCCAAACAACATAAGTAATTATATTTTATAATTTTACTTTCATTCAGGTATATTTAATAAAATTGTCAGCAATTTTCATAAAATCTATCAGTAAGTTTTTCCGAAAAAAAAAAATGGGAGAGGTTATGAGATTACTTGTCTATGAGGGCTGTTTGGAAATTATTCAGCTATTTAATATTTAAAAAAAAAAAAAAAAAAAAGAGAGAGAGAGAAGCCTGCCTAGGACAATGGCTGCTTAGATTTCATAGTATTTGTTTTTGGATATCAAACATTTATCTTCAAATACTCAGCAATGTCCTCTTTTGAAATTCCCACCAGCTGCTTTTTAGCATTCTTTAATACTTTCACAATGGTATTTCAGCAACTGGGAAAATCCAGAAATCACAGAAAATCAAATACTGTGGGGTTGGGGCATTCTCTTGCCTATTGACTAACTCCTCAGAATGTCTGTTCATGCATGATCAGTAAGGTTTGCCCTAATTTGTTGCTAAATTAGATCAAAGCTGCACAACCAATGGTTGTATAAATTTTAAGGACATTTTCCAGAATTGATTCTTTTTTTATGCATAAGGTTTGGGTGTGGTTTTTGGAAATTTAAATCAAATGAAATTAATTTGATAATGATTTTAATTGTAAATGATTTTTTAAGATGTCCTTTTCATTTTACTTATCTAGATTTATAAATTTTTATTTCTTCAGTAATCTAATTACCTCCCCAAACTTAGCAGCCATTTGCTTTGATAACAATAATTTAAACAAACTGTTATTTTTTTGTACTGTTATTTCATATAAACTTTACCTATATTTCTTAAACTCCTCTCCTCTACACTAAAGAGGTACAGCATCTATTTCTTTTGCAACCATTTAAACTTAAAATCCTACAAGTTTACCGTGATAAAGTAAAATTAAACGTTGATACTCTTTGTTTCTTCTTTTTTTTTTAACATATTTAAATAAATGAATTGTAAAATCCTCTTTTATAGAAATCTGTGTACAGAAACACTTTTTAAATGCCTGACTTGAATAAAAATAGCTTTCATTTTAATTGTATTTCATAGAATCTTTCCTCTCTGTCTAGCTTTGTTTTACTTGAAAAGTAATATTTAAAATTAATAAAATTTTTAGTAATCTGCAGTGTGCAGTATAAATAAAATCATAATCATAGTATATGTGAATGATGTTTTTATTTTTTTTCTAAGCAATTTTAAGTAATATAAAAATACATTTATTTTGTCTCTAAGACTCGGTGGTATTGTAAATTTTGTTTGAACTCCTTTTTCATGTACTTGATGTTAAGGCAATGTTTCAGCCGATTCCCCCCCAGCCTTCATCAGGTGTATAATCTAGAAAAAAGAAGAGGGTATAGTATGAAGTGATTAGAAATAGAAATTTGTAAACACAAGATATTGAGTTATCTAAAATTTGTAGAGATAAAACTCAAATATTTTTTTTAAATTCTTTAGATAATTTTTCTTTTAAATTTTCAGTTTACAGAAACAGAATTTTTATGGAGAAATAGAATCTAATAATAGCCTTTTTAGTGTCAAAGAATATTTTTAAGTCACAATTGTATTAAAGAATTTGATATGCAAATTTCAAGATCTGAGAAGAAAATATGCCCTTTATGCTCGAAGAGTTAATGTCCTGTTAGTTTCAAACTTTGATTTGTTCTTTTTCCTAACATTTCTGGGTGTAAAATGTTAAAAAAATGACTCTAAAACCTCTGATGAATCATAAAATTAAATAAAACCAACTAGGAAAATTACTTTTCAGTAATAATTCTAACTAATGACAAAGTAAAGTTATTAGCCAACAATGTAAAATAAATTTTGAATTCAAAGCTCAGAAATGTTATAATGTTACTATAATTATCTATCTATCTATGCACGCCTACATTTTTTAAGCTACGCCATTCAAACTTTCTAGGGACACATATCTACAGGGAAGCCGGGTCAACATACTTTTTGAGTTCAAGTTTCCCTTTCACACTTTTTTAGCCAATGGAGCCAATTGTTTACATTTGATTCGTAAAACATCTAAGATGGTTGCTTAATTACGTCACAGAAATCAAATCACACGTGTCAAACGTGACTCAAATATTTTTTTTATTAAAAAAAAAAACATGAGCCTTTATAATTAATTTTAATTCCAACGTTTCAAAAATTCATTTGGTCGACAAAAAAATGAATATTTTTCCCCGTAATTTTGAAACAAAAGAAATATTTTTAAAAAAAGCATTTTTTTTTTTTTTTTTTTTTTTTTTTTTTTTTTTTTCAAACAAAATATGTAAAATAAAACGTGCCAATTGTTAATTTAATTATTTAAATTTTTTTTCTTAATATTTCATACTAAAGAAAATAAAGCTTTTTCTTTTTTTCACTAAATATGTCATGCAGGAAATCAACTATCTGTAATTCGTATGGCATTAATGTAACTTTTTCCTCTAAAATTAAATGTCTACATTTTTAAATATTCTTTGAAAATTTCTGAACTGAGAGGGTAATAGTTTTTATATTTTTAATTTCAGTAAAACAAAATAATTTTTATGTTAAATTTATTTAGTCAACAAAAAATGTAAATGTTTTCCCCCCCCCCCCCCCGTAATTTTGAAACAAAAACAATGTTGTTTACAATGTCACACAAAAGATCAAATCACGTTTACGTAAAACAAAAGAAAATAGATGTTTTTAATAGAATTTTTTAACAATTTTGAAACAACAATTTTTTTATATAATTATTTTTTTATATAACAGTTTTAGAATGTTCTGAGTTGTACGGGCAACGCCGAACTATCATGCTAGTATGTATTAAAGTAATTCACTGGAAGTTTTCAAATACTTCGGCTATTTGCAATGACATTTGTTTATCTAATGGACATTTTTTATATTTAGAGTAAAACAGATTGACTAACAAAATGTCTACTTAATTCTGCCAATTTGGTTTATTTAAATTTCACTCATGTTGAATGGAATTGCTATATTTAATAGAATATAAGACACAGCTTCTTGTTTTCAGTCAGTCAGTCAGTTAAGTGCCATACATGATACACACTTGGGCGATCATGTCTCGAAAGAGACATGACTGACTGGGCAGAAGATTATCCCGCAGTAGGTTGCCATTGCTTTCTGGTTTGCCAGCCAAGGCTATATAACCCAATCTGTCCTGTTATTTGACCCATAACTGGAAGGAATAGATGTTTTAATACCTTTCCCAAGGGTATTTGCGTGTAAGTGAATGCAATGAATTCGGCTGGAATTCGAACTCAGCTCCCCGATTTCTCGTTCCGAGCCGATATCCAATGCACCACAGCGCACATCCTTCTTGTTTTACTTTACTAAAAATGGCTTAAAAATAGTGCCGCAGTCTTGTATCCAATGTTGAGGGGTCTGACAGGCTTTTGGAATAGAATATCTGAGAATATTTTTAAAAATTTCATTTTAACATTTTTATGCAGTCAAAATAATTCCTTTCTGAAAATCTGCTGGACTTTAGCATTTTGGTTATTTTTTTCTTTGGTAGTTTACATTAATCTTTTCCGCTTCTCTTGTGTAAAGTCTTTCAGAATTGAACACCCATACATTTGTAAATGACTGATCTGTTATTTAATTGTGTATGTAATTTTCATATTAGAATATATTATTTAATGTTCTGTTAGTAAATTCCGTTATAGAATTTCTAATTTGTGTTAGTCTGTACAAATAAATGAAATAAAAAGCAACCAACAATTTTGGAAGATAGATGATTTTTTTTTCTCAATTTATTTGTGGTTTTAAATTTAGATTTATTTATTTTTACCATTATTGTAATTTTGTTCCTTTCAGTTTAGGGTGACTCTCTAGCCTAAGTTCAGATCTTACCAGTTACCATTTTAGCTTAACTTCCCTATGTCATCAGTTCTCGACTAGGTATCTATGCTGATGAGACAACTATTTACTTCTATCTTAATAGTAAGTCTGCTAGGTTTGAGGTCAAATTGGCAGCTGATCTCAAACATTACCTACAATCTGTTAACTAGGGGGCAAGAAATGAAGGTTAATTTGAATTAATGTTTCCAAAATTAAACTGCTCTTTTAATTATCTTAGAGAACTTTTTAAAAATAATTACCTTCCATTAGCATGACTGATTCTAACCTCCAGGAGACTATCCTTGAAGTGAAACAATTACATAAATCAATTGCTAGAACTGCTGCTAGAAAAGTAGATTCACTGTCGTTCTAGACTAATTTTCTTGCCAGAACTATTTTGCATCTTTATAAGTCTACCATTCATCCATGCATTAATTTTTTTTTTTTTTCCTAATCATTTCACCCCAAGCAGGGCAGAACTGCCATTGGCATTCAGGGGTGACATAAGAGGTGAGTGATGAGAAAGAGGACCAAGTTACAGGGAGTGTCAGAGAATGAGTAAGAAAAGAATGAGAATAGCGGTGTGAAGAGGGCTGCATGAGAGTTGAGTGGAAAGGAAGAACATGATACAAGGGTTCATCAGGAAAAGGATGTGTGACAAGGAGATAAGAATGGCAGTTGACTTTGCATTTAAATTCTTGGAGATTGTATCTGTCAGGGAAGCAAGTATACGGAAGGGAATTCCACAGGCGGAAAGTGTGAATGAAGAAGCTGATAGTGTAGAAGTTGCAGTTACATTTGATAGGTCCCACCCTTTTACAGTGAAACCTATCTGCTAGTCTAGTAGCTCGAGTAAATTCATGCAGAGGGATCTTGTGCTTCTGCTATGTATCTTGACAAAATCCAAATAATCTGCAATATTATTAGTCTTGATCTGACATTGTGGCTTCAGTCACTTTTCAACAATCATAACAGCTTCCCTGTACTTTTTCTATAAATATAAATCATCTCCTATCTTCTTAATTCTTATTCTTTTATTGTTCTCTCTCCTTAATAAAGTTTTTCTTTTTCTCCTATTTCACACTTGGTAGCCTATTGTGTCTTATTGACTTTATTGCCTTGCTTAGGGTGAAATGATTAAAAGTAAACTAATGTAAAGTGTGCTTATCTTGCAAACATTTTGTATTTCTTGCATGCTTCATAAATGTTCTCATTGTAAACTTGGTTTGATCTATGTATATTAAAATTCTGAAGTTTTCAAATCATTTAATTACAAGAATAGTCATCTGTAACTTTGTTCGGTGGTATGAAAATTTAATTCGTCTTGACTATTCTTCATATTTGACTTTGTAAATTGTCACTTGAAAAGCATTGAGTTATTTCCCTTGAAGATTACCTCTGCTGGAGTAACTGCTTTATATATATATATTAAAAACCACTTTGAAGAAACTGCTTTTGCTTCAAAAAATGTCTAGTTAACTTTTTGAGTAAGCGATTCTAAATGTTTAAGATTGTGTAATTGTTTCTATTAAGTTGGTATACAATTGTCTATGAAGGGATTTTTTTTTCTTTAACATTGATTTTTGCAATGTGCATTTACACTGACAAACTTTTTAATCTGTAGTCCAATGATAACTATTTAAATACTATTTGTTTTTCAGGGGATCTCATTGGCTACATCCTTGCTTGGTTTAGTATAATGCCCATTTTCATCTCTATAGGTTTCCTAACACTCATCATTATTCGTCGAGATCTTCATACAGTAAGTACCAAATGATCTTAGAGTGCAATGGATAAATTGTCCCCATTTTATATTTTTAATTTTGTGAATGTTTATTTTTGATTTTGTCAACTGTCACAGTATAATATGGTCACTTAGGCACCGTCTGTGAGAAAAGGAACATGTAATTCATGCTGCCAGAAATTTGGAAATGGCATACAGTATTGCTTTGGTATTTAAACCAGAAGCTCCAATTAGAACATTTTAGAATGTTTAGGTGTAAATCTTAAGACAGTGCAAAGAATTTGGGAAGAGTTGGATGAATCTAATAGTGATTATGAAGGTATTTAGAGTGATTACTAGTGATGGTAACATTATGCCGCCATTCATCTTCACACAGGATCTGACTCTATACAGGCTTACATAAAGTGCCTTGAGGAGGTAGTGCTACCCTGGGTTTTAGAGGTTGGCTTCTGGAAGATTTTGTCTGGCACCATGACACACAAGAAGAACTCAGTCATGGCTGTCAGACTATTTCTGCAACCACTTTACCCCTTACATCTGGCCACCTTACTCCCCACACTGCTCCCCACTTGATTATTATGTGTGGGGAGCAGTTGAGCAAGAGACCAACAAAACTCGTAACACCAAAGATGAACTGAAGGCAAGCATTATGGCAGCATTCACCAAATTAAATGAGGAGACTGTCCAGTACAGATGCAGGAGATTCCAAAGTCATTTGGAGGCCATGGTTGAAGCCAATGGCGATTTCATTAAATAAATTTACTCTTTAGTATTTTAAGATATTTTTATCATTCAACCACAGCAGTGGTTGAATATATTCTTAAGTCCGACATTGACCGAGTCTAGGCAGCTTTCAAGCTTCACCACTAATTCAGTTCTCAACCAAATTCTAAACAGTTTACAGAGTTAGATAGGAAACCTCGTTAGCTCGTTTTGAAAAAAAATATTTTGAATTTTGGTTCAGTAAAAAAGAAGTTACATCAAAATATGTGAATTCCGAAAAGGGAGACTAATTATATAGTGAGTGAGTGAGTGACTAACACTTCTTATAAATCTTATTCTTTATAACTTTATTTTCTGTTTAATATTTTTGCATGCTGTTTTCAACATTGAAATTCTAATGCACGCATGAAAAGTAATATTCTTAAGATTATATTAAACCTGGAAAAGTAAAGGACAAGATATTCTAATGAAGTAAAAAATAAATTTCTTACTTAAAATATTACAGGCAATTTGAAGGCAATATTTTAAGAAATTTTATAATTTTATTTCACTAGAATATCTCGTCCTTTACTTTTCCAAGTTTAATATAATCTTAAGAATATTACTTTTCATGTGTGCATTTTTCCATGTCGTATAATTTTGGTAAATATAATTGTTAAAATGAGATGTCCGTGTTATTTTCATTTTTGTGTCATTTAGACAATTCACCCGTCACCTTATATTTTGGCAAATGACAATTTGTTTAATGAACTGTTTGATTCCATTTTCTGTTTTTTGTCTTTAAAAAATGTTAAGAAAAAATATTGTTGATTGTAATTGCTTCTGTGATGGAAGCTTAATTTATATATATTTTATGTTTTATTGATTGCTCTTAGACAAATTTGAAACTAAACTAAAATTCATCAAATTGCTTGCTTTGTTGAAATTTTACATTTTATATAAATAATTTATGTATTCAGTTCCTTTTTTATGCATTTATTATTCATATTGTTTTTTCTTTTGTTACTTCAATTAACTGATAAATAAAATACTTTTATTTCACATATTTATTTTATAATCTTATTACCAGTATCAAGTGTCTATTTAATTTCATGTTTATCTTCAGTGTCAAATTCCAAGAAACCTTAGTTATTTTGTGTTTCTCTTTTTTTTTTTTTTTTTTTTTCAGGTATCCTATTTCCTAGGAATTTTGCTGAATGAACTTGTTAGTACCATCCTCAAACATATTATTAAGGATAGCCGGCCAGCACCGTCACCAAGTAAATAATGTTTGCATTTTAGATACATGTATATTTGAAGATACATTATTGCTGATAGATTTTAAGGATTCTTGATGTACTACATTGCCAATTTGTCCTTTGTCTTATAGGGCTATTGTCCAATTCTAAATAATAAGTGAATTTGAATATCTTTGATATTAAAATTTGAATTTCTTTAGGATTTTTTTTTAATTGAAAATAGTGAACTTATTTTTTTCACTTTTGATTCATTTATTTGTTCTTTGCTTATTTTTTGCTTTCCTTTTTAAATGATCATTAATTGCTTACTTTTTAATTTTCTCTATCAGTTTGTGAATATCAAATATTATAATGTTGGCCTTAATTTTTTGCAATTTTCTTTATTTCTTTTAGATCAAACTCCACATGGTGCTTATGGAATGCCTTCAAGTCACTCTCAATTCATGTGGTTTTTTAACACATATCTTATTCTGTTTTTGTTATTTAGGTGAGTCAAGACCTGTACAATTTTCTTTTTCTTTTATGTCAGATGGTTTTAGTTTTTAACATTTGTTCAAATGCTTCCTTTTGGATTTTGCTTAGAAGCAACGAAAACACATTTGATATGTACTTACAAAAATGATCTTTTTTGTTGGAAAAGTTAATTGGTGACACTAATATATATATACACACACACACACACACACATAATTAGATCCTGTAAAATAATTGTTTTATTTTGCTTTATAAGAAAGAGCAATATATATAATCTGTTTTTAATGTCACAAGTGGAAGAGAGATAATTAGTAACACCAGGTGGCAGTTTCTTTGTGACAATGACTAAGTATGCAAATTAATAATACAAAGAGATCATCACTAAATTCTTGAAAAGGCCAAAAACAAAGGTAGGTAGGGATATATGTAAACTATAAAAGTTTGGAAAAATATTTTGAAAGACTCAATGTCTTTTATGTCCTAGAGTGACGAGTAAGGAAGTATAATAGTTCCTTTAATAGAATTACTTTTTGTTTTATATCAATACTGATATTTACTGACAGTCAAAAGTGGAAACAAAAATTTCTTAAATGTGACATCTTCTTTCTCAGCCTGTGTTTCATGGGAACCACATATAGCTTTCTTCTCCCTCCTGTTGGCTGAAATGTTCAATACTGCAGTTGATTAATGAATTGGTCTCTTCAACTTCTGACCTGTTCTGCCCCCACATTATAATTAGCAGTTAGGCCAAGACTCAATTCATCATCAGTATCCCTGCCTCGGGCCAGTTCAAATAGAGTGAAGACATACAGTAATAAAATAACCGCTTGAAGTAAAGTAAAAGAGAAAAAAAATATCACTGTTTATCTCGAGTATAATATACAGCAATTTTGTTAGTAGTGGTTCATATGCAGAGTTGTCAATCTAAATTGTCCCCCAAATCGGATGTGATACTTGGTTAAACTGGTAAGGATTGGCTTGTGTATTTAAAGAAGTTTTAGTTGATTTTGGTAAGTTTGGCTCAAGACTGATATCAGTTATGCTTAGGCCATCAGCACATGCGAACTTGGGTGATCTTCTGTCTTTATCTAAGTCTTCTGTCTGAAGTCTCCATCCGATCTCTTGGTCTGATCTGTCATCTCTTCTTTAATTCATTTTTGTGCATTCATTTTTATTAGTGTCTGCCAAAAACTATTGTAGGCATATGAAGTAGTTGAGGAATTGGGATTTTTCCCACCTGTCGTCTTCACTGACTTTGGTCCTGGGGGAAAAAATTATTTTCCAAACTTGAGTTTAATGGGTAATGGTTGCAGGCAATGCTTCTCCCACAAACTCTTCCTTCTTCCTCAGTGGGCCATCTGTGCCCATGACTCCTTAGTGGATGCAGGTAATTTCTCCCACTCATCTTTACTGCCTTTTAAAAAAAAAAAAAAAAAAAAATGACTATCATTCACAGGTGCCTTTTCTTTTCTGGTTTGAAATTTGACTGCATTAACATGGCTTTCTCAGGGTGAATATTACTCAAGTTAAGATTTCAAAATTTATTTTCACTAAAAAAAATTTGTCAGCTGAATATTTTTCTCTTTGTCCATTGTCAGACAATGAACACCTGGCTTTTAGTTAAGTAATCTTTTCACCTCTTAACTGGCACTTAGGTTTTTTATGGTTTTATCAACCAACTGTCAACACCTCGCCTGTTGTACAAATTAGACATTGTTCCCTGGCAGACAGCTGGGTTGTTTTTATAATTTTCAATACCTAAAACAAATTATGTCATTCTGTATATCTTTAACCCTTTACATGTGAAGTTTATCAGTGCATTTTTCTTTATATTCAAATTAAAAATGATTAATTACCAGCTACCAAATAGTGTCACATAAATTCTGTTAATGAAATGCAAATCCAAAGAAGTAAAGATATATTTAGATATACTTGAATGTAACATTTTTATTTCTACTGTTTTCTAAACAAAATATTTTTTCAAAGTTTTTAATCTACACCTTTTTTTATTTTTTTCTCACTACAGGCTTTACAGAAATTACAATTGGGTTGATGACTCATGGAAGGTTATAGTTAGTATCTTAACTTTTATAGTTTCCATTTTAGTATGCATTAGTAGGTAAGTATCATTTCTTATTTTTTAGCTTTTTGTATGTTATCAAATACTGCTTAACAATGGCATGCTACAGCTGTTACATTTTTCTTCAAGCTTTAAGTAAAATAGAAATTAATGTTAGAAATATGGTGGCTGTTTGAAGTATTGCAGCCTTTTGGTTTAATATAAGACCACATCTTAACTCAATGGTAAAGAGAACTTCAGTTCTGTCATTGGAATTAGGTTGGTGATATTCATTAAATGTTCATCCAAGAGGAACTTTATTTTTTTCGCAATTGATAGCTTTTCAGCATAAACTTTTATTAGTTGTTATTGATACAGAATATTTAAAAGAGTAATTTACCTTTGAAAAGTTCAACAAGACTTCAACTTCTCACCTTATGCTATTAACGACCAACACTAAATTATAGGTTAGGCAGACAGCAGGCATAATTTTGACAAGGAACGAAAGTTTTTCTGCCTTCCATCAATATTAGTAATACTATTATTAGTAATGACTACAGTTTTGTAAACAAAACCTATTTGTAGCTAATGGCCTTGCTTAATTGTGTAGAACATAAATATTAATTGGTTGAATATTTTTATTGCAGTTTTATTGAATTTCCTATTAGATTTGAAACAAAAACAAATGGAAAAATACATTGAATCAGACTTATTCACTTAATGCAAAAATATTTGTCTACATTCATTTCGAAATTGAATGATAATTTTTTGTAAAAGCATTTATTTGCTATTTGTACATAACTTTCCCAACCTGTTCTGAATATATTTTAGTGTCGCTTTTAAAACTATTAATTCCTCTTACAATATTCTATACAGCACCAGTGATTTTTTTTTTTTTTTTTTTTTTTGTAACAAAACTCAATGATGTCATTAATATAACTTGAAATATAACTTGAAATATATTTCACATGGGATCTTCCTGTCATTATGAATTTCTATCAAAATATTTCTCTATATTTTAACAATTCTACTTTAATATACAAATTATTAAACAAGGAATTTTTTTTTATAAATAGTAGTAACTAAAAATTTGAAAGTTTCCTGCAAACAAGAAGTCTTACAGAAATTTACATTTTTACAGAAAAGAAATATATTTAAAGTTGTATAACTTAAGATAAATTTCTAATTTGCATATCTCGTAGTTTTATTTAGAATAGTGTCCTGTTTGAGAACTCTATTAATACTGAAAAATTGTCTTTAGCATAAATTTGTGTATTTACTAGAGCTATGCCCATAGTTTATTTCTGCGGTTGTCTTTTCACATCTACTTTTCATGGGGAGGGGGAGCTCTTGAACTTCTAAATTTCTATTTGCTACTATTTTTGCAGAAACTGCCACAAACCAGTATTTGAGCTCTAAGATGTAATAATGTCAGTTGTTTTAGGCCAAAAATTGAATTATTGGTTTATGATGTAAATTTATATTTTTTTTATTTAAAAATATCTGTCCCAACTGGTTTGTAACAATAAAATGATTTTTGGGCATGTCTCTACCTACAAAAATTGAATATCAAAATTTTTAAAAAATTAAATTAATATTGTTTATTAATACTTTGATATAAGGACATGGTTAATAAACATGAAAAATTGACAAGAAACTGTCAACTGGCAAAATTTGAAGCCAAATTGTACTATTCCCTTTTATGATAGAAACTGCATCTCTAGTCACCTCATCTGGGAGTAATGATCATTTTGAATAATTGAACAACAAAAGAATTATCCTACTAATCTTTCGAAATCATTTTAGATTTATCATTTATTATATCATCAGAAATAAGAATTTTGTTGTTCAATTATTCAAAATGATCATTGCTACCAGATGAGTTGACTAGAGATGCAGTTTCTCAACAAAATGGAATAATTTTAAAAACAATACGTCCTGAGCCCAGAATTTTATCCCCTCACTGCATTACTCCCAACATAAAAGAACTGCGTCTAGGATCATAGAATTTCATGTTTAACTATACACCAGATGAAATTGTTTGCCAAAGATTAGAAAGTAGTCATTATTTTGCTACAGTTTTTCAATGATTTACATGCATAGAATATAAAAATCAATTAGAGACCAACCAAGGCAATCACTTTTTGATCTTAAACCATTTAGTCTTGCTCTTCCTCCCAGACGCACACACACACACACAATTTCTATTTACAGTAAAATTTAATTTCTATGAAAAATACTTAAAAATAATAGAATAACCTAAACATTCAATCTTTGTTACAACTTTTCTATTTTCATTTATCACCTTTTCTTCCTTCACACAGGCCTGGCACTGCCCCCCAAAAATATCATTAGAGTTATGTGATCCTAAGATGTGTTGTCTTCTTTTCAGGGTTTATTTAGGATATCACTATGTAAGCCAAGTACTATTTGGGAGTATTCTTGGCATCTTTTTGGGGGCAGCCTGGTTCTGTACTGTTCATTTAGTGTTGACGCCATTTTTCCCAGTAATTGCATCGAGGTAAGTAATTTCTTTATTTCTGTGTGTGTGTAAAAAGAGCAATACAAGATTGTATATTCTACATAAATAGAATTCTAGATAAATATTAATAGGATCACCCAAAGGAGATCCTATTAATATTGCTAAAAATGAAATTTCTCATTAGTTTCTCAATGCATTTGGTCCGATTCAACACCCGTAAAAAAAGTATTATAATAGTAGTAATGTTTGATTTCTTTCTGACCAGAGAATCTCATTTACAATACACAATGCAGATTGAGTATTAAATCTTTCTATAAAAAAAAAAAAATTTGTTAAAAATACTAAATGTCAAAAGTTTAAAAAAAAAAATTATCATGCAATTAAAATTATGTAGAAAAAGAATTTTCAATACTAATGACATGTCATTTAAATATAAATATCAAAGGCTTTTCTCTCAAAACATTATAAATGAATTTTTAGAATTAACTTATCACAATTATGTAGATATTGGGAATGGCACTTTGCCTTTCCAAATCACTTAAAATGTGTAAGTTAGAAAAATATTCTGCTTGCATTGTCCTGTTTCTATTGCTTTTGCTATATACTGCACCTCCAAAGTTTGTCACCATTATCTTTTTTGCCAGCAGTTTTTCTTTTTCAACTGAAGATATTGCATTAGGGATGTTCTCCATTTTGTTGTATGATCTCAGATAGCACTGAATATTTGCAGTGTCAAGCAATGCAGACTTCTATCTGACAACATCAATCAATGGAGGTCGGTGTACTTTTGAAGCTTTTCAATTTCTTTGACTTTGATAGTCTTGTGATAGTACCATTTTTTTATAGATTTGAAGCCCATACTTCGTACATAGGTATCAATGGGGAGCCACTATATCATTGTAGCACTTGTATTATTTCTACACAAATATTCCACAAGTGTTAATCATGTTGGTGATATTTTCCATCTCCATGCTGCACAGCTTGCACTTGTCTAAATCTATTTTAGATAGAACTAGTATTCAGGGCTTGGCTGGCTAGTTTGCCTTTCGTACTCAAATCCAACAATTTTTTTTTTTTTTTTGTCTTAATGGATCTGGTGTCCCTTTCAAACTCTCCATGAAGTGGTAGTTCTCATAATATTATCAGAAGATTATCTATAAAAGAAATTTTTGCTGTTTAATCTTTAAACATGTGTATAACTAGGTACTTCCAAAGAAAGGAAATACCCAAGTTCTAAAATGAATTTTAAAAAATGAAAAATCTTGCTTGAAACTTGTTTTAGTTTCAAGCTAATGGATTAAGTTTAATATTTCTAATCAGCGAAATACTTTGCTGTATTTCAAAACATTTAAATTGATTAGAATAAGATTTTTTTTCTCTCTTGAGATTGTTAAAAATTGCTGATTTTAGCTACATTTACAATTCTCTCAGCACAATATAATTTGCTTTATTAAAAAACAGATGTTAACAAAGAAAAAATTATATATTTTTACCAGGATTTTCTAAAGAAACGTTTCTAAAATAAGTCATGGAAGTTTCATTAAAATCAATTATTTGATTTTTGCAAGAATTTAAAAAAAAAAAAAAAAAAAAAAAAGCTAAATCTGCTGATGCAAGAAAAACATTTTTAACGAAAATTTTAATGGTTCTAAAAAGGATTTTTAAAAAAATATATAATTAAAGCAAAAATCCTTTGGTCTTAAGGTTTTGATGATAAAATTTTTTTTTCATTTATGCTCATTTTTTATTTTAGCAAATTTTTGAAAATATCTACATATAACAAAATCAGTTAAAATTTGTGAAACCTTAGGAAACGGTATTCATAAGCTCATGTCAGTTAACACTATTAAAAAAACTTGAAGCCTATACAACCTTGGGAGACTTTATCAATATATAATTGGTTTAGCAAATTTTAAAGTCATATATATATATATATATAATAATAATAAACACACTTAACCAATGCCTTTCATCCTCTGTGAGACTTTAGCCAGACAAAACACACTGGCTAAGATATAAGTTTTCCTTTTGCCTTCATTCGTATTGTTCTTTAACAGATAACCAAAATGAATGCTGTTTAAAACAAAAATAATACAAATAAACTTTTTTATTCTAAATATCTAGGAAATGCTTTTATTTTTATTCTAAATTTTTTTTAATGTTCTTGCAAGAAAAAATTAGTTTCATCATTCTTCAAAAAATTTTATTTCTACTGTGTAGAAAAGAAAAGGATAAGTTGGACTTTTTAATCTTGGTAGATAATCTTCCTAGAGATGGTGATTCGATAAAAACAGTTTCCAGTCTCCTAAACTGGTTGGTGTTAGCAAGGGCATACAGTTGTAAAACTCACTCCCATATTTCATGATGGTTCAATTACATATGATAGGTAGACCATGTAAAACATGAACCCAACTTATCAAAGACAATTTAAGGAAGCTGAGATTACAGCCAAGCTTTACACAAAATCGGGCAGCCTGGAAAAGAGCCATCAAGAAAATCCCCGTCCAACCCATGCTAGCACGGAAACAGACGTTAAATGATATTTTGAAATAGTTTACTGTTAAGGCTTTTCAGGAAATTAGCGATGATTTTTTTCAAAGCCGAAAGAAATGTTAGTAATAATTAATAACTGACAACTAATAAATTCAAAATACATTATTTGACTAAGATTGATCACAAGAATGAATTGTAAGTTAGAATCTAAGCATTGTCATGTGTTACCTTCCTGTTAGTTTATTAAATCAGATAAATATATATTGTATTTTTCCACCAATTATTTTGGTAAATTGACTTATCTTTGGTTTAAACCTGGCAGTAAGTCTAAAATAAAAACATCTTTATAAGATTTAGTCCTTGACAAATGTTTATTCTTCTAGTAAAGGCTTCTTAGAAAACCAGCATGTTAAGTTGAGTGTTTACTTTCTTTTTGTACTATAGTATACAATACCATCATATCTTCTGAGTGCTTACCAAAATGCACTGTTCAGGAAAAAAACACCTTCATTTTGTAGATAGAAATATTTTGTGCTTTATTTCTTTCAACCCATATTGTTTTTGTTTTTCCAGTTTTCTAGGAGAATTTCTAATGGTGAGAGATTCCACTTTAATTCCGCATGTCATGTGGTTTGAATACAAATCTTCTCGAAGTGAAGCCAGGTAAGTTTGTTCTTTTATTTAGAACAGATTATTTAATTCAGAACCAGGGTTTGCAGGACAAATAAAATGACATTTTAGATTCATTAAGCAGTAATGTATACAACCATCATTTAAATTTGGTCCAGTGCCCTCATTGTTGTTTCAGCTGTTTTGCTCTTTGACCTCCTTCAGATCTCTGTAAATCTAGATAACCTTCAGGGAATTTCCAACTTTTATATCATTCAGTAATTGCTTATCTTGTTTCCTGGCCAAGAGATTCAACTCAAAATTTCTGTTTCTTAAATTCATAAACATTGGTCTTGTTGTCTAGTGATCCTGAACCTAGACCCTTAAACCTGGTTCTTAACTTCATTTGTTGCTGTTGTTATAGCTGTGTTATTCTTGACAAACAATCCTGATAATTTTGTTTTTAATTAAATATTTCAGATTGTCAAATAAATGTTCACAAGATTTAAGTTTCACCATGACATTGATTTTTAGTTGAATAAAAGTTTGTATATTGAAGTAAGCAAATTTATTCCTTTTTGTGCTGAAAAGTCTTTTCAGCACAAAAAGGAATAAATCGCCTCCTTTCCAGCTTTTTCAAAGTCTAGTTTTTTGGTTTTTTGTTTTTTTAACTGCTATGTCAACATTGTCATTTCACCACCAATCTAACCTATACCTGGGTGGTCCCCTTGTCCCACCACAGGCAGCATCTGAGAATGCCAGCAGGTTTGCCTTAATTGATTTCCAAAAGCCTTCAACACTAGTCATAATACTATTTAGTGCTAAAGAGTTTAAAAAAAATTAGAAGAAAAACAAGATTTTTTTTTCCTGTATTGTTAAAAAAAGGCAAAATCTCAAAAAAAAGTTCCTACAGAGAGGCAGTGCAAAAGAGACAATTGGAACTCACTGCCAGCCTAAGAATAACTCTGACTCAAACCTTGTGCCAAACTTAACAGAACCAGCCAAAGTGTTACATTTCAACTTTAGACATGGGTTGGGAAGATAGTTGTCTGCATGAAGTAGATAGAATTCAACTGCTAGAATGAATAAGCCTGTATCAAGAATCAAAGATATTGAGTTTTTTTGTGATGATATTTTTTTTTTTTCCTCCTTCTTGTGACTTTCCCAGTCTTAACAAATCCATTTGCAGTGGTTCCTTAAGGTTATTCGGCTTTACTCATCTTAGAATCAAAACAAAACACAACATGGAATAAAAGATTGGGTCTGGTCCAAGGTGATTGATTTATCGATCCACCTCAGGGAATTGGGCAGTTTGAAGACTGAAGATGGTGGGGCAGGCCAATCTCTGGACTCTCTACCTAAGCTAATCTGCAAAATCAAATTTTAATTGTGTCCTCTTTAGCACCAAATAGTAGGCGATAGCAAGGAGGACTAGTTTGAAGCTAAAAGAGCTGCCAAAAGAGCAGTTTATGATGCAAAGAGAGAAGAGATTTAGAGACCCTGTTAAAAAGGGAGGATGATAGTGTAGAAGTAATTAAGATAGCTAAGCAAATGACCTGAGATGTTGTCCGTGACAAATGCAAGAGGAATGATAGAGATTTGGCTATGAAGATCAAGGAAAGCGTTTGGTTTGGAAAGAGCAATATCAGAAACTCCTAAATTAGAAATTTGATAGGGATAATTTGATTGTCAACGAGCTCATCATTAAAGCCACACTCTTGACCTGACAAGGAGTCTGTGACAAAGGTCTTAAATCAGATGAAGAAGGGTAAGGCATCTGGGACAGCTGGTGTACTATTGGAAATGTTAGCTTCTGGTGACTTAGGCACTGAGTGGATAACAAATTTTTTAAAGTAAATCATTGTAGAGAACAAAATACCAGTAGATTGAAACATTAACAAAATCATAAATTGTTTAAAGAAAGGCAAGGCCCCAGATAAATGAAATTATTAGAACACATGATGGTCTTTGAAAGAGTTATAGAACAGAAAATTAGAGATAGTTGGCATAAGTGAAATGCAGTTAAATTTTATGTATGGTAAAGGTATGCAGAAGAGATACCTTGAAAAGAAGGAAAAACTTTATTTTGCCTTTGTAGATTGGGTCCCTAGGGAGATCATAAAATGGGCTATGCAAAATTTAAGTGTTGATGAATGGTTAATAAGGCCAATAATAGCCGTGTACAGGAATAGCAACAGTGCAATAAGAATTAACAACACTATGGGGGATAAGTTTAGTGTGAAGATAGGGGTCCATCAGGAAATTGCTGTTTAGTATTTATTCTTGAAACCGTTTCGAGAGAATGTAGAAACAATCTACCTTGGAAGATGTATGCTGCATGAAAAGTAAAGAGCTGAGGGTGAATTTGGCTAAGACTAAAAGGTGATTAGTGATGTAAACTGAGGTCTGACGTTCACATCAGGAAAGCACCCATGTGGAATTTGTAAGGGTGTTGGTTCAAACTTCATTTCTATGGAATCATTGTACACATTGGTGCATAAACGTAGTAGGATGAACGAGAGATTAGTCAATGTGGTGAATTTCAAATGCAGAACTTGCTTGAACCCACCAGTTGCAACTGATCAAGACAAGAAAGCTGAGCTTGATAATGTTGAACATGAAGTTGTTGATCAGTTTTGCCATTTTGGTAACATGTTATGTGCATCATAATGTTGAACATGAAGTTGTTGATCAGTTTTGCTATCTTGGTAACATGTTAAGTGCATCATAATGTTGAACAGAAGTTGTTGATCAGTTTCCATATCTTGGTAACATGCTGCTAGCATCATGTTGAACATGAAGTTGTTGATCAGTTTTGCTATCTTGGTAACATAAGTGCAACAATAATGCATAACACAGTTAAAGCTGATCACGAGCATTCTGGTAACATGTTATGCATCATAATGTTGAACATGAAGTTGTTGATCAGTTTTGTTGTCTTGCACATGTTGGTACTGGTTAGAAATGTTGAACATGGTTGTTGACTGGGTTTGGTTAGTTCTGGTAACATGTTAAGTGCATCATATAATGTTGAACATGAAGTTGTTGATCAGTTTTTGTTGTCTTGGTAACATGTTAAGTGCATCATAATGTTGAACATGAAGTTGTTGATCAGTTTTAAGTACTGGTAAAGGCTATTGTGTTATGCATCATAATGTTGAACATGAAGTTGTTGATCAGTTTTGTTGTCTTGCAACATGTTAAGTGCATCATAATGTTGAACATGGTTGTTGATCAGTTTTGGTTGTCTTGGGACATTATGTTGCCAGCATCATAATGTTGAACATGAAGTTGTTGATCAGTTTTGCTGTCTTGGTAACATGTTAAGTGCATCATAATGTTGAACATGAAGTTGTTGATCAGTTTTGCTATCTTTGGTAACATGTTAAGTGCATCATAATGTTGAACATGAAGTTGTTGATCAGTTTTGCTGTCTTGGTAACATGTTAAGTGCATCATAATGTTGAACATGAAGTTACATCAGTTTTGCTGTCTTGGTAAATATGTTAAGTGCACTGCAATGTTGAACATAGTTGTTGATCAGTTTTGTTGTCTTGGTAACATGTTAAGTGCATCAGAATGTTGAACATGAAGTTGTTGATCAGTTTTGTTGTCTTGGTATGATGTTAAGTGCATCATAATGTTGAACATGAAGTTGTTGATCAGTTTTGCTGTCTTGGTAACATGTGTTAAGTGCATCATAAATGTTGAACATGAAGTTGTTGATCATTTTTATTAGTTCTGGTAACATGTTAAGTGCATCATAATGTTGTTCACGTAGTTGTTGATCAGTTTTGCTGTCTTGGTAACATGTTAAGTGCATCATAATGTTGAACATGAAGTTGTTGATCAGTTTTGCTGTCTTGGTAACATGTTAAGTGCATCATAATGTTGAACATGAAGTTGTTGATCAGTTTTGCTGTCTTGTAACATGTTAAGTGCATCATGTAATGTTGAACATGAAGTTGTTGATCGTTTATGTCTTAACATGTTAAGTGCATCATAATGTTGAACATGAAGTTGTTGATCAGTTTTGCTGTCTTGGTAACATGTTAAGTGCATCACAATGTTGAACATGAAGTTGTTGACTGTTTGCTGTTCTATGGTCATGTTAAGTGTATCATAATGTTGAAACTGAAGTTGTTGATCAGTTTTGCTATCTTGGTAACATGTTAAGTGCAAGTGGAGGCACAGAAGCAAATTTGGGTTAGAAAAAATGTGGGGAACTTTTATTGCTTGAACTGACACGCAAATACGATGGATGTGCAATATCGGTCTTTGGAATAGAAAATCAGAGTAGTTGAGAAAATGGACATAAAAAAGCCAGTCAGCAATTGCAGGTTTGAGGTCAACAGCCATAGAGGGATAGGTAGATTTAAGGGAGTTGAGATTACAGCCAGGTCTTACACAAAAGCAGGCACCCTGGAAAAGAAAACCCTGTCTAACCCATGCTATCATGGGAATGGATGTTAAATTGATGATAATGATAAACTAAGTTTGTTTAGCACAAAGCATATTTTATTACTTTTGCTATAATCAAAGTGTACTGAGTTCATGTGGATAAACCAATTTATTTATCTCACTCATTTGCTTTTTTTCTCTCATCTTTTCTGAGATTTCCTGATTCTACCTTCAGGCAGAATCTAATTTTAACTCCTTCAAAATATTTACTTTATATTAATCTACTGCCAATTGAGTTTCATTGCTAAATATTTTTCCATCCAAATTGTTTCAATGTCATAATGTCAAAATAATTCTGATTTTTTTCTTTCTCTCTCTCTCCTGTAGGAATCGTCAACGAAAGGTAACTGGACGCAAATCTCAATGAAGAGTTTATATTGGTATCTGCAGACTGATGTCTTCTGGGAAAGGGGTGGGGGTGGGAAAATGTTAAGCGCACAAGATAGCTTGGGCTCAGCTCAGGGCAGAAAGATGTGTGACCACAAAAAAGCAATGGACACAGGAAGGCTGACTGATACAAACGTAGGAAGAGAATGAGAATAGACAGCAAGACGCAAGAAAAGGTAGCAAAAAGAAATTTTTAAATGGAAGCAAGGAAGAAATCTGCAAAGATACTTTTTGTTGTTTTCCCCCTTTTTCCAATCCAAAGACATTGAATTTTGAGAAGAAATCAAGACCTGACTCAGCTACAAATAAACTGCTGCTGCTATTACTACTACTATTATTATTACTACTACTACTTTTTTCCATTTCTCGTGTTGTTACCTGTATAGATGCTCAAAACTCCTTTTCAAGGAAAGTCTACACAATTAACCTCAGCAAATTCATTCACCAGATATTATTAATGCTACTCTTAATAATTACAAGTACTTTTTTTTTTTTTTTTATAAGACTTTTTTCCCTCTTCTCTTCCAGTGATGTATTTTAATTATGGATTTAATTTCATCTTGTGATAAATAAGTTATCTGTTTTTAATTTTGTCTTCTTTTATTTTATTTTATTTTATTTATTAAAAAAAAAAAATTCACTTGATGAACTGTCATTTGTTCATTAAAATTCAAAGGAAATTGTAGGTACAAACTTTTTTTTTTCTATTACTCCTTATGGAAGCTTGTTTTAGCCCCAAAACGTTCATGATGGACTGGGTAGCATCCTATCATAAATGTTTGACTAAAACCTTGAATAACGAAGGTTTTAGCCATAACCCAATCTTTGAACTTATTAATGGTCATATGTTCTAAGAAAATTGATCAGTATGATGTATTTGTTATTGTTTAGATTATTATTTTTAATAGTGTTTCTTTTGTTGTGGTTGTATATATTATGTGCTTTTCTTTTTGCATTGTGAATAGTGATGCAAGTTGCTGAATGTGCTTTCTATGTATTTTTCTTTTGTTAAATACTGGGGGTTGCATATTCTTAGTGCTCTTAAAAAGGTATTTAACAAAAGAAGAAAAATACATAGAAAGCACATTCAGAAACTGGCATTACCCGTATCACTTTATTCACAATGCAAAAAGAAAGGCACATAATATATACAACCACAACAAAAGAAACAGTTAACAACAATCTAAAGGAAATTAATATCATGCATAGCTTGACTCAAAGATAAAAAAAAGTAACAAATAGTAAGTGTTTACATATTTTATAGACAGAAATGTTACCAGAGATGCTAAAGACAAGAGCACACAATTATTTCTTCTGTTTTTTCTTCTCAGCTTCCTCTTCTTTTTCCTTTTCTATGTCAGCAATATATCTTTCTATTTCTGAAGACTCCATCATCTGAAAATTAAAACCATTAATAATTAGAACTGCTGTTAAGCACAGAGTACTCGCAGTTTACTATTTGTAAAATTAATCCATTCATTTACTCACTCAATTAGATTTAAAATTGTTTAATTTTTTTTACGTTTATTTCAAATGCTGAGCAGTTAAGAAAAGCAACATTAAGATAAAAGACTTAATAGAAAAAGTTTTTAAAGTGTGAGAATCTGTCATGAATTTAAATCTTCAACTTACCTTAAGGGGTGTATTGTCCCTTAAAACAGCTAGCTCAACATTCTTGCCTCCAGATTGGACCACTTCTAACAAGGCACGAAGAGCCAGTTTTATGCATTCCACATCTTTCTCAGCCACCTCTTCAGTATAACCTTTTTTTAGATACTCTCGAACAGTCTTTGCACTTCGGCCAATTGCATTAGCCTAAAAACGATTTTAGCAATACATCAAGTTATTCTAAGGAAATTCAACCAAAAATTTAAAGATGAAGAAATGTATTTTAAAATTAGAATAAAAGGAAAATAAGTACAAAAGGTGCAAGAAAAGATAGAAATGACTTCAAACAGTGGAAAAGATTTTACTTACATCAGTCTAGAATATTTGAAATAAAAATTAAAACACTGCAATAATTTTGAATATCTTCCTTGCAGTTTAAATTTGGTGGTTTTAATTGCAAGAAAATTGTATAGTAGATGTTAATTTATTTTACAATCATTCAAAAGTCAGTGTCTATTTTAGCAAACAAAATCATTGCATTTTATTCCACTTTAAAAGTAAACTGCATAAAAAAAAAAATACATTTATACTTTTACTTCAGTTAACTAAATTTTAATGTACAAATAGATATTTTAAGTGTGTGTGGGAGGGAGTTAACTGATTAAACAATTGTTTTTTTTATCATAATTGCTAATCATCTGAAAATTTACTCATGCAAATTCTTAAATCACATTTTTGAAGTGAAAAGTTTTCATATCAATTTTAATGTTTCTTGTTAATATAATAGCCTTTGTGCCATTATTAACTTTTATACAGATTTTGGCTGTGTCCCCCACTCTAGCACAAATGCTTGGAAGCATCTAAATTATCAAAATCCAAGAAAATAATAACCCTACTAATTCCTTATTAATTTTAAAAGCATCTACAAAACAATGTATATAATATATATGGAGGTATAACATCTCTTGTGTGTATTTAACTTTTCAAAATGCAGATACTACACTGAAATTTACTAAAGCCTATAAATGCTAATCCATATGTAAATATTCATTTTTAACATATATGGTACTTGTGCATACACAAGCTGCCCAACACAAATACATCTAGATAACCATACAAGACATTTAACAATAATTAGCAACCCCCACCCACCCCCATAGATATCAATGTATGCTGATCACACAAAATTAAATTATTTTTTTGTACTTGATTTTCTTCTCAGAGATTTTCTGCTCAGACAATGAATAAAAACATTTTTGAAAGTTGGTATAAAAAGAATCCTTTACCTTCCACTCATGATAAGTTCCAGAAGGATCTGTCTGATACAACCGTGGAGTGCCATCATAATCAAACCCTACAATCAGAGCTGATAAACCAAATGGCCGGCGGCCATTACTTTGAGTATATTTCTAGGGGGAAAAAAAAACAAAACTCTTTCATTAAAGAGAATTATTACATCTTAAAATTCTTCTTGTATTGTCAACATTAAAACAAAGATATACAATTAGGTTAGCATTTATAACAGCCTTTAAGGAGAAGAAGCATTTTATAATAAATATCTTCCAAAGCTCTTAAAACTACATAAAAAGATATTTAAATAATTTCTAGTTCTAAGTAAGATACAAAACTTAAATCTTTGGAAGAGAAAATGCAGTTTCTTTGGGGGGAGGGGGCTTTCAGAAAGGCAAATACCTTACGAGGATCATTTCAGGTGTTAAACACAAATCAAAACCATTTATTCCTTACCAAGCAAGCTATTTTTTAGTTCAGAGAGTATATAATTTATAAATAACTGAAGAAAAAATAGAACTTAAGTCTCACGACAACAATCATGTCTGTTAATGTACAACATCACCACCACTTGTTAGTCATAAAACTATTTTCTATTATAGTTCTAAGTTTGTAGCAAAATTCCACATAAAACAAATGAACAAGTTAACATTAAGGAATTTCAAACAGGCTTAAATTATGAAATATAAATGCACATAAAATCACTTGAAAAGGGATAACTTGTCAGACTGCACTAATAAAGTGACAAGGTAAAAAAAACTTGATTCCTAATAAGAAAAATAAAATATTTGCTCAATTAACAAATGGTGAAATACATTTATGACTAGCAAAACTAATTTCATAACAACTGCATATGTGAGGGCCAAAGCTAGAAGCAGGTAAACTGACTTCAAGTACTTTATTTTGATGTGCTGAATGTTGCAGTTGGGAGCAAAAAAGATTTAAATGACTCATAAAAGACCAATTGTTTATGGACAAAAGATTACATTCAAGTTTGTGAACTGCTCATATTCAGTTGTGATTAATACCTGTTAGCAGAAAGAAATCAAACTACCAGTAAGAATTTTGGGGGTCATAGTTGCAAGTCAATCAGATTACCCATGCTAAGCACAATATTCATTGCCAAAAGGATCTTGTGAGCACTGTTGAGTAAGGTTCTGCTGCTAAACAGTGGGCTCTTATGATTTATGTAGCAGGTATTTTGTCATACCACCTACCTCTGGATTATTGAAGAACAGTTTTACTGCATGTTTCTTTTGTACAGTGACATTGTTCATCATGACAATGAACCCTGGCAAACTACACAAGTATGAGAATAGTTTCACCAAATCTGAGATCTCAATTGCATTGACCAATTAGGAGTGAGAACTGCAAACGTTCCACTGAACTTGAAGCAATTAAAAGACCTGTTGTTAATATTCTGGTATCCGATCACAGCAGAAACCTTTACAAATCTTGCACATGATGAGGTAAGAGCTGTTTTACAAGCACATGGAGGACTAGTAACTTTTTATTAAGCGGGTGGTGGGGGTATTCATTTTTAGACTCCTCATCAATGTATAGATATTTAATTGTTCACTATTTGTGATAGAATAGCAAAAATAAATTTATTAAAATTTTTCTTTTCCCAACCAGTAAACTTAAAACACCCAGTATCTTCAAAAAGATATGTGTACCTTGACAAAGTTTAGGTTCTAAAAACAGGTTTGGTATTGTAATTTACTTAATCTTGAAATACTCTCCTAAAATTGAATAGGTTAATTTTTGTTTTTTCTCCTAAAATTCAATGAGTTAATTTTTTTTATAAAGAATTTGTACATGAAATAGTCAGCTGTCATATTGTAATATGTAATCATTATGAGGATAGCAAGATTTTTGTATCAAATGTTTGCACTGCATTTGGACATCATTATGAAATATACATGACAAATGTTGCTATAATGGATACGTTTTGTTTGACACATAAAAATGCTCACAATAATAATTCTTTTATAAAATTGGATGCAAGATATTTTCCTATTCTGATCATTGTTTGTAGGCATTCCCGTTAATTTTTTGTCAAGTATTGTAATAAAAAGAAAACAAATAGAAGGCTTACTTGTTTCAGTTGTGCAATGAATCGTGTGATGTATTCTACTGTAACAGGATCTTCAACAGTCAAACGATGACTTTGACATTCAACTCTTGCTCGATTGATGAGAATGCGAGCATCAGCAGTTAACCCTGTACAAAACATGTAAGGCTCAAGATAAAAAAAGAATGACAAAATAATGGACGACAAGTAGGTTTCACAAACGAGCCTATAGCACAAAAACCAGTAAATATAGTGAAATTCCTTTCAATTTCAACTTTTGATATCTCATTTATTTTTAGGGTTATTTTGATAAAATTTTGATGTAAAGAAAATTTAATATTTTCTTTTTATAAAAAATAGAATTCTTTCTCTTGTGTCTTTTGTTCCCCCACCCACCATTTTTGTGAGTTCCTCATTGAAAAATTAGTAAAGTTGCAAAGTTTCAAGCTTGTACCTCCAATGGATACTTTTTGATAAGAAGTTTAGTGACGTATACGTTTGACTTTTTTTACTCTTTTTTGTCCTATTATCAATTTGTATCTCCGTCTGTTTTTACATGGCTCAAATAAGTTTTTTTTTTTTATTGATTTACTATTAAAAGAAAAAATTTAGCTTGATCTCTAATGTGCTATGAATCGTATTAAAGATTCAATGTGCTGTTGAAATAAAACAGTTACCCTTTTTTTATCATTTTTACACTTTTTTAAGGTGGGGTGGGGGTAATGGGATTTTGCTTAGTGTTTAGGCTGGTTTGATCTGATAATTCATGCTTTATTAGTATTAATTTTCATTTACCACAAGATGACATTACATTTGTAATTCAAATGCTGGCGCTACAGAAGCAACAGTTGCAGCAACAAAAACAACAACAGCAACAGAAGATTTTTAAAAAAATTATTATTTAATAAAACTAGGGAAGAAAAAACACCAGATTTATTCACTAATTCAATTAGCAAATTTTTATACAATCCAGACAAAGGCACAACTTTTCCAGCATATTATAGAAGACATGAAGGTATCTTTAAAAGAGATTGTTCACATTGGAATAATGAAAAGAAAGTTTGTTATTAAGAAAATTGTCCTCTGCTGAACATGAAAAGTATGTAAACTTTATTTTGGGGAAAAAAAGGAGGTGCGATAACTTTTGATGAAACTAGTAATACTATTAAAAATTTTCAGTAATAGGAGTAGGAGCTCACTATTTAATACACCTTGGCAATGTATTAACTAAGTAAAGTGTGACAATGAAGATTTTGTCACTTATACAAGAGTCATGAATCGAGAATGTGAGAAATTGAAGTTAAATAAATTAACTTCAGATTTATTAAAATGCTTAATATTCGTACAGGGCTTAACTTCTCATAAGGATGCAGAAATAAGATCCAGGATACTTGCTAAATTAGAAATGGATCCCAAATTAATTCTCCAGAAAATAGTGGAAGTGTCAACATATTGCAAACCTAAAACTTAATACAGCAAGGATTGAGAAAAGAGACATTTCTTAAGTACATAGCATCTGATCATTCAAAAAAAAAAAAAAAAAAAAAAAAAAAAAAGACCATAGACATTTCACAACTTCTAATAGGACATTAAAAGATGATAACTCCCCGCTATGATACCTAATACTTGCCACAGTTGTGAAGGTAAGCATTTCAAAAGTAATTGCTTTTTAAGAACAAAAAATGCTACAAATGTGGGAGGGTAAGGCACAAAAGTACTTATTGCAAATACAAAAAATGGAAAAAGTAAAATGTACGTGAACATGATAAATACATGATGTAAAGTCAAAAAGCATAAAGAAAAAATTAACAAGACTTTGAACATATCTTTAACTGAGTTACAAACATCTCAAAAGAGGAAATTTAACTTTAAAATTTTAACTTTAATTTCTTTATGCTGAAAAACAAAATGTATATTTGAATTAAGAGAATGTAACACTGATATTTAAGCCAAAAAGCAGTGTACCTTTTACTGCTTTAGAACCAATTAATAAGGAATTAGAGAGACTAGAAAATTTAGGTGTGATATCAAAAATAGACAATTCCGAATGGGCATCACCAACAGTTTATGTTAAAAAAGAAATAATAAAATCCACATATTTGCTGACTTTTCAACGGGGCTGAAGGAAAGTTGGAAACTATAACTACCCTTTACCAAGTCCAGAGAAAACTTTTGCTAAATTAAATGAGAGTAAATTTTTTTTTTCTAAATTGGACCTGTCAGATACTTACCTGCAAATACTAGTAGACAAAGAGTGCTCAATACTATAAAACGTTAACACTCATAGAGGACTATAGAAATTTAACTAGCTTCCTTTCAGTATAAAGGTAGCACTAACATATTCCAACAGATTATGGATATGACACTTACCAGTTTGGATTGTGCACAAACCTATTTAGATAATGTACTTATTAAAAGTCAGACCCGAAATCAACACATGAAAGATGTAAAAAAAAAAAAAAAAACGCATTTGAGAGACTATTCTAAGGACATAGATGTTATGCCAGGATTTGTCATTGGAGGCTACAATTTGAACAACGTAAGGTACACAAGATGATACTGTGCTGATAGCAGACATAGAAAGGAAACTACAAGACCTCCTACAGAAGGAAGCTGTAGAGAGTAACAAGAAAGGACCAAAAATAAACTGCAAGAAAACCGAATACATGGTCATCATAAAAAAAGAGCAGCCCAAAATGCCAAATACAGGTTGGGGGATACTAAAATCAAGCAGGTACAAAAATTCAAGTACCTGGGAAGTGTTCTAACAGAAAACGGAAAGTGTGACACAGAGATCCGAAGGTGAATTGGTATGGTGAAGGACACATTCCAGAAGCTGAGTAGAGTATCAAGAGACAGGAAAATTTCACTAAAAACAAAGAGAGAACTGGATTGCTATGTGATGTCAATTCTTCAATATGGCCATGAATGCTGGACAAGCTCATCAAAGATGAAGGAAAAACTTGAAGCAACTGAAATGTGCTTCTACAGAAGGATGCTGCAGATATCATGGATTGAGCATGTGAGTAATGATGAGGTTTTGGAAAGAACAGAAACGAAAAGGAAATTAATACTGAGCATCAGGAATAGACAGCTAAAGTTTCTGGGACATGCAATAAGGAAGGAGGGATTGAAGAATCTAATACTGACAGGCCAGATAGAGGGAAAGAAAGTCAGGGGAAAACAGCATGTAACATACTTGACGGGCCTGAGCAGGTGGATGGCAGAATGGGGGTTGCGTGGTGTAACAGAAGAAAGCATGCTAAGAGCCACCAGGGATAAGGAGACGGGAAAAGCCATGATCACCTACGTTCAAAAGGGCAAGGCAAATGTGAATTGTTTATGTCTAGAATTAAATATCTAGGACAAATTATTGATGCAAATAGATCCATCATGGTCAAATGAAATAAAAGACATACCCGCCCCAACAAATGTAACAAGGTTACAAGCATTTTTAGGGTTTGTTGATTATTATCATGTTATTACCAAACATGCACAAATTGAAAGCACCCTTGAATAACTGGCCAAAGAAAGATATTAAATAGAATTAGTCAGATCAATGTCTAAGTGCTTTTGAAAAAAATCTTAATGGAGGACTTGTCATGAGCTCATTTTGACCCTAAATTAAAGATTGAGGTTGCATCAGATGCAAGTGATTTAGGTATTAGAGCAGTGATACTACACAAATATGAGGGTGTAAAAACTAAACCAATAGCTCATGCTTCAAGATGATTAATAGCAACTGAAAAAAAAGTTACAGCCAGATAGAAAAGGAAGCATTGGTCATCTTATTTGCTATGAAAGAGTTTCATAAATTCATACATGGTAAATGGAGTTTCTACCATCCAAAAAATTGAGTCAAACAGACAGACTATCAAGACTAATACCAAAATTCTGCAAACCAATTGAACACAGTAACTGCAGCAATAAAGGACAATGAAAGCAATAATGTATTATACAATACAATAACTGTCCATAATATTAGAGGAAATAAAAATTAAGCCAGAAAAAGATGACTTTATAATAAAAATGAAGCAGCAAATAAGATTTAAAGAAAAAATTAAAAAGTGAATATTACTGGAAATAATGCATTTTCATTATCCAATAATGTACTTATGTATGCAGAAAGAATTGTGATACTAGCATCATTGCAAAAACATATGCTAAAAGAATTTCATGTAGGTCATCCAGGAATTTCTAGGATGAAATTCTTAATGAGGTGCTATACATATTTGACCAAAAATGGACTAAGATATTGAAAATTTAGTAAAATCATGCAGAAGTTATGCTCTGGCAGCAAAGTCAATAGTTACACCAAATGGTCAGAAATATTTACATGTAGAAGACCAACTGCTGGGGTAATGATAAAATTGTTTTTACACAAGATTTTTGCAGATTTGGTGTACCTGACTATTGTTTCAGATAACAGAACACAATCCACAGCTAGTGAATTTAAAGTTTTCTGTAAATCATTAGAAATAGAACACATTAAAATGCCACTTTATCACCCAAGATGAAACAGACAAGCCAAATGGTTAAAAGAGCACTAAAAAAGTCAAAGGCAGAGGAGTCAGATGGAGTGATGCTACAACAGTTTCCGTGTGTTTTCAGAATAACACCAAACCCAAATACTGTGATTGGAATATCACCTGCAGAGTTGATGTTCGCCAGGAAGATTATGTTCATTTTTAATTTATTATTACCAGAACGTAGAGTGAGAGCATAAAAAAATAACAATATAAGTAGGTATCACAAACCGGCAGGGGTTAGGGTAGGAAAACTGGTAAATATAGTGAAATTCTCTTCAATTTCAACTTGCGATATCTTGCTTATTTTAGGGGATATACATCATAAACAAAATTTAATCTTTTTTCTTTATAAAGATACAATTCTTTCTCTTGTGTTCATAGTTTTATTTTTTTTTAACAGGCCACTTCAAGTTAGGTCACCATTTTCGGTGACAGCCGCTTTATTTTTAACATGAAAAAAATTGCTGTTTTTCAAATTTTGTATGCGCAATACTGTTTGTCTATATTTAAAGAAAAAGGGTCACTTGTCAATGTAGTATGCTTAACATAGTGTTTTAAGTTGTCTTTCACAAAAAAAAAAATCCAATGGATACTTTTTGACAGTAAGTTTAGGGACGTATACATTTGACTTTCTTTTTTTTTTTAAACCTTTTTTTTGCCTCATCAAATTGTGGCTTTGTTTTTACATGATCTAAATAAGAGTTTTTATTGATTTACTATTAAAAGAAAAGTTTAGCTGGATTTCTAATGAGCTATAAATCATATTAAGAAGATTCAATGTGTTAGCTGTTGAAATGAAACTTATATGAACAGTAAAAGTTACCCTTTCATGTCATTTTTGCAGTTTTTTCGAGAGGGATAATGGGATTTTGTCTAATGTTTAGGCTGGTTTGATCTAATAATTATTGCTTCCATTAGTATTAATTTTCATTTACCATATGATATTTCATTTTTAAGGATTTTTCACTTGTGTGAAGCCTGCAAGCTGTTAAAATTGGCTTCCAGACCAACAGCACATAAGACAGCAAATTTTCTAATTTCCGATGAATTTTGAATGGTTTTAACTAGGTGACCAATTGAGCTATCAATATAAATTGGGTACCATTGTTTATGTTTGAAAAATCTACATGCCTATATGAAAAGTTTTTAAATATAATGAAAATAAAATTTTAGTTTGGGATACCTAACATAAGTAAATACTTCAAAACTGGAGATAAGGTGTTTCTTAAAATGTACCAACATGGAAAAGAATTCTGGAAAGATGACATTAGTGCCTATGGATATACTGTATGACATGTATGACGTAGCCATGCCATCAGAAATTGTTGTAATAAGGTTTTACAGTGAGAGAAAAAGAACAGCAACAGAATTTTTTAATATTGAACTGAAGCTGAAGAAGTATGGACTCCAGAGGAAGTCATTTTAAAGGGGAGGTGTCACATATGAATAAAGTATCGCTGCCCACATTTGAGTTTGAACATGGATCGCCAGAGAACAAACAGTCAACAGTGTTTTGATGTAATTAGAGGAATTGTGCTTCTGGGATCACATGACACTTAAAAATAATACATATATGGGTACATAATAAGCACTGGAGTGAGAAAAAAAGAAAAAGTTCTGACTGTATTTTAAAAGTCATTATTTCTATTATATGTGACTTTACAAAACTATGTTTGGATGTAATTACAAAGCATCGGAGAGATTTAAAATCAGAGTTTTCCCCTTCCTGAACTGTTGAGCTCCAACTGGTTATGAGGCGCTACTTATCTGCCTTCTCCCATTCTCTAACTTAGTTGTCAGAGTCTATTTGACATTTGTGTCACAAAAGCATTTTATAGACAGAGCTTGTTCCCACTATCATCCATAGATATGACAACCTTTAGAACATACATAATGTACATATATAAAAAATATATACGTTTCATGTATTAAAAGTTAACAGATTTTAAGTTTAACTGAAAAAGCATAAATATTACTTAAAAATAATATACTTCACAATTATTATAGCTCTAATAATATATATATATATATATATATATATATATATTATATTTATTTGAAGTTTTATATGTATTGTTAATAATTTATTCTTTCAATTTTTTTTTCCAGCGGCCATTTTCAACGTGTCATTTACATGTTGAAAATGGCTATTTCCCCACCAAGTTTTATCTAAATTTATAGATAAAGATATATCTGCTGTGTAAATTGAACTGGTTTGCATTGAGCTTTCTATTGGATCAGTTTTAATATTTTAACGATATTACTAAGATCCTCCTGGATTATTTACCAACCTTATCCTGAATTTTACCGTCGAGATATATAAGTAGGTACCTCCATTACATCACAAAAAATTCAGCATAGTACGATTTAAAAAGGTTCAAAACTTAAAACAAACTTTTTCTATCAAAATGTTTATAATATTATTAAGAGGAACGATCAAAGTAATTTTTATTTATTTTATAAAATTTTTTAATCCCTTTTAACATGTTTGAAATTTTGGCAGAAAATTTTGTTTTGATTTGAGTTAGCGTTGCAGAAAATCTAAGAAAATTTTATGATTGTTTACAATCGATTACGTAACTTCTTTTTTTATAACTCACTTTTTCGGTGACAAACACATTAATTTGAAAATTCTCACAAAAATCAAATAATTGTCAGATTTTAATGAAACTTTCAGTACTCATTCACAAATGAATACAATTATTTTTGAAATTCTTATTTTTTTTAAATATTAAAGAAAAAATTTTTTTCTTTAACTGTTACCCCCCCCCCCAACCTCCACATAAATTCATGAAATTTTAATAAATCTTAATTTCTGTAAATTATTTTTTATTAGTTAAATGCAGAACTCATCAGGAAATATAAATCATCAATTTTTTTTTTATTTAAAATTATTTGGCACTATCCGAAAATCTGCTCTGAAGAGAAATATAAAAAAAAATGCAATAAAATTTTGATATAATTTAATTTGATAAGCTTTTAATTGCTGGAATAAATAATAAAAATTAAGGACATTATAATCTGAAAAAAAAGAAAAAAAAAATTTCTATTGGTAATAAAATTTTAAAAGAATTGTTTTCTTTTTATTATAATAATTAATAAAGTTTTCAAAATATTTTAAAAATCTTTTAAAGAACTGATTTTTTTTTATTAGTCAAGAATTGATGATTATACTATCAAAAAAAAAAAAAAAAAAAAAAAAAAAAATTAATAAAAATTTTTCAACCTGTATATTTAAAAAAAAAAATTTGTGTAAATATGTTCAAATTTATAAAGTACGATGTTCCATATGGGTCAAATTGATTTTATAAGTTAACAAGCATTCTGGGTTATTCCCCTTTACATAGGAAACCATAGCAGAATGCAATTTCATTCTTAAGATATCTTATTCTCTACATTTCTAAAATTTAACAGTTTGTTTTGCAAGTAATTCCTTCAACATTTAAAATAAGTATTTTTTTTCAATTCATCAATTTTTTTAATTAATTGTGACCGTAGGTGCATAGACTAATTTATGATAATTAAAAAAAAAAAGATACATTGCGTTCTTGAATCCACCCGTCATTGCCTCGAATTACTGACATAAAACAGGGCTACCGTAACTAAATTTTTCTTTTATTGTAAATTTCTGGCAGTAAGCAATTATTAATTGATTGAAATCAGATAAAGGTAGGTTTTAATTTTAAAAATTGACTAAAATGTGTCAGCGTAGTATATTTTATTTCTGCAAGATTTTTAAAACAGAAATTTGGCTACTGTTTACATAATGTGTCAATCAATCAAAAATGGTGGTATATTTTAAAAACATTTGTAAAATTTCAAAAATTTAGATTTCAATCAATATAATTTCGGTTAAAAATACACCAGTATGTTTTGCTTACTAGAATTATTAAATTTAAGAGCTTGGCTTTCAATTAAAGCTAATTTTAATGATTGAATATAACTTACTTATTTTTAAAATTTCAATTTAAGTATCGAAAATGAGTGGAGGTACCTATATATATAAGCAACTAAGTGGCATATACTGAATTAAAGAACTGAAAAGTTGTAATAAATTGAGGCAATTACTAAGTTCAATAGTAAAATATTTTTATGTAATTCAAACAAGCTTAGTAGTATTTCCATTTGTATTCCAAAATCAAAATCTCTTTGATGATGACATGCTTTAATAAAACAATAACAATAATAAGGGAACATACATAGCAAACAAGACCGTCCATTGGTTACCCTTTGATTGTGTGAACAAGAAAAATGGACATGTATTCTTGTTAAGATCAGCAGTAAAATTTGAAATATCGAAAGGATGATTATTCCATAAAGAAAATAAAAGCATCATAAACTGCCATTTTCAAAGACAAGACCATCTCTGCAAATGCAAGGAAACAGATGACAATGTTTGCAATGTTAAACCAGGGCTTTGAAAAGTGAAGAGCTGAAAAGGCATAAAGAACCATTTGATAAAAAATAAAAGGTTGAATGAAAAAAAAAAAAAAAAAAAAAAAAAAAAAAAAAAAACATACCTGCAAATGCCATAGCAACGTGCTCATCAAGCAAGGCAATTTTTCTCAAAGTTCTTTCTTCTTGCAATTTTGCAACAGCTTTCTTTTCCACACCTAATACAACAATATTTTTACCCCTGACTCCAACCTGGAAGATAAAATATTTTTCTTGTATCAAAACAAATTTATTTTCTGTTTACAAACATAACAAACAATTTTGCTGAGTCAACATTAAAAACTAGATAATAAAATAAAATATATTATTCTTCTGTTGTAGAAACTTTTATTAGGTATTGATAAAAACTATATTGATTACAGGACAGCTCATATGCACTCTAAAAGTTTTCATTCTTTTAAATCATAAACCCAAACTAAACTGAAAAATTATTCACTAACTCTCATTACAGAAATATTGTCAAATCTCCATGAGCATTTATTCATTTTATAATAAAGAAAGTAATTCTAGGACTTTATTAACAATAAGAAACTATTTTTAATGATTCAAATTTGGAACATTCAACTTATATAAATTAGAATTGCCTATTTCGTAATACAAATATTACAGGTCCATTCCATATCTGAGGACAAATTTCAATATATATTATTCAACTAGTTTAGAAGATATGAGTTTATACAAATGAAACTGCTAGTCAGAAAAAAAATAATAATATATAAATTGTAAAATTATATAACTGCTCAAAATTAAGTAGGTTTTATTAATAAGAATTTTCTGAAAATTCAAAAACCTTTTAAATTCGATCCAATATCAATTCAGATTGTAGTATTTATCTAAAGCATTTTAAGTTAATTATGCTAGCGAATAATTTTCCTATATTGATTTCATTAATGAAAATCATCTGCAAAACTTTACATAATAGCAGAAAGTTCAAAACCTTAAAAATACCAAGAGATTTGATCACATAGCATAATGATAAGTCTGTCAAATTTACTGCCATGAACACATCCGATCACTACAATCATCTTTAAAACGCTAAGTTTAAATAAAAGTTGAGCAAAGCAATCAATAAAGCATTAATTATTAATCTTTAATAACATTTTCAAAGAATCAATGCGATTTCATTAAAAAAAAAAACATTACTATAAACTTTTAGTCCAATTTAGTCTTCTAAACTTATCTATCTAAACTTATTTATAAATAGAACTTTGTGTGTGTATCCGTTACCTATAGACTCCAAAACGGCTGAACCGATTTTCTTGAAAATTTACACAGTTGTACTGGTTTTGTGTCGAAGTACCACCGATAAATATCGAAAATCGATAATCGAAACAATCAGGTTATAGAAGGAGTGGTCCAATTTTAATCAAATTTGATACACTCATAGACAAAGACATAAGAAATGATATTTAGAAGTTTCAAGGTTGTAGTTCTTACAATAGTGCAGAAAATCGATAATATATAAAAGGCAAGATGTTTGTGTGTGTATCTGTTCATCTGCCCATATGTCTGTATTTTTTCAGCCCTTTTATTTTAGTTTTTGCTTCGAGTTTGGCTCTAAGTAGGTATAATTGTAGTTCTTAGTCTCAGCCATGATACCATTAACTTAGAGGACTTATTTAGCCTTCAAAATTCAGTTTACGACAAAAAAAACTTATTTGATATCGATACTAGGATATCAAAATTTGACTTACATCCATTCATTTTTCTTTCAGTCTACGATTTCACTTTAACTGGAAATAACTATTGCTTTTTAGTCTTTCGTGCCAACGTCCAAAGAGTCTGAGCTCCAGAATCATGGATTAAATTTAAAACTTTCATTACATCCGAGCAATGCTGGGCTATACTGCTAGTTGGTAGTAAACGAATACATGATGTGATGAATAAACTTGTCTAAATTACACAAATGAAAATAACACTGACATCCCATTTTAACAGATATATTTACCAAAATTACCCAAAAATATCTTGAAATACTAAGAGTAAATTTATTCTATAAAAATCGCTATTGGTTTCAACCACATTCTCCAGACAATTTTGGAATTCCCTGTAACTATTCTGGACAGTCTCGCTGTTTAAGTTGGTGATAATCCTTGCTTTTAGCTAACCTTTTTGTTACAAGTTTTGTTGTTCTGTTGCTCAAGTGAGTCCCACACATAATAATCAAGGAGTTTGCAATCTGGAAAGTTAGGTGGCCAGAGAATTTGTCTGACAACCATGACTGATTTCTCCTGCTTGTGTGGCATGGTGCAGAGTCCTGTTGCCAGACATAGGGTCTTCTAGCAGCCACCCTCTTGACCCAAAGCAGCACTACCTTCTTGAAGCACTTGATATAGGCTTCCATGTTGAGTTCGAGGCCCTGTGGGAAGATGAATGAAGGCATAATGCCACCATCACTAGTGATCACTCCAAACACCTTCATAATCACAATCAGACTCATCCAACTCTTTCCAAATCCTCTGCACTGTCCCCAGATTCACATCTAAACACTCTGAAATGTTCATATTGGGGTTTCTGGTATAACTTCCAAGCAGTATAGCATGCCGTTTCTAAATTTCTGATGGAGTGAATTGCATCATAGTACTCTTTTTTGCACAGACTATATCCAACTGACTCTACTATACTGTGCAGTTGACAAAATAAAAAATAACATGCATGTGCAAAATTAAAAATATAAAGGGTGAGAATTTGCCCATTGCACACTGTATAACCTAAATTTTAGAGGTCCACATATATAATAGGCACCTTCAATTCATCTAAAAAACTGTATACCATGATGAAAAAAGGCTTCAAACTTAATAAAAACAAAGTTCTATTGTTAAAATGTTTATGTTATTATTAAGAGGAAAGACCAAAGTATTTTTTTATTATTAAATTCTTTTTAACACATTCAAAATTTTGGTTAAAAATCTTGTTTTTCTTTCATCAGTGGGAGCACCAAAGATTAATATAAAATATTTTTAGTATCTATTTTGCAGTAAAAAAAATACAAATTTTAAAAAATCTTTGCTAAAATAAAATAATTGTTAGATTTTAACGAAATTTTCAGGACATATTCACAAATGAATGCAATTATTTTTTTTAAATATTTAAAAGAAAAAAAATCCTGGCAAAAATATTTCTTCACATTTAAATTAGTTAATAGCAGGACTCCTTGGAAAATTTAAATCATTTTTTTTTCAAACAGTGTAGAATGAATCAATATAATCAAGACATTCTATGATTGAGAACAAAATTTGAAGCTATTTTTACTTCAAAACTACTTAGAATGAAGTCATTTTTCATTTGGTTGTGTGGAACTCTTATAAAATAGTTACTTGTTAGAATAGTTTGTCCCTCTTTAAGATTCATGCCAACATCATTATCTTCATAAAATAACCACTTCAACATGTAATGATGAATAACTGAATCACATAACCTAACATCTATTAATAGTTTTCAATGAAAGCAAATACACTTACATATATTTTTTATGCAATACTTTGTGAATACTTGGCAGAAAATTTGAAAATGTTTGTTTATACATAACTGCTTCAATTTCTATCAAGAAAACATCATAATAAAGGTGGATGGTGGATGCACATAAAACGTTTCATTAATTTACTATCAATCCTCTTACCATTTTGTAAGTATACTACTCCAAAACCCACATTTCAGAATGATAAAGATTTTAAATAACAAACATATCCTGGAAATATTTCCCGGTTCACACCCCACCCACGTCTATTGAACAGGTGAAGAGACTCATCCCTTGTTTCCTGTTTAGGATGCGGTTTCCGGTTTTTCAATCTTTTCACTCCTATGTAGCCCCCTGCACATCAGTGGCGTTACCGCCTTGCTCGGGGTGATTAAAAAAAAAAGAATACAATCTGAGAATGGATTCAAAAGAAAAATTTGGCAAGATGGAGATAGTAATGCAGCAATGTTTTAATAATTAAATAAAATGATGGCTATATTAGTTAAAAAAATTATTAACCAGCATTTATTTTCCTAAATTCACATTTTTGTAGAACAAGTCTGTATCATAAAATACTTGCCACAATATTCATAATTAAAAATCAAATTACCACACTCAGTTAAAAAAAAAAAAAATTGTAACTTTCTAGAAATATTTTGATCTGGCAAAAAATTCAGTAGGATTTCAATATGCGTATATATATTCTAAAATTTAGAGTATATAATACGCATATATAAACTAAAATTAGTCTAAATAATCTTATCGATAAAATAGATAAAAATTAAAATGCCTTCCGTGTTACAATCAACAAGTGCCATTTTCTTTGTACTGAAAGAATGGAAAAGAAGAATGATGGCTATTTTGAAACAGTTTTTAAATCTCGACAGTAGTTTCAATTAAATTCTTAAAGATTATTAAAAACGATCAATTAAAAACTGGTTCACTGCAATTATGTAAAGTAGAAAGAAAGTTGGGTTTTTTTTAGGTTTTAGAAATGTTTGTACTCATAATTGTCATTCATGAAGAATACTTGTTTGTACCGTTTCTTGTTTATCTACTAACTAGTCTGATGAATAAAGTATTCTTGAAACTTTTCTTTGAAAACAAAACTTGAAATAAAAAAGTTAAAAGTAGTAATCAGATTAAAAAATGCTAGATGACATGATGAAAATAACACTCCATCACAACCGTTTTTTTTTTATTTAAAAGCTTCAAAGACTGATTTTTTTCTGCACATAAATATCAACTTCATTTAATTTTGTAAAATTTGAAACCTATTTACAATAATCAGTTATGTTGTTTAAATGTTTTTTTATATTCCTCTTTATTATTACAATTAAGTAAAAAAAAAAAATCAACAGTTTTTATGTTACTAACAGTGTTTTTTTAGTGTTTAAGGCATTTGGAGCGAAAGTCTTTCAACTAGAGAATTTGACTTGGAAATTACTTCATACTTACATTATAAAAACTAGATATTTACTTTTTTATTGTGTACTTTTTTTTCATTGATATTTAACAAAAAGTTAAATAAATTTCTGAACAAGTAATGTGACTCGTTATACCCCACCGTTTATATTCCAACGATTTTTAGCTTTCACAAAAGTATTAGCTTATTCTTAAAACTAAAACATAATTTACTTTTAAAATGTAATAAAATACACAGTGAAAATCCGTACATATAAGATCAAATTTGAACCTAACAAAAACAAAAAAAAAAAAAAAAAAAAAAAGAAACACCAACCAAATTGAACGTTCTTTCTAAGTGTTACTGTTACTGAGTTTGTTACTATACTTAAGTCAACGATCAATAGTAATTGTTGGTAATTTCGTCATTAATGAAATATAAACATGATATTTTTTTTATGAAAGAATCAATTTTTAAATAAGTTACTTATGTTATTTTATTTACAAATTTTTAACTTTTGAATGATTACTCAAAGTATTTTTATCGCTTTACCACTAACCGGTGATTTACATTTGTAGAGGAAATAAAAAAACTATTCAGATGAGACTTTGAAAGAGTGCTGCAATCAACACAATATTAAAGTAATCAGTAAACTAAAATGTTTTTATTTCTACATAGTGAGAATAAAACGAAGGAGAAAAAATCACGCTGTAAGTCAAAGCTTTAGTTTACTTACTAGGTAGGTCTTTTTACTTTTTATTGAAAATAAACCAGGTAAGCAAGTAAATAAAGAAAAAAGTATATTTTAAAATAAATACAGAACTAAATTAAAAGCTAACAATGTACGAGGATTTGAAAGTATGTCGATTTTTATGTAGTGAGAAAAAGCACATGTTTTGGAAACTAGGAGCTTAGGGTTACCCAAAAATTAAGAAGGATGACAAAGCAAGAAAAAAACCTGAACCCACTGCAGTAGAACCTTTTTTGACGGCTTCATGTGCATAATCCACCTGGAACAAATGTCCATCCGGTGAAAATACTGTGATAGCACGATCGTATCTGGACGTCATTTTTTAAGACAAAGTTTTTTGGGAATGCACAGGATGATAAATATGAGTAGGACCTGAGTTGTACAAACAGCGGCTACCATTAAACAATAGGCCCGCACTGAATATGAATTAACACTTCCGGCACATGATAATAAAAAGTCGGAATTACAAATTTTATTTCCAAAAAAATTTATTTATACCACATAATACATTTTTCATAGGTAATAATAATTTCTTAGTAAAATATCTAGATAATTTTATTGAACTTTAAAACAATATGAAAATTAGGTAAATTAGAGAAGATAAATTTCCAATGGGAACTTTAAAAAAAAATAACGTAAAATTTACAATTAAACTTAAAAGCTATACTTAGAAAGTTATTTTATTTATTTAACAAAAACATACTCATGTAGCTTTTATTTAAATGTAACTTAATTTAAACTTCCTATGTATAAAATTTTATTTAATAAAATGTTGTATTCCGTTCACTTGGTTCTAAAACAAACACTTTCCATTTTAATTAAGTTTACTACATTTTTCTATTTATTTTATTAAATATTTCCTTGCAAACATAAATCATTTTATGCCATTTAAAAATAAAAATATTTTTACTTTTTAGATTAAGTCGAAACAAAAAATGAATTTTCAATTGAGACAAAAACATATTTTCATCTTTATTACTCCCTTTATTCCTCGTATTTTTTAGCTGTAAATTTTTCTCTTAATTCATTTTACGTCTTCTTTCTTCATCTCCGTAAAAATTTCACCCCCCCTTTTAAAATTAGCTTTAAAAGATATCAACTTTTCTTTCTTGTGAATTCCCATAAGTAGTTCAACAATACATACACCCACTTGCTGTTTTTTCTCTTTATGCTCTCACTTTTCTAAATTGCTACGTATTTCATTCCTTTTTTTCAAATCAATTTATCGTATGCATTTTCCCTTTTTCTCTCCACATCTAAATTCTCTTCACATCTAAATTCTTCTTTCATCATATTTATTTTGAGTTGAGTCTTCTTTATGCTCCCTGTGATAAAAAAAACACAAGGTCTTTCTTCCCTTTTTATTTTACTTTTTTATCAATAGTCAATTTATCATCGATTCCCACGATATATATTCTAATCTGAATTCCTAGCTCCTTTACTTTAAGTCTACGCTATCAAATGTAATTTATTCCCTATTTTTTAATATAAATTGTTTTTCTTCTTTGTGTTGTAAATGCTACGATGTATGTAACAACGTCGTTTGTTGCTGAGTAAGTTATTTAGTGCGGGACTGTTTGCAGCCAATGCCCCCTCCCCCTCTTTGTGCAAGTGAGAAACAATACAAAGTTTTTTGTCACCGGCATCAGTACGTTTTTACAGTCTCGCTCGTTATTTTCACTTCTCACTGACACCAATTCTGACTTAGCGCCGTTTTGATAAGTCGTGTTGATTGCCTGCCGGTCCTGTTTTTTTTAAACTGGCCGACGACAAGTCTCCCACGAGAGAAAACCTGTATATAAAGCCAACATGTCGCTCGCATTCGTGCAGACACAACCCAAGGGAAAAGCACAACCGCCCCCAAATTCAAACACCATACAGAAAGTAAGTTAATCATTTTCTTGTGTATTGCCATCACTATATAACAATATTTTTCGGGTTTCGCTTCTTTGTTTTGTTTTATAAATCTAAATTCCCAAAGCAAACCATTTTCATCTGATTTTTCACTCGTGAAAAATCTGTATAAGTGTCTCATGTAAAGTTTATTTATTGCATTTTTTGAGTGCAAAAAAGGGATCACTTTTAGACAAGAAAACAGGCCCACTCCATGAGGTACAAAGGCCGGGGTCGGTTATTAATACTAATATATATATTTTTTTAAATACTGATTTTTCTCCTACCATTCACTCTTTGCAAAAAACCTTTGGGGTCGAATAAGGAGGTCCGTATTGATTAGAACAGTTAAGGTTTCTTGTGAGGGTAATAACAATGTATTTATGGCAACATGCTTCTCTTTCAATCATTTTCGTTTTCCCCACAAAAAATGATGACACACACATTTTTGTTTGTTTTTAGCTTGAGCAAGACTTGTTAAAATTTAAGATGTTTATGCATCGAATTAGTTTCACTTTGTTCCTTAGACAGTTTTAAAAAATAAATAGAAACCAAAACCAATTCGTTATTTATGAAAAATTTGAAACTTTGTGATAATTGTATTTTTATTTTTTACTTTAACATTTCTAATCAAAATCAAATTTTGATATTTTTGTTAAAAATAACTTTTGAAAGCATTGAAAATGGCTTTGAAACTAGATTTTTTTTAATGACTTTTTTTTCTTTTTTTTTATTCGTAAAATGTCTTCATTTTAATTATTTTCACAATAAATAACAACACTATTATTCACAGATGCATGTTTTGTTTTTTCGTTAATTTTTAAATTTAAAAAATTAAAGTATTTTTTTTTTAAGAAATCTTAGATTATCTTTAAAATGTCAATTTAATAATTGAAGTCATCATTTTTTGTAAATACTTGAAACTTTGTAGTCTTGATTTGCAAACAGCAAATTTTAAATAATTTGCAAAATTAATTTCCTAAAAAAATGTTTTTCTTTTCTTACCATAGAATGTTATGAATGTGCTACTAGTGTTATCTTTAACATTAAAAAGTAAAAACATATTTTAAATGATTTTGTCATTTTTGTGGTCTGCTTGGCTGAGAAATTAATGAAGTAAAAAAAAAAAAAAGAAGTCAATGAGTCACACTTAGACTCCCAAGCCATGAATTTTACGCGTGTTTATGGATTTTTCTTTTTAAATTCTTCACATTTTCTCAGGCAAACAACGTAATGCTCTTCTTTTTTTTTTTTTTTTAATATTTTCATTTGCTTTAATAATGAATGATTATTTTAACTTAAAACAATTTTTAATATTTAATTTAAATGTTTTATTTTATAAAAAATATCAGGATAATATTTAAAGTGAATTTGGTTGTTTAAATACCAGTTAAATGTTTTGAAAACTAGTATTACACAAAAGAGGAGGAGAGATGGTTGTCACGTTGGCCATAAAAACGTCGTACAACATTCAACATCTCTGGCAGGTCAATGTTTGTGACATTTACGATTTCATTTTTATAAATGCATTTGACAACTGAACACAATGATTTTAAAAAATGTAATCACCATAAAATGCTTCAAATTATAACAAGCTTAAAACTATAGAAGTAATAAATTATTCACCCACACCCTCTGTTCTCTCACTTGTTTGGATCTTTTATGGAACCCCCATGTTTGCATTAAGCAGAAAATGGGATACGGGTATCGTGACTCATCAGGTAAAGAGAGACATTGTTTCTCAAGTTCTTGTTTGTTTTCATTTTTTCTTGGTCGGATCCATGGAGAGGGTTCTAGTGGTTAAATAAGTTTGCCTAATGCGGTCATTTTATTTGCAAACTCCTATATTGTCCCTGTTCTATGAAGTTGACGTAATGTTTATTTTATCGTTTAGAGATCCTTGAACTTTTTTTAACAGATTTCTTTAGCTTCATTAACCTCGCTCAATTAAGATCTTTAAACTAATTCTATACGTTTTTTTTTTTTTTTTTTAAGTTAGATTTCTACTAAAGGTGGAAAGTGAGTAGATCCTAGCACACAATGTGGTTGACCTTTTTATTGACCAGGGAAAGCAGACTTTGGAAGTTGGTTCTATATTGTGTAGTTTAGGTAGAAGCTTGCTCTTCCATGCTATAATAACAAAATATTGTGGGTGGAGACAAATGTGATGCATAATGGTGCATGCTGCTAAAAGTAGGGAAATATATAAATAATGGCAGTAGCATTAGTCAAAGGTCAGGGATGAGTATGCATGGCGATGTGCCAGCAGTTGGATGTTGCAGAGAATGAAGCTCTTTCTTGTACATATGGCAGATGTACAACTGATTAAATGTTTTTTTTTTTTTTTTTTTCCAAATTGTAGATATATTTAGATATTCAGTTATTAAATTTTAGGGAAAAAAAAAAACAACTTTTGAATAGAAAATATGGAGAAATCAATAAGTTGCCATTATTATGCAATAATGATACTTCCATGGAAAAAGTTTTTTTTTTTTTCTCCAAATGAGATTACTGCATTCTGTTTAACTTAAAATTTAGGAAAATGGATTTGCATCAAGATGGTGTAAATTCCAATCTATCAACTCAAAGCTGTTTTTGTAAAAGATTTGATGGAAAGAGTAAATTTTTTTCTTGTTTATAGAATAAAATTTTGTAACTAACTAATAAAAATTTCTATTTTTGTGTATACTTTCACATATGCAAATGCAGATTATAAATTAATATTAAATATGGTATCCAATACAAAGCCACCCTATTTAATACTGGTCATTACAGGAAAATGAGACACGATGACTTCTTGTTTTCCTCCTCATTTTTTCATTTTATAGAATATTATATTTGAAAACTTTGTCATATGTGAACAACCCAAATTCACTGATATCTTTTAATATTTATGAGAATACAGTATGTATATACCAATAGCTATGAAATAATATCCTTTCATACAAAAAGAAAATAGTGGCTTTAAAAAAAAAAATTAAGGTAGAAAGATGGTAATTGCAGTAAGAAATTTTTGTTGTCTGCTTTTTGACAGCCAGCACAGATAATTCTTGTTTGTTTTGTTTTTTTTTTTTCATGGCTTGAAGAAAAGTTGAGATAGTGAGAAAATGCATGGCAGACATTCGACCAAGACTCACAACTCTCTAAAGGAGTAAAACAATATCAACATATATATATATTGTGCCTGTTTTGAAAACCCAGAAGAGGATGAAATTTTGAATTTCTAGGAGTGACCTCTGGTTGGTCAATAAATAAGATGATGGATTTATTTTTGTCCCCCATTATGTCTGTAAATGGTAAAAATATGTGAGTCATTTGTTTAATAATAAAGGATTTATATTATGGGTTAATTTAAAAATATAAGTGTTCATTTTACTGGCTCTAGAAAGGGTACAGGTGTGTGTAAAATCGGATTTTTTAAGCCGTCGAAATATAAAGAAATCTGACCCAGTGAATCACTTTTGTCACAGTTAAATTTTTAGACATTGTCTTTTTTTTGTATCTTTCCAACTCTCATTTTCTCAGTTGCCATTAAAATGAAAAATAGTAGCTCAATAGTTTAGATAATTTAAGAAATGTAATTTTTGGATCTGAGCCAATCATTTATTCTTTGAAAGCAATGTGGAGATGAACTCATTTGGTAATTTATGAATATTCTTTTCTGTACTACTCATCATAACAAGTTCCATTCTTTTGGTCCTTTGGAAAACTCTCCAAGACTGAAACATAACTTTCCCAAATAACTTTTTTTTTCTTTTTTTTTTTATTCTTCATATCCTTTTGTCATGATCAATAATGAAATTTAATCTGTTCAATGTTTTGCTAAGTTTTAAATGCAACAAAATGGTGTCATTTTATCAATGTCAATATCATCTTATAAAACAATCCTAATCCTAGCCAAATTTCTTATTCTTGTTTTTCATATATATATAAATCTCCGAGTGAATAAGGAACGAAGAAAAAAATTTTTTTTTTTTTTACAATGTCCAAAACATTAATTTAAAACAGTGCTCGATATATAATATATAGAGCTGTGAATATTTATTATAAATTATATTTTAGAACATGTACAATTTTTTTATATATCCACTACAAATCGTACATTTGTTTCAACATTGAAACTACAATGTCTCATCAGGTGGGATTTCGTTAAACATTTATTTAAGCCAATGCCCCATGACCAATAAATATTTAACGAAATCCCTGATATACGTGTGTTCGATTTCCTCCATGAAGAATCCTAAAGATGAAAAAATATATATTGGAAACACCATGAACGTATTTAAAAAGCAATTTTACAATCACCTCTCATTCTTTCAATAACAAAGAAAAACAAAACATGACATCTCTTTCCAAACACTTTTGGAAGTTAAAAAATGAAAATAAAATACCTTAAATGGAAAATCCTCAAACAAGCAAGAACAGCTAAATCAGTAAAGGAACCATGTTTACTTTGTCTTCAAGAAAAAAATTGAAATCATTAAATATCTGAATAGCAACAAGCTTTTTTAAACCAGAGGCATGAAAACCACAGTAAACTGCAAGCACATTAAAGAACTAACCTTACAATCATGCTAAAAAATACTACAAAAGCCTGAGCTAGGACCACTTAGAAATGATACACCTTCATAGTACTAACAACACTCTTACATGCATCACAAACTATGATCTAATTTAAAAAATTTTATTTTTTTTTTAAATTTTATAGAAAAAAATCTATTTCCTAAATTCAAAATTAAGGTTAAATATACAAAATTAGATTAATTTTATAAAAACTGTGCGTAAATACACTTATTAAATTTTACCTATTACCTTAAATACAAACATACCCATTACCTATTTACCTATTACCTTAAATACAACATTAAACCTTACCTCCTACATTAAATTCTACCTATTACGTACCCATTACCTATTTACCTATTACCGTAAATACTAACATTAAATCTTACCTATTACACACTACAAACTGTTATCTAATTTAAAAGAAAAAATTGATTTCCTAAATCCAAAATTAAGGTTAAATATACAAAATTAGATTAATTATAAAAACTGTGCTTAAATACAAAAATATTCTATAGTTGTACAAATAAGCGGTAAGTCCGATCCCATCCCTCCCCACCCCTTACACCTCCTTACTCTGCTCCTCTAAGAAATCCAAAGGATAAAGTCTAATTGCAAGATCATAAAACTTACATCCTATCTGCTAATGTTAAATCTGTCTACAAAATTCCAAAACACTCATTAATCAACTATATTCACTACCCACACCAATTTCTTCAAAATTTAAACGGACAATTCACAAGACTTATTTCCTTATCACTAACCCCCACCAACATCCCACCAAATATAAAAGGCTTTCCATTCCTGTCCACACCACCTGATGAGACATTGTAGTTTCAATGTTGAAACAAATGTACGATTTGTAATGGATATATAAAAAAATTGTACATGTTCTAAAATATAATTTATAATATATTATATACACACACTGTAAGCTTTGTTAATAAATTACTTGGATAACCTCAGCTCATCTCACTGTTCTGCTGAAAGAATCTATTTTAACAGCAGAATATTATCAGTTTTTCTTAAATATCTTTTTCAAACTATAATTATATGCAAATTCTCTTGACAAAATGTAATCAATACCATATTCAGTTTTTGCTGTGGCAGAAAGAACAGCTAATTCCAAAATACTTAAAACTAAAAAGAGTTTAAGGAAACTTTATGCTTAATATTTCAGTGAGGTACAGTGACATCATATGATGAAAATGAATCATTGCTTTATAAAAATGACTAAAAAAAAACAAGTTATCTACTGACCTTTTAGCCTCTTAAATCTCTCAGAATACTGCAAATATCTTAGACTATTCTTCTTGTTTTTTAATAGGATGTATTTCAGGTATTGTTTGTGTGTGTGTTTTTTTTGTTTTGTTAATGTACTTTATCTATTTAATCCCCACGCTGGAGTTTGCCTCCCCCCTATATTGAAAAGGGATTTCTCATTTGATTTCATGTCCAGTTAATTTATCTTGGCATTTTGTTTCCCATAAAATATTTTGTCATAACTAATATAATAGTGTTAGTTGTGTGTGTTTTATAATGAGGTTAGTACTGTGACATTCTAATGAGTATTTCTTTTAGGTTCGCTTCTTTTAAAACCTGTAAATACTTGACATGTGCAACTTCCTCTATCATTTAAGTTGTACCAATGTCTTGTGTAGTTAAGATTATTTTTATTATATTCTGTATCATATTTTTATTTCTCTTTTCTCTTTTCTCAACATTCTGGAAGTGTCAGTTTTCTATTTTCAGATGCTTGATGAGAACATTCATTTAATTCAAGTGATTGTTGATTATCAGAACAAGGGGCGAGCTTCAGAATGTGCACAGTAAGTACATTTTGTTTTAGTAAAAATTAGTTTTTAAAAATGGTCACTTAGAGGTGAGAAGGAAAATGTTGTTTATTTTTAATCTATCGATGAAATTACTTACCATATTTCAATCAAACTTTGGTTAAAAATTTTTCATTGGAAAATATTCTTACATTTAATGAAATTTATTTTCATTTAATGCTCAACGACTATTTCCCTCCTCCAAAATATGACTAAGGAGCGGGTACTCTAGTCCTATATAAAGTATTGAGGTATTTCATAGGTTAATGTTTACTAAGACACTATCGTTTACCAGTTTATGTAGCATAATTCCATAATGTGGCAATATCAAGTGTCAATATGGAGAAGGGGTTCCTATATGCCATCAAATAGACTACTTTTTTTTTCTATTGAGACATCATAATTAATTTGGATAGCTATAACCTACGATTTAACCTACAAGAGTTTGCCTCATATTGTCAAAGATTCTTAAGTAGGATAAACATGTAACCTGACATTTCATTTTGAAGATTATAACTTAGATAAATTTAGCCAATCGTCTCACTGAAAGAGTCTTTTAGTCAAGTTGAAAGAACTAACAAGCTTTTAAAGGTAAATATGCATTTTTACATATACTGAATCACTTTTTCACTTTACTGCATATGCATGTAGCACAATGGTTAGTGACAATAGCAAAAGTGGAATCATTAAGCCAAATTAAAGTCAAAATTGTAGTTTTTTCAATTCGCACAAATACTTTTGGGAAAGGCATGAATCTACCTCCATCAGCTATAGTAAAGTAGCCTTGGTGGGGCAACTATTCTAGGAAAGAACAACTCTATATCCAAATTCATTAAGACAACAACAGCAAAACTATCTTAATAACATCTATGGTTGCCATAAGCATCCATGTGCCTGAAAAGGTATGGCATTAAAAAAAAATTTAAGAATAATTAATAAACTTGATTTAATTAACTTTGAAAAGTAAAAGATTTTTTTTAAATACAAAAATTCAAACTGTTTGGATCATCATGGCAGGATGATTTTGGTTACTTTAAGTTGATATATTTTACTACTTTTTTTTTTTTGCTTTACAGTCTATTAAAATGTTATTAAATAGTGCAGTCTGACATAGGCATTTCTTCTTCTATAACCATTTAACTCTCAAAATGCATGAAATATTTGAGTGATGGTACTGCATTTACTCTTCTTCTGAAGCTGTTGTCATAATTCAAGAGATGTTGGAAAAGAAATCTGATAAAGATAGACAATAAAACTTTTTCAGAAATGGATGATGTGTTAAAGAAATTGGTGACAGCAATTTCAATGAGTGTAAAAATAATCCAGCAAGTGCACATGGAAAATTATTATTATTATTATTTAGAATGAGATCTAAAATCTATATTTCTCTACAAAATTAATAACTTCAGACAAAAGTATTTTATTTTTTTAAAAAGTATTTATCAACACCTACATACTGCTTCATCTGCAAAATTGGTAAATAATAGCTCGGATGATTTTGGTGAAAAATCTGACATGACACTGCTCCAATGCATACTGATTCCACCTTTTTTTTTCTCTCTTTCTCTGATAACAAAACTTAACTCTTTTCAAAGTTTATATAATTTGGTAAAGGACATATTTTGTTTCATCACAAGAAGAAAACAACCAGATATCTTAAAGGAATCTTTTTAAATTAATGTTAACTCTGATGTTTGTGTGTAAAACTTAATTTAAGTTTATTATTAATATGGTTGTTTTGTATAAAAACATTTAAGTGCTATTTTACTAAATACAAGATTTTTTTTTTTTTTTAGGGAAACTTTTATGTTTCCCTGCTATCGACTAACCAAAAGAATATACCATTTTCCAAAACCTATTAAATATATATCCTATTTTCTTTTAAAAGGTATCAAGTGATGTTACATCGAAATCTTGTCTATTTGGCCACAGTTGCTGATTCTAACCTCAATGTCCAGGCTGTCCTTCCTGTGAGTGACCATTGCCATTACCATTTTTTTAAGAGTTCTTCATTTATCTAAATGGTTAAGTAAATACAACCCAGTAATTTCAATATTGACTGAAAAGAGAATGCAGCCATTATTTAAATTAGATGTATTGATATTTCTTTTCTGATTAACTTTTAAAGAACTTGTTAATCTATGTTATAAAGAGATTGTGTTAAATGTTGTAACCTTTCACTGGGCAGGTCCAGGTCAGTATAAAAAACTTTTAATGCCGACAAGCTCTCCTTAAAACAAAATTATGCACAACCTGATCCACGCTTATTCAATTGGTTTCACACAATATTATGCTAAGTTTAAAAAATATTGATATTTACAAATGTCTATTGAAATTATTCCAGTCTTGTTGATATTTATTAGAAATCCTTGTAAGTAGAGCCTTATTTAATTTACTGTTTGAAGCCAAATTTTAGAGCTCAAATGTTTTTTCTGTGGCTGGAGGTGTTAATGTTTTTTTGTACATTTAGTTCAAAATCCAAGTTTTAACTATTGGGCTGTTTCATACTGTTAAAATATTGCCAACATTTAGAAATATTGAATGCTAGTTTGCAATGTACCTAATTATTTTTGAACTTTGATTTTCAGGATTAAGTCTCTACTTGGTGAACATTTTTTTTTCTGTTGTTAATAATGTTCAAAAGTTTATAAAAAGGAGTTGTTGATTTATCAGGTGCAAAGGAAATGAAATGGCTTCTGTAAATATCTATATAACTGAAAATCTTGTTACTTGTTTATGCTGAACAAGAAGTGGATCTCAGTTTAATGAATACACATTTTGTTTATATCAGTGATGCTTATTGTCCAAAGTTAATTTAAAATTTATAATTTCATTTTAAATGAAAAGCCTTCCATGTTTGTTTAAATGGCACTTTATTTAAAAGATTCAAACTTTTCAGAAAATTCTTGCAAAGCTAAAAGCTGATGAACTAGGGAGATTTTTGTGTGAATATTTTAATATAATTTTTTTCTAAGAATTATCACAAATTTTTATGAAAAAGCTTAACTTTTTTATAATAACTCTGATTCTGCCATTAAGACCATGTAAACATTCTTGTACACTGTTTATTAATGTAAGCATTATTATTATTATTTAAAAACAAAAAACAAAAAAAAAACAAACAAAACCAAAAACTAAAAAACAGGCTCCTGTCCAGGTGAATCCAAATCAATCCATGTCGGGAGGCCAGAATCCAGGACCTCCCCAGGCAAACAACACTCCAATGAACCAGATGCCCAGAACAGCAAACATGCCTCCCAATCAAATGAATGCCCCACCAGGAGGTGAGTTAATGTTCATCATTTCAAAGAAAACTTGGTAAACAATAATTTAGAAATGAGAAGGTTGTTTAGCTAGCCATGATAAACTTTTTATTTATTGACATGATGTAATTATTTGTTGGGTATAAGTTTTATTATAACTGAAGTTCATAGATCAAAAGATTAAGAGAACATCAGGTTTTCAACATACTTTTCCCTGAAATTCTGTTTTTAGCTTGTTCATTATTATTAATTAGCTTTTTCAGTCATACTTCATCATAATAAAAACAAGATATCTTTCTTTGAAATTAATTTCAGGGATATTGGATTCAGGCCTTAAAAGGCTGATATTAAATGAAAATGGGGTTCAACAAATGTTTGTAATGCTTTTTACTACACTTGAATACATGTATCACTACCTTGTGATTTAAAGGAAAATTTAATGGACTACTTTTTTTTAAGAATTACAGGTGGTGAAAAATGGATTGTCTACAATAATGTGGATTGAAAAATGTTCTGGGGAAAATTAAATAAGTTCCTACCACTTAACCAATCTGAAAGTTTATCTACATCGAAAGAAAGTGATGGGTTTTGTACTTGGTGAGATCAGAATCACCTACTACAAAATCAGGCATTGAATTCCAACAAGTACTCTTTTTAATTGAACTGCTTATTTTCAAGGGAAAGCCTCCAAAACTCACTAACTGAAAGGATGTTGTGTTCTGCCAAAACATCAGACCTCACATCTCTATGACCTGGCAGAATTTGGTACAGTTTGGCTTGGATTTCCTACTTCACTTAAACAAACCTTCAGTTTGCCACTTATTTTAATTGCTCTGAAATTCTGTTAAGGGGCGGGGGGGGGGGGGACTTCCAGTCTATAAAAGTCTGTAAAATCCATTTAAACCATTTCATCACCAAGGAATATGCCAAATTCTGGGAGTATGAATTCATGAAACTGCCTAAAAGACTGAAAAAAAAAAAAAAGGTACATGTGATAGAACAAAGTACAACTATCTAAATATTGCCTTTGAAATTCACTTAATGTAAATACTACTAACTCACAAAGGTATAGATAGCAACTGAACTATTTTGGATATTAATTTTGTCATGTAGAAATAATGTGTCACTGCTAACACTTGTGTTCGAACACGGATCACCAGGGAGTAAACAGTCAACCTCGTTCTCAAGTAATTAGTGATACTATGCTGCTAGGATCCTCTCTCTCTCATATATATATATATATATATATATGTATGCATGTTGAAGGATAAGTGTCTGAAGCACTATTGTTTGAAGGTGTAATTATATTTGTATCTGTGACTTTATGTAAGTAGATGTTAGAAAACTAACATTTAGTTTTGTTGATCCTATTAAGGTTACAAAGGGAACAGACAGTGTGATTTTGTTAACCCTAGCAAGGTTACAAAAGTGGTAACTAGAATTGGAAACTTATGTGACTTACAAAAGCGATAACAAATCGTTTCAATTTACACAAAGAATTGTTTGAGCTTATATGAGGAAACAAAGGAAATTAATCTACAAAAAAGATTTCAGCAGAGAACAACAAATATGGAGATGATCCAAATGTTAGTGCTAAAGAAGTAACAACTAGAACAACAGTTGCCATCACATGAACAGCAACAACAACTACTACTACAACAATAACAGAATTTTTTCGAATTGTTGCCTAAAACGAGGAGAGAAAAAGCTTCAGATCCATTCATACCAGGTGCTATTGTAAATTCAATAAGTTATATACAATCTGGAAGAAGGAATAACTTTTCCAGCTTATTACAGAATATATGAAGGGATCTTCAAAAGGGATATGAACACTGAAATTATGAAAAGAAAGTTCAGTTATTATTAAGGAAATTGTCCTCTGCTGAACATGAAAAGTATGTAAACTTTATTTTGCCAAAGAAATCAGGTGAAATAAACTTTGACGAAACAGTAGTAACTCTACCAAAAAATTTTGGGTATAGGACTTCATTGTTTATTGCACAGAGGCAATTTTTAAACTTGGTAAAGTGTGACAATGCAGGCATAGTGAATCTAGAATGCAAAAAATTCAAGTTAAATGAATTAACTCCAGATTGATTTTAATGTCTCGTATTCGTACAGGGTTTAACTGCTAATATATATATACATGGAAATAAGACCCGGGATACTTTCAAAATTAGGAATGGAAAATTAACTCTCCAGAAAATAGCTGAAAAATGCCAACATATTGTGAAACTAAAACTAGATAAGGATTGAGGAGAGAAACACTTCATAAAAAAAAAACAAAAAAAACTATAGATGTTACTCAACTCCTAACAAAACATTTTTGAAAAAAAAAAATTATAAATAAATACCTAATAATTGCCACAGTTGTAGCAATTAGGTATGGGGTACTTCTAGAGTGATTCTTCTTGTGCGAGATAGCAGAGGAGTTGAACATAACAGAAGGCAGTGTATTCACTATTTTGCATGAACATTTGTAAAATGAGAAGGCTGTGTTTAAAATGGGTGCCGCGTTTGCTCACAGTTGATCAAAAACAACATATCGACAATTCAGGGTATTGTTTGCAACTGTTTAACACAAGGAGTTTTTGCATGAATATGTGACGATGGAGGAAACCTGGATCCATCACTTCACTCCGGAGTCAAATCGACAGTCAACTGAGTAGACAGCATCAGGTGAAAGCCATCCAAAGCAACAAAAGCCGCAAACATCAGCAGACAAGGTTTTGGCCTCCGTATTTTAGTATGCGCAAGGTATTTTGTTCATCCATTACTTTTGAGAAAGGAAGAACCATCAATAGCAAATATTATATAGCATTATTGGTGTGTTTGAAGGAAGAAATTGCAAAAAAAACAGCTACAAATGAAGAAGAAAAAGTGATCTTTCACCAAGACAGCACACCATGTCACAAGTCGATTGCAAAACTATATGAATTGCACTTTGAATTGCTTCCACATCCACCCTATTCTCCAGATCTGACCCCCAGTGACTACTGACTGTTTGCAGATCTCAAAACAATGCTCCAGGTAAAGAGATTTGGTTCCAATGAAGTAATATCAAACTGAGGTGTATTTTGAGACCAAAGACAAATTGTTATACAAAAAGTCATCGAATTGTTAGAGAAGCATTGGAATCAGTGTATCTTTATAGAAGGAGGCTATGTTGATGAATAAAATTGAACTTTGCCTAAAAAATTTTGTTTTATTAGTTGTGCCTGGGATTTATAGAGAGATGTTACTTTTTGCAGATACAAAAATAATGGAAGATAAAACACATGTAAACATTATATAAGGACAAAAGCATAAAATTAACAAGACTTCGAACGAAACATCTCAAAAGAGGAAATTTGTTTTTGTAGACATGAATAATGTAAAAATAATTATGACTAGATACGGGATCTGATATCACTGTTATAAATGAACGGACATGGAGAAAAATGGGTAAGTTGCACGTGGAGTTTTTGGATGAAATCACCTGTAACATTTCTTTTGTTGGAAAAACCAAGAAAACACTGATATTTGTATTAAAGAATACTGCTAATTTATTTATTTATAATTTTAGAATGGATTGGATTGCATTATTCTTATCTTTGGGACCTTCCAATTAACTCTTTCAATTAACTCTTACTAATACAGTAACTGGGAAATTACAGAAGGAATTGAAAATGAGTTTTTTCAGAAGTTTTCTCAGAAAGTCTAGGAACATACACAAAAACAAAGATTAAAACAATATGAATTTATTGAATCCAAAGCAAAACAGCAACATTTTGGAACCAATTAATAAAGTATTGGACAGACTAGAAAAATTAGGTGTGATCTTAAAATATACTATTTTGAATGAGTATCAACAACAGTCTACATTAAGAAAAAAAAATTGCATATGTGCTGATTTTTCTACAGGATTAACAATAATTATAGACCCCCCCCCCCCCGGAGGAAGTCATCTCAAAGAAGAGATGACATAAGAATAACGTGTCACTACTAACACTTGTGTTCTCAAGTAACTAATGGTACTGTGCTGCTGAGATTGCATGACATGTAGAACACACACACACTTTTTATTTTCTTTTTTCTCTTTTTAATCATATCACCCCAAGCAAGGCGGTAACGCCACTGATGCGCAGGGAGCTCCGTAAGAGTGAAAACATTGGAAAAGAGAAAACCGTAGACCACATCCTAAGCAGGGAACAAGGGATGAGCCTCTTCACCTGTTCAATAGACGTGGGTGGAGTGTGAACCGGGCGATAGTTTAGTCTATCTACTCCAATTATAGGTATAGAGTATGTAGAGTCAGACAAGAATAAGTGTCTGATGCGTTGTTGTTCATATGAGTTGTCATACTTGTATCTGACTTCAGTAAAGTAGAAGTTACAAAAATAACATTGATTCTCGCTGAACCTAATAAGGTTACAAAGAGAACTGATGATGTGATTTTGTTAACCCCAGCAAGGTTACAAAAAATTTATTCTCAATATTATGGGTATTATTACTTTGTGTGTGTGTGTGTGTGTGTGTGTGTATTTTTTAGTAAGTACAAACTTTTCAATTATTACAGGAGTTCCAATGCCTCCTGGGGGTGGACAAATGCCAATGACATCATCTGGAAGTCAGACTGGATACAATGGACCCCAGCAGTCAATGTCTGGCTACCCAAGACCACAGATGAATCAGCAGATAAACCAAATGCCACAAGGAAAAGGCCGTGCAGGTATTTTCTTAAACATCTAAAATTGAATCCACTTTTGCTTTGGTTTTATGACAATGCTTTCAGCTACTGATCTACTAAAATCATATGTACATTTAAAATTGATTATTACATAAGCACCTATAAGTTTTCTCTTGTCAGTTAACGTCCATGTCTTATTTGATTATTCCATGCTTTTCAGCTATGTATATTGTACTACAAATCTTTGGCTGATATATTATTTGAACCTTTCTTTTCTTCAGCTCTATATAGCATTCGGTGGTCATTAGAAGTTGTTTAATTCATTTTTCTTTTCCTCTCCTCCATCTCAGCAAGGACATAAATGTTAGCTGAACAAGAACTTAATGTCAGATTATTTGAAAATCTTTGCCCTTTTCTTCCAACTTCTCCATCTAAGACCCTGATCTCTGATTTTTATACACTTTTTTGTCTCTGTTTAGTTCATTAAAGGGAGGGGAAGAATAAACATAAGCCACTTTGAAGGCCAATGGGTGCAACCTGAAGATGGTCAAAGAATAAAAACTAAAATTTTAAAACAAAGATGAAATTTAAAATGTGTGTAATAATTAAAATACTTCAAAATTTCAGGCTTGAAATTTATTATGATTTATTTTTGTTTGCAATTTTCTTGATTCTGAATTAACATTTAATGCTTTTTTTTTTCTTTTTTTTTTTTTTTGCTCTTAATTAAAATTTAGAGAACATAATTGTTCTATGAAATGGTTTTACAGCAGTGTTCTTTAAGTGCACTTGCTTATTGATACTGAGCCAATTAAGAAACTTATGTAAATATAAAATTGAATTTTTTTTTTTTTTTTTGTTTAAATCTATTTCTCTTGAAAAACACTAGTTCCTATTTGTTCACATGCAAGTAATTGTTACCAATTACATTGCAGTAAATCAAGTAATTCCAAGTTCATGCCTTTATAGACTGCTAAGGAAGGTGGATGTAATGTTTTCATAGTCCTATTAGTTATTCTTTAAGAGCACTGAGCCAAAATTATTCTTAAGCTGCTTATATTTTAAATGTTAGAATATTTAAAGGTTTTAGGATTTAATATTTTTATAGAGTAATTTTTCTTAAAGCCTTAGAATTAATGAATAGGGTAGTACTGACATAAACTGTATACTATTGTCCTTATTCATGCATTTACACTTTTTTCTCATTTAAAAGAATTTTTTTTTTTTTTGTGAGAGAAATTTATTTCATTTTTGAATTTTTTTGCTTTATTCAAGATTTGTAGGAGCAACCCATTGCATATACGGTTAACTAGAGAAGTGGACCTGATAGTGTTTCAAATTGGCCAAGCCCATATATACTAGGGCCTGAGAGATTAAACCTAAAGCCATTTTACACACACACACACACACACACTAGAGGCTTTGAAATTTTATTTCAAAATTTTAATTGTTTATTTTTTTATTTTTATGTTTGTAGCCCCAGGCATGAGTACCCCGAATGCTATGAACAACCAACCAGGCTATGGGCCCCCGATGTCTCAGCAGCAGCCGCAGGGTCCCCCTCCCCAGGGCCCCCCAGCACCCCAAGGCTACCCTGTCCAGCAGCCCCCTATGATGTCCCAGCCATCACAGGCTCCTCCGGGCATGTCCCAGGGCCAACAGATGCCACCCCAGCAGTCCATGATGCAGCAGAGCCAGGCAAACAGTGCAAACATGATGGGGGGACCCTCAGGCGGACCTCCACCATCAAGCCAACCCATGGGATCCCGGGCCATGCCTCCACCCAATGCCTATAGGAGATCGCCGTCTCAGGGTAGGCTCAATATGCAAGGTGAAAAGATTTTTTTCAGGAAGTCATTGCCTTTTTTTTTTTTTTTTTTTTTTTTTTTTTTTTTTTTTTTTTTTTTTTTTGTTGGGGGTGGTCCTTCCTTTTTGTTTCTTTTGTTTTGTTGTTTTTTATATATTTTTATTATATATATATATATATATATATATATGCCTTATGGTCGCCCTATATTTTGATGTCACTGACTCCATTGTTCTGCTGCTCTGGTTTTCCTTGACATCAATTCCTTATGGTAGGTGAAACAGTCTTTCTATACAAAGTTGCCCCCGAATGGAATTGATTCTACTCTGATCAGAGCTGACACAACTTCTTTTCACCAAAGATATAATCTATAAAATCTTTCTCCTAATAACTGCATACAGCTCACTGGACTTATTTGTCCACTTGTTAATCCAAGTGAACAGAGATTGGCTAATGTTACTAGGATTTTCTCCTGGATACATTGCGCAAATTATTTGTCAATCAGAAAATCTGCTTGTTTGACCTTTATGGTAGACAGCAACCTATATTTGCTTCTGGCTCTCTGCAAATTTTCTTTCAACTCTGCAGACATTTTATAGAAATAAGCCAGACTATTAAAGCCTTCGCACTGTTCTCACTTGGCAAGTGTATCAACCATAATTTTTGAATGGATGGTTCTTCTACCTCCTGGTTTCTTCCTACCTTAAAAGAAAAATCTAATTATTTTTTCTTTTTGTTATTTCAGGTCAACAGTATAACCAGCAGCAGTCATACAACCAGCAACAGTATGGCTCCCAGCCTCCATACACCCAGGGTCAAGGACAAGGCCAGCAGTCTTATTCACAACAGCCCGGGTACAGCCAAGCCCCAGGACCAGGCCCCGGTCCAGGACCAGGACCAGGCCCAGGACCTAATATGCCACCCCAGACACAATACAGCAACTACCCAACTGGTGGACAGTCACAAAACAGATATAATCCTTACAACAGACCAGCCCCTACGGGCCCTCCTGGAATGCCACCATCTGGACCACCTCCTGGAGGTATGGGACCTGGCGGTCCTCCAGGAGGTCAGATGAATCCTGGAAATAATCAGATGGGAGGCCAGATGCCTCCTGCTGGATCAATGCAACAACCTCCAAATATGGGAAGTGCAGGTGGTGGAGGCAGTGGAAGTGGTGGGCAACCCCACATGCCAAGTGGACAGATGCCAGGCCAAGGACAGCCAGGTTATTCCTATAACCAGAACCAGTATTAATAAAGCATCTTGATGGTTCTTTTCTCTTTTTATTTGGATTTTCTTGAAAGTTGCAGACCCCTCCCCACTATAAACAAAAAAAAAAAAACACACACCATTTTGGAATTTTTGCAACACTGAAAAGGATTGTTTAAATGGTCCTGTAATCTCAGAGTTGAACTTTTTTCAAATATTTTTGTATTTCCCTTGTTCCTTTCTTCAACCAGTCAGTTGAATGATAAACTGGTCATGTGATGACATGGACCACCCCCAAGGGGTGAGTAGAGTATGACCTAGGTATTATTTGAAGTTGACTCAACCTTGTCATTCTGCAACATGAGGCTAAACTGTTTCTAGACAGCAATGATCTTGAAAAGTGTTGTTGAAAGAAATAAAGAAATTTTCATTATTACAATTTTTCCCTCCTCTGCTGCCATCAGTTAAAACGTATCCCCATTTACAAATTTTCTTTGATGCACACGTCAAATATTCTTTGTTTTATTGAATTTAAATTGAGGACAAAGTTGTTGATTTTAAAAAAAAGAAAAATGTCAATTCTTACCATTTAACCTGCAATTCATTATTCACTGTTGGGATTTTTTTCTAGAGTATTAGATAAAACATATTTATTTATTTTTAAACCATTTTTATTTGTTCATATAGCTGAAAAATATGGAACAGAGGATAATTTCCTTTTCAATCAGATTATTTGTACCCACATCTTCAATCAAATTGACATTTCTTGTTAGCCATCTCTATCATTCACAATTCAATTTGTAATTATTAACATGGACACAAGTGACAAAACATTCAACCAGAGGATTATAATTTATTATGTCAAAAAAGTTCCAGGCCCCACATTTTTTTTTTTTTTATATATTCCAGTAATTTGTGCTTCCTTTTTAATGACAAATCATTCTTTCTGCTTGTTTGACTGAAGTATTAGGTGAACAAAGTGGGAAGCTAAAAGGTCTAATAATCAAATTCTGTGAAATGTTCTAATCATTCCTACTTAAAATCTGTAATATTTTCTTTTGGTGCTGGATCAGATTGAATTTAAATACCTTTGTTTCTCTTTGGTCTTTTGCTGGTATAAAATGTCAAATTTGCTTTGGTGGCTACTAAAGACCTGACCTCTCTTCTCCTCCCCCACCTTTTTTTTTTTTTTTTTTACACCTTAAACACTTAGCTTTGGATTCCATCTTAAATATTTGAAAACTTTTGGCATTTCTGGACATGCAATATTGTAAAACAAAATTTTAGTTTGTCTGTTTTCTGATAAAATTCCAGCCACGAGGTGTTGTCAAAATATTTTAGTAAGATAATTGTTTTTATCTATCAGTCAAATATCTGTTCTTCTGACAGATGTGGCACTTGCTAGTATACATTGCTGTGAAGACTTAAAGTTTTAACTATATATTTAATAAAAGCAAATAAAATATTTTCATCATCAAACCTACTCAATCTGTTTTTATTTTAAAAAAATAAATAAAAATAAACTAATTGAACTTGTATTTGTTATCCAAGCTCTACATTTTTTATGAAGATATTCGATAAACTGTAAAACTTGATTAATCTGAATTAACTTATTTCTTATAATACTTGAAGATACTATACTAATGCAATGTATATTTTTTTCTGCTCTGGTGGTGGAAAAACTTCCAATCCTTTTTGTTTTTTTTAGATGACATTCTTTAATTTTTCAAATCTATACCAATTTGGTTAAATCAAAGATTTGGAAGTACTTAGACCACACTATAATGGCCTTCACTTATAAAATCAGTTTTTTTTTTCATATTCAAATGAGTGTTTTCTTTCCGAACTAAATGAATCTACCTTTTTTAAGTTTTATTACACAATTTATCACCAATTTTTCTTACCTTGAACCTTTTGCAAAACATAGCCCGGCATTATGTAACTATGGCAATTAAACAATGTCATTTTTATATATATATATATATATATATATATATATATAAATAAATGATAGCAGTATGTTCATGCTGTTTTCTGAAAACACTTTTTAAAAACAAGCAGTTTCTCATTGGATTTGTCAGTATAGCAGATTAAAGTACCAAAGTTAATTCATGTCTGAATGCCCTGACATTACATTACATAAATAATGGACAATGAAAAAAAAAAAAAAAAAAAAAACACCAATCTTAGGTACCAACACAAACTTTCTAAAAGAAAAATTTCTCTTTGAATTTAAATTTTGCTTTAATTTTCATAAAAAAGCAATTAAAAGGAGAAATGAATTTCTGTATATAAACATTTTTAAAGCAATTTAAAATCAAAAATTGAATTTTGTAGAAGAAATACTTAAAAAAACCTTTTAAAACAGAATGTAAATAAAGCATTATTTTCAAACACTAACCTGTGGAAATAGTTATTTTCTCCTTGAAAATGTACAGAAGACCATCAGTGCGATCAGAAATTTAAGTTTCTTTAACCAATAGTTTAAGAATATAATTTCTTCTATGTTTTTATTAAACTTGATAAAATGAATAATTATTTTTATATTGATTTAATTAAGATACGAGAATAGATTAATATCCTCATATTCCTCCAGTATTTGAATAGTCAATGAGGTATCAATTATTTCCTTTTCATATATTCATAGTGAAAATAAGTTGTTAATGGAAAATGAAATTAATAAATTCACTCTTGAAAATGACATAAAAGTCAAAATATATATGTGTTGTAACAAAAAGCATTGGGATTCTTTTCAAAATTGCATAATTTAAACATGTACTTGCAATCTAAAAAAAAAAAAAAATGTTGCTTACTGGAGATCCTATATATATATATATATATATATATATATATATATAGAGAAAGTGACTTTATGGTTATCCAAAAGGACATTTGGTTAATATTAATTAAAATTGAAACCAGACAACAGGGCTCAATACAAAATTAGCAGAGCCAATTACCCTATTCTTTCTTCCTTTTACTCTTTATTTGCTACATTTTCTTTTTCCAGATGAGTTCAGGTTTATTTATATACACAAGCAAATTTTTCCATAATTACTGGTAACAAAAAAAAAAAAAGCATCAATTTGCTGAAATAATTTTGAGTTTATGCAGTAAAATATATAAAACCAATTAAAATACTTCATTGGGAACTTTTTACTGATCAGATCTAAAAGCTTTTTGCAATGTACATGGGAGATATTTTAAAAGAATTTTAAGTTTGTCATTCCTTCCAAGATGGTTGTTTTCACATAGGTACCACCACTCATTTTTGATAATTTTTTTAGAAAGTTTCTTGAAATTTATTTTTAGTTTTAACTGAAAGCTAAATGATTAAATGTAGCTATTTCCAGTAAGCAAAATACTCTTTATATTAATTGGAATCTAAACAGATTTAATTTTTTGCCTATTTTTGAGTGATTCGAAAACTAGCAAATTTAATGTTAAATTAATCAGACTTAAACAAGTATTATTTAAAACAATTTTTGAATAAAACTATTTCTCAATCACCGAGTTGAACTTACCAAAATAAGTGTATATAGTGATCACAAGTGACAATTTTAACTAGAAACCAGGAAATACGACCTTTTAATGCACACAGTCAGTTAAGTGACATGTGTGATATACGCTTTGGGCGATCATGTCTCAAAAGAGATATGACTGACTGGACAGAAGATATCCTGTAGTAGGTTGCTATTGCTTTCTGCAGTAGAAGAAAATTCTCGGTTTTTAAAAAAAAAAACCTTGCAAAAATAAAATGCACCTAGCTGACTTTTTTTTTTCAAATTACTGAACTTGTGGTGCAATGGATATCAGCTCGGAACGAGAAATCGGGGAGCCGAGTTTGAATTCTAGTTGAATCCATTGCATTCACTTACGCACAAATACCCATCTCATACCTCCAGTTATGGGTTAAATAACAGGAGAGATTGGGTGCTACAGCCTTGGCTGGCAACCAGTCTACCGCAGAAAGCAACCTACTGCAGGATAATCTGCCCAGTCAGTCATGTCTTTCGAAACATGATCACCTAAGCGTGTTTCCCGTATGGCACTTAACTGACTGAACTTAAGCTTACTTAAAGGTGACTTGAAACAATAATTATTTGCTTAAAACCTGAACTATTTAAAAAAAAATTCTTTCTCAATTACGGTATCCTTGTTATCACATCTGTCATCGCCTTATCAAGAGGCGATAATTGATATGATTTACAGTAGCTGGCCAAAAAGTGCCAAGTATGGAAGACGAATTTGGTATAAATTTTATTTTTTCATCTAAGGAAAGACAACCCTTGAATCACCTGACCTTTTCAATTATAAATATTAAGCCAGTACAAATAAGCATGGGTAATGAAAATGCACACAATTAAAATGTTTTAATTATTTTAAAAATCCAATGGCTAAATCATTTAAGCTTTTCAATAAATAAATGTAGTCTTCATGCTTTAATTTCATACCTAGCTGACCTAATGGAAGAAATTTTAAAATATTTATGAAACTTTATATTATTAAAAAAAAAAATTTTTTTTGTAAAAATTTATTATTCATTGAATTTTTTTCTTTTAAGACTATGATATACATAATTTATATTGTTTATAAAAGCAATTAAAGTTTATCCAAATAAAAATTGGTATACTATAGTCACTGCATTTTTTGTAATTCGAACCTTTTTAGAAAGGCCAATATTGAAGAAAAAAATAAAAGAAAAAAGTTGATTAGCATTCTCGAATGACTACTGAATTTAATTAGGTTTATTGTGGCCCAGGGTCGAATTTTTAGACATTTCTGGAAAGAAAATAATTATTTCAAAATTGGATTTCAGTCAATTAGTCTTGAAATTTTAATCAAAATCAATCAAACCATTGTTTGATTTTTGCAAGAATTTACTAATTAATGTCTTTCACGGTCAAAAAAGTGCATTGCATACTTCTTTTTTTTTTAATGTAACAAGCTGTGCGTCAATTTAGTTCTTGCACTGACTAAGAAAAAAAATTTTTTTTCTAAAAATTTCGGACGTATTAGAAAATTAAATACTTTGATCTATCCTCTTAATATTATGCCAATAAAACTTAGTTTGGGGACGTTTTTCCTTCGTACTTATGTTGTCTTTTCAGCGAAGTTTGTGGTACAGTGGATATCGGCTAGGAACGAAAAACAGAGTTCGAATTCCAGTTGAATCTATTGTATTCACTTACGCGCAGATACCCTTGGGAAAGATATTAATCCGTCTCTTCCTTCCAGTTATGGGTTAAATAGGACAGACTGGGTTCTATAGCCTTGGTCAGCAACCAGGCTACCGCAGAAAGCAATGGCAACCTACTGCGGGATAATCTTCTGCCCAGTCAGTCATGTCTCGAAAGAGACATGATCGCCCAAGCGTGTATCACGTATGGCACTTAACTGACTGACCTCCAAAAAAAATCGCTAAAAAACAGCATGAAACAGCATAGTATGAATAAAAAAGTTCATAAACTTAATAAAACAAACTTTTTCCATCAAAATATTTATATTTTTTAAGAGAAAAGTTCAAAGCAATTTTTAATTATTTTTAAAAAATTTTGATAGAAAATATTTTTGAGTTAACGGCTAAAAAAAAAAATTACGCCTTTATTACAATGGGTTACGTGATGATGACACAACCCACTTTTTCCCCGGTAACAAACACATTGAAATACATTTGAAAATTCTCGCAAAAATCAAATAGATTTGAATGAAACTTTCAGTACTCATTCACAAATGAATGAAATTATTTTTTTCAATATCTTGGTGAAAATACTTTTTAACTGTTACCCCCCCCCTCTACGTAAATCTATGAAATCTTAATTAGTTGTAAAAATTTTTTTATTAGTTTACCTCAAAAAAAAAAAAAAAAAAAAAAAAAAATCACTGCTCATTTTCGATACGTAACATTTGGAAATTTAAATTTTTTATTTTTTAACTTAATAGTAAAATTAAAAATTTTTTCAGCAAGTATATTTTATAGAATTTTAGTTTAGATTTATAGCCAGACTATGCTTTCTGAATAAATAAAAATTTAACTTTCTTTTAAAAAGAATCAAATTAAAATAACCGAAGTTGTTATTTATTAATATTTTTCTGAAATATTAAATATTTTTGTTTTAAAAGTTTCGATATTATATATTTATCTTTATTAATATGCTTTCTGAAAAATTAAATTTCTTTTAAAATAATTTTAATTTAATAAAAAAAGAATGAAATTTGAATCAAAGTGTGGTTTGTGTCGTTTTCGATGTAAGTGGAATTCATCCAAACACTTCTAAAAACAATACCTCTACGGAAACTTATGACCCCTATGGAACACAGTACTTTATAAAAATTTCCAAAATTTAATTTTTTTTTAAATTTTAAAAGTAAAATGGGTGAATGATTTTTATTAAACTTTTCAATAGGTAATATAATAATCAATTCTTAAGTAAAAAAAGAAATTCAACGTTTTTATAACAGGTTTTTAAAATATTTTTAACACTTTATGAATTATTATAATAAAATATAAATTTAAACAATTTCAGAATTTTATTAGTAAACGAAAGATTTTTTTTTCTTCAGACTATAATGTTCTTAATTATTTATTCCAGCAATTAAGTTTATCAAATTAAATCATATCAGTTTTTATTGCATTTTCATCTTACTCTTCGGAGCAGATTTTCGGACAGGTTGTCCACTTTAAAATAAAAAACAGATGTTTTATATGCCCCAATGAGTCCTGCATTTTTGGAAGTACCTATAAGGTACTTCCCACTAAATCGCTGAAGAAAAAACCGCTGAAGAAAAAACAGCGTATGAAAAAAGGTCGCAAACTTATTTCATCCATTTTTTTCTTAAAATCAAAAATCTATAATTTTATTTATTAAGGACTCTTGAAAGCTTTATTAAAAGTTTCATTTTTGAAAAAATTTTTAAGTTGTTTCTAACAATTTTTTCTCCGAACAAGGCTTTGTTCTGTCCTCTCAAATCCGAAGAGAGGGGGGATTAAAAAAAAGAAAGAAAGAAAAAGAACAAAAAGTTAATCATTTTTTAAATTTGTATTAAAGCAAGAGAAAAGATACAAGTCTACATTTTTTTTTTCCTTTTAGTAGATTGGTACTTGTCCAGATTTCCTCCGGGGTTGTTGCTTCCACTTGACTGGGTTGTGGTTTGTCAATCATTCCGGATGCCTTTCTCCTTCCATCATCAGTCAGAGGATACTTACCTGTCCATCACTGGAAGATGGGTGGAGGGGGAACAACCCACTGGAGATAAGGGGAGGGGGATTGAGGGTAGTTTCATGCTATTGGAAACTTGGGATATTTGAGCATTGTTAAGAGACGGGAAGGGTGGGCGATATTTGTAAACCCCCCTCTCACAAAGTTACCAGCAGTATATCATCATTTGCAAATACCCAAATGCAGGGGGGGGGGGAGAGAAAGGGGGGTGAAGAGAGGGATTACCAGACAAGTTATTCAATGTTTTTACTGAGACCCCTCTCCCAAGTATGGCATGCTTCTAAACACCCAAAGGGCTGAAAATGAAACCAAAAAAACTTACATGACCAGAAAAGCAGACAGCATAAATACTGGGGAGTCAGCAAGTAGATCTCTGCTTCCTTGGAAAGACAAGGGAAACTGGTCTGCAGCAGAACAGCAACATTTTTTTTTAAAGGGGGTTTTGTTCCTTCCAAAACAGATTTACGTTGGCAGCTTCAGCTTTTTTTTCTCTTCTTTCTCCTTAAGTCTTTTTCTCTCTCTCGAACGATTATCTATACATAATCTACCCAGGTACGAATGAGGTGCACATTTTTTTTCCTTCCTTTCCCTTTTCTCTCTCTCTCTCTCTCGGAACCGCTCATTCCGCCACGCCTAGGAGACACACAGCTCAGCTACCATCGCCGCAGGGTACAGCAATTTGGTATCTTTTGTTTTGAAAACTCTCAGCTACACACACCCGGAACGACCGGCACAGCAACTCCTCTGCTACCCGCCTCGAAATATAGTTAGGCTTTTTGTTTCTCTTCTCGGAGAGTTTTTTTGGGGGGGCATATTTTTCCCAGCAGCTGCCACACTTTATCCAGCTGGAGAGCAGAATGTATAGCAAATACAAAGTAGGAAAAATTACTACACAAACGTGACATACATTTGAGGAGACGACGAAACACCTTAACATGGCTGCTTTCTAATTGTTTTTCTTTTTTATTAATTACAATATTCATATACTAAATGAACTTACAACATAGGAGCAAGAGACTTTAGATTCACATACACTCCAAGTCATTTATTCAGTTAAATTATTTACTTGATAGCGATTTAATTTAATTTTAGCCTACAAAGACAAAAAAAAAAAATTAAAAATACAGCCAATTTTATAAATAAAGACGAGTATTTAAATAAGCCTAGATTTAAGGAAAAAAATTTCTGCAATACATACCGCTGGAAATAAGCAATGGTAGAACAGGAACAAAACTGCCGAACTATCATCAGTTGTAGACATTTTTGTTTTTTTTTTGTTTGTTTTGCTTTTAATGATTTATTTGGTAAGAGGCTCTGCTGAAGCAGCAACCCGAGAGAGCAAAAGGAGGGTGTGACCCAGCAACAGCAAACTGCCCTGCACCCGTGTGACCAGCTACACAGCAACCAACAGCACTGCAGCAAACCAGCATAAACCCCTGCAGCAGATATACCACACACCACCCATGAATATCTTAAGATTTTACAAGTTAGCGAAATTTAAAAATTTAAACAATAAAATTACACACACATTTAGAGACTTTCTTTTAAAAGAATTTATCTGGCAGCGGGGAAAAAAATCCAATTATACATTTACAACCGAAAGTTAATTAGGGTCTACTGAGGTAAAATGAGCAGACGGGGTAAAATGGACACAAAAAATAAAATAAAATAAAATATAAAGACTCATGGCAGTTTTTTTTTTCATTAAATCTTCTAGAGAAAAATGAAGACATTTAATTTTAAAACAGGCGTTTATTTTACTCATTTTACCCTGGATACTCATTTTATTCCAGTAGACCCTGGTAAATAAAATCAGAGCTGATTCGACAAGTGCCATATTAGGGTTATAGAAAAAAATTCATTAAAGAATATTTTAAGAAAATCAACTTAAAAAGCTAAAAGAATTTAAGTTACATTTTATGTTTAAGAAGAGAAGGAGAGAAAAAAGATGAGGGACACAAAACGTAATGAGGAGAGGGGGGCGATAATAAAAATTTTTAAAAAAGGCCGGGGATTTAAAAAACCTAGTACAAATGTAAATCGAAATATTTAAGCCAATATAATTAAGTTCATAAATTGGCCAATGACCAATCTGTGGCCAGAAAAAGGCAGTTGGCTAATAGATTTTTGATTTTGCTGGTCAAAATTTGAACAGCGACAAAAGCCCCTATTTTGAGAGGTCAAAGTTTTGAGCCTCTCCATCAGAAGAAAAACAGTAGGGGGGGAAGAAAAAGAATGACTACGGAAAAGTGATTCTCTTGAGGCAAATTTGGTGAAAAGACGACAAGTTGAAATAATGATACCACCAATTTTTAGATTTTTCCAACTGCAGATGCAAAGAATTTGTTTTTAAGTACACAGCACATAACGGCAATCAACAGGAACCTGGATCAAGCCTGGATCTGAGTTGACTCCGCCGCCCTACAAGACAAAAATAATCTTGTCATCTCATCTTTATAAAAAAAAAAAAATCTTTTCTTTTCAGCAACGACAGACGTACATTTATGTACAAGTTATTTTTTGTCTTTGTTTTTCCTTATTTTTCACAAGTCAAAGCATGGGGGAGAAAAAAAAAGTGTTTTGCTTTTTGACAGTTTTTCTGAGGTTGGCAATTTAAAAAAAAAAAAAAAGATCACCACTTAACTTGTTTTCTGCAGTGGATTGCCGTCTCGGAAGCCAGAAAAATAAAAATAAAAAATCCGGCCAAAATGGGTTGAACTTGACCAACAAAAATAAGACATGAGAAAAAAAAATGCAGACAATTGTATTTTTCTTTTAATCATTTATCTTAATATGACGAAAACTTAGAGATTTGGAGTGGGGGGTACCATTTGTGAAGCATTGAGAAGAAAAAAAAGTTGTGAAAGGAGGGGAAAGTTAATTACTTGATTGAATAAATGTTTGTTGGCACGCGTTAAATTAGGCGGTTTCTAAGACCAACCACAAAAGAATGAAAATAACTCCTTTTTAGCGAGACATTGACAATAACAAAACATCAAAAATGCACAGACTGCAGTTATTACTGAAGTTAGTCAATAAAAAGGCAAATGTGTATTTAAAGAATGAAAACTGTAAATAATAAAGCTTATTTGCACAATATTATTTACTCCGGTAAATTGATAATTTTCATTTTGGACAATAAAGAAAAAAAATAGCAGTCTTAAATTTGAGAGGGAAAAATAATGCGTAACACGAAGAAAAGGAAGAGAAAAAAAAATCAAAACTGAGGGGAAAAAAATCTTCCAGACGAACATTTTTATATAAAATATGGCCATGGAAAGATCGAAATGAAAGTATGTTTGAAAGTCAATGCATTATTAGCAGAAAGTGGTAAGCCTTACATTTTTAAACAGCTACACCATGCACACACCACCATCATCATCATGAGCAGCAGCAGCACTGGTCAGGCTGAGGGGAGAAAGAAAATTATACAACGGAGCATGTGGTTAGCAGCTTTTTTCTTTTTTGCGGTAGCTACCGAGAAAATTAAGTCAAAATAATAATAGTAGTAGTAGTAGTAATAGTAGTGCTGGTGGCAGTCACCTAGCTATGGTATGAATCACAAGATGAAGCCGTTCTCATTACAATCCCAGTAGAAATAGCATAGCCGATTATCCATAGTAGCATCTGCCTCAAGAGATACTGATACCTGACTAAAAAGAAGAGAAAAGGTTTACATTTGGAAAACGAGATAGACACAAATTATTTACCTAATTTTGGCGATGGTAAGTTTTTTTTTTTTTGCAAAGAGAAACACATTTACTACCATTACTGTTACTACTACTAATTCTCGGCATACCACCATTTTTTTTTTTTTTTTGTTTGCTGCTTTTCTCCGTGAACTTTTTTTTTCTAGTTCTCTCCATATCTCCGTTGTAAAAAATCTCAGTCTTCCTCATCAATCTGCTGCTTATCTTTGTGGTTATTCGAGTTGGCATCTGGAGAGCCCTCAGGAGAGCAACTTCGGCTGCGCGGCGACCTGCTACGACTCCGACTTCGGCTGCGACTCCTGCTACGGCTGCGACTTCTACTCCTACTACGGCTTCTGGATTTTGAAGAGTTTTCTCGGGGGGCTCCTCCTCCTCCTCCACTGGCGGTACTGGCGGCAGGAGCTAGGGTACCGCTACCACTGCCGCCGGCGTTAGTTCCACTGCCCGCGGGTCCACTGCTTCGTCCTTGGCTGCCTCCACGACCACCTTCACTGCTCCGGGCCGGACTACCAGGACTGCGACTACGGGAACGACTCTTCCTGTCGTCTCTGCTTGGACTACGGCTTCTCGTACTTCGTCGACTACCCCCACTGCTCCTCTTCTTGCTACCACTTCCTTTACTTGGTGGGGTTGGGCTTCGACTATAATGTTTACTGCGACTTGAGCGGGAATAAGATGGCGATCGGGACCGTGATCGGCTCTTGTAGGATCTAGATCGGGACCGGCTTCTCGATCTAGTGTAGGATCTTCGTCGTCGTCGAGACGATCTTGATCGTGAACGAGACCTAGATCTTGAATATGACCGTCTTCTTGAACGGTATGAACTGTAACCTCCACCTCCGCCGCCGCCACCTCCGAATCTTCTAGGGGGTGGGCCTCGTCGGTAAGGGTCTGCTGGGCGCCCGTATCTTGCCATCTGTACGCGTAACTCCCGCCCATCCATTACGGCACCATCCATAGCATCCATGGCGTCGTCGGCATCTCTCTTATCGTGATATCGGACGAAGGCGAAACCACGACTTTCTCTGGTGAAACGGTCTCGAGGGATGTAAACGTCTCCGACGTCACCATATTTTTCAAAAGCTCTGCGTAAATCCTCTGGTGTTGTCCTGTAAGTAAGATTGTCTACCTTTAAAGAAACCATGCCTTCCAAATCAAGTTCGGAAGGACCACGACGACCGTAGCTCATTGGTTTGAGCTTTTGCAATTGCAAGATGGCGGTTGTGAGGAAGGCTAGTATTTTTTATCCTCCTCCTTTTCCGTGGGAAATTTAAAGTCTAGGGAAGAAAAAAAAAAAAAAAAAAAAAAAAGGTCCTTTTTGTAGTTGTTTTTTAACAACCGACAGGTTGTTAAGATGATATATAAAATATCGCAGTCAGTAAAACAAATCCGTAAGATGAGAACACTGCGCTACTTGTGGTAACGACCACAGCGTTATGTCTGACTGTGACGACAACTGAATTGGTGCTTTGTTTCCGGTTAGTCTCGTTCTGATAAGCTTAACCTTACGCGCTATTATGTTTAGCCAATCTAAGAGAAGGATTCGTGTCACGTGACTACTAAATATTCATTTCTGTCCAAACGACTATTTCAACACATTTCATATATATATTTTTTTGTATTTTTATCCTTAAACTCCTACGCTTTTTCATTTTCTCCATTTTGTAAAATTCAATAAAAATATTTAAATCTAAACATATTTTTCTATTCACTTCTAACAAAATTAAAAAGAAACAAAGTAAGATTTTTTAAAATCATTTTATTTTTAAACTAAAATAATTCTAATCTAAAATAATTTTTTAAAATCCCTTCATAATGACAAAGACCTGAAAAGCTGGGTTGGCTATTGAATTTTGATTGTATCCCCTTTAACTTTGTCTAAAACTTTCTTTTCCTACATTCAGTGTCATGAAGATAATTACTAGGTTGTTTCTATACAATAAAAACGTGGGCATCATTCTTTAATACACTGATGAAACAAATGTGTCGAAAAATCCATTTACAATATTTCAAAAGAAAATACAAAGTCTATAATGATGCTTTCACATAAGATATAAAGCACGTGTACATGCCGCATTTGAATAGCGGCTTTCTTTTACGCATAAAAATCATTTAATGCTATAAATAAATGAATAGAAAATTATTTCAAATAGCGTTTTTTAAAAATAATTTTCGTCATGTAAGTAAAATATTTAACTTAGAGTAGACATAATGAATTCGAGAATTTTCTGTTGTTTCGTCCATGCATATTTTTGAAATGACAAATACCGTTAAAATTAATAAGTGGGAAATATCATGTGTGTGTCCATCAATGCGTTCTTACATGTATTTACAAATCTTTTTTAAATATTTTATGATAAATTTTCGCTTCGTCTTATTTTGTTTTAAACCCATTAAAATATCTTAACAGAAAATTAAGGTCAATTTTGATTTTTGAAACTCACGATTTTTTAATTTTATTCTGCAATTATGAATTTAAATTATTTTTAAAAATCATTGCCGATATTTTTTTTGTTAATCCCAAAACCAGATTATTTACAAATTCTTTTTCTTTTTCTTCGTTAACGATTATTGTACTTTCTTTTTTTTTTTACATTCAACAACTTGAAGCCTAAAAAAGCCTAAAAATGTTTGGAAATCTTTATGTTTTTTTTTACTGTCTACACTACACAGCCTAGTTTTTTTTTATTGTTTTTTTTTTTTGCCATTTATATGGTTACGTTAAAAAAAACTATTTTGAACGTTCAAGTAAGAATTTCCTTACATGTAATCATGTGAATGTTTCTCTTCTTATAATTAATTGTTCATCTAAAATAAAGTTAGTGCAATTTTCAGTTTGACTCACTAAATTAATTTCACAAAAAATTTGCGAGATGGAAAGACTTGTTTTGTTTTAACAATGCCATGGAAATAATTGACTTCTTTTTTACTCTATTTCTGAGAAAGAAAATATTAATAACTTTTGACTTTTCTTACTAATAAAAGTAAAAATGGAAAACAGTTTATAAATTATTTTTATAAATATCAACTTAGCTAAACAATTTAGCGTTTGAAATATCGCATCAGGTAAAAAAGCTTAAACAAAATATAATTCATTTATGGCCATGCTGGTTTTCTGACTGAATAAAGTCAATAGCCAGAAAAGTAATATTTTTTAGAATTTAAATTATTTTGACACCAAAACATTTCATTTTTTTACGTTATTGTGGACGTTATACGGCAACATTTATAACTTCAAATAATTAAATAATTTAATTTAAATTACAATAGTTTATACTTTTCCTTTAAAAAATAATTTTTTTTGTTGTCCTGTTATTTTTTGGCTCTAGACTAGTGACAAAAGAAAAAAAATGAATCTTCAATTTTAAAAAAATAGGCAAAAGCAAACAACAAAGACTGTTCTTTGCTTTTTCCTATTTTGTTACAAAGTAGAAACCTTGAAACTTAGCAATTCAAATGTCATTTATTTGTAAATACAAGTTCAAATTTGAAGAAGCATTTTAGAAAAGTCAGATAAAAAATTATTTATCATCTCAAGAGATCTGTAGAATCCTTATAGAATATTTATATTACTACAACCAAAATAATAAAAACAGCTATAAAACAGTTGAATGAACTTTGAAGAAAAAGTTAGGAAAAATAAGATGAAAAATCCAGACAGCAAATAAGAGTGTAGAGAGAATAATTCTATCTTCTAAAGATTAATTATAAAAATAATGCAAGTAGATTTTTATAAGTAATGTTTTATAAAATAATACGTTGATATAAAAGCAATTTATGTATGAAAATAATGAAAGTATAACTCAACAGTTTTGATATTCTGAAAGAAAGTATATATTGTTGTCTTGTATGAGTAATGAAAAAAATCAGCAAGTTGTATTTGCATTTCAAACTTGCTCTTCCTGAACCCACCTAATTCCAGTTGCAGGTTAAATAACAAAGTAAACTGAGTTTCCTAGCATTGGTTGGCAAATAGTCTAGGAAAAAAGATAACACTGAATTCAAAACCTGAAGAGAGCTGTTTAGAAACTTTGTTACATACTGTGCACCATTTCAATGTTATCACTTTCTTCAAAATATGTGGCTGGCTAAATACAAGCTTTCACCACTACAATTTAAGAATCATATGTATGGACAGTCTGGAAGTTCAATTCTAATAAATGAATTGATAGGCCATCATATGACAAAATTGGAAGGAGAGTCCACCACTATAGTTTTATTCCTTCTGCTTTGTTGTAATTGTTGACACTTTTACCTTTTTTAAGCCATTGTAGGAATTTAAAATGAAAGAGATTTTTATGTAAAATATGAATTTCTATACCACACCCTTCCAAGTTTATCATTCAGAAATATGTTTTATTAGTGTAAAAAAAAACTTTTCTTTATTTCAAATTCTTACAGTTTAATGGCAAAAAATGCAGTGACAAAAATATTATGATAAAACATAGAAATAATTGAAATATTTAAATAAAATATAAATATTCATTTTAACTGAAGGTTTTTTTAAATATTTAACTCTTTTTTAGTCTTGCAAATCAATTCCATTGGTTAGAAAATCAATTTAATATCTGCTTCCAAAATCTGGTTTCAACATTTTCTTTAAGCTCTGCTCAATCCTTTATTTTTATTTGGCAAAACCAGTATTTCACATGTCATTGTGAATTTTTGTAAAAGTGAAGAAGAATTTCCTATCCACCACAAGACATTCTAATAAAAAATAAAAAAGGGAAGACATAGTCAAACACTTGACATAGCAATATTAGAAGAGTCTCATGAAAATCAAGAAAAAAAAAACTATATGACAAATTTAACTGCAAAGTTATATATCTGTATATTACTGTAAATAAAATCTCTAGTTAACCATCAACCTGGCTGGTGTTACTCATTACTCAATTTGCTATAATTATTTTCTACACTTACAGACAAAATATGTGAAAAATCATGGAAAGTTAAACACTGAATTTTGAAATCTTTTAACAAAAATTTGTTGTATATCATACTTTAAAAATTAATTTAAAAAGCATTGTTAGTGATTAGGAATTAAAGTAACTACAGATGAAACAATCATCTTCACGAGTGCCATGACACTTCAGAGTGGTAGGGGTACAAAAGTACAGCAGCTCTGCTGCAGCAGAAGTGATGTATCTTGGGTAAGATAGCTTGACAGCACCCAACTCAATCCAGGCTGCTTCTGAATTCAGAGTTTTTATTTCTCCTAGACAGGTTGCCAACCAAAGATATAGAACTCAGTCTGCCCTGCTATTTACCCACAGCTGGATGGAGAAGAAATGAATTCATACCTTTTCCAAGGATATTAGCACATAAGTTAATATAATAAACTCAACTGGAATTCGAACTTGGCTCTCCGATTCCTCAATCCAAGCCGCTACTCATTACTCCATGTTTTAGCACTCAATTTGTACATCATACTTTGAAAATTAATTTAAAAAGCAATTTGGTGGTCAGGAAATAAAATAACTACAGCTTAAAGAATAGGTTTTGTATATAGTCCTATACAATAGTACTTCCTTCAACAAGGTCCTCACTAGATAATGACCCTATATTCGGGCATTGTTTTGAGGCCATGGTATTACCCTGAAGCCAAAACAGCCAATAATAACATATGATACCACCAGGCCTCTGTCATATGATAGAAAAAGATTTAGTCTCTGGTCCCAATTATGAAGCCTATCTTTTTTTTTATATCAACTGGAGAATTTTGAGTTCTGTGTTCAACCTCTGACTCTACCTAATTACCTCCCCTGCTGGATGTGTCTTTTAAATTTCACAGAAGGCTGTATGCTCTAGGCCCATGATAGACATTTTACCAACCAACTTGCTTTGATTCAAATATAATTTGCAAAAACATTTCTCCATATGACTTACATCAGGAAATGTTTTACTTCTAGAAATGCATTGAAAATCAAGAATAAAGTGTGTATCAAAACTTTTAAGCAAGCATTACTAACAAAATAAGATTTACACATAATGCTTACAAGCATGGCCGTATCTGACTACCGAGCACACTGGGCACAGGTCCGTGCCAATCCGTAATAAAAAAAATAAAATAAAAATCCGGGCAAGGAAAAATGTCTTTGTCAGAAATCAAACTAAACAATTCACGAAAGAAAGAAAGAAAAACGAAGAAAACATCTGAATGAACACAGTAAAATTCTGTTTATTTATTAATTTTGGGAGAAAAAACTGGTTATACTCAGAAAGTCCAAACCCGATTTCCTGCTTTTGTTCACGTTCTGTGTCTAATTTCCATTGGAATAGCCGAAAAAAATCCACAAAAATCAGTTTCTGGAAACAGATGACACTGATGACGTCATCACATTGTCAACTAATAAATCTGGGCAATTTTCTCTCTGCCTGATGTTTCTTTAGCATCAGCAACGGCCCTGCTTACACACATACACACATACATTAATTATATATACATACTTGTGTGCGATTGTGCATGTGTGTACATGTATATGTGCAAAACTTCAAATAGAATATATGTGTAAAAAGATAATATGAACAAAGATAAAAAGAAAACTTATCTTAGCCAACACATTTCCTCTGCTTTACATTTGATAAACAAGGCAAATGTGAAGATTTTATTTTTTAACAAGTATTTAGAGTATAGTGAGTTATCCGTTCTAGTGAAATGTAGTTGTGTGTTGTAGCAGATTAACTGAATTTGGCCTCGTTAGTAGATAGCCCACTATAAGGGGAGTATAAACAAGAAAATCAAATTGTGTATAGAAACAACATTTCTATATATATATATATATATATCAATTAAGGTTTTTTTACAAATAAAAGGAATAATGTTTTTTGGATGGGTTCAAAGGATGTTAAAATGTTGTGTGCATGTATCAGGGAACAGCGAAGAAGAAGGTGAGAGAGAAAGGAGAGGCTAGCATAGTATGATCGCTTGACAAGGTCAAGGGATGTGCTAATTATGCTTGTACTTTCTCAACTGGCAATGGCTTTTTATTTCCTCTTTGTGGGTCCCAGTAAGTCATTTGGGAATTCACACCCTTATTTAATTCTGGACTTCCCATTGGATGATAAACAAAATTCACATAGCTTTTGAAAAGGAATTTGATATTTATTAATTTTTGGTTTTCTGCCAGAATATTTGCATGGAGCCAGGTGCTCAAAGACCAGTTTTGGTCATTTGCTTTCTGGATCTCTGAGGGCAAACATCCTGTCTCGTTTTGCTCAGTATCACCACAAGGGACAAGAGTAATGTTTATTTTTCAAGATTATTAAATTTAAGAAACTCTTATATATATTTATCTGGTTCACTAAAATCTCTAGGTAAATTATAAACTTATTTATAAATGGAACTTTGTCTGTGTGTGTGTGTGTGTGTGTGTGTGTGTGTGTGTATCTGTTACCTATAGACTGCGAAATGGCTGAACCGATTTTCTTGAAAATTTACACAGTTGTACTATAAGCATCTGCGAGTGCTCTTAGCTAGGTTTTGTGTCGAGGTACCCCCAATAAATATCGATAATCAAAAAAATGGGGTTATAGAAGGAGTGGTCCAATTTTAATCAAACATGATACACTCATAGACAGGAACATAAGAAACGATATTCAAAAGTTTCAAGGTTGCAGGTCTTACAATAGTGCAGAAAATTGATAATATATACATATATATAAAAGGCAACATGTTTGTGTGTATGTCTGTTTATCTGCCTGTATGTCTGCATTTTTTCAGCCCTTTTACTTTAGTTTTTGCTTCGGGTTTAGCTCTAAGTAGGTATAATTGTAGTTCTTAGTCTCAGCCATGATACCATTTACTCAGAGGACTTATTTGGCCTTCAAAATTCAGTTTACGATGAGAAAAACTTATTTGATATTTGATATGTCAAAATTTGATTTACATCCATTCATTTTCATTTCAGTCTACGGTTTCGCTTTAATTTGAAACAACTATTGCTTTTTAGTTTTTCATGCCAACATCCAAAGAGTCTGAGCTCCAGGACCATGGATTAGTTTTAAAGCTTTCATTACACCTGAGCAACACCGGGCTATACTGTTAGTATACATATATAGTAAATAGCTAACCTAGAGAGCCAACAGACCTACCAAGGTTTCACCAGTTTGGATCTTCAGGGAAAATTCTCCCTGAAGATCCAAATTGGTGAAACCTTGGTAGGTCCGTTGGCTCTCTAGGTTAGCTATTTACTTTATTTGCTCTACTTGCGTATTGAGTGCTTTTTGTTTTATGTTACTTGTCTCCAGTTTTTTTCTTTGGGCTACGTACTTTGACTGATGTTCAAGTGCTTAGCTCATTCTTTTTTTACTACCATTTTTCCTTCTGCATATGTACTCGGAGGGTTTTTTGAAATGAGTATAACTTTACATTTACATTTATATATATATATATATATATACTGTAATGGTGGCTACAATGTTTTTATAATTTCATAGTATCACTACACAAAAATTTTCGTGTTTCGAAGCCAGCGCATTATGTTGTTGGCTTCATCTTCAGGTGGTTTTTTAGAAATGAAAATTATCTAGTTGAAAAGCCAGTTTATTTGTGTTGGATTTGTTTTTTTTGGGTGTTAGAGGGGTCAGTCTGTATTTTGAGTTCTGTTGACCTTTTTAAGGTCTTAGGGTTAAGTGTTTGTTTGTGGCTGAGTTCAGGATAGGTTAATCTATTTATCTTGAGAAGGTTTAGGCTGCTGGAGCCTTGCATGTTGTTATTTGGTTTAGGGGTTGATAGGTGTTGTTTTGTTTTGTGGTTGGTTTCTTCTTAATTTAATTTATGTTATTTTGTATTGGGGTGTGTGCTTTTTTTTGTTTTTTTATTTTTTTGTTTTTTATGGTGTTGATATTTTTATTTATTTATCTACTATTCTGCTGCAACTGCATTATTTTTTGTTGGTATTGTATAGGGTTTGTTTTCTTTTTCTGTTTTTTTATAGGGTTGGTTGTGTGTATTTTTTGTGTTTTTTTTTGGTGGGGGGTCGTGGTTAGGGTGTTTTTTGTTTACTTAAATTTTAGTGAGAAATATTTGCAATGTTTGCATATTACTATGGTTTAATAAATCGTTGCTGTTAGGGTACTGAAGAATGTGTAGTTTTTCACTTAGATATAAAAGGCAGATGTTGTTAACTGAGTTGCAAGTTCTAGTTTTTTCTAGGATTTTCCATTTTACTTTGGGTTTCTGTTTTGAATCCTTTAGCTTCCAAAAGTATGTGGAAAGGGATGTTTGGTTTTGGTATAAGCTGTTTTTAAATGAGGTTAGGTGCAAGTACCAGCACTGCTTAAAAGTATTCTTAGTTGATCTGATATACACTTTATTTATGGTTGGATTTTCGATGGATGTTATGTTGCATTGATAGATTATTGAGTTTGTTTTGCATTTATTTTGTAGTGAGCAGTGGGCAATTACACGTTTTCGTTGTTGGGTTTGGTTGTGTTTTGGTTGCCGGTTTTATTTTGGCCTGCATGTTGATTTAGGATATATTTGTTATGGTTAGTTTTGATTTTTTCTAGGCTGTTTGTGCAGCTGTAGCTAAGTTTGAGTGTATTTTTGTTGAAGATTTTACTGAAGGGGTTATTTGTTGGGAAATGTTTTTTAATTAAGTTCAGGAACTTCTGTCCTAGTTTGGTGTTGATCATTTGGTTGAAAGGAGGTGTGTACCAAATGATTTTTCTGTTTCTACTTTTCTTGTTGGGGTTGTTGTTTATTATGTATTGGTTGTCTTGGTTTCTGTAGCCACTTTTTTTTAATGACTTGTTGTAGAGAGCTTTGTGTTTGTTGAATATTTCTTTGTTGGACGAGTTTTGGCTGATTCTATTTTCTATGGAAGAGGGTATATGTTTGATAATACTAGGGGGGTGGTTTGACTTAGTTACAATATATATATATCTAATTTTTTTTTCACCTTCAATAACAATAACAAAGAGGGTATATGTTTGATAATACTAGGGGGGGGTTGACTTAGTTACAATATATATATATATATATGCTTCAGAATTGTTGTTTCTGATCATATCCATGATTAAATAAACTGTTTTGGATAGTAGATATTAAGGAGTTAGTAGGTTATATTATATGTCTGTTTTTATATGGTTTATTGTTATTGCTGTTTATAATCTTATCTTTTTTATGGTTGCATATTTTGGACGCCTTTCCCTTAGCATTATAGATGAAATAATGAGGATATTGGAAGGTTTTGAAAGTGATTTTGTGTATATTTCTTCTTTGAGTAAATATTCAGGGTTGCAGTATTGTAGAATTATTTCTATGCAGCATGATATCTAAGAAGAGTAAAGTTTTTTTGGACTCAGATTCAAAGGTAAAATCTATTGCGGGTTTGATGTCATTAAGTTTGTTGACAGGATCAGGTAAAATTGTATTTTGTGGATATATTGGTAGAAAAACATTGTGATAGAGAATTTTTTAATAAAATAGTTTTGAAAGGACTACTTTTGATAAATTTCAAAAATAGACAAAACATAACCAAAAAAAACCAATAAGAGAAAATCTCCATTAGTAAATCAAATTAAAAAAAATTATTGAAGGTGAAAAAAATTGATTATTGATTAAAAAGCACATTTGATCATATTTGTAGGAATAAATAATTTTATTTTTACTTTAGTTAAGTGTGTTTTTAATAAATTTAGACATTTCATTACAGGAAAATTGGTGTATAAATATTCTATATCGAAACTAGTTGTATATTTGTTTTTTATACCTATGCTTTTTTAATTTGATTAAAAGAAAACCAGAGTTTTTTATATGCGCAGAGCTAATGTGTACCAAGAAGTGGAGTTAAAATTTTGGTTAGTGTGCCAGCTAGTGGTTAACTCCTGATATAATGGGACTCATCTGGATGTCCGTTACCCATTTTTGTATTTTTGCTAATCCGTAAAGTGTGGGTAATTTCAGTTGCTGTTTTAATCAGGAACTGTTCTCATTTTTTAATAATTTCTTAGTTTCATTTTTCACTTTTTGTGTCTCTTTTATGGCCTTGTGTTCATTTAATTCTTTTATAAATATTATCATCATCAAGAAGGAGTTTAATTTTTTGTTGATAAATATGTTTATTCATAATAATAATTCTACGACTTTTGTTGAAAGGATGGAAGGAGATATGTAACACTATTTAGTTGCTGGTAATTAATAATTTTTAAATTTTAATATCAGTAAGAAAAAAAATGGACTGATAAACCTCTCACGAAAAGGTTAAATATATGAAAAACTGTTCTCAGAGATTGAAAATTATGAGAGAAGCAAGGTATCTGATGAGGGACAATGTCTAATTTAGGGGTTGAAAGTTGACTGATAAAAATCATAAAAACCCTAAGTACCAGTTAAGAGGTGAAAAGGATACTTAATGAAAAACCAAGTGTTTGGTATCCGAAGTCATATGAAGAGAAAAATATTCAGCTGATGAATTTGTTTTGGTGAAAACAAATTGTGAGTGTTGAATAATATCGCTCTGAGAGGGCCAGCTTAACACTAAAATTTCAGACCAAGGGAGAGGTGCATGTGACGAATAGCTTTTTTTTTTTTAAAGAAAACAGTAAAGATGGGGTGGGAGGACTTGCCTGCACCCACCAAGGGACTGTGGGCACAGGTGGCCCACTGAGAAAACAGGAAGAAGTTGTGAGAGGAGCATTACCTGCAACCATTACCTGAGAGAGGGGAGTCTACCAAGTTTGGAAATTTTTTTTTCCAGGACCAAAGGCAGTGTAGATGATAGGTGAAGAAAATACCAATTCCCCAACTACCTCATAACTCCACACCAGTTTTTGGCAGGCACCAATAAAAGTGACTGCATGAAACGAGTTAAGGGAGAGAGATCAGAGATTGAACGGATACTTCCAAGGGAGACTGCCCAAGTTCGCACATGACTAACTGCCTAAGCGTAACTCCGACATCAGCTAGACTTACCAAAGTTACCAAAATCAACTAAACAAACTCCTTTATATATACAAGCCAACCTTTACCGGTTTAACCAAGTGTTGCATCCGATTTTGGAACAATTTAGATTGACAACCCTGTATGCACACTACTAACAAAATTATTGTATATTATACTTGAGATAAATTGTGATATCGTCTTTTCTTTCATTCTTTTACGAGTATTTTTTTTTTCATTACTGTACATCTTCACTCTATTCGAATTGACCTGAGGTGGGGATACTGATGATGAATCTTGGCCTGTCTGCAATCAAATTAATCACAATGGAGGGCAGAACAGGTCAGGAATTGACCAATTCATTGATCAATCACAGTAATGAACATATTGGACAACTGGAAAGTTAAGGAAGCTATCGGTGGTTCTGATGAACCATAGGCTGATACAGAAGGTGTCACAGATATATGAATGTTTTTGCTATTTGATATTTCTTTCAGGACTTTCATACCTTTGGGGAAGGTGATTATATATATATATATATATATATATATATATAATAAACATATAATTTTAAGGTATACTTGTTTTATGGGTAAAAATGCTCAATATCAGAGATATCTAAACTTATGTATGAATGAAACTTTGTCTGTGTGTGTGTGTGTGTGTGTGTGTGTGTGTGTGTATCAGTTACCTATAGACTCAGAAACGGCTGAACCAATTTTCTTGAAAATTTACACAGTTGTACTATAAGCATCTGCGAGTGTTCTTAGCTAGGTTTTATGTCGAGGTACCCACGATAAATATAGAAAATTGATAATCGAAAAAATTGGGTTATAGAAGGAGTGGTCCGATTTTAATCAAATTTGATACACTCATAGACAAAGACATAAGAAACGATATTCAGAAGTTTCAAGGTTGCAGTTCTTACAATAGTGCAGAAAATTTGATATCGATACCAGGAAATCAAAATTTGACTTACATCCATTTATTTTTCTTTCAGTCTACGGTTTCGCTTTAACTGGAAACAACTATTGCTTTTTAGTCTTTTGTGCCAACGTCCAAAGAGTCTGAGCTCCAGGACTATGGATTAGTTTTAAAGCTTTCATTACACCCGAGAAACGCCAGGCTTTACTGCTAGTAATATATAGAGATATAGATAAAAGTGAACACTAAGTTCTACATCAAGGAGTCTATGGTTTAGCCAGCAGAGTCTGTGCTGTTTAAGGAGTGTGAACATGGTAGGTAGACCTGCACAAAACAGAACCTCAATGTTGGGCACCTTGTCTTGCCATGAAATTCCGAATATGCGTTGGATACTTCTCACGTTCAGATGTCTCTCTTGCCTGGCATATGTGGTCCATGTTTCACTGCCATATAGCAATGTGCTGATAACACAGGCATTGTACACAGCCATCTTTGTATGGAGAGCTGGCCTCTGGAAGAAGACCCACTGGACGGCTACAGCTGCAGTACCGTGATATCATAAAATGTGATGAACTTTTGCTCTGATGAACTTAGCTCATTGGTTCCCCCTATGCATGAATTTGCTCCAGCCAAAAGATTAGCATAGCAACTAGGTTCCAACCTTTTAATGTGAAACCAATAAAATGTAAACGCAAATTCTACTCCATCAGCTTCATTTCTTGCACTTCCCACCTGTGGAATTCCCTTCCGTTTACCTGCTTCCCCGACAGCTACAATCTCCAGGAGTTTAAGTGTAAAGTCAATAGTCATCTCCTATCTTGCTAACTTGCATTCTCTCTCTCGTGCTCCTTTCTCTATCCACTCCACTCTCAGTATCTTAACCCTTCTCTTGCCCACTTCCTGACACGTCCTGTAACCTGTCACTCTTTCTCATAACTTTCCTCCTATATGTAACCCCCAGCACACCAGTGGCAATAGACTGCCTTGCTTGGGGTGATATGGTTATAAAAAAAGAAAAGAAAAACTTGAAGTAATTTCAATGTAAAGTATTATGTTCTTTTTTTTATTATGTGCGTTGTGGTACAGTGGATATCGGCTCGGAACGAGAAACCAGGGAGCCGAGTTCGAATTCCAGTTGAATCCATTGTATTCACTTACACGCAAATACCCTTGGGAAAGGTATTAATCCATCTCTTCCTTCCAGTTATGGATTAAATAGCAGGACAGATTGGGTTCTATAGCCTTGGTTGGCAACCAGTCTACCGCAGAAAGCAATGGCAACCTACTGCAGGATAATCTTCTGCCCAGTCAGTCATGTATCTTTTGAGACATGATCACCCAAGCATGTATCACATATGGCACTTAACTGACTGATTTGTAAAATCAATGTTATGGTCAGTTTTGTTTCTGTGTATTTTGAGTAAGTTTGAATGGTTGTTTAAAATGTTTTTATAAAATATGTAAACTGTGGGATAGTTACTAAGATTGTTTTGTTTCTTTGGTATAGATAAGTCTCTGTTTGGATGTGTCTTGTGGTACAATGGATATTGGCTTAGAATGGGAAATTGATAGAGCTCACTTCCAATTCCAGTTGAATTTGTTGCATTCACTTGTGTGCAAATATCCTTGGGAAAGGTATTAATCCATCTCTTCTTCCTCCAGCTACGAGTTGAATAGCAGGACAGATTGAGTTCTATAGCCTTGGTTGGCAACCAGTATACTGCAGAAAGAAATGGAAACCTACTGTAGAAAAATCTTCTGCTTAGATGATGCATGATTACCCAAGCAGGTATCACATATAGCACTTAATTGACTGTAGTCTCTGTTTTTATGTGATCAAATCATCCCAATTTTTATTAAGATAAATTCACATTAAGTGGCTTATACAACTACTAGAAATAGTTACAATGAATTGCCAATCAAGAGATATAAAAATGTGCTTAAAAAACTTTTAGTTGTATCTAATGCAAAAATTGTTGAGATGAATAAAAATGATTTTGTTTTTTTTTCTTAATTACATCCTAAATAAAAAAATTCCCAAGAAAAATACTTTTTCCAAAATTGACTGCACATAATTTGTTTTCTGCTGATTTTCATGTTACTTTTCTTCTTGGGATCAATATTTTGGCAGTTTCAATAAGATTAGCTTTGGCAAGGTTTTTTTTCTTTTAAGTTCTGCATGCAGATCAAATAATCTTTACCCATTTATCATATTGAAATTTAGGTTACTTCCACTTGCAGTTATCTCTAATTATTCAAAAGAATCAGTTGCACCATTGGACAAAAAACAAATTTGAGTTTTTCCAAAAATTTCCAGAAAGACACTGCAGTGATTAAATAAAGACTTATAACAGCTAGTACATTATTATGCTCATAATGAAAACAGTGCCAACCTCGGGCTAAAGCCACAGAAAACTCATATAAAGATAACAGTCGAGCAAAACTCAAATGTCATTGACTGGGGGTAATGTGACTAAAACATATGAAAATATGGAACCCCCTAATGGTAAAAAAATTTGCCAATATCAAAATGGAGGTGAAGTTTGTAAAAGCCTGTTCCTAAGGGAAAAATTGGGGTCTGATAAGCCCTGATTGTGTTGCTTTTGGGAGGTTTTGAAGAACCCAGAAATATCACATCACTGATGACTTCCTCCTGTTCATCGATTTTGCAATATATATATATATATATATATATAGGGATGAGAAAAGGGAAACATTACCTATATTTAAAAAAACAGGAGGAGGGTTCCTCCCTCAAAGATGTACAAAAATAAAGTACATGCCAACATGACACTAATTCACGTCTGTCCCTCAACTTCAAGGAAAAATTCTTCTTCTATGTGCCCTGTCCCTTCAGGATGTAGGCGATCATGGCTTTCCATGTTTCTCTATCCCTGGTGGCTCTGAGCATACCTTCTCCTGTTACGCCATGCAACCCTCATTCCGTCATCCACCTGATTAGGTCCTTCAAATATATTATCTGTTGCTTTCCCCTGTCTCTTTTTCACTCTATCTGGCCTGTTAGTATCAGGTTCTCCAAGCCATCCTTCCTCATTGCATGTCCCAGGAACTTCAGCTGTCTCTTCCTGATGCTCAGTATTAATTTCCTTTTTGTTTTCATCATTTCTAAGACCTCATCATTGCTCACATGCTCGATCCATGATATTTGCAGCATCCTTCTGTGGAACCACATTTCAGTTGCTTCAAATTTTTTCCTTCATCTTTGATGATATTGTCCAGCATTCACTGCCATATTGAAGGACGGACAGCATGTAGCAATCCAGTACTCTCTTCCTTGTTTCTAGCAAAATTATCCTGTTTCTTAATACCTTACTCAACTTCTGGAATGCTTCTTTCGCCATGCCAATTCACCTTCGGTTCTCTGTGTTGCACTTTTCTTCTTCTGTTATAACACTTCCCAGGTATCTAAATTTTTGTACCTGCTTGATTCTAGTATCCCTGACCTGTATTTGGCATATTGGGCTGCCCTTTTTACTGAACATGCATTCAGTTTTCTTGCAGTTTATTTCTAGTCCTTTCTTGTTACTTTCTTCAGCTACCTTCTGTAGGAAGTCTTGTAGTTTCCTTTCTGTGTCTGCTATCAGCACTGTATCATCTGCATATCTTAGGTTGTTTAAATTGTGGCCTCCAATTACGAATCCAGGCATAACTTCTAGGGTCCTCAAAATATTCCCACTGTACAAGTTGAACAGATCCAGTAAAAAGACACATCCTTGTCTTACGCCCCTTTCTATCTTTGTATATCTACTCATTTCATTACCTGTCTGTATGCAAGTGGTTTGCTGCCAGTAAAGATTCTTGATTACTCTCAAGTCTTTCCCAAATATGTCCAGGCTGCCGAGCATCTCCATCAATTCTTTGTGGCGTATTTTGTCAAACGCCTTCATATAACTAATAAAGCACAGGTATAAGTCCTTCTTCATTGGTATTGCCCTTTCAGAGAGCATCCTAATTATAAATATGGCATTCCTTGTTCCTGTGTCTTTAACGAAACCACACTGTCCTTGTCCTATCTCTGGCCTGATTCTGTTTCTCGTTCTATTCATCAGGATTCGGACGATCAGTTTTGTTATATGGCTCATTAAACTGATGGTTCTGTGGAGTTTGCACTCGTTTGCTCCTGGCTTCTTAGGTAGTGTATGAAGATAGACTTGCTGAGGTCATCTGGTATTACCCCACTATTATAAATTTCATTTATTATTTCAGTAATTTTCTCTATACCAAATTCTTCCAGGGCTATCAGCAGCTCTATGACTATGGCGTCTGGTCCAGCTGCTTTGTTTCTATTCAGTTTGGCGACTGCAGATTCCGCTTCAGACTTTAATATTTCTGGTTCATCCTCATCTTTGTGTATTATCGGTTGCTCTCTCTTGTCGTGGAAAAGATCTTTTATATATTTTTCCCATCATTGGTGTATTACCTCCTTCTCCAAAATGATTGTTCCATCCTTAGATTTTATACATCCTGTTGAAGAGCAGGTTTTTTGTCCTGTTAGTTCCTTTATTTCCTTATGCATGCCTGCTCAATCTCTCTACTTTTGCCCATTTTTCATTGAGTCATTCCTCTTTAGCCTGTCTACATTTTCTTCTTATTTCCTTGTGTAGTTCCCGTACTCCGTTCCATGTCTTGATATCATTTTCTGCCTCCTTTACATCATGTCCAGAATATCTTCAGTCATCCACTCGTTTTTCTTTCTGTGCCTAATTTCCTTTGGGGCAATGATGTTTGCTGATGTCACTATTACTTCCTTTATCGCATCCCATTTCGAGTGTCCTTTTCCAATTTGTTCTTCGTATTTGGTTTTCATGCTGCTAGTGTATTCTTTCTGTAGGTTGAGGTCATTCACGAGTACGTTGTATATCAGTTTTGGTGCTGCACTAGGCTTCTGCAGTCTTCGTAGTTTCACTTTTAATTTGCAGATGACTGGGATGTGGTCACTTCCACAGTCAACGTCTGGATAGGCTTTGCTTTGAACCACTGCATTTCTAAATCTGCTGTTTACGGTTATGTAGTCTACCTGGTTTTTTGTGTCACCTCCTGGGCTTCTCAATGTCCATAGATGTCATGGGTGTTCTTGAAACCAGGTGTTAGTTATTACCTGGTCATTTGCGATGCACCATTGAACCCATTTTTTTCCTTGTTTGTTGTGGATTCGTAAACCAAAGTTTCCAGTTGTCATACCTTCCCTCTCCTTGCCTACTTTGGCATTCAAATCTCCCATGAAGATCCTGATTTCTTGGCTTTTACATTGAGCCTTGGTCTTCTCAAGAGTGGAGTAAAAAGATTCTATTTCTTTCTTGGCGCTTTGTGTTGTTGGTGCATAGATGACGAAGGACAGATACAATTCAATAACAACACCTTATCAGCGACTATTTCACTGATAAGCACCTATGATAGAAGCATGCTCCCTCCTCCCTTCGATATAATGGATGAAAATGTAACACTAAACCAATACACAATCTAACAAAACATTAACAAGATGTGTCGATATAATAATTATCCAAGCCCATGGCATCTGTAAGATTACTATTGTAAATTTAAATCTTATTTTTTTAACCATGTGCTCCCTTTTGTTATCCATGAACACTTTGCTGTTTTCTCGGCAATCTGATACATTTTGGATTGCTTTATTTTTTAATTCCCTGTCAGGCCCAAACTCGTCAGGGCTTTGATTAAGGATCTTGCTGTGAATCCTATAAATCCTGTTTCAACCGATATGCCACTCGTTTTCCAGACTTTCTTTCTGCACTCTTCCACAAATTCTTGGTATTTTCCTTTCATTTGTTTTTTCTACATTGTTCTCCCAAGCCACAGTCAGTTTCAACATAATTATTTCTTTTGTCAATTTAAAAAATATATCTATGTCTAGAGGTCGGATTAAAAAATTTCATTTGATTTCCCAGATCTACCCTCATCTGCCAATTTTCATCTGATGAAAGGATATTGGATATTTTTTTAAATCTCTGTGATGGTTTCTTTTGTCCAGTCTTAATGAAAATTATTGTGTGTCTATTTGGTTTTAGGCTGCTGGAGTGGATCGCAGTTTCAGTTGTGTCTGCAATTGTCTTTAATATCTGGTCATGGCATCAGCAATAACATCTGTCAGTTAAAGCTTTAGGGCACCCACTTAGTATATGATACAGCGGCCCTCTGCTTGCACATTAGTAGGCAAACTAGGAACTCCGTTTAATTCCAGATGTGGAGATTTCTGGGGCTTGGCAATACATTGTATACTGCCTGCACCAAGAACTTTAGTTTGTTATAATTTGTGCATCATATATCTGACCATTTTATTCTCTGCTTTGTCATTTTCTCCCACCTTGTATAGGTCTCTCGTTGGCTTTGTGGTGAATAAGAAATTAAGAATTAAAAGCAACCTTCTTCTTCATTTTTACAAAAATTCTCAGTGACATGTGAAATCCTGGTTTTGCAGAATAGAAAAAAGATTGACCACGTGCTTAAAGAAAAAGCTGAAACCGGATTTCATGAGTAGATGTTAAATTGATTTTCTGATCATTGGAAGTAACTTGCAAAACTAAAAAAACTTAGCAATCCAGTATGAAAAAAACTACATAACTATAAAAGGCTTCAATCAGTGTCGGTCAGACAGTCAGATGGGAGCAGCAAGACGGCACACTAAAATGTAATAAAAGAAACTTCAAGTTGACCTGGACATAAGGTCGCATCAGACATTCATTCTCTTTTTCCTTCTTTCTCGTGTGCTGATTCCTTTTACTTCTCTTTTTCCTTCTTTCTCGTGTACTGATTCCTTTTACTTCTCTTTTTCCTACCAAACAAATGCTCATACACATACATATGTACGTATGCATAACCTCTTTCCAACAAATTGATACTACAAAGATTTCTACAACTCTTGAAACCCTTAACTCATTACTTGTTTCTCATTGAACATTAACTTCTGCAATTCCTGTTATTCTTTTCATTAATAAATTTCTATTTTAACATGCAAAATGTATACTTTTATTCTTCCACTATTCCACAAATATACACATTCCAACCAACCTGCTGCCAACCAACCTTCTGATGATTATAAATAAATAGTAAACTGTAGGGAGTTTGGTTATGTATGTGTTACAAGAATGCATTTATATATAACAATAATATTAATAATGTCTAAAAAGTTGTAGTAAGGGACTCTATTGAGTCCTACCTGTTATTACAAAAATGTTTTAATTCATGAAGTAGTCCTAAAAATAAGGAAATTAGAAATAGAACGTTTGGGAGATTGTAGAATGTTCCAGTAAAATCGAGAGAATTCAAAAGGTTAGCCCCTATAAAAATAGGTTTTGGACAGTCAGTAGTCAGTTGTTAAAAGGATTTGCTAACGTTATCAACTCCAGCTTTGATTCAAGGATTTATATCCAGCCAAAAGAATCTATAAGAAGTTGCCGACCAACTAAAACCTGAAAGAGAATCTCATGGAACTGTTATGGTTTATAAAATTGGGCAGCAAAATAAGGAACCATTTCTTTTGGTAGGAGTAGGAGTAAGAGTAGGAGTAAGAAGTAGGAGTTAAGGACAGTAGTTTTGTGTAGGAGATTTGAAAAGAGAAAGATGCTAGTCAGTTAATGACTAGAGTCCAGAAGGGATAGGCTTGTTTACTACTATCATCCCACAGTGAAGAGAATTTAGCTAGTCTGCTCCTGTGTCCATACAAAATTTAAAGGTTGTAACTTGATGTAAAAACCTAAAGTTTTATACCAAAAATAAACATCATTAATTCAAGTTTGTGTTATCTTCTAATTATACCAAAATGAAGCAACACAACAGTGATGACCACAACATACGCACAGAAAGCAACCCCATATACAAAAATATATATATATACACATATAAAAGGATAAATGGAGCAGACAGGAGAGGAAACGACTCATCAAGTCAATATCAAGGCACTGGAATTCATGGAAACTGCTGTAAATGGATGGTTTACGATATTAGAAACCCAGCTTCAATTGCAAAATGTGACAGTGTTGAAAACAAAGTTTTATACAGTAATATCGTCGTTACCAGCCGAAGAAGTGGGTAAACTACCAAATGCTTCCCTCGCATCACAAGACTACGAGGAATTAAAACAGACTCTGATAGAAGCTCACGAACAAACGAAACTGGAGCTTCTAGAAAAATTAATGTCGGCTACGACTATTTCAGGATGACCGTCAACATATTTGCACAAAATGCTATCTGTAGCTAAATGGATAGGTATTAGTGACGACATTGTGAGACACAAATTCCTGCAGGCATTACCGTCAACAATAGCTCCAGTAATAGCCTCGCAAAAAGATTTAAACCATACCCAACTTGGCAGGTTAGCAGATGAACTGATGCCATTATTGAATAACAATAAGGCATTTGTTGTTCAGTGACCCTTATCTACTAAGAATAACTCACAAACAAATTATAAAGTAAAATACGGCCAAGACACTTCAGTGCCACTAATTGTCAGGCCGTATCGGAATAACCACAGACAAAAATTTGCAGAGCACATATTTATTTTGCCAATGAAGCAAGAACATGTAAACCTTGGTGTAAATGGCCCAAAAAGAACAATCTATAAATGTTGCCTAGTTCCCAACCAGCAACACCTATGGGAAGTGATTCGGAAAACTAATAGGGCAAACAAGTTCAGTCCCATGAGGTTCGCCACTATTAGAAATTACCGCAAAATTAGGGGCTACCAAATTAAAATTTATTGTAGATACTGGCACAAGTATCTCAATATTACCAACTTCTGCAGTAAATGGTATTACATTAAAACCGACTCCCATATCACTATCCACTGCAAATGGGGAGAAAATAAAATGCTACGGACAAGCAAGTTTGGGAATTGGAATACCCAGTTTAAGGAGATCATTTACTTGGACATTCGTGATCGCTGATATCACCAACCTACTCCTTGGACGGGATTTCCTCAACGAGTTTGGTCTAATAGTAGACTGCAGTAACAAAACCATTTACGATCCTACAACAACCCATAGAAAGAGTTTAAAAATATCTGCATCAGCAGTGAATCTAGTCGAAAATGAAACGGAGTTCCCGTCATTCATACAGAACATGATTAAAGAAAAATATCCAAACCTAATCACACCACATAAGAACAGTAGCAAAAAACACTGCGATGTCTACCACAGAATTGACACAGGAAGCCATACACCAGTATTTGCAAAACCCAGGCAGCTTAATGTAGAAAAACTGGAAGCCGTGCGTAATGAATTTAAAACCCTACAAAAAGACAGAGTGATCTCCCTTTCCAAAAGCGAGTTGTCTAGCCCATTACATATAGTATCCAAACAAAATGGAGGATTTAGATGTTGTGGAGACTATCGTTCTCTCAATAGCATAACCAAGACTGACAGGTACCCTATACCAAATATAAACTCTTTTTCAGCAAAACTTACAAACAAACGATGATTCTCCAAAATCGATTTGATTTCAGCCTACCAACAAATTAAAATGAATCCAGACGATGTAGCAAAAACTTTTCTCACCACCCTATTTGGTCTTTATGAATATAATTATATGCCGTTTGGATTAAAAAATGCGTCAGCTACATTTCAATGGTATATGGACAAAATTTTTGAAGACATTGATTGTGTTTTTATATATATTGATGACATTTTAATTTTCAGTAGTGATGATATTTCTCATAAAAAAGACACTGAAACTGTTTTTAATATTTTAAATGAACACAATTTAAAAATTTCAGCTACAAAATCTGTTTTCAATGTGACTTCCCTAGATTTCTTAGGTTTTCATATTAGTGTAGATGGCATTAAACCTACAACTAGTAAAATAGAAGAATTAAAATCTTTTCCTTACCCTAAGGACGCAAAAGGGCTACGCAGATTTCTTGGAATGGTAGGATTTTACAGAAAATTAATACCAAAATTTTCAGAGATAGTCTTACCCCTATCTGAGAGAATGAGGCTTGTTCACATTAGATGAATCTGAACGACAATCTTTCAATTCTGTAATTAAGGAACTTAATGATACATCCTCATTAGCTCACCCTGAACCTAACTGTACAAGTTATCAATTAGTCACTGACAGTAGTAATTATGCTGTCGGTGCGGCATTGCACCAAATGGTGGAAGGAGATCCAATACCGATCGGATTTTTCTCTAAAAAATTAACACAAACACAAATGAGATATTCTACATTCGATCGTGAGCTTTTAGCAGCTTATTTGTCAGTGCTGCACTTCCATCACCTCATAGGAGGTTGCCAAGTGCTACTTTTAACTGACCATAAGCCATTGTGTGGTGCATTTTATAGTTGAAACCCCGCTAAATCAGACAGACAACAACGACAATTAGCTATCCTGACAGAATTTATTTCAGATATTAAACATGTAAAAGGTAGTCAGAATATAGTTGCTGATTGTCTATCCTGACCAACTCTTGCTGTACAAATAGATGCGTGTGATTCACCTGCACTTGCAGAAGGACAGGCATCTGATACAGAAATTCAATCTTTTCAGGACTTTAAAAAATTCACCATACCTGGAGATAACCAATTTATATGGTGTGACTTATCAACGTCTTACCCCAGACTTTTTGTTCCATCTAAATTTCGTGAGTCCATATTCTATAGTATCCATTCCATAAATCACCCTGGCATGAAATCATCCATTAAGATGATTAAAGCTAGATATTCTGGCCAAACATGGATAAATCAATCAAAGACTTTTGTGCATCATGCACAGCCTGCTAACAAGCAAAGGTCTACAAACATACAAAATCACCTATACAGACATTAGAAATACCATCAGCTAGATTTCACACAGTTCACATAGATATAGTAGGACCACTCCCACAAACAAAAAGCCCAAATAGCAGTTACATCAGCCCGTATAGATATATCCTCACATGTATTGACCGCACAACTCGTTGGGTAGAAGCACAACCCATCAGCGAAATCACTGCAGCTAGTGTAGCTGAGGCTTTTATAAACATGTGGGTCACACGTTGGGGTGTCCCGCTGCATGTTATAACCGACAGAGGCCGACAATTTGAAAATGAGTTGTTTAGTGAAGTAGCAAAAATAATTGGTTTTTATAGACTACATACGACAGCTTATCATCCTCAATGTAATGGTTTGATTGAGAGAATGCACAGGACCATTAAAACTGCTATTATAGCACGAAAAGAGTTCTGGCTCTCAGCTCTTCCAATAGTACTTCTTGGGATTTGCAGTATGCCCAATAGCTCTGATTTTTCTCCTTTTTATGCTGTTACAGGCACACAATGTTTGCTACCACAGCTACTAATAGATAGCACAAACGAGGAGGCTATCACTCAAGAGTTCACAAGAGATTTACATAAAACCATGTCACAAATTGATGTGAGAGACTTCACCAAAAGAGTTAATAAGTCCACAAAATCTGATGTCCCAGAAAAACTTCAAACTTGTGATAAAGTTTGGATTAGAGTGGATCATATTCGAAGACCATTGGAGGCACCCTATTCAGGTCCCTACACAGTCCTTCAGCGAACACCTAAATATTTTCTGGTTAAGATAAATAATGATATGGATACTCAAGTTTCTGTGGACAGGTTGAAACCATATATAGAAGTACAAAAACAAATAGTAGAGAAACAAGTAGAAGAAAAGATGAATAAAAACAAAACGCTTAGTGATTCAGAACAAGAAAAAATACAAGAAATAAAAAAGAAGAATCTCCCATGATAAATACAAAATCTCGTTCAGTTCGAAAAGTTTCCTGGAAGAAATATAACGAGTACTATTATTATTAGTACACTCCGTTCTAAAGAGGGAACTTCTGTTATGGTTTATAAAATGGCAAGTGTTCTAAAAGTAGAAAAAGATAGACACACTGATGGCAAGAATTCAAAATTGGGCGACAAAATAAGAAACCATTTCTTTTGGTAGGAGTAGGAGTAAGAGTAGGAGTAAGAAGTAGGTGTTAAGGATAGTAGTTTTGTGTAGGAGATTTGAAAAGAGAAAGACGATAGTCAGTTAACGACTAGAGTCCAGAAGGGATAGGCTCGTTTACTACTATCATCCCACAGTGAAGAGAATTTAGCTAGTCTGCTCCTGTATCCATACAAAATTTAAAGGTTGTAACTTGATGTAAAAACCTAAAGTTTTATACCAAAAATAAACATCATTAATTCAAGTTTGTGTTATCTTCTAATTATACCAAAACGAAGCAACACAACAGAACTATATGGGTAAATACATATTTTTGACTCTTTCATCTGACCAAACTAATAATTATTCTTTATATACTCATTTAAGGATTTCCAAAAAGTATAGCACTTTTCTTCCCCAACTTAATTCGGTAAAGATATTTGACACCTTATCTTCCCCCTTCTCTCCTCGTAACACTCGCCAGTAGTAAACTCTGTTTCTTGTTTTGAATGCAACAAAAACTGTATATTTGTAAATATTTTATTTGGTGTGTTTTGTAAATTAAATATTTGTCTGTGAATTATCTCTGAGTTTTGGTCACTCATTTTTTGTTTCTTTTGTTACACATAACATGCAGCATATGACACAAGGCCGGTTTAATAAACATAAAGCATCTTCCTATAGCTTCAGCTTAATCTGATCATCTTAGTCATTCTTCTTTCTTCTACATCTTGAATTATTGATGATGCAGTAATTGTTATGTCATCCATATACGTCTCATTCTTGTTTTTGTAACTGGACATCTGCATTCTTTTTCAGATAATTTTAAAATCATGTCCATGGCTAATGTAAAAAGGGTGGCTGAAATGTTGTTATCCCCCTTTCCAGTGTATACCAATTAGACATGCTCATCCTTGTCTAAGTTCTTATTTGAAGTTATTGTAGCAGTCCATGATAACATCTTTGATTTTGTTGGGCACTTGGTGTTTCCTCAGTGCTTCATCCACTATCTTGTGTGGGATTGAGCCATACACATTTCTTAGGTCTAACCATAGAACTACCAAGTTTTCTTTACCCTCTTTAGCATCTTTCAAGAGTTGTGTCACCATTCCTGTATGTTCAATGCATCCAAAAGAAAAAACTTCAGAAACATTGAGAAATGTAGAAGTATATCTCCATTAAACACAAAGTGCAAGATATTCTTTAGCATCCTGTCTCAACAACTAGCCACATTAAAGAACAATTACATTGACACATCCGTTCAAAAGGTTAAAATTCAGGTACTGTAGGATGCAGTTTTTTTTATGCACAACACAATATTCAGGTGCAGATTTGAGAGTCAGTCTCAATCTTGTGTTCTGCATAAAACTCTGATATATATATAAAAGCTACATGTTCCAGAACTGTAAGATATTATAAATTGTATAAACTCTCAAGGTTTAACTAATTTTAGTGAATAAAATATTGAAAGAACTGTACAAGATATTTCTATTTTGCTAAGTAAGCTAAAATTTGTAGTAATGTTTTAGTAAACTGGATACTCAGATATACTGACCCATTTCTCTAAATTGCTACATTCCAAGAGTGAGATGTGACCAAATGTTTCGAGGGGGGGGGCACTTTAACATACTGAAATTGACTGAACATAAAAACTTGAGAACAATAGAAATAAAAATTAAAAAAAAAACTTCTTTAATAAATGCTTTTTTATAATAGGCATTCCTCTTTTCATCGTTTAAACTCTTGTGTATGATGTTGTGGGTAATGAGTTACTCATGCTGGTCAAATAGAGTCCTAAGAAGACATGTGATAGATAAACACAATTAAATGTAGAATGGTTCAGTTTTATGTTATAGTACTAAAGGAAACTTTTTTAATCTATGTGTAACTAATGTATTGGATAAATTGTTCTATTTATAGATTTTTTTTTTTAATTTTAAGTTTCTTCAATATATTGTAAGAAATATTTCTGGCATTTTTTATATATCTGCTTCACAATTATCATTATTATGAGTATTTTTGGTTCTGATCATATTCATAATAGTTTTTGACTATTTTCATATTTAAATTTGGATAGTTGATCTTATGGAGTTAGTAGGCAGAATTATATATCTAATTTTATCTAGTTTATTGTTGTTAATAAAGTTATCTTTTTTGTGGTTGTATATTTTGTATGATTTTCTTTTAGTATTGTTGATTGTGGTGATACCTAGCAAAAGCTAGGGATTGGATGTTTGCTCTATAATGACCAGAAAGCAAATGAACAGGTGTTGAAAAATAAAAATTAATCCAATATCAAATTTCCATTTGACAAGACCCCAGCAGACAGGCAGAGACCAGAGGAGAAGAGTGTAACCAATCCCCTTGACCTGGCTACTATGCTTGCCTCTTTTCTTCTCCACTGTCTCAAAAGTACTTACTGACCTAAGGAGGACTACTTCAAAGACATTCCTCACATACCTCCACTCCTTACATTCCTAACACTAATTATCCTTTTCAGCATTATATTAGCCATGAACATTTAACCTCCTTTGGACTTATATTCAAGTATTATTTTAATTGTAAAAACATTAATTGCTATGTGTATATATAAATGTTATTTCCAACTCAATTTGCTTTTCTTGATTTATAATCATTTTATGACTTATAGTGGGCTATCTACCACAAGGCCAAATTCCTTTAATCTGCAACAATATAATACTACCCACCACTAGAACAGAATCCTACTACAACTAGAAAAAGAATAGATAAGATACCCACTATAAGATAAAGTAATAAGGATAATGGAGATTTTTTAAAGTGTTTTTTATGTATATTTCTTTTTCATTAAATACTGGGGGCTGCAGATTCTTAGTGCACTTGTGGCATCTCCTCCTTTGATCTTCAAATTACCCAAATCCCATGGCTGGATCAATAAATCGATCACTTCAGTCTACATCCTAGCTTATCCCATGTTGTGATTTGGTTTGATCATAAAACAGGTGAAGTCAAATAACCTTCAGGAACCACTGCAAATAAATTGTTCAGGTTGAGCAAGTCACAGAAAGAAAATGATATCTTCATAAAATTTCAAATTTTATATCTTCGATTTTCAGTACAGGGCTTGGTCATTTTAACAGTTAAATTCTATCTACTTTCATGCAGACAGCTATCATCCCAACCCATGTCTTAAGTTGAAATAGCACTTTGGCTGGTTCTGTTAAGTTTGGCATAGGGTTTCGAGTCAGAGTTCTTAGGCAGGCAGTCACATGATATCAGGCAGAGTGGTCTCTTGCCTCTTGCCTCAACTGCAATTCCAACCAGATTCTCTTCAGATCTCTGGTCTACTCCCTGATCTGTTTAGCTGCTTTGGGCTTTCATTTATATGGATTTCCACAATCTTGATAAAGGTGTCTTTGTCATCTGGCTTTCAAAGATTAATTATCTTTTTCAATTTGAGGGTTTTCCCTTTTCATGAGTAGCAATTACAGGCATCTATCAGCCCAATCAACTCCTTCCTTCCTTCCTTCATTGGTATCTCACACCAACACTATTCAAGGAGCATGAACAACTTCTCCGCCTTTCTTAGTTTTTCATCTCTGCCCATTACTTCAGTCCTCCTGCTTAGGATTGAAAATTCATTTGCAGTCATTAATTAAATCTTCATTATTTCAAATTTCTCTTATGCAAGGAAAAATTTTAAATATCTGCTTGGTTGTTCATTAAGAAATTTTTATCATTTCAAATTTTACTTATATAAGGTTCTCTATCCAGTCCTGTGTTTTGATAACTTGTACTCAAAGGCAGGGTCATTAATCAACTGTCCAAATTCACCACATGGCTTCTTTTGCATTTTGCTTCTCTCCATGGGAAATCTCTTTAGTCTTTAGAGATTTCACTTTTTCTAAAAAAAAAAAAACAGAAAAATCTTCATTCAGGCCATCTGTGTATCTTTCTTTCTATCTTCTTAATCTCCAGCACCAAATAGTGTTACACTCAAATAGAATCCTATAATTATTCCCAATTTGATCTTGTTACAGTAGTGGGAATAAAAATTGACCAGGTCATTCTTGTTAGTAAAAAAAAACAAATCACCTACTCACTTTTGTTTTTTGTTAAACTTTATCATCTCATGTCCACCATAAACTTTCTTGAATTTTATGTTAACCTGAAGAATATTTATAAGCAAAAAAAAAAAGGAAAAACACAATAAAATTTTTGCTCTTGTATATAAATACTTGTCCCAAAATTGACAAAAAAATCCTTACATTTGCAGTGATAAACTCTCTCAGAGGATGAAGCACATCAACTAATATTAGTTTTTCTTTCATTTTTATTCCTCTTGTCCTCTTACGGGTATACTGAAATCTAAAATTTTTACAAATGTTGATCACCAAAGATTTCAACAGTACAACCAAGGTGTCATGATAGATTAATTTAATCTCTTTTTTTGTAAAACATGCATCTTAGAAGTTTAACACGTGCACACACACACACACACACACATATATATTTAAAGAAGTTGCCATTGCCACATTAAACTATAATACAATTTAAAAAAGGGATCATATATTAATGAAATGGAAAACAAAAGTATCACGTTTAAATTTTGAGATGTCTTTCGAAAAAGGATGTGCAAAAGGACATGCATTGTGGTGCAGTAGATATTGACTTGGAACAACAAATCGTAGTGCCGAGTTCAAATTCCAGGTGAATTCCTTGCATTCATTTATGCACAAATACCTTTGGGAAAGGTATTAATCAGTCTCTTTCCTCCTGTTATGGGTTAAATAACAGGACAGATTGGCTGGCAACCAGTCTACCACAGAAAGCAATGGCAACCTATTACAGGATAATCTTCTTCCCAGTCAGTCATGTCTCGAAAGAGACATGATCACCAAAATGGGGATCATGTATGGCATTTCACTGAACCTTTGAAATAAAAAAAAAATTCAGAAAAGTCATTACCTAATGGAAGATAATCTTTTTTTCCCCCCCCACTCCTCTTATCCTTTAATCAGTTTACATTTTAACTACAGTCCCTAATAAAAATTTTTCTGGTAGTGGATGCGCACTGCTGATGAGTCCCAAATATAGGACAAAACGGCCGTCCAGTGCTTTCTGCATTCTGTTGTGGTCGAATATAAAGCTCGATGATTTACTTAATAATTGTTCAAATCCTCCTACTACTTCTTGAAATATATATATATATATCATAATATTTTTATTATAATTGATTATAATAAAAACATTTTACATAGCTACACAAAAGCTTTCATCTTTCAATACATTGAATTGCACTTTGTCAGGTGATAGTATATATATATATATTTATATATATGTATGCATGCTTGTAATACGTCTCTTTTGAGTAGGTACCTTCACTCATTTTCAAACTTAACTTTTAAATTGAATTTTTAAAAACAAAAATATTTTCTTGAAACTATTATTATTATTAATAAATAAAAGCTAAATGAGTAAATTTACTATTTTCAGTAAGCAAAATACTCTGGTAAATTTCAACAGAGATTATATTGATTGGAATCTTAAAATTTTCAATTTTTAAAAAATTTTCAATTTTTCAGCCATTTTTGAGTGGTTGACATTTGTAAATTAAAGTTAATTCTTGGTTTTAAAAAACTTGCAAAAATAATATATACATCTCTGACACGACATTTTTGGAAAATTAACAAATTTAAAGTTAATTAATCTGATTTACACAAGTATTACTTAGCATGAAATTTAGAACAAAAAAATTTCTTAATCATGGAGCGTTGATCGTTCTGGTCTCTGAAGTAAGTGATTGATGTGTGATGACAGCCAGATGTTGAGATAAACTAAGTATGGTTGACTAGAATTGATGTAATTGTCCAAATTTTTTTCCTGTAAGAGAACAAACCGTGAAACACATGACCTTTTTTAATGTAACACAGAAAATACAATACTCAAAAAGAAAAAAAAAAACTTCAAATACACAAATAAAAAAAAAATTATTTTAAAAATCTATTGACTTGATGATTTGTATTAAACTTTTCAATTTTCAATTAGTAAATATAGTCTTCACCTGTAGAATTTTTTTTAAATTTTGAAATTATATTTACAATTAAAAATGAAAACAATTCTTGTAAGAATTCATTATTTACCGTAATTTTTTTCTTTAGACTAACGTCCTTATTTTTAAAAGCAATTAAAAGTCTATCTAATTAAATAATGTTTAGTTTCATTGCATTTTTTATTTTATGTGGGTGTGAGTTGTGGTGCAGTGGATATTGGCTCGGAACAAGAACTTGGAGAACCGAGTTCAAATTCCAGTTGAATTCATTGCATTCACATAGGCGCAAATATCGTTGGGAAAGGTCGCTTCTTTTTCTACCTATAAGTTAAATAGCAGGACAGACTGGGTTCTATAGCATTGGTTAGCAACAAGTCTACCGCAGAATGTAATGGCAACTTACTGTAGGAAAAAAAATCTTCTACCCAGTCAGTCTTTTGGGACATGATCACTAACGTGTATATCACGCATGGCACTTTTAAACTAATTCGAAGCAAATTTTCGAAATAAAGGTCAACCAACTGTTTGAAAAAATAAAAATAAAATAAAAATCATGATATACATTCCCCAAGAAATCCTGCGCTTAAGACACATTTTCGATGCAAAATTTAATTTCTTAAAATTTCACGAATTTACGTAGAGGAAGGAACAGATATGGGAAAAAAAATTACCAAAACCAAAGTTTTCTAAAAATAATAATTTCAAAAATAATTTCATTCATTTGTGAAAGTTTCATTAAAAATACGACAATTATTTGATTTTTGCACGAATTTCCAAATTAAAGTGTTTTTCACCGAAAAAAACTGAGTTACGTTAATTAAATTTAAAACTCTGTTAACGATTTGGTTACCCGCTGACGAAAAACAAAACAAGATTTTTTACCAAAATTTCTCACGTAAAACACGTGAGAAATTTTGGATTCAGTTTTTTAAAAATTATTTCGATCTTTTCACTTAATAATAACAGACATTTTTGACGAAAGAGCTTCGTTTTTATCATAAAGTTTGGGACCTTTTTTTTTATTGATGCTGTTTTTTTTTTCAGTGAATTAGGTATTTTTAGCTAGTGTTGAGCTAAAAATTATCATTCATTCCTTTTTGTTTCTGCCAGAACAGTTTTAAGAGTTGTTGGGTCAAAAAAATAATTTGTTATACAAAAACAAAAAAGTATTTTAAAAAATTGAAAGGAAACCGTTTTTAGTGTTCAAGCTTGAGAAAGTTAGTAAATACACACAGAAAATGGTTTCTTATTTGCTTATTGTGACAAATTAATTAAAAGTTAAAATCAACTCATTTTTTGTTGAAAAAGATCAAGAAAAATAATTAGCAAAACCTTGGAATAATTTAAAAACATTGCTGCTGATAAAGCATTTAAAGTACTACTTTAGTAATTTTAAGTTCAGTTTAAATTAGCAAGAGGTGACAGTAAAAAAAAGTTTACTTTTCAAAGCCAGGTGTTAAAATTAATTAATTGATGATATTTTTAAAATGTTTAAAAAATACAGCAGTAAAAATAGAAATGTTTCGTATGAATTGTTTGAGGTTCTCTAAAAAACAAATGCCTAAATAAATAAAATAACTAAACTTCTACGTACCTCCACTCATAATTTTCGATATTCGAATTTTAATTTAAAATTTGGATATTTCTTTTTTAAATGTGTTATTTAAAATTCGGATATTTTTGTTTTAAAATGTGTTATTTAAAATGTTTAAATAACCCATTTTAAAACAAGAAAAAAAAATCCGAGACTGGTTTGAGCGAAACAAGAAGAGTTTGTTATTTTTTTCCTCATAAAATTACAGAAAGAAAATGTCGGACAATCAATAATTCCTTGTTTAATGTTTTTTTAATAATTTATCTACAAATGTTTTTTTTTTCTAATGGCAACAACTTTAAATGACATTTTTTTACCCGTCACCTATTGATATTGAAAAAAGGAAAGCCTCCCTTATATTTTAACTTAAGTTTTATTTTTTCTATATTTAACGAAAAAATAGAAATCCCACTCCAGTACAATTTTTCTTTTTTTTTTACAAAGAAATTTGTTTTTTTCTTGCTTAATAATTCATTTATTTACTAAAACTTGTCATTAAAAGAAACAAAAAACAATAATCATTCTTTAATGATTAAAAAATGATTATTGCTTTTTGTTTAAAGTTTAATATTCTTTAATCTTTATGCTTTTAAATTATCCGTAAAAAAAAAAATGTTTGGGGTGGAGGCGTGTTGAATTTTGGCTGAGGGTCATGTTGTTAACTGTCAACAAGATGGGAAATCGTTTCAATTCGAAAAGAAAAAAAAATTGTCGTTGGCGCTCATAAAAAGCATTAAGAATTATTTAAATTTAATTATTTTTTTAAAAGTAATTTTATCTTTTATTCTATTTATTGAGAAAATTATTTAAAATATCAAGAAGAAATAATTTGGTTGGACTTTCTCCAAAAAAAAAAAGGAAAGAAAAAGTCGAGCACAAAAGGAAAAAAAAAAAAAACAGCATTTACACCACGTGGACGTTATTGTATTGAACTGATGTCTCTAATGTGGCTCAGCACAATTTATTTTACAAGGAAAAACGTGATATTTTAATCATAAATTCGGAAAGATGTATGTGTAGGGCTGTGTTAAACTTAGATATCAACCCTCAGAAACAGAAGAATGTTTTCTAGCCGAAATTCTAAAAAAAATCTCCAATTTTTCAAATGACTTTATTTTTTTTATTTTTTTTTAAATGACACTTGTTTTTCTTTTCAATGCTCAGCTGGCGTGTTCACAAAACTGAAATAAAAAATAAAAATACGAGTGTAAATTAAAAACTAACTTGACAATTTCCATAGAAAATATTTATTACCAATGAATGATGGAGAACAAAAAAAAAATGCATATGTTAGTTAATTTTAGTAACCCCCCCCCCACTCCCTGCACTTCTGGTATCGTCTAAGTTTCTTCATCCCTACCGAAAAAAAATAATCTTTTTTCCGATTTCTCAGAGCAATTTTGCTTGTTTGGACACCCAACGAGCACAAATTATACGCCGTAAAATTTGTGCTCGTTACGGTATCTTTAGTCATCATGCATTATTATAGCTTGTGTACATCCATATCTAATGCCCACGATTGCCGCCACATAAACTGAACGTGACTCGTTGATCGAAGCATCGACCCCGGGGTTATGTTCTTCCTCCCAGGATATTGATGGATGGGTGACAAGATCGGCTTTCGTCTTTTCCGCTTTTTAAAGCACTCTTTTCACTCATAAACCTTTCATGGTCCGTGCTCCATACTGCGCCAACATCCGACAATGAATTATCCCCATACAAAGCACGTTGCTTTTTGATGGGGGTCCTTCTCGACTAAACGATGATAGGCGGCGCCTCCCTGTTGTTTTCATTTACCGCGTCATTTCAAATTATCTTTTACTTACCCTCGTAAAACAAGATAAACTTTTTTTTATCACTTCCTATATTACAGATACGGTTTTTATTTTAAAATGCATCTGTACGAAATTTTAGGGAGAATAACGCAAAATGAATTTTCAAAATAATTGTCTTTTTTTTTCATTTTTTATTTTGTTAAAAACAGCATGACCAAGGCAAAAACTAAAAAGGCAACATTTTGAATATAAAATTAAATTTGTATGTTGGTAGCAATTGTGAATTATATGGATAAAAAAAAAAATTTTGTTTGAGTGATGAAAATGAAACAATAAGGAAGCATTCCTTAAACTTACCAAAAAAGTCGTCTTTTTTATTTTTAGTACTTTTTTTCATGAACTTTTGTTTTATAACAAAAAACAAAAAAGGTAATGAGAAAATAAGAGAAACAAAGATTAATTTTATTTGTCAAGTAGCCAAATTAAAAATAAGAAAAATGAAGGAAAATATACTTTTTAAATTTATTTTTAGCAAAATAAATATGGTATTTTTTTAAACTTTGTTATTGCATTGCGAAATTGATTTTAAAACGTGCATGTTAGTGTGAAAAAAATAATACATGAATTGAAAATCAAGTTTTTTCAATGTTTCATAATTCAAAAAATGGATTATGATTTTAAATTTTTTTTTTGTAGATTTTCATAAAAAAGTTAAAATATTTTGTGCTTTTGTTAAACTTGGCTGTGTGCAATGTTCTGTAATTTTGAAAGTATTTTTTTTTATCTTACTGACTGTTATTTTATCAGTGTGGACATTCCTATCATAATTTATGTAGATTAGAATAGAGATCAACAATTTGGGCAAAGAAAAATCGCTACCTATCTTATTTGTAACTTTTAAAATAAACACTTGATTAATTTGTTTGTGAATAAATAGTTTTACTTTTTTTTCTTAAAAGATGAAGCTGTTTTATCGATGAGGTACTGTTTACAGTTGACACCGACACGCGTGGGTACAAGTTAGTAATTATTCAGAACATGGCTAAATTATTATTAAAACGGTTTTCCAAACAGTTTTTCACTGCACATCAGGTGAGATGTTTTGTTTATTTGCGACATCTTAGCATCTTTGGTTTCAATATTTGGTATAATTTGGACAAAAGTGAGTATTCACCCCATTGCCTCAATAATAGTGACCGAAAAAAAAAAAACTCAGAGGGCAAATGAATGTTATCTACTTAAGGAAATCCAATTTTTAATTTTCTATTTCTATAAATACTTTCAATAAACTAAAATTTCAAGGAAAACAGATTCAGTTCACTTTTTTTTAGATTAAAATAAACTTCAAAGAGATTTTCATTGCGCCTTCATATGATTGGAATTCTCTTTTTTCGACTTTTAGAACAGCAAAAAAACTAAAGGTTTAAATTATTTTTTAGATACCCATGCCAATAAAAATATAAGTTAACTTTTTATATTTCAATTTAAAAAAACTGTAGCTAACATTTTTTATGAATTTTATGAGAAAAAATTAGTAAGATTTTACGTCCTCTAGTCAATGCTTTCCTGTATTCTTAAAAAAAAAAGTTAATTTATGATTTGGGTCTATTTGTTACTTGTTTATAAGTTGATTTGTTTCATTTTAAAATCATTTAATGCTTAGCTTAACATTTTTTTGTTGCTCTCACTGATTTCATTTTAAAAAATATTTTTTTTCTTTTTTTTTTTTTTAGTTTTATGGCAGAATAATTACTTTTAAATTACAAAGAAAAATAATTTTTTATACCAAAATATTTATTTCTATTGGTCAATAAAATTTGTTAGCTTCGCGTTTAACTGGAAATTAGTAAAAAAAAAAATAAAATGCTTTCCTTCCTACTCTGCGAAACTACAATAACCCGACACTTGGTTAGTATCGAAGATAATTTTTTTTTAAATTTAATACTTAAAATATCTCAAATGATTTGGGCCAAAAAAATTCTTCATTTCGATTCATGTCCAAGGCAGAAATGGGATTTTGAAGATGATAGTAAATTTTTTTTGTCTATTTTTTTTTGTTAATAATAGTCTGGAAGTAAATGTTAAAATATTCATTCATTATTTAAAACAAACGTTTGATTTAAATAATGAATGAATATTAAGTTAATATTATTAACATTTATTTCCAGACTATTGGTATTGATCGTGTCTGAAATAATACAAAAAAAAAAAAAATTCAATAACTTAAATTCAAAATAGGAATAATAGGCACGATTTCACACTTAAGTAAAAATTAAAAAATAAAACAATAAAAAGCAAAAGAAACTTTTGCACTACTTATTTCTTTAATTGCCCTCTTCGGTTAGTTTTTTTTGTTAAAGAAACTTTATTACTTCTTCAAAGTTTCAAACATTGTCAATGTCATTGTTTCGATTTAGAGGTGAACCCTATTTGGGTTTTTTTGTAGGTTTTTAATTTTATTTAATTTAAACTTTTTGAAAAATATACTCTTCTATTTTCATAACTTATAGATTTTTTAATGCTTTTTATACACTATTTTAAAATTCAGTAGAACTAATATTAGACAAAACTTTTTTTGTAACAGTTACAAAGTATTGGAATGCACTACCATCACACATAAAATTGGCAAAAACTCTTACGGAATTTAAAAGCCTTATTGAAAAGGATAAGACACTATTAAAATTTGAGTTTGATTAGAGATGGAAATAATTTATTTTCTCTCCATCTCGGCCATGTCACAACGCTGGGAGAGGGGATTTAAGAAGGGACACACGAGAGGCCGCGAGGCCTAGAAGTCCTAACCTAACCTAACCTATGTGGCTTCCAGTCAGGTTTGATACTAATTCACTTAAGTATATGGGAAAGGGATGTGCGTTGTGGTACAGTGGATATCGGGAACGAGAAATCGGGGAGCCGAGTTCGAATTCCAGTTGAATTCATTGCATTCACTTACGCGCAAATACCCTTAGGAAAGGTATTAATCCGTCTCTTCCTTCCAGTTATGGGTTAAATAACAGGACAGATTGGGTTCTATAGCCTTGGTCGGCAACCAGTCTACCACAGAAAGCAATGGCAACCTACTGCGGGATAATCATCTGCCCAGTCAGTTATGTCTCTTTCGAGACATGATCGCCCAAGCGTGTTTCACGTATGGCACTTAACTGACTGATATGGGAAAGGTATTATGCCACTACCCTCCCCCAATATGCGTTACTTTAGTACTACTTGTATCCATAAATAGTCCCCAATAAGTTCTTACAATCTAAAAATCTTTTTAAATAGCATTCAAAAGGTTGATGAACCGTAAAAAATAAATAATCAATAATTTCATCCAGTGTTTATACCTGAAATATCATCCATATTGATCAGTGATTTAAAAGAAAAAAAAACTCAATGAGGGTCATTCTAGAAAAGTGTTTCTCAACCCTTTTGTCTTCCATGTTCATAGTTCATTTAATGAGGTCATTCTGAAGATGGCAATTTTTGGGGAATTTTCCTAGTAGGGTCTGGGGCCAAATTTCCATGAATTGGTTAAAACCCCTTACAATTGGTATAAGTTGTGTTTAAAATAAGGATTGGGCGTTAATTAGGGCTTGTTCGAATTATATCAGTAGAGTCATTCTGTAAAATAAAATAAAAAGAAAAATATCTTAAAATATTGGGATCTGGGACTAAATTTGCATATTTAGACATAAAGGAGGGCATTTTTTGAGTTAAACCTTAAATGTTCTTTTGGGCTCGTTGGGATAACAACAGGACCACTTAGAAAAATTAATTCTTAATCATCAATCTGACAGAAAATGAATTAGTTTCACAAAACTTGTAGGTCAACAAACTAAAACAAACAGATGAACAAATAAAAAAAGTAACTTACTAATATACAAAGATATGTTGAAAATAAACAGTGATTAGTTCATACTTAAATTAACTTGTTGCATTGAAATCTGACTTAGTTTTAATACAAGATTCAGAGTCAGCAACTTTTCAACTGTCAGAATTTCAGATTCAACACAGTGATGTACATTGAAAAGGACAATTTTTCAAATAAAGAGACAGCGTGAAACAATTTGAAAAGTGTATATAAACTTTACTTACTGAATAATACATACATGCACACACACACACACACACACACAATGAAACGTGTATGTGTGTGACGTTTTACATTGAAGTTTAAAAGCAGTTTTAAGAATAAAAAATCAGTATTTTTTTATTCACGAATTTTGACAGAAAATTATTAAAATTGTTCATTTTCTTCGTATTTCTGTAAATTTAAGAGATTGAAACATCAAAAGACAACATGGCATTTTTAAGGAATCTGAATTGATTTATTGTCTTATAAGAGAATTTGTATTGTTTGAGAAAAGCATAAAAAACATTTGGGCAATGATTTTTGAAAAATCTTTTAAAAGGCATAGTTTTCCAAATTTAGAAATGCCCCTAGGCTGCTTAAAAATAGCAACTTAAAAATTGTTTAACGTCTAGACTTAACCCACTGTGGTGTTGGTGGAAAGAACTAAAATTATTGAAACAAAACCATATCAACATTCTGTTATTCCACACTTGCAGTAGATGGCATTCTGTTATTCCACACTTGCAGTAGATGGCATTCTGTTATTCCACACTTGCAGTAGATGGCATTCTGTTATTCCACACTTGCAGTAGATGGCATTCTGTTATTCCACACTTGCAGTAGATGGCATTCTGTTATTCCACACTTGCAGTAGATGGCATTCTGTTATTCCACACTTGCAGTAGATGGCATTCTGTTATTCCACACTTGCAGTAGATGGCATTCTGTTATTCCACACTTGCAGTAGATGGCATTCTGTTATTCCACACTTGCAGTAGATGGCATTCTGTTATTCCACACTTGCAGTAGATGGCATTAAAATTTGTTTTCTTAGGAAATTTCACTGTTTACATTTAGTAATTGAGATTTGTTATGTCTAACAAAAATCTCATAAATGTTGGTTGTTTATGAAGAAAAATTAAATACTATTTTCCTTAGTATAGCAAAAACAGCAAAACCTTTTACTATTGCAGAAAAAAATTATAATACTGTCAGTTGATTGAAACTATAAGGAAAAATAAGTTTCTGTTTTAAAAGCTTTTAAGCACAAATATGGGTAAAAAGTGTATTGATGAAGATGTCGAAAAACTTTGACATTTCAATTTAGACCTTGTAAATTTTCCATTGAACTCAGTGTATCAACTTTTGGGAGTTCAAACTTTGTCTTGGTTAATGCATGCAATTTAAGTCAAAACTAAAACCAAATTATTGACAAGGTTTTGTTCACAAATTATTTTAAATGTAACAGAAAAAAGTTAGATGATTTTAGAATCCTTGAAGGAGTATTTAAGCATTCTAATTGGCAATATAACAAGTTGCCAATAATGGCATATAAGGAAAATCTTCCCAGTATGTATACTATTCATTATGTATTATACAGATACCACTTCATAGAACAAACAAAATAATAATTCAAGGTATAGATTTAACTGATGAATTGAAAAGAAATAAGAATGCTCTTTTTATTTGCCAGAACTATATTTGAAAATTAACAATATATTCAATTCTAAACAATTCCATTAAGCTTCAAAGTCAAAATAGGCCTTTTTAAATAATCATTTCCATGAAAAAATTTTCAGTATTTTTCCAACTTATGATCAACACATTTGTAAGTACAAGTTAATTCTTAGTCTTAAAAATCTTGCAAAAATAAAATATACATCTATGGCATGTAATTTTTGGAAAATTAACAAATTTAAGATTAAATGAATCTGATTTACACAAGTATTACTTAATAGCTTGAAATTTAGAATAAAACTATTTCTTAAACACAGTGTGTTCATTCTGACCTCTTCCCCATGTATTTAACATGTGATGACAGATCCAAGCTAAGTATATGGCAACTGGAATTGACAAAATTGTGCAAATTCTTTTCCTTTCAGGGGAAGAAACCATGAAGCATATGGCTTTTAATTTACACATAGAAATTACCATACAAAGAAAAAACTTCAAATACAAAAAAAGTTAAAACTTATTTTAAAAATACAAAGGCATGATGATCTGTATTAAGCTTTGCAATTTTCACTTAGTAAATATAGTCTTCACTTAATAAGATAAACTAATGACAACAAATCTTCAAAGTATTTAAGAAATATTTTTGAAGCTATGAATTATTATAATTAACAAAAATAAAGATAATTCTTTTAAAATTTCATTATCAAAAAAAAACTTTTTTAGACTATAATGTACTTAATAAATATTATTTATTAAAGCAATTAAAAGATTATCAAATTAAATAATGTCATAGTTTTACTACATTTTTTGTTTTACTATTTATTAGGAGCAGATTTTCAGAAATAAAGGCAAAATGCTTAAAAAAATAACATGATTTTCATTCCCAAATGAGTTGTGTGTTTAACTAATTTTAATTTCTTAAAATTTCATGAATTAATGTGGAGGTGGGGGTAACAGATATAAAAAAAATATTTTTACAAAAATATTTTTAAAATGATAATTTGAAAAATTAAAATGATAATTTAAAAAATAATTTAATTCATTTGTGAAAAAATCCTGAAAGTTTCATTAAATTTTGACAATTGCAAAAATTTTCAAATTAATGTGTTTTTCACTGGCAAAAACTGGGTTATGTTATATTGCATTTTCCATTGTAAACTCTGGTAATGATTTGGTTACCCACGGATGAAAATCAAAACAAGATTTTTTTACCAAAATTTTGAATATGTTAGAAATGACTAAAAAATTTTAAAAAAATACTTTGATCTTTCCCTTTAATAATAATATAAACATTTTGATGGAAAAACTATGTTTTTATTAAGTTTAAAGTGTTTTTTCTTCATACTATGCTTTTTTTTTTTCAGTGATTTAGTAGTGGTCAGTCACTTAAGTGCCATACGTGATACACGCTTGGACGATCATGTCTCTTTTGAGACATGACTGACTGGGCAGAATATTATCCCGCAGTAGGTTGCCAATGCTTTCTGCGGTAGACTGGTTGCCGACCAAGGCTATAGAACCCAATCTGTCCTGTTATTTAACCCATAACTGGAAGGAATAGACGGATTAATGCTTTTCCCAAGGGTATTTGCGCGTAAGTGAATGCAATGAATTCAGCTGGAATTCGAACTCGGCTCCCTGATTTCTCGTTCCGAGCCGATATCCACTGCACCCCAACGCACATCCTTTAGTAGTGGTACCTGGCATAAATATACTTTATTCAATAAATTTTACTTTATTTTAATTTCAAAATGTTGATGTAAAATATATAAATAGACTGTTTTTCACTTTTGTTTTCTTTTTTACAAAACCACTCCCCCATGATTCCTAGAATCTTGTTTGTGACTCTCATGTAAGTACAATCTATAGGTTGAATAACCAATGTTCTCCATAATAAAGATCTACTGACCTTGAAAATCGGCAGTCAAACTCCTTTTGTTTTTATATTCCAACTCCTGACTTTGATAAAATATGTAATTATCCCAATCATCAAGCTAACTTAATGGAATATAGATAATAAAAACAAACTGATTGGTACCACTTCAGCTTGTGATCTACATTTAAGAAGAATGAGCAGTTATAAACTGAAGTGTGTGATCTACACTTTAAAAATAATAACGAAAATAACATAAAAAAAAGATACAGAAGACTGGAAATCATTTATTTCTCGGTGATATTGGAGGGATAGGAAATTAAGAATCAAAATCAACGTTCTTCTTCACTTTTACAAAAATTCACAACGAAGTGTGAAATCCTAGTTTTTCCTAAATAGAAAAAGGATTGACCATGTGCTTAAAGAAATAGTCGAAACTGGTTTCCTGACCAATGGGAGCGAATTGCAAGATCCAGAAGATTTAGCGATCCAGTGTAAAAATCTAAATTGCTATAAAAGGCTTTAATCAAATCAGCGCCAGTTAGATGGAAACAGTGAGATGAAACTACTAGAATGTAACCAGAGAAAATTCAACTACAACCCGGACATAGGTCGCTTCGCATATTGTCCTCCTCCTTCTTTCTGGTGTGCTGATTTCCTTTACTTCTTCTTCTCCAACCAAAAAAACATTACTTTTATTTCTAAAAACCTTCATTGATACCTATATAATTGTTGTTTCTATATACAATTTGATTTTCTTGTTTTATACCCCTCTTATAGTGGGCTATCTACTAACAAGGCAAAATCAAACTAATCTGTTTCAACACACATACACATCACTATAATGAATACAATACAAAAATTTATGATCATTTTACAATAAATATAATCTGACATTATTTACAATGCTTAAGATAAAAATTTGGGAAACCAGTGAAATTGAGGATGTGAAACTGAACACATTGAAATAATGCTACCGGTGGATTTAGTAAACCAGACCCACTTCTTCATTTCTTTTTCTTTTATTATAAATATTAATGGAATACACTTTACCAAATCATATTTGGCATGTAGATTACATGCTTTAGTAACTAGATTTGTGGTGTTGATAATGCTCAGCATGTTTATCACCAACTGATTTTTATTAAATAGATTCTATTTTTATAAATACAATAGCAGTATAGCCCAGCGTTGCTCGGTTGTAATGAAAGCTTTAAAACTAATCCATGGTCCTGGAGCTCAGACTTTTTGGACATTGGCACGAAAAACTAAAAAGCAATAGTTGTTTCCAGTTAAAGCGAAACTGTAGACTGAAAGAAAAATGAATGGATGTAAGTCAAATTTTGATTTCCTGGTATCAATATCGAATAAGTTTTTTTTGTCGTAAACTGAGTTTTGAAGGCTAAATAAGTCCTCTGAGTAAATGGTATCATGGCTGAGACTAAGCACTACAATTATACCTACTTAGAGCCAAACTCGAAGTAAAAACTAAAATAAAAGGGCTGAAAAAATACAGACATACAGGCAGATAAGCAAACACACACACAAACATCTTGCCTTTTATATATATATATATATCGATTTTCTGCACTATTGTAAGAACTGCAACCTTGAAACTTCTGAATATCGTTTCTTATGTCTTTGTCTATGAGTGTATCAAATTTGATTAAAATTGGACCACTCCTTCTATAACCCAATTTTTTCAATTATCAATTTTCGATATTTATCAGAGGTACCTCGACACAAAACTTAGCTTAGAACACTCGCAAACGCTTATAGTACAACTTTGTAAATTTTCAAGAAAATCAGTTCAGCTGTTTTGGAGTCTATAGGTAATGGGGACACACACACACACACACACAGACAAAGTTCCATTTATAAATAAGTTTAGATATCACATATCTTGCAAGTATATGAATAAGAATTTGGAAATCTATGTTCAAAACCAAATTTCCCAATGTTAAACATTTGAAAACCGTGAATTGTATGCTTTTTAATTCAAAACAGAAAATCAATTGAACTTGTTGAACTGTTTGTGAATCTTGTAGCTTAATCACTGTTTAAGTCTACAACCATCTTTGTAACTTTGGAGAATGAAACTCCAGTAATTATAGATTAACCCCCATCCTATTTCTTTTTGAAAAAAAAATTATATCCTTGATAATTTTTTATAAAAGTTTGCTTGAGGCATGTCTAGAAAATCAGCAGATTATCTACTGTCAGCCAAGTAATGACTTATGAAGAATAGACACAACAAATTTCACTAAAGCAAATGGTGAAACTGGTAAATTTTATACTTTGGAATGGTTGGCCAAACATTGGCCAATCAAATTGAATATTCTCATTTTTAAAATACTGTAAATAATCTAACAACTAAATACAATATAATATTTTTGTTATTATTAAATTTCTAACTACAGCTTTTTTTAAACAGTAAACATTGCTGAAGGAGTAGACAATAATAACAGGGACAAAAGAATAACTGTCCTTTTCTCATACTTTTTTTTGTGAGTACACAGATTAAACATTGCCAAACAATTTTCCAGCTGTGAAAAATGTCCTTTTCTTTTTTCAAAATATTGAGTTTTTAATTTTTTTTTATTCACAAACTTATGAAGTGTATATATTTGTATATTTTTGCAGGTTTTCCCATTATTGACAGTAAGACGTCCTTTCTGTTCTGAAAAATTTACAGAAGAAGAGAAAAATATTATTAAGATATTAAAAAAGAATTTTCCTTCTGCTTCTCAAATTGAAGTTGTTGATATATCAGGTTTGAATGACTTTCATTTCCCTATTTTAGTCATTTTGGTTTCGGTTGCTTTTATAGGCCATCAGAATTATTAGATAGCAAACACTGTTTGGAACCTCTTTATATATTTGTTGTTGCTCTCTTTCAAAGAAAAGATTCATTTGTCAATTGATAGATTAATGACTCTTCTCAAAATAAAGAAAATGAAATTATAATTTGGGATTTTTTTTATCTGGCAATAAAAACAATAGCTGGTACTTGCTTGTATGATCTTCTGGAGGGTTTATAAACATATTTAGTTTTGCACTTAGCCAAAATGAATGAGTTAGCAAAAAGGGTTACATCTTATACACTGAACTAGAAAATAAAACCCACAACACTGCACTGGACACATGATTTATTACCAACCTTCTTTTGAGCAAACAAAGCCTGTAGATCTTAGTGAGGACCATCATAATTTCAATGTCATGGATTGGTGCTACAGAATCTCAAACAAAGAACTGTATCAAATAAGAGAAACCATATCAGAAGGAGTTTTAACAAAATCATTCCAGACTGCAAACAAAAAGTTAAGAAAGAAGCCTCCATCAGTACCGGAAAGACTGATCAGAAGGAAATCTCCATCAGTACCTGAAAGACTGGTAAAAAGGAAGCCTCAATCTGTACTGGAAAGACTGATAACAAGGAAGCTTCTGTCAGTTCCAGAAAGACTGATAACAAGGAAGCTTCTGTCAGTTCCAGAAAGACTGATAACAAGGAAGCTTCCATCTGTACTGGAAAGGCAGATAACAGTTACAGAACTTGACAAAATCTATCTTTTTTTTTTTAAATTATTTTAATAAAAAGATATTATAAATTTCATCCAAAAATAATGATGGCTGTTTGAGCAATGAATGTTTCCTTATAAGGAAACAGTTAATATTACCATTTTTTCAAAATCTGGTTAATCAATTTTCTCACTGAAATAATGTAAGCAATTCAGTCATACAAGTCTTTCTCAAAAGGAACGAATTTCAGCCATAGCTATAATGGTGAACAAAAACCAATTCCAAAATTATAATTCAAGATGGTGGAAGAACTGAGAAAACCTGGAATCACAAGTAGATTCATATGACCTTGGATTTAAATTCCAGTTGAATTTGTTGCATTCACTTAAGTGCAAATACCCTTGGGAAAGGTATTAATCCCTCTAGCTATAGGTTAAATAGCAGGACAGACTGGGTTCTATTGATGGCTTATGCTTCACTGGGAGCAATTGGGTTTTAGGTTGGATTATAAACATTATTTTTAGGAAAATTCTCAGAACTTAGATTAGTTTTTCCTATTGACTGATTTGGATAGCAACAACAGTTTAATAACACTGTACTATTATAATAAAGAGTCCACCTCTGTATATTTAGGAAAACATTGAAGATCTAATTAAATTTGCCTAAGATTTAAAAAAAAATTCTCTGAATTGATTTGCTCATTGATTCTATTGTAAATAACTATTTTATCTTATTTCCAAAAAAAAACTTTTTCAGAGTAAATTTCTACCCTGAAATCCTGTTGACAACTTCCCACAATATTTTAATTGCTTTACTTCTTCAAACTTCTTTTTTAGTCTCTCTCTCTCTCTCTCTCTCTCTCTCTCTCTCTCTTCTCTCATATTCCCTTCCCTTCCCTTCATTTTCACTTTCTTCATTTCCTTTTCCTTTCCAGTTTTCTTTTGTTTCAGCTTTTTGATTGGAAGCTTCTCTTGATTAGTTCTTGCCATAAAGCCAAAAGATTCTATCCAAATTTCTTAGAACAAATTGGCAATATTCTGGGTTTGCATTTTTTGAAAAATGACAATAGTTCTTTTGAAAGAAATATGGCATACATAGTTTCTTCTTTTGTATAGCTTGCAGATAACACATTTTAATAAATTTGCAATGCCCATAATTCATTTAATGACTTTTAACCATTTTGACTACATTACTGACATGATTTCACCATTTTTATAGTAAAAGTTAATTTTGTTGAAAAGGAAAGACATGGAAGCTTGTTTGAGATGAGAAAAAAGATAACATTGGCTAGATGGTCATATTTTACTTCAATTACATGAACCTCAACAAAGATGAATGGAAAGAAATTGTCTTATTTTAGTGGATAAAAAACATTTATTTGTTAGATGTGTTATCACTTTACTCCACAGTAACAAATGAGCATGATCATAATACATCTTCCACACAAATTTCATCTGTTTTGCTATATGCTTTTTACCTAGACACATTTGTTTATGTTCTCTAAAACCATCCCAATGAATATTTGTTAACTGTACACTTATAGCAGGTATATCTTATCTTATTTTAGTTATAGTAGGATTCCCTTCTAGTGAAGGGTAATTGTATACCATTTGGCCTTGTGGAAGATAGCCCACTATAATTCATAAAATGATTATAAATCAAGAAAGGCAATTTGAGTATAAAATAACATTTTACACAAAATAACATATATATATATCAATCTCAATTGATGTTTTACAATTAAAGTAATACTTGAAGGATAGGTCCAACAGAGGTTAGAGAGTTCACAGAAAATAATATAATGCTGAAAGAGATAAAAGGCTTAAGAATGTGGGAGGGGAGGCATGTGAGAAATGTTCATTTTGAAGTTGCCATAAGTAAGTTGGTTTGTGAGGGATGTCTTTGAAGAGGTCACTCCTGAGGTCAGTAAGTACTTTTGAGACAGGGAAGAAATGATGATAGGTGAAGGGAGGGAATGTAGTAGCCATCAATTTAAGTCAAGGGGATATTAATTACATTCTTCTCCTGTCTGTCTTTCTGCTTTTTATGTCTGCTTTTTGGATCAAAAGCTCTTTTAGCTGTAGAAATGGAAATTTGATATTTGATTAATTTTTATTTTTCAACATCTGCTAGGTTGGTATCACCACACAAGTTAATATGGACTCCTTTACATTCTCTAACTTTCATCTTTTACCCATTAATTTTTTTTTAAATAAACAATAATTTTTTTTTCTTATCTTAATCTATTTTTCCATTGATCAGTCTTCATTAATTTTTTTTAAATAAACAATACTTTTTTTTCTTATCTTAATCTATTTTTCCATTGATCAGTCTTCATTAATTTTTTTTTAAATAAACAATAATTTTTTTTCTTATTTTAATCTATTTTTCCATTGATCAGTCTTCTTTTGGTCTCTCATTGAAACCATAATAAGACAGTCTCCAACATCATCTTTTCATCTGATATGTTTAACAAACATCCTTGACTTAAATATTATCAATTTGGTTTGCTGATTCTATTTTCTCTGTTAACTTCCTTTTGTAGACTAACAATTAAACAAGCGTTTTTAAAGATCTTTTATGGGTTTCTGCTTTTGTCCTTGCATATACCAATATTTTACAGCTGTCATCCTCTGAGTCAAATTATATATGAAATCAATGAAAATCTTATGGTTGCTCTGGAAATTTGAGGAGTTGGAATAATATATATCCAAGCACAAATTAAGTGTTACAGTGTTTTTTTTTTCTTTCCACATTCAGCTTTTTTTCTTTTTTGCAGGAGGCTGTGGGGCAATGTATGAAATTTTCATTGAAAGTGAAGATTTCTGTGGTAAAAATACATTGGCACAACACCGACTTGTAAATAAGGTAAGAATAATAAATTTCTGTCAGAATTTCTCATTTCTTCTAGAGTCATTTATTAATCTGCTTCTTGACACTGATATGTGCCAACTTCTTGAAATCTATCTTGTGAAAAAGAAAATGGCATCAAAATGAAAAATGTTTTTTCATCAGAGAAAATGATTGTAAATTGTTTGACATTTTCAACATTGCTTTATTAAAATTTTATATAATCAGCTACAAATCATTTCTTTTTAAATTCTAAATAATGAATAAATTTAAATAAAGCCAGTTTCATTCAAAATTTATAATCTACAAGATAGTTTTGATTAATTTTTTTCTTTTTCCTCTGATATGTTGCAGGCATTAGCTTCTGAGATTAAAGATATGCATGGTCTTCGCATCAGTACCCAGGTACCATCAGGAGAAAATTAAAGAAACTGAGAAGTCATTTTGAGCTGAATCTTTATTCAATTTGATTTTTTTGTAATTAAAAATGGAGATCCTGTTTTTATCCTAATTAACTAGCACATATTTAAAAGAAAAACAATAGCAAATATAGATAAACTTGACAGCAATAATTTGGAGTGTCAAAAAGACTTTTTTTGTTTCATGATGCTGCCTTTTTAACTACCTTGCTATTTGGCAATGTTCTTTGTTTTAAAAGCAATCATTAGAATTGTAATAAAACATATACATGAAAGTGAACAATAAACACTGTTAGATTGTTTATTTACACTATTGATTTTTCAAAACATCAGTTAATTGTTAATTGAGTCATATTTTATAAAATGGTAAATTTCTCTATAATTGGTTCATATTTTAATTTATTAAATATTTATAAAACTATGAATAAAAAAATGTCACATTTATTTTTTTATAAATTGGTAAATGATAAATATTGCACATTGCATTAGCTCTAATTGTATTAGTTTTTAGAATGTTGTAAATATAGAATTATTCTTGTAAATAAACAATCTAATAGTGTTTATTATTTTTGTTGTCAATTCTTAAGAACAAAAAAGTCTAAATTCACTTTCATATGTTTAGGTTTCATTCCAATTCTAATCTTGACTTTTTAAAACAAAAAACATTGCTGAAGAGTTAAGGTAGTTAAAAGTGTGATGTCATGGGGGTGGGGAACATCCTTTCAACACTCCATCTTATTGTGGGCACGTTTATCCATGTGTTTGCCAAAACAATTTTATTAACCATTATTTTGGTTGCTCTTTACTTAGACAGTATTTCTGGTTATTCTGGTGACTGCAAGAATATTGGATATCATATATCCCACATGTATAATCTGATGTATTATAGCAAATAAAGATATACTTTTTAATCACAAATTAGTTGAATTTTTTTTTTTTTAAACTAGATTTTCATGAATTTTAAAAATATTTTTCTGAAGCATGCAATCATTAAATGAAGCACATTTTTATGGCGTTGTTATAAGTCGGTAGAGCACAAAACCCTTAATCTCGGGGTTGTGGATTTGGGCCCCATGTTGGGCGAAATCTTTTGAGGATGTGCATTGTGGTGCAGAACAAGAAATCCGGAAGTAGAGTTCAAATTCCAGTTGAATTCCTTGCATTCACTTAGGCACAAATACTCTTGGGAAAGGTATTACTGCATCTCTTCCTTCCAGTAATGGGTTAAATAACAGGACAGATTGGGTTCTATGGCCTTGGCTGGCAACCAGTCTACCACAGCAAGTGTTTCCAGACTTACTATAAAAAATACAATTTCAGTTAATAAATAAAATTGGACAAAATTAGGTTTATAGAGAAATGCTTATGAAAAAGACTTATTTTCAATCTATTTGAAAATAAATTCTCTGTGTATGGGGGGGGGATAATAAAATCAATTATCACAAGTAAGAATGCATTTAATGAAGGTGGGGACTACTACTGGAGGCTGGCCATACAGGTGTGACCTGGTGACCTCAGTTAATGGAGGTCACTATACAGGTCTTGTTTTTTGTCCATTATCCTGACTGGAGAGCTACAGTAGATCATCTCCCCTTTCCAACCCAGATCATATTCTGACAGAATCTAATTAGTTTATTCCCACAAAAGTTCAAATGTTTTTTTCTTTTGTATTCCACTATAAAATGCTTCATAAATCACCCAAGACAGGTTAATAATTAAATGATTTTTAAACTGGCATACTCTCCACTCCACTCCCAAACATTTAATTCTAGACTGAAGCAAGCTGACAGTAAGTACATACAAAGCTGAAAGAAAATGAAAGCTGTCAATTAAAAGGGGGTCAGGCAGATGTAAAAAGCAGTAAAAGCAGCAAACTGAGGTCATCAGTCAGTAAAATTGAATTAATCAGAAAAATGTAACAAGAGATCAAAAACTGTGACAACATTTATGTGAAGAAGGCTGCAGAATGGACTGGTCTAAAAATGTAAAAGAAAATAACAAAGCTAAAAACTATATACACTTCTACTGCCTCTTCCCCTTCTACCAACTAACTGACCTCTCAATGACCTCATTGTGACTGAACATAATAGGATATCAATTAGTTTACCCTGACAGATGGTTGTAATTATTAACCTGATACCTACTACTTATGGACTTAAAACTTTTCATAAATGTACTCAAGTTTTTAATGGCAACACTAATTTTTACTACAACAAACTCCAATTTATTCATATTTTCTTTGATACTAACATTCTTAATCTTTCAACTAGATTCCAAGTTCCTGCCCTTTGCACCATGTAGTAAAGTCTCAAATAAATCTTACAATCTCAATATGGTAGTGTAAAAAGTGTTTGGGTAAAATCAGGGTGAATCTATGATGAAAAAAAAAAAAATTATTTATTTCATTTTTTGTAAAAGCAAAATAAATGTTGAGAAATTAGAGAGTTTTGCATTATGTTAGTCAAGTTTATTCTTTATCCTATTATTTTTTTCAACGCTTTTTATTATTTTAAAATTTTCTTTTTAATGAGTAGACTATTAAAAAGGTTGCAAACTGCTGACAAGTTACATCAGGACATGACTAGGTGCTACATCTCAAATTGAGTTTATTGTGAATAGTTACTTGGTTTGTGGAACACTCATTCAGTCAGGAATTCTTTATTTTATGAGCTTAAGATTTTTATTAGCTTACTATTATCAATTTTAGTACTATTTTTATTAGCTTACTATTTTTGGTAACCTGAAGGAGACTACCACCACAAATTTGTTGTTTTTCATTTTTTTTTTTTTTTTTTTTTTTTTCTTTTTTTACTTTTTTCAGTACAATCTTATCCATTACACTCTAAACTTTCTGATTGTTGGAAAAATTTCAATACTTAAACAATTTTAGTGGGGGGCTCAGTTGTTCATACAATGTTATAGTAAATCAATCCTCCTTTTTGTAACCACTCACTGGTAAGACATTACCACCACCTGTAAATTGGTTGATTATCAATTTTAATTTATTTTTTTCAGTGCAATCTTACTGATTACACCCCAAAAATTTCCGATTGACAAAAAAATTTGTAAAAATTTCAACATTTTAACAATGGGGTGGGCGCAGTTTTTCATACAATCTTATAGTAAATCGATCCTGTGCAATTAACTTTTTTGCTTGTGCATATTCAACTACTCAACCGAATACTTTGTGAAATTTTTGAATAAAGCCATTCTTAGAGTTTCCAAGGAAGATGGCATCGCAAGAACTATAGAAAACTTGACAAAAACAAGAACAACAAATTGTCCAAAAAACACCAAAACAAAGGGACCCCAACACGAGTGGTTTGAAAATGGAGGATCAATTTACTATGACGTTGTGTGAGAAAGTGACCCCCACCAATTGTTTTAATATTGAAATTTTTTCAAATTTTTTTAGATAATTAGAAACTTTGTCATAACTGATAAGAGTGCGCTGAAAAAAGTAAAAAAAAGAATGAAAAACAACAAATTTAAAGTTGGTGGTAGTCTCCTTCAGGTCTACCCTATTTTTATCACTCTACCATTGTGATCCAATAGTGAATTTACACTAAATTAGATGATTGAAAATTAATGGAGAAGAGGTTTTATTTTAGAGTTTACAAACATTATTGATAGACATATTTCTTAGTTATGATAAATAAACAAAGCTCATTAAGAAGTTCTTAATTTGTGAACATTGTGTATATAGTTGAATTCTTTGCATTCACTCACATGCAAATACCCTTGGGAAAGGTATTAATCCATCTCTTCCCTCCAGTTAAGGGTGAAAATAACAGGACAGATTGGGTTCTATAGCCTTGGCTGGCAATCAGTGTACCTCAGAAAGCAATGGCAACCTACTACAAGATAATCTTCTGCCCACTCAGTCATGTCTCTAAAGAGATATGATCACCCAAGCATGTATCTTGTATGGCACTTAACTGACTGACTGTATATAGCCTTGAACAAAAGTAGATATGTTTCTTCACTGACTTAGGTACTTCCACTCATTTTCGGTACCTAACTTATTTATTTTTACGAATTAAATTTAAAAGTTTTAAATTTAATTTGTAAAAATTCGTAAAAGTTTTCTTGAAACTTTTAGCTTTAATTGAAAGCTAAATGATTCAATTTACTATTTCCAGTAATCAAAAACATCAAATTATATTGGAATCTAAAATTTTTCAAATTTTTAAAAACTTTTCAGTTTTCAGTCATTTTTGAGTGATTGGCACATTTGTAAACAAAAGTTAATTCTCGGGTTCAAAAATCTTGCAAAATTAAAATATACGTCTGTGATGCATTATTTTTTGGAAAATTAGCAAATTTAAAGTTAATCTGATTTACACAAGTATTACTTTATAAAATTTAGAATAAAAGTATTTCTTAATCATCGAATAAAAGTATTTCTTAATCATCAAGTGCAAACTGTGCAAGGTGCGAATAATGAATGACAGCTAAGTATGGTTAACCAGAATTGACAGACTTAGCTAAATTTTTTTTTCTATAAAGGGAAGAAACCATGAAACACATGACCTTCTAATGTAACACAGAAAATACCATACTCCAAACAAACAAAAAAAAAAACAAACTTCAAATGCACTATTAAATTAAAAATTATTTTAAAAATCTATTGGCCAATGATTTGTATTAAACTTTTCAATTTTCAATAAGTAAATATAGTCTTCACTTAATAACATACTAACCTGTCAAGGCTTTGTAGAATTTAAAAAACAAATTTTAATTCTATAAATTATTATAATTAAAATGAGAAAAAATGAAAACAATTCTTGTAAAAATTCATTATTCATTGAAATTTTTTCAGGCTTTAATGTTTTATATATATATATATATATATATATATATATATATATATATATATATATATAAAGTAATTAATAGCTTATCTAATTAAATAATGTCACAGTTATTAGTTTTATTGCCCTTTTTTTTTCTTTTTTTCTGTTCAGAATATATTTTCTGGAAAAACAGCCAACTGTTTAAAAAAAATAAAAAAAATAATAGATGATTTACATTCCCCAAGGAGTCCTGTGTTTAACTAATAAAACAAATTTTCAAAGCAAAATTTTTATTTTCTTGAAATTTCATTCATTTACTTAGGGGGTGTAACAAATATGAAAAAAAAAATTTTACCAAGATTTTCTAAAAAAATAATTAAAAATAATTTAATTCATTTGTGAATAAGTCCTGAAAGTTTAATTGAAATCCGGCAATTATTTGATTTTTTCAAGAATTTTAAAATTAACGTGTTTTTTTACTGAAAAAAACAAAAAAAACAAAAAAAACTGAGTTGCGTAATAATTACATTATCCATTGTAAACTCTGGTAAATTTTGTTTGGTTACCCGCTGACGAAAAACAAAATATTTTTTACCAAAATTTCAAACGTGTTAGAAAGGATTAAAAAATTAAAAAAAAAAAATATTAAAACATACTTATACTTTGATCTTTTCTCTTAATAATAAGATATGATTGTAATATTTTGGTATCTTTGTGGGTATAATTGACAAAGAAGTGGATACAAATATTAGTGTTGAGAGGAATATTTTATTTTCTTATTTTTACATACTTTCCTGTTAAGTGTCTGCTGGCAACAGAACACATGTTGCCTGCTTAGAAGCCAGAGAGGGACTGGCCAATCCTTTAGGTCAAGCATGGGTCAGGGAGATAGAGAAAGAAAAGGGAATAGATTTGGGTATCTTAGTTCTTGGGATTTATTTAGAGACAGAGAGGGTAAAAGAAACAATGTATTCTCTGCATGGTAGTAGTATCTGACCTGAGGTCATTTTGGTTCATTCCTACATGATAAATATTTTAATAGAGAAACTTCGTTTTTATTAACTTTGGTGACTTTTTCTTCATATGCTGTTTTTTCAGCAAATTAGTGGAGGTATTAGTTTTAAACTAATCAACAATGTTTTGTTTCCTAATTATTAATTTTAAACTGCTGATATAGTGACTTAGTGTTCTGACCCAAGTATTCCGCGCTTAAGGTGTTTTTCCTGTTCTGAAACCTTTTCTTTAAAACAGTCTTAGTAGCGAGCAACAATCCTACACTTGGAGGCTAACTACTTAAAAAAAAATTACTTTCATTCTCAATTAGTGATTATTACTGATTTAATGAGTTTGGCTTTCAGTCAATTATGACAGCTATTCTTTTCTCAATGTTCCTAAGGTCAGGTAGCTTGTCAAACAAACCACCAAACTTTATGGGTGAATTTCTTTACTGACCCTGTCATAAAGTTTGAAAAGAGGGAAGATTTCTATAGGAGAGTCTCTCTTTGTCATGTTAGCTGTGACTCCTCTTTGTTGAATGTATGGACGGCCGATTTAATATCTTTTTTTATTTACAGTAAGTAGACTCTAGAGGGATGCGTATTTTTTTTTCCGGAACGAAAACAACACCTGACAATTCCCTGATTTTCTTTAAAATTTAAAATTTAACAAAATTTTTTTTATATAGTTTTTTTTTTTTTTGGTAAATTTTGGTTTTAGGTCTCGAAGGCTTTTTTTATCCCTTCAGTTTTTTTTCCAAAATAGCCATATTTCCAAAATAGCTTTATTTCCGTGCAAATTTATATGCCGAACTCCAATCAACAATTAAGAAACCTACTTTTTTATGTTAACGACCAGAAAAAAATCGAACTTTTTCTCGCTCTTTTTGTCACCCACAACCATCTCAATCAGAAGAAGACATTCGCTGCAAATCATTTTAGGCGTAGGAAGCTAATTTCGGCCTTTTTACGTCCTTTATACTCTAAATTACTACGCTCTTTTTTTTTGTACTTAATTTCAGAAGAAAGTTAACTTTCAAATGTATGAAAATAAATAATAAGTGTAGTTTAATTAATCTTCAAATATATTGCATGTATTTGCGTGTTTTTTTTTTGTACTTAATTTCAGAAGAAAATAAATGAAAATAAGTGATAAGTGTAGTTGTATTTAACCATCAAATATATGAAAATATGAAAATACTTATAAATTATAAATAACAAAAAGAACAAAATAAGTAGTAAAGTAAAGCATTTTTTTAACAATAACATTGATAATAAAACAATAATTATATCGGAAGTAAAGGAAGTTAAGTTAAAAAATGGAAAAAATGACATTGACAATTTTAAAAAAATGCAGTAGTTTTCAGAAAGTTGCGTGTCCCCGACTTTGTTTTGGTACTTCATTTCAGAAGAAAGTTAACTTTCAAATATATAAAAAATAGAGTGATAAATGTAGTTTTACTTAACTTTAAAGTTAACTTTCTTTAAAAAAAAATCTATATTTTCATATATTTGAAAGTTAACTTTCGTCTCAAAAAATTAAGTAAAACTACAGTCAGTCAGTTAAATGCCATACGTGATACACGCTTGTGCGATCATGTCTCGAAAGAGACATGACTGACTGGGCAGAATATTATCCCGCAGTAGGTTGCCATTGCTTTCTGCGGTAGACTTGTAGGTCTCATACATTGACACACACACACACACACACATACATACGCATGGTCACGCGGCGTCTACGTGACAGTCGTAGTTCCCGCCAAAAACGAAGCCTTTAAAAACCGAAAACAGCACGTGATACAGCAGTTAGGATTTCGTCCCGGGGCGAGGGCAGACAAGAACAGACATGCCTCCCTAACTCATACAAACACACGCGCACTAATTGCGGGTAGCAGTTAGTGGCGCATATATTTTTTATTCTCTTAATTTTCTTCTCTGACATTAACTTTCATTGAAACCGGACTCTACAACTTCTTATGCATGCTTTCTCAACCCTATGTAACCTTTTTCAATATATTGTTTTTCCGTTTACTTTCGCCTTCTTGTTCATTCATAAATCTTGCTTCAAACCTTAACGAATGTTACGTCGAGTCGACCTTTAAAATATAAATTAGTAAGTGGACGCCTTCGTCCACTACCAATGGTGACCCCGACGTGATATCGATTCGGCGTAATTCAGTCCAGCATCGTTGGAAATGGAACTCAGCATTCTTCTGTGTCTATCAACAAGAACTACTATTCAACGTCGTTATCTCCCAACTCTTTCTACAGGACTCCAAGATGGCGACCCCACACAGAATTTTTACAATCGCACACTAGACAGCACAACTGTCATCTCTCTCTCCCAGGTTTTCCAGAAAAAGAGTAACACAACGTCGACTTAAAGACGTTTCTTTCAGCATTCAACGCAATGTCACTCAACCAAACACAACGTCGACTTAAAGACGCCTTTTTTTCTCAACCAGAACACTGAGGAAATCGACAAGCCGAATTATTTATACTGGAGAAGTGTGACCTCCAGAAAATTTGACATTAAACCTCGATATCTTTTTAGTTCTCTCAAACGCGTACACTCGGTATCAACAAGCTTCAATCAACCACTTTGCAAATCAAAGTTTATAACCAACTGTTAATTCTTCTAACACCAACATAAATCCACCGTTCAGCAAAACACGGAACTCTTACAAACGCAAGCAACTCAACGTGGAGCATTGGAATAAATTAGAAGATCTTTAACAGACACATCAACTACCGAGAATTTTCCAGAGCATGCCGCATCCTGGCACTCTGATAGGGGACACTGCAGCAAAATCCCTACTCACGCGCATCGCATTTTAGACTCTTCTTCTTTTCAGCCTACGAGAGACAACCAAAAAAATTCACCTTTCACAAATTTTTCTCATTTTTCCATTTCACCATGTGCTTTTTGAGAATCCAATATGGCTGACCAGCAGTCAGACGTTTCAGCAACCTCCTCCCACACCTATGAGCAACGTCTGTGCCCCCACCTTTTTTTTTTCAGCAACCAGCCTTCTCTGTCATTTTTGGCATGATCACTACTACTACTACAAGCATCATCATCAACGTAACCAAACCACCATATACACGGACATATTGAAAAAAATATTTTTAATATTTGTTTCAATCTAGGGGGGCTATTTGTAGGTCTCATACATTGACACACACACACACACACACATACATACGCATGGTCACGCGGCGTCTACGTGACAGTCGTAGTTCCCGCCAAAAACGAAGCCTTTAAAAACCGAAAACAGCACGTGATACAGCAGTTAGGATTTCGTCCCGGGGCGAGGGCAGACAAGAACAGACATGCCTCCCTAACTCATACAAACACACGCGCACTAATTGCGGGTAGCAGTTAGTGGCGCATATATTTTTTATTCTCTTAATTTTCTTCTCTGACATTAACTTTCATTGAAACCGGACTCTACAACTTCTTATGCATGCTTTCTCAACCCTATGTAACCTTTTTCAATATATTGTTTTTCCGTTTACTTTCGCCTTCTTGTTCATTCATAAATCTTGCTTCAAACCTTAACGAATGTTACGTCGAGTCGACCGTTAAAATATAAATTAGTAAGTGGACGGCCTTCATCCACTACAGACTAGTTGTGGTTGCCGACCAAGGATATAGAACCCAATCTGTCCATAACTGGAAGGAATAGACGGATTAATACCTTTCCCAAGAGGTATTTGCGCGTAACTGAATACAATGGATTCAACTGGAATTCGAACTCGGCTCCCCGGTTTCTCGTATATCCGAGTCGATATCCACTGTACCACAACGCACACCGTAAAACTACACTTATCACTTATTTTCATATATTTGAAAGTTAACTTTCTTCTCAAATTAAGTACCAAAAAAAAAAAAAAAAAAAAGAAAAAGAAATACACGCAATATATTTGAAGGTATATACACTTATCACTTATTTTCACATATTTGAAACTTAACTTTCTTCTGACATTAAAAAAAAAACAGGAAAAAAAAAACAAAAAAAAACGCAAATACACGCAATAATTTGAAGGTAAAAAAAACTACACTTATTTTCATACATTTGAAAGTTAACTTAATAGATTTTTTTAATAATTTGTTTAATAGATATTTTATAATTAAAATGACCTGCAGAGCAATTTTACTACATTTTTTAAAAATATTTTCATATTCTAAAAATATTCTACTAAGATGCTTAAAGAAATTTTATTCATAAAATTTATTTTTTGTTAGTATAAAAAGTTAAAAACGATTATTTTTTTTTTAAACGTAAACGAAACTAGTTTCTGTATTTTGTTAGTTTTGGGTGTTCGAATTTAATTAAATTTAAATTTGAAGCAATTTTTTTTTTTTTTTTATAAAACTGAGGGGTCGAGGGAGGTAACTCCTGTTTTGAAGATATACGTTGTGGTGCAGTGGATATCGGCTCGGAACGGGAAATCGAAGAACCGCGTTCGAATTCCAGTTATATTCACTTACACGCAAATACACTTGGGAAAAATATTAATCCGTCCAGCTATGGGTTAAATAACAGAACAGATTGTGTTCTATAGTCTTGGTTGGCAACCAGTCTACCGAAGAAAGTAATGGCAACCTACTGCGGGATAATCTTCTGCCCAGTCAGTCATGTCTCTTACCAGACATGATCACCTAGGCACTTATTGCACTTAACTGACTGACTTGTTGACAGCTGGAATATGCCATGCTGTATTCAAAAAAGTACTTTTCGCTACATTTTAAGCGAACAGTAAGTAATATTTTTGAAAAATTCTGTTAATTAACCCTTAATTTTATTAAGTTTTTTAAACAAATATCTACGATAGATATTTGATTTTCAAGAGATTTTTTTCAGTGTCTTAAATTTCCTGTTATCGTTTTTTAATTAAAATGACGGATCGATGATGAATCGACCGTAAGAGCTCGTGAAAAATGTCTTCAAGCCTTATTGAGATGTGTACAGTAAAACTATTTTTCGTTTTTTTAAAGATTGGCTTTATCTTTCAAATAGAATCAAAGTTTTACTAAAAAGAAGACATTTAGTTTATTTTAAATGTATATGGTTATGTCTTGAAGGCTGTCATAATGCGTTGAGTAAAATAAAGGAAGGTAAAGAAGTTTTTGGGTATCACCTATTTATTAATTATACATTAATATTTCGAGATCAAAATCTCATCTTCGGAATGGCAGAGAAGCGTGTGTCTGTCCGAGTGTGTTCCTGACCTTTCAAAGATGTGTTTTTAAGATTTTAAATGTGTTTTTAAGAATTTTTAGATCAAATTTTGACCGTTCTTAGAAGATAATGAAAATGGTTGGGTCGCTGAGTCAGATTGGTTGGACTTATTCATTGTAATTAATAATTCCCCAGAGACAAAACAGTACACTATAGCACAGACCAATACAAACGACATGTAAATTATAACTATCAAAGTTCAGAATTCTTAAAATATTTAAGAAGAGGCATCAGGAATCATTATTTTTGAAATCTGCTTCCTTCATTCATTTTATTGGTTGAAAAATATCACCGGGTTTACTTAGTCAGAATTTAATGTTGATATTTGCGGACAATATGATTGTTGTCAATACTTCGCCATTTTTATCCTAATTTTAAAAGTAAATTTTGGTCATTTCACATCGGACACTACGGAATTGCCGAAAATAAGTTTTAATAACCTTTTTAATAAAATTATTTTGATTAATTCCAATCACACGCATAAGCACTGCGGTTGCCTACCGTAGCCCAATGGTTAGCAAGTTACTTTCGTGGATCAGCTTGTTAAGAGCTTAACTGGATACTGTACAACTGTGGTCTTGTGTTAAACAAAGTTAAATTTAGTGACTCTACCCAAGTGCCTTAGTGAGTTTGTGGTGAATACAAAATAAAAATAACTCTCTTTTCTTCACCGCTTTCAAATTCACGAGTCTGTGCGAAAACTTCTTTTGACTAATGGAAACAGGAATTGGCTCTGGACTGAAGAAAAGACTAAGGCAAAGTGAAAATTTCATTGGTCAAATGAAAAGGGAGCAGCTTACAAACTGAAAAAAAAATTGCATGTTGATACATTATCAGCTTCTAATAAGAGCTGGAGAATTTCAAAGGACTCTATTCAATTTCTAAGCTAAGTACCTTAAAATATATCTTTTTATTCCTGTTGAATACAACCGTATAACTTTTATGTAAGAAACGAACTCTGTCAATTTTTTTTAAGCATTTTGGAATATTTCGTGTCCGATAATTTAACATGAACATTTACTTTTCTTGACAATTCAACGAAACTACGAACCTTTAATGTTTGATTACTTGTCATGTAACAAGCAACTGAAACTTCAAATGTGTAAATTTGTAAATAAATTCCTTACTTTGTTTCGTTAACACGTGTGTTTCCTCGTCATTAACCCTACATACTTCAAGTTCGATCCTTATTCTCTTGTGAACCTCAACTCCCCTCTTCCTCTTGTTTTTTTTTTTTTTTTTTAATCAAATAATTATATTTTGAGGTCTAACTGAATCATAAACATAGAAATCACAATCAAAGTTGATATCGAACATTTGAATTTTTTTTTATCAGGATTACAGTAACATGAAGTTGTAAGTGATTGTTTAAAAAATTATAAATAAATTTCTCCATTTCTATTATACTTTTTAGTTTGGGAATTATTCTGGATACTGATCTTAGATTTTTTTACAATTTGTTTAAATGTTAACAATAACATTATTGCAGTTGATCCATTCTTTGTCTGTTTATTTTGTTTTATTTTATTTATTTTATTTTTTTTCAATGGACAAAAAAAGGAGATGGTTAGTCGACACTAAATAAATATTGTTTTTAATCTTGTATTAGACGGAGCATTATCAGCTATTTTTAAGTTTTGTTATTTTTTTTATCGCAATGTTTTGGTTTTTGGGGGCGTTATTGATTATCCGGTCTTTCTCTGGTCTATAATCCGCACGAAAGAAAAAAAAAGCGCGTCTTTTCTTTTTCTTTTCTTTTTCGTACTCGGACTGTTAATAATAATTACAACATGCTTTTCTTTCATTTTAACTTGAATTGTTTATCATTGCAACTACTTCAAAAAGAAAAGTGTAACTTAAGAGGACTATCAGTAATGTTCAAAAGCAAACAATGTGTTTATATATTTATTTCCGATCGGCACTGTTTTTTTTTACACAGAGCTGAAGAGTGAAGAGTGGTTGCTATAAAAATCACCGAATACCAGTCAAAATTAATAATGGTAGATATTACCTGAAAAAAAAATGCACTCTTCTTCTATCCATAAGGACTGTATGTTTGAGGCAGGCTGAAGAATGAATCGACTGGAAAATTGTGGTAATACTAAGTACGTAATAATAACAATGAATGCGATCAATATTATAGTCTGCTGAACAATTCTAACCATCTGTCTTCAACTTACAGAATTCATTAATTTTATTTTTGTTTTATCTCTATATTCGATCCTTTAGTTACATTGCAAAACCCAAAAATAAAATAAATAAACTTTTGCAATAGCCGAGATATAAAATAAAAAAGAAAAACATATCTTCTCTTAATCTCCTAATCTATTTTCAGACTGAAATCAACATTGGTTTCAGTTTATTTGTAAAGAGCTTACTTAAACAAGCGGTTCAAAAATAGCGATTCAAACTTGATAAAAGCAAGAAACAACATTGTCTGGTAGCCTGGAGGAACTGATATCTTATTGATCGGAATGGCGAAGTAGCGGCTAGAAACATCAATTCCGTGAATAGATAGAGTAAAATATTGCTTTTTACGACTAGGTGCACCGTTAGTGTAGTGGTATCATGCAAGATTCCCATTCTTGCGATCCGGGTTCGATTCCCGGACGGTGCAGACGTCACTTTTTTTTAAGTTAAATATTATCGATATTTTATTAATAATCCAATTATTATCCTAATTATTCGATCAGTACTGAAACGTAACTGTTTTACGTAGAATTGTGGTATGTCTTCAGAATACTAAGCTTTATGACACCGGACCACGCTAGTGAGGTACTCCATAAGGATCGAATTCATTAGTATGTGAGGTTAAACTGCTACGATGGATATTCGATGAACAGGAGTCTTAATACAATCTTGTACTTCCTCTCATTTTCGATACCTAAGTTTTAAATTGAATTTTTAAAAATAAAAGAAATTATTTTAAAGTTTTTGTTTAGCTTTGAAAGCTAAATTAAATGTTCTATTTTCAGTCAGTAAAATACTCTGGATGTATTCCAAATAGAAGTTATATTGAATTGATTGAAATCTCAACTTTTTTTAGCGTTTTCAAAATTCATTTTTTTGCGTCCATTTTGACAACTTGACAAGTTTGTAAAAACAAAAGTTAATTCTCGGTTTTAAAAACCTTGCAAAAATAAGATATACATCTGTGACACGTTATTTTTGGAAAATTAGCAACTTTAAAGTAAAATTAATCTGATTTACACAAGTATGAATTGAATTGTTTATAGTATAAAATTTAGAATAAAAGTATTTCTTAATCACGGAGGTCGGAAGTGAGTGATGTGTGAAGTGATTCTTTAACCAGTTGACGTGCGAAGTGATTGATGACAGCTAAGTATGATTGACCAGAATTGACATGAGTGTCCAAATTCTTTTCTTGTAAGGGAAAGAAACCGTGAAACACGTAAAAATGTCACACAGAAAATACCATACTTAAACAATTCCTTATACAAAAAAAAAAAAATCAAAAATTATTTTGAAAATCTTTTAGCTCGAAGATTTGTATTAAACTTTTTAATATTTGATTAGTATAGTCTTCACTTAACTTAATCTAACCGCGACAAAGTTTTGAATCATTTTAAAAATATTTCTAAAACGTTATAAATTATATAATTCAGAAAAGAAAAAATGGAAACAATTCTTGTAAAAATTCATTATTCATCGAAAAAAAATTCTGAAGTCTATAATGTCTTTAATACACATATATTTAAGAGTAATGAAATGCTTATCTAATTAAATAATGTCTTAATTTTATTACATTTTTTTTTATTTTACTGTTCGAAGCAGATGGTTGAAAAAACGGGCATCTGTTTGGGAAAAAAAGATGTTTTACATTCTCCAAGGAGTCCTGCGTTTAAACAAAAAATAAATTTTCGATACAAAATTTAAATTTCTTAAAATTTCATGAATTTATGTGGAGTGTATGCGTGTGTATGTGGTGGTGGTGGTGGTGGGGTAACAGATGTAAAAAAATATTTTTACCAAGATTTTCTAAATATAATGATTAAAAAAACAATTCCATTCATTTAAGTTCTGAAAGTTTCATTAAAATCCGACAATTATTTGATATTTACAATGATTTCCAAATTAACGTTTTTCAACAGAAAGAATGAGTTGCGTAAAGTAAAGTCTGCTACTAATTTGATTACCCGCTGACGGAAAAAAAAAAAAAAAAAAAAGAAAAAAAAAGAAAAGAAAAACATAAACAAAAAACAAATTTTTCTACGAAAATGTTGAACATGTTAGAAAGGATTCATTTTTTTTAATAATAAAAAATTACTTTGATCTTTCCTCTTAATAATAACAAACATTTTGACGGAAAAACTTTGTTTTTATTATTTGTTTGGGGCCTTTTCTCTTCATGCTATATTGTTTTTTCAGTGAATTATTGAAGGTACCTAGAAAAATGAGCAATGATATTTGTTTTCAAAAAGGAATAGAAAAGGGATAATTATTGGAGTTTTGTTCCTTGGATTTTCTATTGATGGAATTCCCCTATTCATTAGCATCCTTGATTTTTGTTTGATCCTAGATCATGATGGTAAAAAAAAATTGGTAAACTAAAACAAGAAATATCCTGAGATATAAAATAATCTGAGAAGAAAATGTATAATGGTCAGAATATTATGTTTTTTTCCAACTTTTCTTGTTCACAGACATTTTTATAATTTTAAGAATAAAAAATGTTTGCACATTCAACATATATATTTATAAAATAGTAAATAATAAATATTCATATATTTTTATAAAATCTTCAATAAAAAGAGGTTTTCATATTTATTTATTGAAAATGCAAGTTAAAAGTATTTCAAAGTTTGCAATACTTGTTGATCAAACGTTTTTCCAAAGTTACAAAGATGGTTGTAGACTTAAACAGTGATTAAGCTACAAGATTCACAAACAGTTCAACAAGTTCAATTGATTTTCTGTTTTGAATTAAAAAGCATAAAATTCACGGTTTTCAAATGTTTAACATTGGGAAATTTGGTTTTGAACATAGATTTCCAAATTCTTATTCATATACTTGAAAGATATGTGATGTGTATTTATAAAAATATAGAATCTATTTAATAAAAATCAGTTGGTGATAAACATGCTGAGCATTATCAACACCACAAATCTAGTTACTAAATCATGTAATCTACATGCCAAATATGATTTGGTAAAGTGTATTCCATTAATATTTATAATAAAAGAAAAAGAAATGAAGAAGTGGGTCTGGTTTACTAAATCCACCGGTAGCATTATTTCAATGTGTTCAGTTTCACATCCTCAATTTCACTGGTTTCCCAAATTTTTATCTTAAGCATCGTAAATAATGTCAGATTATATTTATTGTAAAATGATCATAAATTTTTGTATTGTATTCATTATAGTGATGTGTATGTGTGTGTTGAAACAGATTAATTTGATTTTGCCTTGTTAGTAGATAGCCCACTATAAGAGGGGTATAAAACAAGAAAATCAAATTGTATATAGAAACAACAATTATATAGATATCAATGAAGGTTTGTAGAAATAAAAGTAATGTTTTTTGGTTGGAGAAGAAGAAGTAAAGGCAATCAGCACACCAGAAAGAAGGAGAAGGAGGACAATGTGCGAAGCGACCTATGTCCGGGTTGTAGTTGAATTTTCTCTGGTTACATTCTAGTAGTTTCATCTCGCTGTTTCCATCTAACTGGCGCTGATTTGATTAAAGCCTTTTATAGCAATTTAGATTTTTACACTGGATCGCTAAATCTTCTGGGTCTTGCAAATCGCTCCCATTGGTCAGGAAACCAGTTTAACATCTACTTGCGAAATCCGGTTTCGACTATTTCTTTAAGCACATGGTCAATCCTTTTTCTATTTAGGAAAAACTAGGATTTCACACTTCGTTGTGAATTTTTGTAAAAGTGAAGAAGAACGTTGATTTTGATTCTTAATTTCCTATCCCTCCAATATCACCGAGAAATAAATGATTTCCGGTCTTCTGTATCTTATTTTTTTATGGTATTTTCGTTATTATTTTTAAAGTGTAGATCACACGCTTCAGTTTATAACTGCTCATTCTTCTTAAATGTAGATCACAAGCTGAAGTGGTACCAATCAGTTTGTTTTTATTATCTATATTCCATTAAGTTAGCTTGATGATTGGGATAATTACATATTTTATCAAAGTCAGGGGTCGGAATTTAAAAATAACAAAAAGCAGGAGGTTTAACGCCGACTTTCAAGGTTAGTAGGTCATCATTGTGGAGAAAGTTGTTTCTTCAACCAATGGATTCAACTTACACGAGAGTTGCAAACAAGATTCTGAGAGTCATGAATGGTTTTAAAAGAGAAAACGAAAGTAAAAAACAATCCATTTATATTTTACGTCAACGTTTTTTTAAAAAAAAATAAAAAAAAATAAAGTAAAATTTATTGAATAAAGATAAATGAAGAAATATATTATTATTCCAGGTACCTCCAGGTACCTCCAGGTACCTCGCTGAAAAAAAAATGAAGGCAAAAGGCCCCAAAATTAATAAAAACGAACTTTTTCCATCAAAATGTTTATGTTATTAAGAACTAGAAGTAAAGAACAAAGCATTTTTTAATTATTTTAAAAATTATTTAATCTTTTCCAACACATTCGTAATTTTGGTAAAAAAATTTTCTTTTGATTTTCATTCGTGAGTTTACAATGGAAAATGCAATATTACATAACTCAGTTCTTTTCGGTGAAAAACACATAAATTTGAAAATTTTTGCAAAAATCAAATAATTTTCAAATTTTAATGAAACTTTCAGGACTTATTCACAAATGAATAAAATTATTTTTAAAATTATTATTTTAAAAAAATGTTGGTAAAAATATATTTTTTTTATATCTGTTACCCCCACCTCCACGTAAATTCATGACATTTTAAGAAATTAAATTTTGCTGGGAAAATTGGTTTTATTAGTTAAACACAGGACTCATTAGGGGATGTAAATCATTTATTTATTTATTTTTGAAACATTTTTGCCTTTATTTCCAAAAAACTGCCTACAATAGTAAAACAAAAATGCAATAAAACTGTGATATTATTTAATTTGATAAACTTTTAATTGCTTTAATAAATACTATTTATTAATAAAGATTTGTTCCAATATCTGTCAATGCTTTTACTTGGGCGCAATTTTGAGAGAAATCAGTGGTAGAAATTAATCATCCTTTGGAATTGGCGTCCTGTATAGGAAGATTAGAGGCAGCTGTGAAATTTGAAGAAATAAAAGAGCAATACCACTGAATTTATATGATGTCTTAGAAAACTCACATCAGATTTGCCAAACTCACATTTTATTTATTTGTGTTGGTTGCGCATGTTTTGCCATGGAGACCTTGTAGCAGGATAAGAAATTAAGAATTAAAATCAACCTTCTTCTTCACTTTTACAAAATTCCCAAAGACGTGTGAAATCTGTATTTTCCCAAATAGAAAAAAGATTGACCATGTGCTTAAAAAAAAAACAGATTTCGCAAGTAGGTGTTAAACTGATTTTCTGACCAATTCACTGAAGCTGGTGTTGTGGTTGGACAACGTGGTAGTAATTTGAAAGTGGAATCACCATTATAAAGTAAACTGGTTGTCCAATCCACTACATTAATAATAAAAATAACTCAGAGAACAATATAACAAGAATAATAACAATGTATTAAAAATAGTTATAGGATTGATTATTTTGTGTATGCAAGATTTTCTCTCTTTGATGTTGAAGAAAATATATCAATGTTCATACTGGAAGAGTTCCTGAAAAAAGGAAATATTATGTTCGTACTAATCAGAAGTTGAATATAACTATATATGGAGTGAAAAATGCTCGTAAGAGAGAGAGAAATATTTTTGGTGTAACTAATTGCTAAACGCAATTAGCACAGTATGTGAGTTTGAAAGGAACTAACGGCATTTGGACTGTTAGCTCCGAAAAGCAGTTTCCAACTGGTCTAAACGCGTATGAACATCAGCTTATATATTTCTGAATGAAGCGCGGGAAAAAGAGGTTTCACGTGTGGTACTAATGTATAAGTATGCGCGTATATGTGTGTGTAAGTGCGTACATGGCGATATGTATATAAGTATGTACACGCATGTAGAAGTGATTCTACACCGGGGTGCGTGTTTCATGTACGTCGGGGGTCACCACTGAAGCCGTAGGGAGATGGTTAATGTTTCTTTGATTCGGCCTTGTGTCATACATAACCAAACTCCCTACAGCTTACAAGTTAAAGTTTTCAACAGAAAGTTGGTTGTCGGCAGGTTGGAATGAGTGGAATAGTGTAAGTATAAAAATATATATTTTTCATGTTAAAATAGAAATTTATTAAAAGGAAAGAATAACAAGAATTCGTAGAAATTCATGTGTAATGAGAAAGTTAAAGGTATCAAGATTTGTAGAAAATGTTCGTAGTAGTAATTGTCGAAAGAGTATATGTGTAACTACATATGTATGTGTTGTTTGATAGGAATGTCTTTGGATGGAGAAGAAGAAGTAAAAGAATCAATAAACGAGAAAGGAGAAAGAGAACAAGGTGCAACCTGACTTTATCTCTGAGTCGTTTTGATGTTGAAGTTACATTTTAGTTTTGTCTTTCTAGCTGCTTCCATCTAACTGTCTCTTCACTGGCACTGATCTGAGCCTTTTATGGTCCTTTTGAATTTAGCACTGGATCGCTAAGTCCCTTTAGTCTTACAAGTTGCTGCCATTGGTCAAAAATCAATTTAACACCTACTTGCGAAATCTGGTTTCTTTAAGCACATGGTCAATCCTTTTTCTATTTGGGAAAAACCAGGATTTCAAACATTATTGTGAATTTTTGTAAAAGTGATGAAGAAGGTTGATTTTAATTCTCAATTTCTTATCCCACTATAACATCACCTCTTTTTGTCCAGAATTTACATAAGAGACTCCTTAACAACTCACAGCTTCATATGTCTGTGGTGGATAGGAAATTAAGAATCAAAATCAACTCTCTTCTTCACTTTTACAAAAATTAACAATGACGTGAATGCTGCTTAAAGAAAAAGTCAAAACCGGATTTCACGAGTAGATGTTAAATTGGTTTTCTGACCAATGGAAATGATTCGCAAGACCAAAAAGAACAGCGAAGTAGTGCGAAAATCTAAATGACTATAAAAACTTTGATCAAATCAGCGCCAGTCAGTCAGATGGGAGCAGCGAGAGACACTGCTAAAATGTAACCAGAGAAGCTTCAACCACGTTGCACATTGTCCTCCTTCTTCTTCTTTCTTGTGTGCTGATTCATTTTACTTTTTCTTCTCCGTTCAAAGTCATTCCTATCAAACAAACGCTCATACATACATACGTACGTACGAATAAACTTTTTTTCTACAAATTATTATTACGATCATCATTTTTATACCTACTTGCGAAATCTGGTTTCTTTAAGCACATGGTCAATCCTTTTTCTATTTGGGAAAAACCAGGATTTCACACATTATTGTGAATTTTTGTAAAAGTGAAGAAGAAGGTTGATTTTAATTCTTAATTTCTTATCCCACTATAACATCGCCTCTTTTTGTCCAGAATTTACATAAGAGACTCCTTAACAACTCACAGCTTCATATGTCTGTGGTGGATAGGAAATTAAGAATTAAAATCAACTCTCTTCTTCACTTTTAGAAAATTCACAGTGACATGTGAAATCCTGGTTTTGCTGAATACAAAAAGGATTGACCATGTGCTTAAAGAAAAAGTGGAAACCAGATTTCGCAAGTAGATGTTAAATTGGTTTTCTGACCAATAGAAGTGATTTGCAAGACCAAAAAGGACTTAGCGATCTAGCATGAAAATCTGAATGACTATAAAGGCTTTGATCAAATCAGTGCCAAACACACATATGGGAATAGCGAGAGACACAATTAAAATGTAACGGGAGAAATTTCGTCCACGTTGCACATCGTCCTCCTTCTCCTTGTTTCTCGTGTGCTGATTCCTTTTACTTCTTCATCATCCAAAGTCATTCCTATCAAACAAACGCTCATACACACACACAGAGGGCCGTAGCTGATGCTAAAAAACACCGGGCACAGAGAAAATTGCCCGGATTTATTAGTTGACAATGTGATGACGTCATCAGTGTCATCCGTTTCCAGAAACTGATTTTTGCGGATTTTTTCGGCTATTCCAGTGGAAATTAGGCACAGAACGTGAATGAAGTAGGAAATCGGGTTCGGACTTTCTGAGTATAACCAGTCTTTTCTCCCAAAATTAAGAAATAAACAGATTTTTACTGCGTTCATTCGGATGTTTTCTTCGTTTTTCTTTCTTTCTTTCTTTCTTTCTTTCTTTCTTTCTTAGTGAATTGTTTAGTTTGATTTCTGATGAAGACATTTTTCCTTGCCCGGATTTTCACTGCGATTGCACGGATCGGCCGGGACTCGTGCCCGGTGTGCCTGGTAGTCAGATACGGCTATGCATACATACATATGTAAAGTTTTTCCAACAAATTAGTTCTACGAACATTTCTTGATACCCTTAACTTTCTAATTGAACATTAATTTGTACCACAATTTATGTTATCCTTTTCATTAATAAATTTCTATTTTAACATGCAAATACATATTTTTATTCTTCCGCTATTCCACACTATTCCACATATTCTAACCTTCTGATGAAAACCCTCTGATGAAAACCCTCTGATAATTCTGATGACGATAATTCTACATAAAACTTGTAAGCTGTAGAGAGTTTGGTCATGTATGACACAAGACCTAATCAAGAAACATTAACCATCTCCCTACGGTTACATGTCTTAGTAGCAATAATTAAAGGAACTAGTACTAGTTGTATAATCATGTATAAAAGATGACAAAGCAAATTATCGCTAGCGGCTAACTTGCTGTTCCCTGTTACTTCTTAAAAGTACAGGGTGGTTTATATGAATATATTTTGTATGCATTTTTTTAACCCCTTCACCTCAAGCAAGGCGAGACCTCTACTAGGGTGCAGCGAAAGAAAAGATTGGGTACAGGAGGTATTGAAAAAAAGATAAAAGATGAATGAGATTCGAGAAGATAGATGGTAACTGACGTTGCATTTAAATTTTTGGAGATTGTAGGCATCAAGGAAAGAAGTAAATGTAAAGGAGTTCCACAGGCGGGAAGTACAAGAAAAGAAAATGATGAAGTAGAAGTGGCGATTACATTTAATTCATTCAGTGGTAAAAGGTGGGACCTTGATGTCAATCTAGTAGCACGCTTAAATTCATGTGGACAGGGCACCAAGAAAAAAATCGTCAGAACAGTTGCCATAAAAATATTTGTAGAAAAGACAGAGGGAAACCACGTCACATCAGCGAAAAAGTGACTGAAATCAAGATGCCAAGTCAGAGTTAATTACATTGCAGATCCTTTTTTGGATTTTGTCAAATGGCATACAAGATTCATATTCTTCAGAAGAAGGGACCACTACTAAAAAGCGGCCTAAGATTCGTTTGCATAGCTTACTAGACAACTCTTTGACTCATGTTTCTAACCTTGGTTGCATTTTCAACATTTTGAATTTGATATCTAGCTCAGAATTACGGCGACCTGATACGGAGAACATCTGTGTTGATGTGAAATCCGCAATGTTACCAGCAATCTCCAGCAATTTTTCCACTAATGCTTCCCCCTCAAACTGGTACTAAAACAGTGTGAAATTCTGCTGGGGGAGTGTTGGAGAAAAGTAATATGTAATTCCGTCGTCACACTGGTCATCTGCATGATGCCGTAAACAGTTAAGCAACTACGAAGCCTAGTCTATCCCATCATCTCTTCATTTAAAAACTGTAACAATTTTCTCAGGGCTAGATCTGCATCAGAATGTTATTCCCCTCAATGCTCATGCTAAATAATAAAATTCTTTTGTGGAAATGTTATTCATAATAAGTGGTGTAAGTAGACCAGATTGATAAGATAAACAGAATTATCATTATGTGGCTCGTAGCTGCCACCAACAACAAATAAGAAAAGTGAAGCTTATTTACAGTCAGACACAAACATGAGTAGAGACTAGGCCAACTATAGAAGTGATTGCTTGAGTACCAAATTTGAGATTGAGCAAGAAGATGAAAACAGCCATATTGAATTTCAAGCATCGTCTAATTTAAAACACAAAATTGTACTGCTTATAAGAGATATACCCCAAAGAGATTCTCTCCCAAAATTTCCCAAGATGCAATTATGTTCAGATTCTATTCTTCTGCTTGAAGAAAGGGAACCCTACATGTTATATAGAACATACATAGTACATGTAGAATAGCACCCATTAATAAATAAAGTCACGTCAGTAATTAATTTATATCCGAAGCATTCAGATAAAAACTTGCCGACAAGCAAATATAAAATGATAAAAAAACATATCACATGTTAAAATGCCATAAAAGAAAATGCCGAGAAATAACTCAGCATTAGAGAAACTTGTAGTTAGGTAAACTTAGGTTGAGAATCGTCAATTACTGCAATTGCTGGTGGAGATGAATTTAACTTAGCATCTAAACATAAGCATTACTACTCACGCGATACAGTAACACTTTGTTCATAAGGAAACCCACAAGAACATGAATTTAGAGAAGGCGTGTTATTGACATATTTACAGAACTTTATAGAGCGTTCAAAAAAAAAAAAACCCAGACACACATTGTGCTAGTGATGCTGCCTTGGAGGTTTGGTGCAGACATGATGTCGTTCTGAGGAATAGGCACCTACTAAATTTCGCACTTCTCACCAGACTTTCATATGATGTATTTCCTAACTTTGACACTTACATAAATCATAGCAAGAGGAGACAATAGTTTTGCATTGCTATAATGGAATCTAACTATCAATTTAGCTATGTAGATACACTAGCAGCCATAATTATTAAGCAACCCCAGTTTTTTAAAAGAAATGATATATTTCATACTACTTTTAAGTGAATAATTCTAAATGAAAATAGAATGGTTCTTTTGTTATTATTACTTTGCAAAATTTTACAAAGTAAGGAAGCAAAGATAAACTTGTCCGAATCACCTTAAATTTTTTTCATTCTTTCATTGATGAAACTGCAATATAGGTAATTATTAAATATTTATAAATTCATTTGATGTGCATGTTATTGTGCAGTATTAACAAAAGAACCATTCTAATTTCATTTACAATTATTCATTTGGCAATAAATACTAAAAACTAGTATGAAATACATCACTTTTTAAAACACTGGGGTGGCCTAATACTTATGGCAGGTAGTGTAGATTTGGTAAGAGGAAGATAGTTATGGTTTTCGAGTGCAATGTGCAGCAGAATGAAAACAGCAAAAAAACATTAACAAGTGACTTCTCTGTGTGGAGAATTTGCAATAAAATATGACTTGGCCCTGAGGAAAATGAGCATTAAGAGATTCAATTAATGATGAATAGACAGAATTGGTTATAATCAGATTGAGCTGATAATGAAAACATTGAACTGATAAGAGGTTGAGCTGGTCAAGAAGCAATTTAACTGGTCATGACAAAATTGAATTGGTCATAAACAGATTGAGATGATAATGAAAACATTGAACAGATGACAGATTGAGTTGGTCATGAAGCATTGAACTGGTCATAAAGAAATTGAGTTGGTCATAATCAGATTGAGCTGAGAAAGAAAACATTGAACTGATAACAGGTGGAGCTGATCATGAATCGATTTAATTGGTCATAAAGAAATTGAGTTAGTCATAAACAGAATAAGCTAATAATGAAAACATTGAACTGATAACAGGTTGAGCTGGTCATGAAGCGATTAAACTCATCATGAAGAAATTGAGTTGGTCATAAACAGATTGAGCTGATAATAAAAATATTGAACTAATAACAGGTGAGCTTATCATGAAGCTATTGAACTGATCATGAAGAAAATTAGTTGTTCATAAACAGATTGAGCTAATAATGAAAACATTGAACTGATAACAGGTGGAGCTGAGCATGAAGCAATTTAACTGTTCATGAAAAAATTCAGTTGGTCATAAACAGATTGAACTGCTAATGAAAACATTGAACTGACAACAGGTTCAGCTGGTTATAAAGCAATTGAACTAGTCATGAAGAAATTGAGTTGGTCATAAAAAGATTGAGCTGATAATGAAAACATTAAACTGATGACAGATTGAGCTGGTCATGAAGCTATTGAACTGATCATGAAGAAATTGAATTGTTCATTAACAGATTGGGCTGATATTGAAAACATTGAACTGATAATAAATTGAGCTGGTTATGAAGCAATTGAACTGGTCATGAAGAAATTGAGATGGTGAGAAACAGCTGATAATGAAAACATTGAACTGATAACAGGTGGAGCTGATCATGAAGTGGTTTAACTGGTCATGAAGAAATTAAGTTTGTCATAAACAGATTGAGCTGGTAATGAAAACATTGAACTGATAACAGGTGGAGCTGATCATAAAGTGATTCAACTGGTCATAAACAATTTGAGCTGGCCATAAACAGATTGAGCTGATAATGAATAAATTGAACTGATAACAGGTGGAGCTGATCATGAAGTGATTTAACTGGTCATGAAAAAATTGAGTTGGTCATAAACAGATTGAGCTGATAATGAAAATATTGAACTGATAACAGGTGGAGCTGGTAATGAAGTGATTGAATTGTTTATGAAGAAATTGAATTTGTCACAAACAGATTGAGCAGATAATAAAAACATTGAACTGATAATAAATTGAGCTGGTTATGAAGCGATTGAACTCGTCATGAAAAAATTGAATTGGTCATAAACAGATTGAGCTGATAATGAAAACATTGAACTGATGACAGATTGAGCTGTTCATGAAGCTATTGAACTGATCATGAAGAAATTGAATTGTTCATTAACAGATTGGGCTGATATTGAAAACATTGAACTGATAATAAATTTAGCTGATCATGAAGCAATTGAACTGGTCAGAAAAAAATTGAGCTGGTCATAAACAGATTGAGCTGATAATGAAGATATTGAACAGATGACAGATTGAGCTGGTCATGAAGCGATTGAACTGGTCATGAAAAAACTGAGTTGGTCATAAACAGATTGAGCTGATAATGAAAACATTGAACTGATGACAGGTTGAGGTGGTCATTAAGTGATTTAACTGGTCATGAAAAAATTGAGTTGGTCAAAACAGATTGAGCTGATAAAGAAAACATTGAACTGATAACTGGTTCAGTTGGTCATGAACAGAATGAACTGGTCATAAAGAAATTGAGTTAGTCATAAACAGAATAAGCTAATAATTAAAACATTGAACTGATAACAGGTTGAGCTGGTCATGAAGCAATTGAATTCATCATGAAGAAAGTGAGTTGGTCATAAACAGATTGAGCTGATAATGAAAACATTGAACTGATAACAAGTGAGCTTATCAAGAAGCTATTGAACTGATCACGAAGAAAATTAGTTGTTCATAAACTGATTGAGCTATTAATGTAAACATTGAACTGATAACAGTTTAGCTGGTCATGAAGCGATTGAACTCATCATGAAATAATTAAGTTGGCCATAAGTAGATTGAGCTGATAATAAAAATATTGAACTAATAACAGGCTGAGCTGGTCATGAACAAATAGAGGTGGTCATAAACAGATTGAGTTGATAATGAAAATATTGAACTGGTGAGAGATTCAGCTGGACATGAAGCAATTGAACTGGTTATGAAGAAATTTAATTGTTCATTAACATATTGGGCTGATAATGAAAACATTGAACTGATTACAGGTGGAGCTGATCATGAAGTGATTTAACTGGTCATGGAGAAATTGAGCTGGTCATTAACAGATTGAGCAGATAATAAAAACATTGAACAGATAATAAATTGATCTGGTTATGAAGCATTTGAACTGGTCATGAAGAAATTTAGTTGTTCTTTAACAGATTGGGCTAATAATAAAAACATTGAAATGATGACTGCCTGAGCTGGTCATGAAGTTATTGAACTGGTCATGAAGAAATTGAATTGGTCATACACAGATTGAGCTGATAATGAAAACATTGAACTGATAACAGGTGGAGCTTAACATGAAGCTATTGAACTGATCATGAAGAAAATTAGTTGTTCATAAGCAGATTGAGGATAATGAAAACATTGAACTGATAACAGTTTGAGCTGGTCATGAAGCAATTGAACTCATCATGAAAAAATTGAGTTGGTCATGAGCAGATTGAGCTGATAATAAAAATATTGAACTAATAACAGGTTGAGTTGGTAATGAAAAATTGAGTTGGTCATAAACAGATTGAGCTGAAAATGAAAACATTGAACTGATAACAGTTTGACCTGGCCATGAAGAAGTTGAACTGGTCATGAAGAAATTGAGTTGGTCATAAACAGATTGAGCTGATAATGAAAACATTGAACTGATGACAGATTGAGCTGGTCATGAAGCTATTGAACTGATCATGAAGAAATTGAATTGTTCATTAACAGATTGGGCTGATAATGAACACATTGAACTGATAATAAATTGAGCTGGTTATGAAGCAATTGAACAGGTCATGAAGAAATTGAGCTGGTCATTAACAGATTGAGCTGATAATGAAAACATTGAACTGATGACAGCTTGAGCTGGTCATGAAGCAATTGAACTGGTCATAAAGAAATTGAGCTGGTCATAAACAGATTGAGCTGATAATGAAATCATTGAACTAATAATAAATTGAGCTGTTTATGAAGAAATTGACATGGTCATAAATAGATTGAGCTGATAATGAAAACATTGAACTGATAACAGGTGGAGCTGATCATGAAGCGATTCAACTGGTCATGAAGAAATTGAGTTGGTCATTAACAGATTGGGCTGATAATGAAAACATTGAACTGATAACAGGTGGAACTGATCATGAAGCTATTTAACTGGTCATGAAGAAATTGAGTTGGTCTTAAACAGATTGAGCTGATAATGAAAGCATTGAACTGATAACAGGTTGAGTTGGTCATGAAGTTATTCAACTGGTCATGAAGAAATTTAGTTATTCATTAACAGATTGGGCTGATAATAAAAACATTGAACTGATGACAGCCTGAGCTGGTTAGGAAGTGATTGAACTGGTCATGAAGAAATTGAGTTGGTCATAAACAGATTGTGCTGGTAATAAAAACATTTAACTGATAACTGGTGGAGCTGATCATGATGCCATTCAACTGGTCATAAAGAAATTGAGCTGGTCATAAACTGATTGAGCTGATCATAGAAACATTGAACTGATAACAGGTGCAGCTCATCATGATTGTGATTTAACTGGCCATGAAGAAATTGAGCTGATAATAAAAACATTGAACTGATAATAAATTGAGCTGGTTATGTAGCAGTTGAACTGATCATGAAGAAATGGAGGTGGTCATTAACAGATTGAGCTAATAATGAAAACATTGAACTGACGACAGCCTGAGCTGGTCATGAAGTGATTGAACTGGTCATGAAGAAATTGAATGTGTCATAAACAGATTGAGTTGATAATGAAAACATTGAACTGATGGCAGATTGAGCTGGTCATGAAGTGACTGAAGATGTCCTGAACAAATTGAGTTGGTTCTAAACAAATTTGACCTGCTAATGAAAATATTGGCCTGATAACAGGTGGAGCTTATCATGAAGTGATTTAACTGGTCATGAAGAAATTGAGTTGGTAATAAACAGATTGAGCTGATAATGAAAAAGTGGAGCTGGTCATTAATAGAGTTTATCATGAAGATGTCCAGCTGAACACAAAAGCAAATGCGAAATAGCTGCAGATGCTGGGAGATGCTTAAGGTTTCTTGGTTAGCCCTTTTGTCAGACTTAACCAAACTCCCTACAGCTTATATGATTTAAGCAGAATTATCATCAGAAGGTTTTATCTGAAGGTTTTCATTGTTATCAAAAGGTTGGCTGTTGGCAGGTTGGAATATGTGGAATTGTGTGGAATAGAGTAAGAACAATAAAATTTACATTTTGCATTTTAAAATAGAAATTTATTAAAAGGAAATAATAAACAAGTTGTAGAAGTTAATGTTCAATTTGAAATGTTATTAAGAAGTTTTGAGTAGAGTTCATGTTCAATGATAAAGTTGAGCTAAGTGTATAGAGAGTTGAAGAAATTGTTAGTAGTAGTAACTGTTGAAAGATATAAGGAGAAAGAGAAAGAGGACAATGTGAGTGAGTCACTTGAAGTTGAGTTACATTTTCAATGTTTGTCTCCAGCTCTCATCTGTAACTCTCTGACTGACTGAAGTTGATGAAGTCCTTTTATTGTAATGTAGATTTTTCACACTTACTTGGGAAGTCCTTTTTGATCATGCAAGTTGCACCCATTTGTCCAAAATCATTTTCACACCTACTTGTGAAATCTGGGTTAGACTTTTTCTTTAAGCACATGGTCAATCCTTTTTCTATTTGTCAAAACCCAGGATTTCACAAGTCATTGTGAACTTTTGTAAAAGTGAAGAAGGAGGTTGATTTTAATTGCTTTCTTATCTACATAGCTATCAGAAGGTAGTTTGATCAAAGGAAAATAAATGTTTGCTTGTTACTTTTAAATCATGTTTGCCACTGAATTCTTAAGATTAAGAATTATTACCATTATTATTTATGATTTGATGGAATTGCTGTCCTCCTCTTTTTTGGTATAATCCCAATGTTTTGGTTCAAGGGTATAACAACTCTCTAGGTTTATGTGCCTTGGATAGGACCTATTGTCACTAGAGATGTTTACCCAAACATTTGAAGTAAAAAAAAAAAAAAAGAAATAAAAACAATTTGAGAGAAGTCAAGAGAAGGCAAATAAAGATTTTATTTTCTAGAAAGAGAACATGCTAGTAAAGTGTTACACCCCCCCTCTGACTCTGAAAAGGAAAACTAGTAGATAGTAAAAATCAAATTTTGTTTACAAATGTATACATGTCATATTGCAAAAGACTATTTTAGCCATGTGTCCGGAAAGCATTTTCTCTTTGCAGCATCTACCCCAAAACTGTCCACTGTATAGACTGGACTTCACTGATAATGTAGCCTTTAATAAAAGGAAAGAGAGATGACAACAATGCTTCAACAGCAGCAGTGGAAAAGAAACCTTAGTTAACGAAGTTAAGCATGACAAACAGTAGCAGCAGCTGATTTGTAAATTTGGCGTCAAATTGCTAATTCCATTTTTAGGCCGGGCAGTGTGCACTTAAATCCGGTGGAAACGAGAGCGGACAATAACTGAGCACTACTAAATACGAACTAGATGAGATATCCCAAGACAAGGACAATGGAACGAAAACAATATATAACCGTTGATTAAATAAAGGCTTCAATTTGAAATACCCTGAAAGTTACCAGGATTGACCTGATGAAGGCTGGAAGCCAAAGAAGCCTAAAGGTTGTGATAATAGCAACAAAAATGAAGACTATAGTCCAAATGTAAAAAAAAAAAAAATGTAAATAACAACACTTTGTCTCAAGGATTCAGACAATGGCGTATAAGGCCTGCTTGGTATTTGGTGCCAGGGGTTCTGGAGAAAAGATGTGATTTCAAACAGACTGACTATATTTTTAAAATTACAATTTACATCATAACACATATGAGTTAAGCTTAGTAAATATCTATCTATATCAGGTTTTCCCAACCTGGTCAATTTCAACTGTTGGGTGGGCAATAAGCATCTGAGCAGAAAATGGTGGGCAATTGGAAATTTTGATGGGCAATATAGAATTTTGAGTTTTAAAAATTCAATTGTATAATTATGAACAAAAATGTGTTTGAAGAAAACTCAACACATTATCTAAAGTGGTTATAAATTATAATCTATTCCGAGTTAATAAGCTCATCAAGCTCATATATGTGTATGTGCGTGTATTCATATATATGTATATATGCGTATACGTATTTGTGTGCATGTAGGTGGATGTGCATCGATTTACGGTCACTCATTCTGCCCAATGAACTTTTTCTCTCTTAACCTTGGCAGCCCTTACAAGATAAGACTAAAGCTTTCTATTCTAAGTCATGTTACATGAATTCTATTTCTTTGAATTTTTTATGTTCTGAGGAAATTCATACCAAATAAAATCATGGTCTGATGAGATAAGCTTATTAGCTTGTCAAAATGGAGTATAATTTATAATCCTTTAAATGATGTGTTGAGTTTTCCTTTATTGCTCTGAATAATATCCATTGAGTTCTCTATACAGATTTGTCACTTAATATTTTATATTAAATAGTTCTTTTTGGATTATCCTCCCATTTGCAGACTTGACATCACTATCTATCTATCTATCTATCTATCTATCTATCTATCTATCTATCTATCTATCTATATCCAACTTAGTTTGTTCCTATCTATCTATCTCAACCTGTTCATATCTATCTATCTATCTATCTATCTATCTATCTATCTATCTTATTCTGTTCCTATCTATCTATCTATCTATCTATCTATCTATCTATCTCATCTATCTATCTATTTCATATCTATCTATCTATCTATCTATCTATCTATCTATCTATCTTATTCTGTTCCTATCTATATATGTAGTTTTCAGTGGTAAAGTTTGCTTTTGTTTGTTCTTTAATACAATAGAAGTAGCAGTTACCACCCAAGTCAGTGTTATTTTTTGTTACTTCTCTCTGATATCTTTTACCATATCATAAAGTCAGTTTATGAAATAATAACAAACTTTTGCCAAACAATTTCGGTACCCTTTTGAATATTTACTACAGCTAGGCAGGCAAATATTTTTCCATGTGAAAGTGGGCAATGATGCAAATAAGTGTTGGGAACTTCTCATCTATACCAATTAAACAACTCACAGCACAAGTTAAAAATAAAACTAAAACAGAATGGCCAAAACTGGTGCTTGCCAGAAGTCAAAGGTGGGGATGGGGAGTAAACCCACATATTTTTGTTGACCTTATGACCCTATGTACTGTGTGATATCATTTCAAGTTGCTGACCATTTCAAATCTGGAGCTGTAACTTTTTATCTTGAAAAAAATCACACACTCTTGTTGTAAACCCGACCGGTGAACTAGCCATCACTCTCCTTTTCACTGGTTTAAACACTGCTTTTGTGGTGCAGTGGATATCAGCTGGGAGCAGAGTTAGAATTCCAGTTGAATTCCTTGCATTACACTTAAGTGCAAATACCCTTGGGAAAGGTATTAATCTCTTCCCTCCAGCTATAGGTTAAATAACAGGACAAATATGGCCTTGGCTGGCAACCAGTCTACCGCAGAAAGTAATGATATGGCAACCTACTACAGGATAACCTTCTGCCCAGTCAGTCATGTCTCTTTCGAGACATGATCGTCCAAGCATGAATCACATGTGGCACTTAACTGACTGACTGAATTCCTCCATACATTGAGTGATTATTTGTTTGTTTCTCTATTTCATTTTTATTCGGTATTTGCTCTTTTTTTAAAAAAAACAATTATGTTTTATTAAGTTAGAACACAAAACTTAAGGAATGAATTTGAAAATTTATTTATTAATAATAATTTTTAAGGACCCTCCAGAGATTCAGTTAAGTTTTTGGCTTTCCAGGCTGTATCGGTTGAACCAAGATTTATATCCTTTGAAGTTGCCATGAATTGTAACTTTATCTTTAAATTAAATTCTCACACTCTTAGTGAAAGCATGGAATTTCCTTACTCCACATTCTTTCCTTACCTTGTCTGCATTGTTCCTTATTCATGTACTGCTCATTTAAGTGCTATTATTTTTTCTTATTATTTTTTATATCTAAAACAGCTACCTATGTTTGTTTCTTTATTGAATTTTTATTTGATAGGGAGGGGGCACTTCATTTATGGTACTATTTGTAATGGGGTAGCACTCTGGCCAGTCTACCACTGAGAAAACCTCTCTTGATGTAGAAAGCTGAAATATTAAGTAAAATCTTTGACATTTCCAAATATGAATGATGGTGAAATATCCTGTTTGTGATTAGTTACAATATAATTTTCTGGAATGTTGCTATTTCTTTCAAACCTGATTTCATTTTTTTTAACAAGAAGCCTTATTGACAGTGAATGCTATTTTTTTCTTTCAACTGTGTTTAACAGTGTTACAATACACCAGCATCCTAATTTTCTGAAATTCTGGGGTTAAGTAGGGTTTTCCATTTTTTTGGCTAATAATAAAAATTTAACTGTTTTAAACTCTTTTTTCTTCAAATCAAATAAATTTTGTTTCTGAGTAACTTTTGACTTCAACATTTCTTTGCCAGAAAAACAGTAAAAATAAAAACAAAGGAACCAAATAACTATTTCTTTCTTTCTTTTTTTTTTTTTTTTTTTTTACAAATGTGACAGGGAAACGCGATATTTTTGTTAAAGAAATGAAGACAAACTTCTGATGAAGGCTGGAGAGTGTTGATTATGAAATGTTGTGTTAAAATAAAAATAAGAAAGATGAGGATACTAGTCACTAGTCTGAAAATGATAACATTTTTGTTGCTATTACTGTTTCATGCTTCTGATATTTACTGAAGCTGACGTCATTGTGCAACACTCATGATATGACATTACCGTGGGAAAAAATGCGGTCGTTTCTACTAGTCACTTTTTTTCGTTTTTCTTTCCTATCACATCAGATGCGTGAATCAATCTCTTAATGTTATCAATTCCATTGTCAGGATTTTTTTTAACGAAAGGCTTAGTCATTGAAAGACACCCTATAGTTGATGTGGAAAAAAGCAATTAAAAAAGATAATTTTTCTGCTACTAATTATGTTGGATGGAATCAATGGGCTCCGTCAATTTTTTTTTTTAAACACTTGAACTGACACAAATATGGCGATCACAGTGTGGACATTCCGTTCTCACATTGTGATGTGATTGTTCTTCAGCTTGACCACCCCCCTAAAAAAAAAATAAACCTAAACAATATATTATCTTAAATAACAAAAAATGACAATGCAAACAACGACAAATAATAGAATTTTTAGAAAATGGAGGTTTAAAAAAGATTCGAAGAAAACAATTTCCTAAAATGAAACTGAAAAATGAGTCAATCAATTCAATTCGACGAGTTGTTTCGTGAAAGGGAGAAAACGTAAATTAACCTGAAAAATATTTGTTGAATATAAATAAAAACAGCTATTATTAGTTGTCAACTTGAAGGATGATTAATTAGATTTATTTATTTTATTTTCTTTCAATTTATTAATCTCAATTTCTCAAAGAAAGATTGTTAGAAAAACAAAAAAATTAATGCATTCAAATAAGCCGGTTGGGTCGGATATTTGTTAAAAAAGGTGAAACTGTTAGCATTTATGATAATGTGTTTAAATAATGATAATAATGATTTTTAAACCCAAGGAAAAATTTTTTTGAAAGAAAGATTTTATAAAATATAGAAAACTTAAATGTCACGTAAATAAACGCTCACTTTTAAAGTAAAAGTAAAGTTCCCATGCCGGGAATCGAACCCGGGCCGCCTGGGTGAAAGCCAGGAATCCTAACCACTAGACCACATGGGATAACTTCGAAAGATCATAAATTATTTGGTATATATAATATTCCTATAGATTTGCAACATAATAAGAATGTTAAATTTTGCTTTAAGGTTTCGCTAATTATTTAAGATTCCCTTAAAATTAATGAAATATCGAACTGAAAATTAAAATTTATGAGAAATTAATTAAGCATAAACGGCCCACTCGAACGCCCCCTTCGGCTGTCATATGCCAGATCATAAGAAGAATTTTAATGTTGCCTTATTATTTTCGTCTGAAATTAAAAAAAAAAGATAGTAAGAAATTGTTTGCAATATTTAAAAAAAAGTGAAATACTTTTTTTAAATAACTTACATTTTAATCGATTAATTATTCTATGTGTTCTATAAAAAATTATTAAGAACTAATTTCTGAGAAATTTTATTTGTTTATTACGAAACAAAAATAATTCATTTTACTGCAGAATTTTTCTTAGAAGTAATTTGAATTGTTGAAAACAATGAAATTTACTATTCAAAGTAAATAGCAGGAAGCCATTTCTTTATTTTTTATTTCATCTTTACTTATGGAACAAGTTTTTTGCTTAAAAAAATCAACTATTCAGCGAATAAACACAAAATAGTCTTCCAACTCCATTTATCGTGAAATTATGTGCTTTTAATTCCATTAGGAAAATGCCTTTTTTAAGCTTAACAAAAGAATTTCAAAAAAGAATTTTCTCTCGTAATTTATCCAATAACCAAATCTATTAAAAACTGTAAAATATTATTTACTTAAAAATTAAAATTACATATTCAAAAACTAAACCAACATTCGAAGTCAAATAAAAAGAAATGCAGTTTAAAATTAATGAATTTTTGTATGTTGATTGATGTTTAGCTGTTTTTGCTCGTCATTAAAGCTGCTGGTGTTCTAAAGTCATTTAACACTAAAAAAGGAATAGAAAATCCATGCGTACACACGTAACAAAAACGTTTGAATTAACTTGAAAATCGAGTTAAATCAGTCATAAATCATTATTTTTAATTTTAATGTTTAAGAAAAAACCGTTTGAAACAAATGAAAAAATTGTCTTTAAAAGTAAAAAACGTTTAAATTCAACAATAAATATTTTTTTGTCATTCTTTGTCTCATTGTAGAAAATGATTTTTTATACTAAAAAGATCGTTTAGTTTGTTTTGTAGTTTCACTGAGAGTTTGTCTCAGAGTGTGTAATTCAAGCATAATTTTTTAAATTCTCTATGCATTATTATTTTTTAAAAAAATGTTTTGTGTATTTTGTATATTCTTTTTAATAATCATAACTAACAAAAATAAATTATCTTCATGAGTAGTGTAGCCATAAAAAACAATTAAATTCGGAAAATTTATATTTATTTGTGAATAAAGTAAGTCAGCAGTTTAATGAATTAATGTAGTTTTTTGGTTAATTTTAAACAATGTTCAATTGATATAACTTTACTACTTCTTACGAAAATAAGTTATAGTAAATAATTATACCTAGAGTCTTTATGATAAAATTGTAACACCAACCGACGCGTGGCCGCGTGGCCTAATGGATAAGGCGTCTGACTTCGAATCAGAAGATTGCGAGTTCGAGTCTCGTCGTGGTCGCTCCTAACTTTTTTTTCAACAAATTGTCAATTATAAAAAAGTTACTTTTGTCTGCTAACAAACCTCGGCTATAATTTGTACCTGTTTACCGGAATAAGATAAATACAACAGCTTTGTGACAAGTATAGATGCTTTAAATTTGACAAGTGAAAATGTTTCATGAAAAAAGATTTGATTGAAAATAGATTATATGCATTTTGCCATTCTAGAAGAAAAGGGTCATGAAAATAGGTTAACCTACTTTCATGAAACTTTTCTTCTTGTGAAAATTAAAAATTTGTCAGGTTTTTATATCCTAATTCAATACGATACACTTGTATTAATGTTCTAGACACACCACTGCTGCTAAAAATCACGTACATGAGGTGTATAGAGCTCATGTGGCAAAATTATGTTTTTACAGGTGACATATTTTTTTTTAATCATGTCACCCCAAGAAAGGCAGTAACGCCACTGATGTGCAGGGGGCTACATAAGAGTGAGAAGATTAGAAAAGAGAAAACCGGAAACTGCATCCTAAACAGGAAACAAGGGATGAGCCTCTTCACCTGTTCAATAGGTGTGGGTGGAGTGTGAACCGGGCAATAGTTCAGTCTATCTACTCCAATTATTAAGAACAAAAAAAAAGTTAAAGATTTCAAAAAAAGAAAAAAAAAGTGACTTATTAAGTTTTAAAGTACAGTCAAAAAATTTTCTAAAAATAAAATCAAACGTACAGTTAGACATGAAAAGTTTTAAAATTAAGCAAATTTATTGGGCAAAAATGGAGAAGAAAACAAAACAAAAAAAATGGCATACCTATAAGTCAAGTCATGATTCCAAGCCTAACTACGGGCAACAGAGAATGTAAATATCAAGTAATGTAAATGCTCACCTGTTTTTAGGATGTCAGAGACATGTGACAAATATGAGAAAATATTTTTTCATGAGGTACATTGATAGATATTTATTAAGCACATAATATAGTCTGGAAGGAAGCTGCAAGTTTGGAACACAACTGAAGTACTTATTTTGGATACACATGGCTGCAAAACACAGTACGAAATCTCTTTTGATATCAATCATCATCGTCATAATCATTATCATGAGTCCTATAACCAAGTGTTGTTTTGGGCCTGTCTACATGTTTCAATTGCATACCAATATCCAAGATTCTGTGAAAGTTCTTTCAGTTTATCCAGTGGTATTATGAGCCTATTTCCTCTATTTACATCTTCTGCTATACTCTAAAGTGGAACCTTTCTAGGATAGTTGTGAAAAGATTGTTGGCTCTCATGATGTGACTATAATATTAGCTTTTTCCTTTTGATTGATGAAACATATGATCTGTCAACAAGCCTGTTTCTTGTCTGATAAATGTCTCATGGCATTGCAGTCAACAAAGGAGATGCCTAGAATGATTTTGCTTGGTATATTATATTGTTTTACAAGCAATTTCCATTTAAGGGACATTTATTCTTTAATCTGCAGTTATAGTTGAGTTTGGTTTGTGCAGGTAATGGAGAGTCCTTACTTATCGAGTTTGGTTATAGAAAAGTTGAGATCTTTTATATTTAGTTGTATAAATTTACTATTATGTTTGCTTTTTAAGTTGCAAAACTAGTCTGTAGCTGTTTTTACACTGGTTTACATTTAACTTTCTCCTCCTTCTTCCTCTAATTATAATATTTTATTAGCCATATTAGTACAAACTAAAAAATATTATTTACTTAATCAACATCCATTGAATTTTATTTGAAGGGAGGTTATTAAAAACGGAAAATGCATGAGGTATACGTCTTGGCAAAAGTGTAACACATGTAGGTACTATGGTATTAATATATATATAGTAGATTCTGAAGAAACTTGGTCAATACAATGTGACAATATTCAGAGGCAACTCGTACATGTACAGAAATACCTGCTGAGTCAAGTTTATCAAAGGAGAACATTACCAAGAACTGTGCGTAGTCCATCACTTGCAGTTGTGCCAAAAATATAAAAGTGAAACCAGCCTTCTTGTCTAGAGAAACACTGAAAAGCCATATTTGGAGGGGGGATGAGACAATGAAATTGGGTATGATTGATCATGTATAAAGAGAAAAGAGTAGTCACTAATGTAAAGTCAGTTTAACAAGAACAAGGTTGCTTTCTCCAGGCAGCTAACAAACAGTTTCAGCTGTTCAACCATAAGCTTTCCAGAGATAAGAATTTCTAGCAGTCTGTCAGACTTTTCTCCTCTCTTTGTCAACACATTGGTAAGATGAAGAAATGCGTCCTGATCACATTCTGTGAACTATTTCTCCATAGGTGGTCATTCTCTGGATTTCAGAAACATTAATTCAAAGATGCTTCTCATGAACTCATTTTGTTGAGTAAATATTTTGGTGCAAAGATCTGTTGCCTGTGTTGAATAATTTGCAACTGGCAAAAAAATGTTCAAGAAAAAAGTTTGGAATCCATTTTTGTTAGGGTCAAGAACTTTTTAGCCCTTTGGATGGTTTTGGTTATTTAGCAGTATATCAACACCTTTATGAGTTATTTAATGCTGAAATCTAAATATTTTGAACACAATTTTATGGTTTTAATTAGATACTTTGTACATAATTTTATACTTTCAGGGCAAATGTATGTTAGTCGAGATTTGTACCACATTGTAGTCCAGTTGAAATTATACTTTGGAATACATTTTAAGAAATTATATGGATTAATGTCATGAAAGAATGTTTGATTTTGTGTAGCAACATATCAGTCATTCACTACTGAAATGTAAATAATCTAAACTATTTTATGGCTTCAACGAAATATGCTTTTATAGGTGTTGTTTGGGGGATTGACTATAGCCAGGACCCTAACTGGTGCTACCACTCCAGGTCAGAGTGAACCTGAGAACAGCAGCAATGTTGTTTCACACTCTGCAAGAACTCTAATCTCTTGATCAGCGGTCTTGCGTTTAGATTCCTCATTTTGAGGAAATAACTAGCAACCATCTTCTCGATTAACTCGTTAACCATTACTCAGCTGTAGCCAGTCTAAGGAAATAATCTTTATCTTGGGACTGTAGGTTATGTACTAGTCTCATGTAGAAAAACAAACAAACAAAAAAAATTTATATTTGAAATTTTTACACTGGCAACAATTGAAAAACAGGCCGCAAATGGTTTAGCGTTATCTGACATAAGGACATTATAATAGAGCACTTAGAAAATACTGAGCTTTTATAACGGCCCTACTATTAGTGACCAAAATTTTGCGCAGTTATATTTAGAATAAAAGCTCTGCCCATCTTGTTGGTCAGCCGTTTTCAATCAGCCAAAAACAAAGTGAATCCAAAGAAGTTGTCTTTGTCAGAAAGCAGTCTCCAGACCTATCTAAAAATTAGCAAACAATATTTCACTATCAATCATTGTTTTCAATTAGAAAAGGTCAGGAGGTATAATACCAAATTATAATAGGTAAGCCCTTTCTTGGAGTGTCAAACAATCACTTGGTTAATCAATGACACAAGTTAGTAGGGACTGAACTCTCAAGCAAGTGTTCTCAAGTCACTTGTCATTATACAACCAACAAAGTATATTGTTGATGGAAATACATTTCTGTAGAATCCTTGAATAAAGAATTTTCCTTCTTAAATCCAAACTGAAACTAATTTTGGATGCATTTAAAGTACCAATCATTTTAATCATGTACCAAAAAAAAAAAATAAATAAAAAAGAGAAATAAATACAAAGAATTTTTTGTCTTTTCTGAAAATGATTTATTTACAAGCATTGACAAAAATCCCTTGATGATAATCATCGCATTTCAATATTACGAAGATTTTTCTTTTTCATCTTCTTGAGTTTCTTTAGGTTCGAAATCTGCAAATTAGAAAAAAAAAAAAAAAAAAAAGATGTTATTTTCATATTTTAGAAAAAAAAAACATCAACACTTGTTGGTTTTAAAGAGAGTCTAATACAATACACATAATATATAATCTAATAAGGAATCAAGAAATTCAGCAAATAAAAATACAAAGTTAAGAAATCACGATGGCGACTAAAAAGTCTTAAGAAAATAACAGTTACATTAATGGATTTTTGTGATTTTGTGTTAAAGTGAAGCATCTAAGTTTAAAATCATCAAAACTGCTTATTACATCAATCACTCCTTTTTGTAAAGGTGCATGGGGCAAAGCGAATTACTTACTTTTTGAACAACTTCATTCTTCCGTGAATTTTCAGATTTTCTTTTTTGACGTTCCTCAGTTTCCAGTCTCTTTTCCTAAAAAAAAAAAAAAAAAGAAAGATTCATGAGTCATAAAGGAATTACAGTCAAACTATTGAAGGTTTGTTAATTAAACAAAGACCTTTTTACATCTGTTAAATAAAGGAAAAACATATCTGTTACATAATAGTGGTTACATTTTGTGTATCTAAGTGTAACAATTATTATAGGGCAGTATATTCCATTCCAAAACTGTTGAGTTAGATCATTAGTTCTCGTATTATTTTGTAGAAAACAGAAGACACTCATCATACTATCAGCCTAACAATATAGTTGGTAAGAGAAGTATGGAAACAAAGCAAAGGTATGAATTTTAGATGTTTTAAACACTGAAGATTGTGGGGGAAAAAAAAAAAAAAAACCCAGTGTAAACCAATTTTAATAAAACATGAAAGAAACTCAAGAAAAAACAAAAATACACAATATAAATGATTTAATTTTTCATCATCTATTTGTGTTAACTGAGCCAAATTGCCAAATCATTGTTCTTTGCCAGCCACTGTCAAAAGTTCTATTTATGTTCTTTGTAATTAACTCTTTTGATGGCTTCACTAGTAATTTCTAGGTTTCCAGTTGGTTAACTTCAAAATTAATTTTCTTCTGTCATTCTTGTCATAGGACCTATCCAATGGCCTCTTACATCTCTGCAGAGGAGGTCATACATACTAATCTTCTGTTATGTCCAACGAATTTTCTCTTTTTTTATCCCTCACATGATGTTAAAGATAAAACTGCCATTGAAGTTCAGTTGTAGCCGAGATTTGTTGAATGAAACATGACCTTTGCTAAAATATGTATTGAGACTGCTGTAGATGTTTCTATTCAGAAGCATCTTGATACCAGATTGGCTGAATTGAGCCAAATTCAAGACTTTATCTTTTCCTCTTTGGATGCTTCTGTTGTGGAGCTCTGTCGGGCTCAAGTCACAATAACCAATCTGTTAGAGTGTCTTGCTTTCAACATTTTCAAATGTGTGTTCTCATTTCTCTTCAGCTTCATGCAGATCCCAACTATTTTGTTCAGGACATAATCAGTTCCTGTAATTCTTCCAGGTTGTTTGCAATAACCATTATATCATCAGTAAATCTAAAGTTATTTACTAGTGCCTGGCAGAAGATCAGTAATAAGGAACTCCTGTAATTGCATCAGCAAATCAATGTAGAATATTACTATCAAGTAATAGTGTTCAGTAAGTCATTCTTATTCCTTTTAATATATCCTGTGTATGCTTTTTGTAACTCCTTTACACTGACAATGCCAGCTAGCCATGGCTTTGTTAAAGCAAAAGCGGACTGTTCAGAGAAAAGACAATCTCCGAAAGAGTGAGAAGCTTATAACAATAATAATCAGGAAAAAGTTTTAAAAATTCACATGTAAAAACCTAATAAAATTGAACAAAATATTTTCATATTTGCCATTAGTTTTAATGACATCAATAACAGAAGACAAGGGCAGTAACTGCTTGAATCTTCTGAACAACAGACATGAATTGTAAAAATAAAACCAAAGAAATAAATTTCATAGAAGCAATTAAAATGTCACTGAAACTTTAAATAAAACTCTCTTGCCACAAATGTATAGATTCACCTTTAATTGGATTTTCTTGGTGCTAGTAATGTATGCCAAATGTATATTTTAGTATTTCCCATAATAATTATTATATAAAATGAGAGAGACTGTAAAGTAAATTAAAGATACACTTTAGAGTGTGAGTGTGTGTGTGAGTGTAATGGTTAATATGTGCCACTTGTATGCTCTAGCAGGTCAACCCCAGATCTTTCCACAGCGCACTTTGGGAATCACTGTTCTAAGCTTGAATCTTTATGAAAGGAGGGATTTAATGAACATTTGTTATATACTCTTGCTGACGTAACTTAAATAGTTACCTCTGGACAACTTGGACTTCCAGTTCATTCCGTCACATCCCATCACTGCCCTCTTTGACCCCGCTAGTCAAAACAAAATCTGCTAGTCACCTGTGTCGCCCAATCATGAAGACCCCTTGCATTATTTTACACCAAGATATTATACAAAACACTATCCCCCCTAATTAGTTCTTTAAATCAAAGTTTTAGTCCATTTGTTTCTAAATGGTAAAAAAAAAAATTGTCATGAAATATATGTAGTAAGCAGTTATTGCATTTTTTTTTTTAAGAAGTAAAGCTGAAAATATCCCAAGTTCTATAATTTTAAAGTAGCATCCTTGAAACATTGATATTACTGATTATAAAATTAATAAATAAAACATATATTCAAGTATATAGATTTACAACATATTTTTTTAAATGTATAAAGAAACTAATTTTAAGTTACTTATTTAGTATGCAAACTAGAAAAATTCTAATATTTTTCCATGTTAATATTTTTGTAAGTTCTCAGTTTTTTTTGCTTACATTTTAGATAGACATGAATAAAATTAGAAGTGAGTTCATTTGTATTTTTTTTTATTCAGAATACAAAAATTGTGCATAAACTTTACAAAGGAATGACAAAAATGATTAGAAGAAAAAGAAATTTGGTATTTATTTAAGTGATAAATTCACACACAGAAAATAAAGAGACATTAAGAACATAATGTCCCTTTATTTGAAAGTCACACCTTGTTCTGTCTGTTGGACACTACCATGACTGATACACTTTCCAGTGATGCTATTTTTGTCTCCAAAAAATTCACTTTGTAAAAAAAAAAAAAAAAAAAAATACATCCTGGTGATAAAATGTTAATATTTGTTTTGTCTAGGATTTTTAAAACTTACCCGTAATTCTGTATTTCTCTTTTCTTTCAATGCTTTTTCGTAATCTTTGACCGTTTTTGCTTCTAATCGCTTTTTCATTTTCTCATTCCATGAAGACTTCATGCATTTATCCTTTTTTATCGTAGCAATTCTGCAAAGAGACATGACAGCAAAATAATTTTGTAAATAGCTTCAGTGAACTGCTCTTTTACAATGGCCAAAAAATTCTGTAAGAATTTACACATAGAAGATCAGTTGATGTTGTGTCTGGATATCTGCATTTATAAAGATCAACACTACACAAGAAAACACAAAAAACTTTATAAAATGTGGAGGAGGTGTCATTGAATTTAAAGCTAGTAAATAGTTTTAATTTAATAACAATATCACTTGACCAATACAAATTAATAAAAAATTTTAAAACTTTAAGTAGTTGAATTTAAAAAAAAAAGGAAAGAAAAAAAAATTTCTTGTAAAAATTAATTATTCATACATTTTTTTCTAATGACAATAATGTTCATAATATATTTTGTTCATAAAAGTAATTAAAAGCTTTTCTAATTAAATGTCTGTTCAGTATACTCTTTAAGACTAAGAGCAAAGACCAAAGGATTCTTTGATTAAATTTAAAATTTTAAGAATTTCATTTCTGTAGATCTTAAAATAAATTGTAAATGATCTTTTTTTTTCAACTGCTAAGAATCATAAAATAAAAAAATGTAATAATACTACGACATTTAAGTAGAAAAGCTTTTTAATTGCTTTTATATAAATAAATAAGATTTATTAAGGACACTATTGTCTTAAACTTAAGTTAAGATAGCTTTTTTGGTGAATAATAAATTTTTACAACAATTGTTTTTAGTCTGTTTTTTTTTAAATTTTAATTAAATCTTTTAAAATTCTTCATTACTTTTCAAGAAAAAAATTTTATTTATAAAAATTCATTTTAAACCTTTTCTTTGGTGGGGGAGGTCTCTAAATTTAATTGAAGTTGTGACCAAATTTATTTTAGCTTTAAAAACTTCAACTAAAAATTGATTAAGCTTCAGCCTTCAAGATTCATTTTTTAAAATTCATCTTATGATATCACTTTTCTTTAGCAGAACAAACGTTTTACAAAGATTAAAAAGAAGTTCAAATAATGTATTGTAATTAATTTCTGAATAAGACCTGCATGAAAGCTTCATTAAAATTCGAGAATTAAGAATAAGATTTTTGTAAAAATTTCCTACATATGGCCTGTCCACATTGATGAAAAAAAAATTGCCAAAATTTTTGTAAAGCTCTAAAAAAATATAAGCAAAATGTTTACATAAAGAATTTTGATCTCCCCTCTTCATGATAATAAATATTTATTTTTGACAATATAAAGTTTATTTTTTGGGGTATTTCTTTCTTCATGTATCCTGTTTTTTATTTTATTATTTTTCTGTTTGTTTGTTTCTTAGCCAATTTTTGATGTTTTGTTTTTTGTTGTTGACAAACGTTAAAAAAAATAAATAAATATGCGAAACAAACTAATACACACGCTTTTGCCTAGACTGGAATACCAAGAATACTCAACGGTCTTACACTGGAAATAAGCTAAATTCGAGATTTCTCATCTTAAAAAAATACAGATACACGTGAAGGATCATTGGGCCTACATAAAATTTTAAAATTTTACCTATCTCGCTGATTCTTCCAAAATTTGCCAGATTTTCTCCTTCCGGGTGGGATATTATTATACAATTCTTTAACTGTTTTGTTCTTCTCTTGTATAAATCGTTGATAATTTTCTTCGTTCATGCAGTTTGAATCAACAGCATTATTTTTGGAAGTCGCCATTTTAATAAGTGCCCTCTATAGGTGTTAACATAAATCAGGGGAAATAACTCCTATCAACACAGTTATTTTCTTTTCAATGAAAATACCTTTCTGAGTTTCCACATTCAACAGAACTTAAATAAAAGTTGTCATTTTTTAAAAAAAGTTTTTTAGGTCCTGTTGTTGATGAAACTTGTAATCAGTAGGGATTTCAAATTAAACTAAAATGCTTTCTCTTCTCAGTATTAATATTTTTCTCTAGTGTTTTTGTTTGATATACTTTTTTTTTATTTCTCTACTGACTCTTTTTATTTTAAGTCTTAGAGTTTTAAAACGGGGACATTTTTATTCATTTTTGGGGAGAAGAAATATTCCAACTACCAAAGCTTGCCACTCCGTTAATCAAATTTGCCAGTGAAATGAATTTCCGATCCTCCTTTTATTAAGATCCAATGTTTGTTGCCTATTGAGGGACATTCCGACCCCCCTAATTATTAGATCCCTCATTGTACCTAAGAGTAGTTTACTTACGCAACAAATAACCAATGAAACTATTTGTCGATTATAAAGAAGGAACCCTTTTCCCCTTTGCACCGGAAAACATGAAGAAAACAATTGTATTCGTCACATTTAAACAAACAAAAACTAATGTTGAACCACTTTTTTTTTTTTTGAGACATAAAGTTCTTGATGTCAGTTTGTTACTTGGAAGAGGTAAGTAATGGCCTTTTTTGTTAGTAGAAGCCTTAATTATTTCCCTCGAAACAATTATACAATAATAATAGCAATAAACCTTTAAAAAGGGAGTAGTATACAATACACCTTTTTAAAAGGTTTATTGCTATTATTAATTTAATTATGACAGGAAGTAAGCTTCGGAGATGATCTCTAGATGCAAAGTACTCATTTGGTGTCGGTGTTCGATTTCGGGCAAAAGTCAATCACTATTTTTGTAATCCTGACTTTTTTTATCCGAAAAAAAGAATATTTTTTTAAGCAAGCAAATTCTTTCTACTTGGAGTGGCGCAATACAATCTTTCTAATTTCGTCTTCCTCCATTTTGTTTTGTGTCATAAAAAAGCAGCTAATGACATAAAAGTTTAAAAAAAAAGCAGTAACGAAAAGTTAAAGCTTAAATGAATCTCAAGTTCTCAACTTCACGTCCCTACTTCTTTTTTTTTATTATTATTTTTTTGCACCGCATTTGAATTCAGGTAGAAACTAAATTTTCGAATGGTAATGAACGATTTCAGGGCTATCCTACGTTTGGAAAATTGACACAGCACAATCTTCCTAGTCAATTTTACCTTCATGATCCTGTATTTTATACATTTGACTCTTGAGTAAACAAAACAAAAACAAAAAAAACACAATTATAAACTAAAAAAAAACTGTAATACAAAGTGTCAGGTAGGTTCAAGTTTACCTTTAACGACAGGAAGTTAAAGTAAAAAAATAAACATCTTTATTCTACAAATTATTTTGAATTTTAAAACCTAGTTCAATAGTTTTGATTTCGACATTTTTTCATGATTGATTTTTTTTTCAACAAACATTATTTTAAACATTATTTTTAAATTTATTTAAAAATCTCTGCTTAGTGTTTAAATCGCTTCTCGAATTAACATCAGATTATTTTGAGCTTATCAATTTACGTTAAACACTAAGTGAAAGGAAGAATTGTCTGTAAAACAATCCAAAATTTCGTTGCTAAAAAACGAAAAAAAAAACAAAACCTTTTTTTTAGGATGCGAAAACGACAATCGTTCAGAAACAAGAGGACATAACTCTTCCCTTTAAAAATGTCAATTTCTCAACTGAATTCCCATGACAGAGGAGGACGGTTAACTCAGACTCGTCTAGTAACAGGGCAAAGGCGTGAGGCACCGAGTGAGAATCTGCGATACTAGTTTGAAAGTTGTTTATTGTTAGTCTATGGTAAAATCGAATTGCAACTAATTTGAATTGTATTATTCGCTCTAGTACCTTAGACTTAAGCTAAGCGTAAGACTGACGTCGGGATGTGCGTTGTGGTGCAGTGAATATCGGCTCAGAACGAGAAATTAGGCAGTTCGAATTCCAGTTGAATTCGTTGCATTCACTTACGTGCACATACCCGTTGGGAACGGTATTAATTCGTCTCTTTCCTCCAGTTATGTGTTAACAGGACAGACTGGGTTCTATAGCCTTGGCTGGCAATCAGTTTCCTGCAGAAAGTAATGGCAACTTACTGTGGGATAATCTTCTGTCCAGCCAATCATGTCTCTTTTGAGACATGATCCTCCAAGTGTGTATCACATATGGCACTTAACTGACTGAGCCTGACGTTGAGATCTACAGTTGAGCTGGCTAGAGGTAGTAGTATTATTACAACAATTTCTTTTCTCACACTTCTTGTTTGTGAAATTTTTTTCCAGCCATCTGTAAAAATTTAAATGCAGTTTTTATCGCTATCTGCTGTTCTCCTGATTATTCCTTTCTCATTCTGCTCATCATTAATGTTCATGTTCCTAATTCTTCCACACACTGTAACTCCGTGCATCTTAGTGGCTTCATTGCCTTGCCTGGTGTGATACCAATTAAAAAAAAACTGTAGTGAAAAGGAAAATCACACTATTAGTGTGGCATCAATAGGAATCAAACTCCTATGACAGATGCACCATAGAGCAACAAAGGGTGTATCAACTGCTTTGCTCTAATAGACAGAAAGTCAGTAGGAATAAATAAGTAAAAAAACTCTCGTTTGATGATAGAAATTAAAGGGTAAAATTCATAGAAAAGAATGTGGTAGTAATAAATTATACATTGTCACATACCTGTTTATTAGCAACTTTTTTTATGGAACATGCAGATAAAATAAAAGGAATAAAAAAAATATTGATAAATATTGATTGCAGGAAATAGGGTGTGTAAAATTTTGTTTTAGGCTGTGTGTGAGTATGATCATTACGTAGGTAAGCCTCTTCTATAATCACATACATAATGTATGTAAGCCTTTTCTATGATCATTATGTAGGTAAGTTTCTTCTGTGATCATTATGTAGGTAAGCCTCTTCTGTGATCATTATGTAGGTAAGCCTCTTCTGTGATCATTATGTAGGTAAGCCTCTTCTGTGATCATTATGTAGGTAAGCCTCTTCTATAATCACGATGTAGGTAAGTCTCTTTTATAATCACGATGTAGGTAAGTCTCTTTTATAATCACGATGTAGGTAAGTCTCTTCTATAATCACGATGTAGGTAAGTCTCTTCTATAATCACGATGTAGGTAAGTCTCTTCTATAATCACGATGTAGGTAAGTCTCTTCTATAATCACGATGTAGGTAAGTCTCTTCTATAATCATGATGTAGGTAAGTCTCTTCTATAATCATGATGTAGGCAAGTTTCTTTTATGTTAAAGATTATAACTGTTTTTCTCTAGCACTCAGTATTAGTGGTTTCTATATTGTAATCATGTATATGCTTGGCTGGCTTAGGAGATTTTTGTGGCCTAATTGATTCCTTAAGTTTTCATATCTTCCACTAGTGTTCTGTCTATTATTTCAATTTTATCCCACTCAGGGTAGTAATCTCCCTTTTCTCTCCATATATGGTCAGCCATGCCTTCCCTATATAAAGGGCTTACTGGAAAAGATAGAAAAAAATCTGTGGTTAATATAACATTAGGACAGCCTTTAGGAGTGGTTGAACATCATGCAGACATCTCATCCAAGTCAGACCTCCCATAGAAGTGAACATGATTAAGAACTGTATGCACATCATCCCATGCAGCTGTGGCAAGAAATATAAAGGAGAAACAGACCATCCCTTTAAAACTGTAGGAACACCATTAGGCCATATCATGATGGGGAAATAGAAAAATCAGGCATATGGAGAGAAAAAGAATCAGTGCATATGCTAGGCTACAAAAATCTAAGCTGGCCAAGCATAATGGATATAATATGGGAACCAGTAATACAGAAAAAACAACAATAACAAAAAAATGTAATATGAGTTTTAGTAAAAACATGATTATCGAGGCATCAGGTTTATAAGTCCCCAAAATTCACTCACCGATGTTTCTAAGGACACATGGCTCAGTGAAGCATTGGTTGAGTAAAAGTGACTTGACCCAAACAGTTGTGTCTCAATACCTGGCCACATAGACTAAATAAAGGGTTTGATCTGAAATTTCGACGTATATCACCTGAAGAAGGATGGAGTGTACAGTGGTCAAAACATTGTGAATATGATAATAAAGATGAGATCAATGGCCTGAGTGATATAAATAGCATAAATATAAAACTCCATGTTAGTCAGCTACAAATGTTCTTGATTTTATTACTGACTGGAAAGATTTCTCATCTTTAAGTCCTACATTCTTAAGTTTTTATCTTTAAGTCACATTTTTTTTTTTCAAAATGGAATCTCAAAACTTCTTTAAAGTCATATTTGCTTTGTCTGTCTTAAAAGAACAAGATGATATCTGCTGTAGACAATAACCCAAATTCCATCCATTGTTCTAAGCAAGCAAGTTTGATAATGTCTAAGTGATCATCTCTGAGTGGTTAACATAATTCCAATTATGTGTCAATTTTTATATTTCACGTGCAATCTAAACTTATTTATAAATAGAACTTGATGCAGACATGACAACTAAGTTTTGCTACATCACTTGAACATTGAAAACTAAAAATGAATACGTTATAAATTACCACCATGTAAAATGTAAATATATGCACTATACACAATGCAGATAGTGTAACAAAAAGATAACAAAAAGATAATCAAACCCCACTAAAAAATTAAAATTCAATAAAAAATATATAAATAAATACAGAAATTAAGTAAATAAGCAAATTAACAAACTACAAATCTATCTAAACTTATTTATAAATGGAACTTTGTTGTGTGTGTGTGTGTGTGTCCGTTACCTGTAGGCTCCGAAACGGCTGAACCGATTTTCTTGAAAATTTACATGGTTGTACTATAAGTGTCTGCAAGTGTTCTTAGCTAGGTTTTGTGTCGAGGTACCCCTGATAAATGTTGATAATTGAAAAAAATCAGGTTATAGAAGGAGTGGTCTGATTTTAATCAAATTTCATACACTCATAGACAAAGACATAAGAAACGATATTCAGAAGTTTTAACATCGCAGTTTTTACAATAGTGCAGAAAATCGATAATATATATATATAAAAGGCAAGATGTTTGTGTGTGTGTCTGTTTATCCGTCTGTATGTCCTTTATATAAATCCATAATTTTTATCTGATTCTAACCAAACTTCACACAAATATTCTTTAGGCTGAGTCTGAGCTCCAGGACTATGGATTAGTTTTAAAGCTTTCATTACACCTGAGCAACACCGGGCTATACTGCTAGTTTTTAACAACTAGAGTTATAAATCTACTGAATCTCTTAGATAATAGAAATTGCAGTCTTTTTTGGTGGTTAAAAGATGTTACAGAGTTTCTCAGCATTCTGAATTTATCTGGACAGTAATTCTCTCCTACTGAATTGAATCTTTTGTCACATGGTGTGGAATATTATATTTTGCCATTGGTTATTAAAAAGGAAGAAAATTTTGTTGAACTTTTTTAATATGCTTAACAACTAAAAAAAAGTATTCATTGAAATGAAATTTAAATTTTTTTTGCATTCATTATGCTTTTTTATGATTTAAAATTTACATTTTTCTTTTTTTTTTCTGTTGAATGTTTTTGCTTTTTTTTTTTTTTTTTTTTTACATAAATTTTGTCTGAAATATCTATTCTGCCACCCATCTATAGGGTGTCCCATTTAGACAAATCACAGTTGGCAGTAAATAAAACTGTTATCGGTGAAATTTTATTGATTTCATTATTAAATCATGTTATTTGAGTAGTGGCAATTATGACCTGAATTGAATGACAAGGATGTCAAAGATTTGTGGTTCCAACAGGATGGTACCACATGCCACACAGCCAATGCAACAATGGCTTTATTGAATGAGAAGTTCCCAGATCACATCATCTCTTGAAACAGTGATGTTAATTGGCCACCACAATCATGCGACTTGACACCTTTAGATTTCCTCCTTTGGGGTCATCTCAAAGGTAAGGTCTATGCCAACAAGCCAACAACAATTCAACAGCCTTAGGATGAGATAATAAGGTATATTGGTAAGATCGACGAGCAACTATGCAGAAATGTCATCAAAAATTTTGAGCACCAAGTGGAAATGTGCTGCACATTTGAATGATGTTATTTTTCACACATAATTTCTCAAAAATGAACTCAATAAAATTTCACCAATAACACTTTTATTTACTGTTAACTTTGATCTGTCTTAATGGAACACCTTATGGGGAACAGGATTTTACTTAGCAAATCCCAAACTCAGTAACTACCCCAGATTGGTTGAGGCCACACACAAGAAAAGTGTATCTCACTTTTAGTAAATGCAACAAACTATTTTCCAATTCAGTACACAAAAGATTTTTCATGCAAGTAACTTTGTTTTTAATATTTACTTTTCAGACATGCTGTAACATAAAAGAAAACAACAGGAAATCCAGACTAGTTTGTTCTGTATTCAAGCCTATTTAGCAGTGTTTTATGGGAACATCCGGCATTGCTTGTCATTGTCAGTGTGTTTTTTCATCTCTTGTCAGCATGGATAAATTATTTACTTGTGAACTGTGCAGCCGATCCTTCAACCAATCGAGTACCTTGGAACAGCATAAACAGACTCATGAAGAGAAGCGACCTTACAAGTGCATCTACTGTGACAAATCATTTCAGTCATATTCCCAACTTAGCAAGCATGTTGGTGTGAATGAATCAGACCCAAAGGCCCACAAATGTTCATTTTGCTGTCTTTCATTTGCAGAGGCTACATGCTTAACTGTTCACATGATGACACATACTGATGACAAGCCATATAAATGTCGGTTTTGTGGAGATAGATTTGCCAGTTCGAGTTATGCATGTCGTCATGAGAAAAGCCATTTAGTCAACAAACCTCACAAGTGTGGCTTGTGCTATCGAACTTACTCAGATGCTGCACAGTTGGCCAAACATTTTCGGGTACACACAGGTAAGCTTTTCTTAACACATTAAAACAATTGGCTGACATGATTTATAGGGTAACTGTACTTTGACTGGGAAGCTTTTATACACGTTAGTTAAACCTTTTTCTTTTTTTTTTTCATTTTTTATGGCTTATCAACCAATTGAAGATGATTATTTAAAGCTAAAAAATATATTTAGATTGTAAGAATTTTTTTTTCTTTTTTAGATAATAGTTTAGTGGTACAAGTCTTACTAATTAAGCCATAGCCAGGGGTAGAAGAAGTGGATTCATACTGTTTTCAAGGGTATTTGCATGTAAGTGAACATAATAGGTATAATTGCATTTGTGAATTGGAACTCAGCCCTCAAATTAACAATTCTGAGCCATTATCTATTAAACCACCCACACATCCAAGCTTACAGCACCCAGTATTCCCAAGTAGTTATACATCTAGGTACTGTCCAGGCTTATAGTTAATCAGGGTTGTATGTAAGTAAATATGGACAATATAATGGATACTACAAAAAGACAAAACCAATTTATGAAATTTTAAGATATTAAACAAGAGCATTACTTTGAAATATTTTGTGATTTTTTTTTTTTTATAGATATATGAAATCTTATTTAGAAATGACTCAGCTATTTAGTATTAATTACAAAAATAGTCTACTAAGAACAATGTTACCTTAGACTTCTTTAAAATATATCAGAGTGCTTTGTTTACCACTTTTCAAAACGGTTTGTTGAGGCTTATTTTTACTATTGTGTTGTAGAGAGTGTAGGTTGCAAAATCTGTAAGCACTCACCCAGCTAGTATGCTGCAAAAAACATCCTTGATGGCAAAAATGGGAGTTTTAAAAGCACTTGATCAGATGTTAACGTTTGTGATTGACCAGAAAGAACAAATTTACATGCTTGCTAATATAATTCTAACATCCTCTGAATTTGTAATCTATCTTAGCATACAATGTGGTGGTCATTTTGATTGACAATGTAAGCTGCTATCTTTTCTTCCATCCAGATTACCTCCAGCTGCCATTCATAATCTCCTTAATCTCAACTACAGTCTGTTAAATGGTGGCTTTAGTTTTAAGAAAAACCAAAAGTTGTAGTGTGTGAGATCTGTATTGTTAGGAGGTTGATATGATGCTTTGCTAAAAGACTAAGCAAACACAGATGAAAAAATGTGGGGGAAGTTGCATTGTTCTGATGAATGCGATGATCACACAGTAAAGAAGCTCACACAGACTTCCCCCAGACTGAGTAATCCTATGGGAGAGCGTTCATGCATGTGCAACAAGGTCCCCTTTGTTTGGATGGCCCATTCCATCAGTATTGCATAACTGGTTAAAATATAAATTGTTGAATACATTCCAGATAGGTATGTATATTGGATGTGCATTGTGGGGCAGTGGATATCGGCTCGGAATGAGAAATCTGGGAGCTGAGTTTGAATTTCAGTTGAATTCATTGTCTTCACTTACGCGCAAATACCCTTGGGAAAGGTATTATTAATCTGTTTCATCTCCCTTCAGTTATGGGTTAAATAACAGATTGGGTTCTATAGCTTTGGCTGGCAACCAGTCTACCACAGAAAGTAATAGCAACCTACTGCAGGATAATCTTCTGCCCAGTCAGTCATGTCTTTTTTGAGACATGATCGTCCAAAGCATGTATCATGTATGGTAACTAACTGACTGACTGATTATATATACCTACACATCAGTGGGGAAAGGTGATTTGAAAACCAGGACATGCACTCAGTTATGCAGGTTTAATCACCAAGGGGGAGAGGGAAAAGAAGAGTATCACTTTGCAACCCTGGAAAAGTATTTGCCTCATTCCCAACCATTTGTGAATGTTATGTGAACTAATTTTAATATGAAAAAATACACTTCTACCAATAGGGTACACTTTAAACTTGATACCCTTTTTGACATAAATTAATATTGTTTTAATTACCCAAATATTCTTTTAAGACAAAGTTTAACCTTTCTTTTTTAAAATAACACCAACATTAATGTGTGGAATTTGAATTTAAATACTTTTAATTTAATTTTAATATTAGATATTGCTGTGAATTTTTTAAATATCCTTTAACAAAATTTAACATGTTTAATGAAATAATATACAATATTATCAATATTTTTTTTTATATAATTTAAAAAAAAAATTTTGAACAATTAAAATGAAATCTTAAGGCATTGAAATGGACAAAAATTTACTTTTAAACACAAAAAATAAACTTTACTGGTTGCTCCTTTTTCACTTCATGTATGAACTGGTCAAAAAATTTCTGGGTAATGGTCCCTAAGAGTGAATCTGGGTCTTAAGAAGGGGTCAAGAATAATCTCCATGTGTTAAAACATTTTAAAAATCAGTAAAAAAAAAAGAACTTTTCATGTGATACTAAAGTCGTCAGACATTCCCTATACTCTTCAGAACCAAATAATACAAATTTTTTGTCCAAAACTAAGGTAATTTTTTGAATTCAGTTGCACACAAAAACATCATCACTTCAGTAGAGAGTGTCTACTGGCTTAATATTACTGAAAAGCAAGCAAAAGAATTTCTACTTTTTGGTGGCTTTCTCTCTCTGCTTCCCCCACCCACTTTATTATTCTGTCTCTCTTTTTCATGCATAAAACAGGGAAGGCTAAAGCCACAGCCTTTTCTAATGCAAGCAAAAAACATTCTGCTTTTTGGTGATTCTCTCTTTCATGCACTCCTTATTATGTTAACATCCTCCCTACTACAAAAGACTAGTAAATTTATTGCTTTTACTTGTGTATTTTCACGTTAAACAATAAGCATCATATAAACTTCCACTCCCTAAATAATATCACATAATTGTCACAATTATACTAAGCAATGAAGAAATGGGAAATGCAAAAAATACAAGTACAAAAAGGATAGTGAAAATTATCAATGATTAATTTTATATTTACACAAAATTATTTATCCTGGAAAAAAGTGTACATGAACCCTACACTCCTGATGTGCACATATGATAAAAATATAGTATGCTATATTTAGGGGTTAAAGTGCTCATATCAGGGTAGAGTATATATATATATATATATATATATATATATACCAAGTGAAGAGAACTCAAGGTTTTTTTTATATTTTGAGTGCTCTGGCATTTATTTTATTATAAACAGTGCTCAATATAATGAGTATTATAGAGCTTAATATAATATAATATAATATAATATAATATAATATAATTATATGGTTATGTCAATTTTACATTGCGACATGGAAATTTCTATGTTTTGAGATCAATTCTCATCATCAGGCAATGTTGGTGTGGTTGTGCAGACGATTTACATTTAAATGACAAATACTTTCAGTTTACTGTGAATGTATGTGGGTGTTTTTGTGTGTGTGCATGTGTGTGTGGCTGATCAGAATGGAGATTCACTTTGGGGTTTGACCCCAAAGAATTTCTGTGCTAACCAACGTTTTTCCTCCTCTTTTTTTCTTTTTCCTTGACCCTATTCTTCTCTTGTTTATTTCCCTTCGCATTTATCTGATCTTATCATTTTCCCTTCAGTTTTATTACATTTGATGTGATATTCCTTTTTTGTAGTACCTATCTCCTTTTCTCGTCCCCTTGTCTATTTGTTGAAGAAAAGATTTTTTCCAAAGAAACCTCGAACTGCTATTTTTTCGCTCCATCTATCAATTTGCTGTGAAGTTTATTATCCTGATACAAAGGGGGGAATTATTAAAAAAAAAAAGGAAAACTGACTTATTCCATTTTTGGCTTTATTTTTATTTTTATTTTTACCTAATTCGTCAGTGAGCATGTTATTTAATTTAGGTTTTATCCATTTTCTAATGTGAATAATTTACAATGTCTACATATAGACAAATAGCATATATATATATATATATAGTCGTCCGCAGACAGATCTGTTTCACTGTATCACAGCTCATCAGTACAGTTAGACTCTGATTGCTTTTTAACCCAGGATTGAACCCCGACCGAATTGGCGTCAGTCGGCGATTCTACCTCTGGGCTATGGGTGTTCGGTAGAAGAAGGCAGACTTTTTAGCGTGTATATTGTCATTATACCCACCCAATAGCCAGAATGCTTTAATCCATTACTGAATGAGCGATGTGTACATGCCAGAGTAGAGTATATATAAGTTAACATTGAGGTCAATACCCATCTGAAAAAATGTTTCATGCTTAAACACAATTAAAGATGGCCAGAAGATTGTGTTTATGCTTGAAACAGACTGTTGCCAATGAGTGATGAATTCAATCTCCATTTCTAATTATAATAGTTCTTGATATCAAGAGATACAGAGTGCAGACAAAATAAGTGAACATTTTATCTCTCTCTCTCTCTATATATATATATATATATATCTCTCTCTCTATATATATATATATATATATCTCTCTCTCTATATATATATATATATAATCTCTCTATATCTATCTATCTATCTATATATATATATATGAAATTATTTGTTTGAACATTATTTTTAATCAATACTCGTATTTGAGTAGATATTCTGTTTTTAATCAAACATTACATTTATATATTTATTTCTACCGGCCTGATTATTTATGATAAATTTTGTACAAAAATGGGCATTATTCGGCTAGATTCGAACCTGTGACCCCTATTAACATAGAGGAAGCCACCGATTGATCTGGTGCATCTTAGACCACTATTAGACAGGTTTGAATCCTGCCGAATGATGCATATTTTCATACAAAATTTATTGTAAATAATCAGGCCGGTAGAAATAAATATACTGTTTGATTAAAAACAGAATATCTACTCAAATACGAGTATCGATTAAAAATAATGTTCAAACAAATAATTTCAATATGTCGATTGTTAAAATCATTTTGTTAATCTTTGGGATTTTCGAAAACATTATATTTATATATATATAAGACATTAATTTCAGGTATTCATTTAACTCAAAGCAGCTCACATGAATAAGATACATTATCAGCTTTTAATGGCAATTCAATAAATATTCTTTGAGAAACTTCTGAAAATATATTAAAAAGTATAGATTAAAATATATTATCTTTGAAGGGAGTAGAGATTGATGTTCAATCTTATCCGATATCATTTCAATCATAAATTGGGTTTCTTTTTATGTTTTAGTTAAACAATATGTCTTTAGAATTGCAAAAATCACACGTTGTATATATCTGCTATGTTTTGTAATGTATACGCATCAATAAGAAATTGATAAGTAAAATGGAACTTTGCTGTTGTTTTAATTACTTTTCTAATTGTGTTTTCTTCCCTTTGTTTATTAGGTATTAAACCTTACAAGTGTGACTATTGTGAACGCACTTTTTCCAAGTCCAACAAACGAACAATTCATATGAGATCCCATACTGGGGAACGACCATACCGATGTGCTTATTGTGACAAGGGTTTTGCTGATTCGGACAAACTCAATATTCATATCCGTACACATACTGGTGAACGGCCTTATGCGTGCGAATATTGCCAACGGTCATTTACACGTTCAGATAAACGTAACCAACACACACGCAATGTACACAAAAAAGAATTAGCTTCAAAGTTTATATATCACCGAACTGATGGACTTCAACTTTTGCAGACAGTAGGTAGTGAATTACCGTGTATGAATGATGGCTTTGAAGTACATCTGCACCCCTCACCTTCAGAGGCGTCTGCTTCCACGGCTAAACAAACCTCTCTTGATGATCCAAATCCCCTTGAATGTCAAGCCGATTCCTGGTGTCCTTCAGATTCAGTGGAAGTCCCTCAGATTTCGAAGTCTCACCCACAAGCAACTCTACCTACATCACAGAAAACTACATCTTCTCTGCAGGCAAAATACAAAATTAAATGTCCTTTGTCTTCATCTTCTCAAATGTTATCATCATCAAATGCCTCAACAGGGGTTAGTAAAGAATGCGTAAAAAAAATGTCAGAAAACTGAGTAACCAATCATTTATCTTGTTTTTAAGAAACACAAATATCAACAATTTTTTTTTACTTTTGTTGATGCCGCAATCACTATTAAAATTGTTGTTTTCAAATTGGTATCATGTTGTATTTTCCCACTGTCAGAAATGCTCTTTCTTCTCAAAAGATGTTTCCAAAGTTTTACCTAGTGCCCTACAGGCTGAAGCTTACTGTTTGGGCTTATTTTATGTTCATTTTCTCTTTTTTTTATTTTTTTATTTTTTTTCACCCTCTCACAATGTTTGTTAAACCCCAAACCCTTGCTTTTTTGAAGCATTGTGAACTAAATTTCATCCCATTTTTAAAGTGTTGTTATCTGTAGTTGGACATTTTTAATACTACTTTTTATCTTTATATATCTTGGTGTATAGGAGGTTTATATTTTTGTACTACCATTTTCTTTCTTTCTTCTTCTTCTTCTTCTTCTTTTTTTTTTTTTTTTTTTTTTTTAACCAGGTTGATTGGTAGAGGATATCAATGTGAAAGAAAAATATTTGCTAAATCCTTTTCTTAGTTTCTTTGGACTAAAACTTGGATTGATATGATTTTTTTTTATTTTGCATCAGTTTTCAAATGGCAATATTCTTTTTCTCATGTTTTGAGAATTTTGATTTGAAATACACATTTCTTAATATATTATTGGAAAAACTTTGTTATTGGATTAACAAATTCAACATCTTTATGGATGTCAGTTGAACATTCTTTGGCTCTTTTTTCTTCACATTATTGTTTCTTTAGATGCCAGTTTGTGTCAGAACAAAATCAAGAAAATATTTTTAAAAATCACATTCTGCTGAAGTTATAAAAATATCAAGCTTACCTTTAAATGTAGAAAACTTTTCTATTTGATAATCAATTGTTGTTTACATTTACAATATAAGCATGGATGTGATCCTGCATCTGAATTGTGTCAATCAACTTCCTTGGCCAGAAAAAAATGACTATTTCTCTTAAAACGCTTAATTTAAAATAAAATGATGGTTGATTGTAGTATTGGTGCAGTTACACTTTGTCTAGTTTCCAGCAATTTATAAGAAAGAATTCCCTTTGGATCTTAGCAAACATGCCACCCACCCAAAGTCTAACCCCACCCCACTAGATTCCATTTTAGATGTTGAAGGTTGTTCTGGACCTCAACATGATTTACTTTAGTTTGGATTCTTGGAATAAATTCAGTGAATACCTTGTTCAAAAAAATTACTTTTTCTTACGTCTAGAAGGAAGGTGAGGAATAATGACCTGAAAAGTTAATTTGTTGTCAATGTTCCAAAACAAAGAAACCAATTGTCATTGATATTCATATTTACAATGTTTAGTCTAGTCTGACACAAGGTTATAAGTAGGGGAGGATCCCGTGAAATTGAACTTGCTACAATGAATTAATGGTCACTAAGACTAGTTTGTAAACAAATTCTTCCCCACAAAAGGGCTGAAGTTGTTGAATTTTTCAGAATCCCAGAATATTTTCACAACCCTATTTATATTTTTCAGGTACAATGATGCTGAAGACCTGTTAAAGATTCTCAGCAAATAATGACCTTTTACCTACAGTCAGGTGCCATACGTGATACATGCTTTGGGCAATCATGCCTCGAAAGAGATATGACTGACTGGGCAGAAGGTTATCCCGCAGTAGGTTGCATTGATTTCTGCACTAGACTGGTTGCCAACCAAGGCTATAGAACCCAATTTATCCTATTATTTAACCCATAACTGGAGGGAAGAGACAGATTAATACCTTTCCCAAGGGTATTTGTGTGTAAGTGAATGCAAGGAATTCAACTAGAATTCGAACTCGGCTCCTCGAGTTGTCGTTCCAAGTCAATATCCACTGCACCACAACGCACATCTTTTACCAACACACTGTTTAAAAAAAGAGACATTTCTTTTCAACAGTGACTGTCCAGTTGTAATCTTAACTTTTAAACATTTTAACAACTGAATCAGGTTGGGAATAAATTCAACTGTGTGATCGGAATCTCTAGACTTGTAAAATATTTTTCCTGTATAACACGTTTGCCCGGCTGGCTAGTCTAACCCTAGTCTGGAAGTCATTTATGATAATGACTGGAATCTGAGTCAGGGTTAATGCTGTCGAACATGGCACCAGTTATGATGATGCTCTCGGGTCACTAGTTGTGATGGTCTAGTCACAGTAGCTGTCCTCAAGACGTCTATTATAACAGTGAACTTTCCTGTCCACGCTGTGTATTTTGATCTCAGGAAAGACACGTTGAAAACCCGGTAGCCGTTTTTCTACCATCTCAAACCAGACTGGACACACATATACACTTGTGTTGATAAAATAAAACACGGCACCAGAAAAAATAAATAAATGATTTCGAAGACGCCTGGATGAGTTGCGGAAAAGTCTTTATATATATATATATATATATATATATATGTTTCTGTTGCTAATTATTTTTTTGTGTATATATATATATATATATATATATATACACACACACACACACAAAAATAATTAGCAACAGAAGCAGAATGTACAGCCGTCAAATTCAATTTTCACGACGGAGCGAAAGCTTCGTTTAGAATAATCAGAGCTTTCAATTTTCCAAATTGCTTTTAAAAAAAAAAAGTCTTTTTAGGGCTCTTTACCAAAGCTTTACAGAAACGATCAACGTGGGGTGGAAGGTTGGTAGCGACAGCAGTAGTAAATTCGTTTGGTCTCTTTTGCTTGGTAGCTTCAAAAACTCTTTTCAACTAATTTAACTCTTTCTCGGCTCTTTCTATTTCTATACGTCTTCAGTCAGGACTCTATTGTAGGCACATTATTCGACTTTAACTCTTTTAAGTCAGTTGGCAGCAGGCTTTTCTTTGTTTCTTTATATCTTCGGCCAAGAGCTCTATGGGAGATGACCGTCACTGTCTCTATGGCTGGCACCCAAATGGCAGGTCTCTCGGTTGGGAATAATCCTCCCTCAGTCATTATATCTGGATGTCAATTGCCTGAACTCAACTCGGGTCTTGATTTTTATGCTTGTCTCAAATTCTCTTGGGAGGTGCATGGTCGACCCGGGGTATCTATGCAAATTAAATCTTTGACCAATGAGATTATTTCCACCTCCACATTTCGAGGTGGGGGTTTGTTTCAACCAATGAGGTAACAATATTTCCTCTGATGTAATTTCTCTTCACCTTCTTGATTCAACTGATTATGTCAGCAAATCTAGCTTTTACCTTGGAAATTTCAATTCCAATGAGATTCATAATTTGTTTTTATTCCCATCATTAAAGCCTTAACCTTTTTAACCTCATCAAAAATTTTTTGACAATCTTGTTTTGACTCGCTATTTTTCACTTCCACTGGCCAAAAACCCAAAGCTTCTGATTGACTTTTGAATAAACAATGTAAAAAATATATTTTTCCTTTCTATTCTCTTCAATTTTCAGCTAGTTTTTCTGTCTTTCAGATTTTACAAGTTTGTGCAACAAATTTTCTGTTTTTTTTTAACTCGACTCATATTGCAATTTACAATAAACTGCAAAATCAACAATACCACTAGTAATAATTTCTTTCGCTCCGTCGTCTTAAACTTAGGATTACATTTCTTTCTTTTCATGTAATTTAACAAGGCAATTACGTTTTAGATAAGTATCTTAAGCAGGGTAATTACGGATTTACACCTGTTAAAAATCACTGTTCAAAAGTTCAGGCTGGTGTTGTCAAAATTTTTCAGCGACAAAAAAAAAAAAGCCCTCAAAACAAAAGAAAGTTTTTAACTCTGTATTCTCCCTAGTTGGGAACTTTTAGGAACACTTATTTGATCACTGCTTTGAGATTTATCACAAATTGTATATTTCTTTTTTTCTTATTCAAAGTATATTGACGTGTGGGTAGTTAACATAATCACAGAAAATGAAATCTGTGAGCCAAGTTCAAATTCCAGTCTATTCTGTTGTGTTCAAATTTGCATTAATACACTTGAGAAAGTCCTGAATGCATTTCTCCTGTTTATGGGTTAAATAGCAGGGTAGATTGGCCTCTCTGTCCTTGGGTGGCAACCAATGTAATTTTAACCCATAAACAGGAGAAATGCGTTCAGGGCTTTTTCAAGTGTATTAATGCAAATTTGAACACAACAGAATAGACTGGAATTTGAACTTGGCTCACAGATTTCATTTTCTGTGATTATGTTAACCACCCACATATCAATATACTTACCCTACAGAGGAATGAGATCATCATACTACCAGCTGATAAAGGCAATGCAACTGTAGTGACGGACAAAACTGAATACACCAAGAAACTAGAAAACCTCATAAGAAGCGGTAGCTATAGCAAAGTAAAGACACACATCCACGTTGAAAACAGAATGACAGCTGTTACAGATCCTAATCAAGAACAAGGAACACTTCCAGCTTAGGACATACAGGCAGTTGTCTCAACATTACAGCATGCTACCTCACATGTATGGTCTCCCTAAGATTCATAAAGACGGTGTTCTGCTCAGGCCGATTGTTAGCAGCCTAGGCCTGGTGTGCCACCCGCTGAGTCGCTTCCTTGTAAATATAATTGACCCACTGATAAAAAAAAAAGTCACCATCATATGTTTGAAACTCTGCCCACTTTGTGGAACTTATCAAAGATGCTCCCATCCAATGCAACCAGATGGTAAGCCTGGATGTGGTGAGTCTGTTCACCAAGGTAACCACGATGGAGACAGTATCGGTAGTCAGGGACAGACTGGCCTCAGACTCATCCCTAGGAGAATGTACCAGTATTCCACTAGATAACCTGATGGAGATACTGACTTTCTGCACACAAGCAACACACTTTGGATTGGGATCAGACATATATTCGTAGGATGAAGGCTTAGCAATGGGCTCACCATTATCACCACCACTGGCTAACATATACATGGAATACTTTAAAGAGATGGCATTAATTCCACAGCTCTAAAGCCAACTCTTTAGTTAGGATATGTTGATGACATCTTTATACTCTGGCCACACTAGGAGGAGGTTCAGATGCTGCTTGGACCATGTGAACTCAATAAGACCATCCATACAGTTCACTATGGAAAAAGAGAGTCACACCAAACTGGCATTCCTGGACGTGCTAATAACTTGAACAGAGGTGGGGTTCAAGACATCCGTATACTGCAAGCCAACATTCACCAGACAATACCTCAATTTCAACTCCCACCACCCATACAATGTAAAAAAAAGGATCATCCGCTACCTTCAACATTGGGCAAAAGTTATAAGTAGCGAACCAGAGTCATATGAACAGAAAACGGTCAGTATAATAAGCAGTACCCTACAATGAAACAATTATCCAGGGTACATGACAACAACTCCAACATACATAGAAGGGAGGGTGCATGAGGATAACAACTCTCAGAAAACAGACTCGGTCTGTCTACCCTATGTGAAGGGGTTATTGGAGAAAATACAAAGGATCTGTAGTCCATATAACATCTGGAGGATCTTCAGGTGGTCCTACACTTTGCAGGCACCTCTCCTGAGTATGACCCCAAAGGAGGAGAACATGACTAAGGACTGTGTGTACGCCATTCCATGTAGCTGTGGAAAGAAATATAAAGGAGAAACAGGCTTCCCCCTTAAGGTAAGGTTACAAGAACATCGCAAGGCTGTAACATGAGGGGAGATACAAAAATCAGGCGTAGCTGACCACATATATAGAGAGAAAGGGGATCACCCCCCTATGAGATTAAGTTGAAGTAATAGATAGAGAACGCTACTGGAAACTACGTAAACTTAAGGAATTAATAGATATGCCTAAGCATAAGCATAGAGATGAACACCATATGGGAGCCAGTAATATGGAATGCCAGAGAAAATCATTAGTGTCAAAATTGCAATGTGAGCTCTGGGGAAAAAAAATACTAGAGAAAACCATTAACATCAAAAATTGCAATATGAACTCTAGTGGAAAAAAAAAATGGTTACTGAATATTAGGTTTATAAGTCCCCAAAATTCAGTTGTTCTTGTTTTTAAGGACACATGGCCCAGTGGATATAGATGTTGGTTAGTTTCTGTGACTTGACCCAAAGACTTGTGAGTTCAATACCAGGCTACAGCAATGAGCAAGTAATTTACAGGGTTAGAGAAAGAGAAGACACTCTACTATGCAAGGAATGAAAATCATATACCTCAATGATTGCAATAAAGGGTTCAGTTTAAGAAGGCCTGAGTATACAACAGCCCAAATGTCATATGACTGGCAACAAAGATGAGGATAATAGTCCAAATAATGTAAATGCTACCTCATCTCACAAATATAGATAAACATTAGATTAATTAGAATATTTTCCTAAATGAGTTAAAAAAAAAGGTAGTTAAAAAAATTATATAAGGCACTCCTGTTATATTTGTCAAGTAATTTTTACAGATATGTCCACTGTAGAAAAAATTATATTTCTCAAATATCAGGCAATCAATAGAACTGTCAACACCTCATAAAAACATCTGCCTCCATATCAAAAAATGTTTTTCTGTAATATTTTAACCTAAAAGTAATGTTTTAAATCAGATTAAACTTAAAATCAGTGAGTCTCTCTCTCTCAAACTTTCAAAAACAAATATTTTATTTTTGAAAGATTTTTTTAATAAACACAATTAGTGCTGAAAAAATTGTAAATATGACTAAAAATCATCTATTTTTAGCTATCTAAAAAAATACTCATTCCAATCAATTTAAATTCATTTTGAAATGCAGTGAAGTATTTCACTTTTAGAAATATTATGTTTAAGATTATTAGTGTGAAATTAAAACTAAAATAAAACCTTCAAGTCTTTTCACCTTTAAAAATTCATTTTAAACATTAGGTATTGTTTTTTCTTTGAATATACCTACAGTAGCCTCATTCTTTATTTTCTATCATTCTAAATAAATGGCAAATTCTGTCTGTCCATCCATGTCTGCAACCCCTGTAAATTTGACTACAATTGCTCTATGTAAACACATACCATTTTTGGAATCAGAATGAGCCTGGGATTGAAAACCTGCCCTTTATCTGGTGCTTGAACATCCAACATTGGGATTTGTTTTCTGGACGAGGAGGGAAAAGTTAAAAATTAACATTTTAAAATAACTGAAAAAAAAAAAATTAATGATTTTTAAAAAGGGAAGAAATAGTAGAAAACTCCAGATTTGTTGGGCTACCGACCAGGCATAACTTCTCTCCGGCATCGAAAGAACTTTCCATCAAGCTGAAATTCTCCACAGGAAGACCTTCCTCAACATCCAGTGAATACACCACGTGCTGCCGTGAAAGGTAAAGATTGTTTGTTAATCATTCTGACCAAACCCTAGCTGTGTGTGTATGCATATATATATATATATATATATATATATATATATATATATATATTTATAGCCAAGTTGAATTACCTTTTTCCATTCCGCCTAAACTTCCTCCAAATATTTTCCTTGTTAGATTCACCTCTTATTTTCCAGTGAATATTGTGTAAAACTAGTACGAAGTTGAACCTGTTCTAGTGTCCGTTATATTATAGTTCTGTCACCTTATTCCTGTGTTTTTGCTTGTTATAATAAATTCCCTTTCTGTATAAAATTCTCTTGCGTTATAGTTTAATTCATTCCCTTCAGCATTATTCCAATTAAAATTGTATTTTTATGTGTTGCTGATCCAAACGGGTTCGTAACAGTAACAAAAACACTTTGTGAATTTAAAAATGTTTGTTTTAAATTCAGTTTAAAATATTTTCAAAACTTTGTGAATTGCAGAAATCAATTTTATTTCTTCAAAATGCCAAGGAATTAAAGTGAGAGATTTGTGGCGTGAGATTTTGAAGTTCTGCAAAGTTTGTGATTTGAAGAACACAATTTTTGGCCTGAATTGGATTTATAGTTCAAATTAAAGTGAGGTTTTGAAATTTCATAGAGTGGATTTTTTTTTGTATAATCATTTCACCCCAAGTAAGGCAGAACTGTCACTGGCATGCAGGGGGTTACATAAGAAGTGAGTGATAAGAAAGAGGACCAAGTTACAGGGGTGTCAGAGAATGCGTAAGAAAAAGATGAGAACACAGGTGTGAAGAGGGCTGCATGAGAATAGATTGGAAAGGAAGAAGAACATGATACAAGGGTTCATCAGGGAAAGGATGTGAGTCAAAGAGATAAGAGATGGCAATTGACTTTGTATTTAAATTCTTGGAGGTTGTAGCTGTCAGGGAAGCAAGTATACAGAAGGGAATTCCACAGATGGGAAGTGCGAGCAAAGAATTGAATTTGATTGGTTTCACTGTAAAAAAGTGGGACCTTGTCTCTGTTTAGTAGCTCAACTAAATTCATGCAGAGGGGCATCAGGGAGCTAAGCTCATTGAAGCAGAAGCTGTGAAAGTATTTGTAGAAGAGACAGAGGGAAGCCACATTACATTGGTGAGAAAGTGACTAGAGTTGAGCTACCAGGTTGGGATCAATTACATTGCAGATTCTTTGTTGGATTTTGTCAAGAAGCCCAAGATGAATAACAGGGGCACCTGACCTGATGTGACAGCAGAATTCAATGCACAGGTAGATGGCATATATATATATATATATATATATATATATATATATATATATATATATATATATATTAAAAAAGGATTAATTCAAAGATGTTGAATGGCCATTTCGATATGACGATCCCCACGGGGAGCGACACATCACCTCAGCAACAGAAAAAAACCTTTCAGAAACTGGAGAAAAATTAGTCTACTTTTCCTTTTTAAATAGATTGCAAAGAAATTAAAAAATAAATAATAATAAAATAAAATAAAATAAAATAAAAATAAAAATAAAGGGAAAGAAAAAGAAAAGGAAAAAGAAAAAGAAAAGGATAGAATAAAATCAAATAAATAAGAAAAGAAAAAAAAAAAAAAAAAAAAAAAATTGACATCGTCTGGGTTTGCAAAAAAAAGGGGAGAATGTAACTAAAAATTAACAGACCCCGTGTTGAATCATTTAAAGCAACACGGAAAAAAGTTGGTAAGAGAGATAAAAGAAGGAAGGGAGGGAAAAAGAAAGAAACTAAAGAAAAAAATTTTTTTTAAATATTACAGACGCTGGACAAATTCAAAAATCTAATTTCCCCAAAACGTTGAAGTATTAAAAAAAGCCTTTACTTAAAAAGGCATAAATTATTGATAAAAGGGAATAAAAAGATATAGGATTTGAAATAAAATTATTTTTTTAAAAAAATTAGGTCATTTGAAATTAAACTAAATAAAGACAATACTAGGTAAAAAAAAAAAAAAAAAAAAAAAAAAATTACAATTATTATATATACATATCAATAGAAGTACACACACATATATATATATATATATATATATATACACACACACACCATTTAACGAATAAGAATACATATATACATACACATACACACACATACATTCAATTTATTACACACTAATATACATATACATGCGCATACACACATATATATATATGTATGTGTGTGTACACACCTATATACAAAAAATTCATATAGACATAATATACATGTGTACACACACATGCACACATATACACACACACGCACACACATAGACATAATATACATGTGTACACATACATGCACACATATACACACACACGCACACACACACACATATATATATATATATATATATATATATATATATTCTTTATGCACTCACACATACATATTAATGAATATTATGAAAAGGAGCATTTACATAGCTAAAAAAAATTTTTTTTTTTTTTTTTTTTTTTCCAAAATAACATATAGCCCACATACATAAATACATATATACAAATATGCACATCCACACACAAACATACACATAAAAAAAAAAAAAAAAAAAAAAAATTAAAATTAAAATTAAAAATTTTTTTAAAATAATAAAAAATAAAAAAAATATAGAAAAATATAGAATTTAAAAATTAAAAATTAGAAGTTAAATTTTAAAATCCGCCCTATGGCGGCACTTGTTTATAAATTCCCTTCTAAAGTTCAAAAGTAAGTCCTGATGAGGATACTTCAAAATCAGAATCTTCTCCAATAAACACAGACGACACCTATCACGAAAACTTTTAGGAGTACAAGCTGAGCCTATTAATTTCCAGCTGATTATGGGGTCCTGCCCCTCCTCCTTCATTTCCCAGAACCTACGTGACAGTGCCGTCTGGAATCTCTGTTTAGGGTTCGAAAACGAGTACCTGTGATTATAAAGCCTCTGTTTGAAAGAGCCCGCGGACATGCCAATATAGCTCCGGTAACTGTCCTTGTTATTAGATGGAGAAATGCGGGCTTCATAAATTACATGAGTGGATTTACATTTGCCTTGCACCGGGCAGGCATCCACAGAATAACAATTGCATTTGTCGACAATTCCGGATTTAGCTTCCGTATTATTTAGGTTCGTTAAAACTTGTTTATTGTGGGAATTAATTATATTATCTATATTAGAGGTGCAAGAATAACTAATTTTTAGGGTGAATCTATTAAAAATTTTATTTAAGGGATTGTTATTATTATTAAAATGTTTATCAATTAATTTGAGAAAATACCTACCAATATTTATATTAGTTAGCTTACAATAAGGAGGGTTAAACCAAATTATCTTCCTTTTTCTACATTTTCGGGTGTTTTTAGTTTTTGAAGATTCAGGGTTTATAGCAGGCTTATCATACTTATGTATATATGTATATATAATAAATATAGTAGATATGTATATATAATAATTGTAATTTTTTTTTTTTTTTTTTACCTAGTATTGTCTTTATTTAGTTTAATTTCAAATGACCTAATTTTTTTAAAAAAATAATTTTATTTCAAATCCTATATCTTTTTATTCCCTTTTATCAATAATTTATGCCTTTTTAAGTAAAGGCTTTTTTTAATACTTCAACGTTTTGGGGAAATTAGATTTTTGAATTTGTCCAGCGTCTGTAATATTTAAAAAAAATTTTTTTCTTTAGTTTCTTTCTTTTTCCCTCCCTTCCTTCTTTTATCTCTCTTACCAACTTTTTTCCGTGTTGCTTTAAATGATTCAACACGGGGTCTGTTAATTTTTAGTTACATTCTCCCCTTTTTTTTTTGCAAACCCAGACGATGTCAATTTTTTTTTTTTTTTCTTTTCTTATTTATTTGATTTTATTCTATCCTTTTCTTTTTCTTTTTCCTTTTCTTTTTCTTTCCCTTTATTTTTATTTTTATTTTATTTTATTTTATTTTATTATTATTTATTTTTTAATTTCTTTGCAATCTATTTAAAAAGGAAAAGTAGACTAATTTTTCTCCAGTTTCTGAAAGGTTTTTTTCTGTTGCTGAGGTGATGTGTCGCTCCCCGTGGGGATCGTCATATCGAAATGGCCATTCAACATCTTTGAATTAATCCTTTTTTAATATATATATTTGCTCTGTAATATTTTATTACATGGAGCTCTCTTCCTGTATCATTTTTTAATATTAAAATAAATTTTTAATATTAATTAGGATCGGGTTTTTTGGAATTTACCTTCCTGCTTTTTTCCTTTGGATTGAAGTATCTGAATTAAAATATATATATATATATATATATATATATATATATATATATGTATGTAAAAGATGGATTTAGACAAGAAAAACCTTCCTGGCCCTAAAACAGGGAACCAACCTTCCTAGCAGTGGATTTACCTATGGATTCAATATGGTCATTCCACTTGAGGTCGGTTGATAGAGTTAGGCTGAAGAGGTACCCTGTTTTGCTTTCAGGGATTGAGGAATTCAATGTTATTTCTTCAAATTATCATTACTGTTTCCTAAACCAGAGGTCTCTTTAATTTTAGACTGGAGGCCTAATTAGCCCTACACAGGAGCTAGATTAAGTCTGCGCATAGTGTAGCATTTAATCTAGTTGTTTAATGAATTTGATTCAGATTACCAAAATAAAGCATAATTAGTATGAAATGAAGAACACAGTAATTCCCAAGAGAAACACTCACATGGGTGAAAAACCTGGATCATCTTTTTCTTTTTTAGAGACCAGTACTTGAAATCTGACAGAGAAATTAGCTTTGCTGCTTGTCTGTGAAGTCTTTTCTTTTGTGACCTGTTACTCTTGGCAGCTGTATATATATTCTTATCCTTCATCATCTTGTATAACATTTTCCAGATGTAACTTCAATATAGATGACAAAGACCCAATGCTGCATCTCCCCTCCCCAACGTACATGTATCCAGGACTTTTTTGTTTTATAAAATAATTTTTAATAAATATTCAGACTAAAAACTGATTAAGATTTTCCAGCAAAATAATTTTAAAATCTTTTTGTTTTTGTCCCCTCAATTATATAAATCAAAGTTAAAACAAATTTACCTTCTGGAAAAAGATGAGATTTAGTTATTGGAAATTTATTTTTTTTAAACAATTAACTTCTAAATATTTTGTTTTGAAAAACTAATCAGAAGTATTGTTTTGGAATAAAGTCAAAATAAAAATAGGGAGTATCAATGAAAAGGGATAAAGCGTTCAAAGAAGGCTGAATATATGTGTCTGCTTCGAGTCTATTTAAATTTCTTGAATGAAGAGTTATTATTTACATGTGGACTATTGTCTTCATCTTTGTTGTCTTTTAGCATATGTCGACAAACACCTGATAAAGGTTGGAGTTCACAATGGCTAAAACATTGTGATAACAACAAAAATGAAAACAACAGTCTGCATGGAAATAATGCTTGACTTCTGAATAGAATTAAATATTAAAAGTGTATTTGTGTTCAGGGAAAAAAAGAAATATCAAGGTCTTTTCTAACTGAACAATTACATCATCTACTAGACCCATTCTACACATACACAAAAACAACATAGATTTACAATAAAAATTGGAGGACATAATATGCATAGATATAAATTGTACTTATGCAGCAGTTTTTCTGTAATAGAAGTTTGAATAAAGCTGATATTAAATAAATGAAGAGAAATGAAAACATTTATAAAAAAAAAAAACCTTAAAGAAAAACTTAAATAAGTTCTGGATATACATTGCATTTTATATGCTGATATATACACTCATCCTAAACTTAATGTAATCCCTTGTGAGAATCAAATTTACCATTTCAGACAAGCTTTTTTCTTTAAATCATTGTAAGGCAATAAAGCCACTAAAATGCAAGGGGTTACTGATTGTTAGAGAATATGAGAGAAAAACTATAAAGGAGAGAGAGCAATAAAATAACAGGAATTAAGACAGAAGATGACTGACAGTGCATTTAAATTTTGGAAGATCAAAGTTGACTGGGAAGCAAGACAGAAAATAGTTTCACAAGGGTTTCTCAGATGATTAAAAGAGAGCATTAAAATTAACAAACCATAGGTAATTTTTAAGATCAGCTGTTAATTTGACCATATTGAAAGGCTCAGACTTACTAAGACAAATAGTTGTGCTATTAGCACAAATACCAAGTTGAGAACTAATGACATCAGGAAAGTCATTCATAAAAATTAAGAACATCATAGATTCAAGTCTAAAGAACATTAATGCAAAATGATCTAGAAGAGTGGCCATTCAAGATAACTTTCATTTCATGATTTGATAAGACTGAATCACTTCAAAAATTCTTCCAGAAATACCATAATCTTTCAACTTGTGAAGCAAACCAGTATGCCAAACCCTGTCAAATGCTTTTGACATATTCAAAACCACAGTCTGAACTTCACCATTTTTATCTTCACTCTTTGTTTCAAGCTTGCTATTTTTTGTTCCATTTTAGGCACCAAAAGTCAGCTTAATCATCAGGTCATAATATTGAGAAACCTACTGAGAATCAACCCATTATGTTACCAAGTATGAAACTTACTTGCTCTCTATTGTATAGTAACAGGTACCTCTCTCATTCTGAAGATTTAAATCTTGATAAAAAAAACCAAAAAAAACTTGTAACTATCCTAAAGTATCGAGTAGAAGGTGGGGAATTATTCAGGAGACATTAGATCTTTGCTCTTTTTGACAGGCTGCATAATCTTTAAATGGGCTTATTGGCCATATCATGCTGAAAATACTAGTTCCTGTATGATCCCTGAAATGGAGTAATGTTGAACCTGCTTAGTACCTAGACGGATGACTGCTTGAGAATACCACCTGCTGTAGGCTTGGATCATTCACAGATCAACTGTTCTGTACAGTTAGCCATAAAGCAAGACAATTTGGTCACCCAGCAACTGTCTATATTGCTATTTTATGATAGAGTGCTTTTCTTAATCTTGATGCAGGACTGTGATAGACTCATGAACGTCTGAATTAACTTGATCAAATATAGAATATATAATGGATAATGGCTCAGAATTGTTAATCCAAAAGCTGTGTTCCAATTCTTGTTGGGTGTGTTATATTTATTGAGTCATACCCTTGGGAAAGGTATGACTCTGCCTCTTCCCAGCTATATAAGTCTTGTATTACTAAATCATTATTACCCACCAATAAAATAAAATTCTTACAATCTAAAATCATTTTATGGCTTTAAATAACTTGCAAAGGGTTTATAAGCTGTAGAAAATGAATGAATCCATCATAAAAATAAAATTTAAATGGTAAGAAAAAAATATTTAGAAAGAAATCTGTGACTGAACATTCTTTTGTTTTTTTATTAGGATCTATTTGTGTGTTTGTATATGTCCATCTTTTTTATTCTAATCTTATAATTCATTTGTATATTACCTAAACTTTCAAAAAATATAAATTTTAGTAAAATCAGGTGAAATGGGATGGTTGGTTGGTTGTTTTTATGGCATATCAACTTTGGCGGGTCATTTATTGCCAACTAAATTTTTATTTATTTATTGCTGGTAATACTTTTTTCTTTCAACAATTTATTGTTGTTTTTTATATATGTTTTGTGTCTAGCAATACTTTTTTCTTTTCGAGTATCAAGATTCATTTGGATTTGTTTTTAAGGGCAGGGTCCCCAAGTCCTACCCTGTTATTTAACCCATAACTGGAGGGAAGGGACAGATTAATACCTTTCCCAAGAGTACCAGTTCTTAAGTGAATGCAGGGTATTCAACTGGAATTTGAACTCGGCTCACCGATTTCTCTTTCCAAGCCGATATCCACTACGCCACAACGTACATCTGTCACTATACGCTTACAGCACCTGGTATTCCCAAGTGGTCACCTATCTAAGTACTGACCAGGCTCAACGTTGCTTAACTTCGGTGATCGAGTGAGAACCAATGTATTCAATGAGATATGGTCGTAAGCGAAATGGGATGGAAGGAAGACATAAATTTTGATTGAAAACAAAATTCTTCCTCTTTCAATTCAAGAAATTGCATCACAAAAGGTTGGACAAAAGCCAAAGACATCCATAAGTCTTAACAACGAACTATCAATAATGTTGAATAGAAATTTGTATTTCTATGAGAATATTGAACAAATTAAAAAAAAAAAACTATTTCAGAGACAAACTAAATTCAACTGAGAAAATCTTTTATTGAAACAACAAATATTTTTTTTAATTTTGAAGTTGAAAATAAGAAAGATATTTGCTTCAAATGTAATCAAAATCTTCTGGAATTCCAAACTGTTTATCTATGATGCTTTCTTCAAAAAAGAACTTCTTTTTAATCCATGATTTAGTTGCAAATACATTGTCTGAAAAGAAAATAGAAAAAATAATGTTATTTAAAATGATGAGAAAGGAACATATGTATTTTGAGGATTTCTGGTTAATGATTGTAATGTTTCCTGTTGGAGACAATCGATGCTTGCTAATCGAAGACGAACCCTACTAGCGTGCTTGGCATCCCTTCTTATCTCGTTCTCTTCCGGATCCGCAGGAGCCGTAACCCCTGTGACACCAGAGGTTATTTCCCTTCTATTGGTCAGGACATTACAATGCTGTTGTAAGAAAACTTAAACAATTGTTATATCAGTGGTTTTTTAATTTTTTTTTACTTATTAAAATGTTTCTTTTAAATACATGATTAGTATGAATCTATTCACATGTAAATAGATTTCTTTTTGTAAAAAGCAAAAGATAAAGGTTGTGTGACAAAAAAAAGAAAATTATTTTGGATAAACAAATTAAATTCTTTTGTTGTATAACAGTTTTAAGAAAATGTGCAAAGTTCATCACACTGATGTATGTCAGTCAGTTAAGTGCCATACGTGAAACACACTTGGGCGATCATGTCTCGAAAGAGACATGACTGACTGGGAAGAAGATTATCCCGCAGTAGGTTGCCATTGCTTTCTGATGTATGTAGAAGTGTATATATTTTGTGTGTAGCACTCAATTTTCATTTGTAATTAGTCATCTCCTATTTCACTAACCTGCATCCTCTTTCTCATGTTCCTTTCTCCGTCCACTCCATTCTCATCAGTATTCTCATCCTACTCTTACCAACTTGCTGACACCCTCCCTATAACCTGTCACTTTCTCATAACTTTCCTCCTATGTAACCCCCTGCACAACAGTGGCCATCAACTGCCTTGCTTGGGGTGTTGTGATGATAAAAAAAAAAAATCTATACTATTATAATGTGGATATAAAGTGGGGGATCAATTCTACTTTACAATCAATATATAAACTGATCCCTCACTTTATGATCAGAGTCATCTTACTCTTACCCACTTGCTGACGTCCCACATATCCTGTCACTCTTTCTCATAACTTTCCTCCTATGTAACCCCCTGCAAAACAGTGGCAGTAAAATGCCTTGCTTGGGGTGATATGATAAAAAAAAAAATAATAATAATTCATCTGTATGTTCATCTGTATGTGTGTGTGAAAAAGTTCTAGAAGATGTTATGATTTCTATGAAGAGGTTATTATTGAGTGGGGGGTTTACAAGAATTGATCGAATGCAGACAAAACGCAAAGATAAACATAGTAAACAGGAAATTATTTACCATTGATTTTTTAAAATCAAAATGTCCTTCCGGAATATTGTCTAAATAAAAGTTAATTTCTAATGAACATTTGTTATGGCCGTAGACGTTGATGTAAAATGTGAGTCATTTCATTGCTCGATTATTGATTATTGATCTTTTCATATTTTTAAGAAGTTGATGGCTTAAACAAAAGCTAAATTTTACTGAAACTAATCTATTAATTGTAATTGGGTAAAAAGTCTTAATGCAATATGTTTTGCGATTAGATAAAACATCAATGACAGCATTTGGAGTCAGAAGGCTTTTTTAATCAGCTCTTACTCAGTGACATTTATGCTTGAATGGAGAACTGAATATTTGCTATGATTGTTTTTATCTGTTAAAAAAATAGATAAAGATACCAATTTTCTTGGTTTGTGATCTTTTTGCTCCCAAATGATTTAACAAAATTTGCTACTGTACTGTCACACTTATGAAAATGGTGAAAAACATTTTAGTGATTCATTTGATCCACATTCAAATATTTTCATTTTTAATAACAACTGAAGCAGGAGTTGTAAAGATATTCTATGAAAGAGTTTCTCCTTTTGTCAATGTAACAATGATAAACACATCAATGAGTTTTCACCACTAATTTTTAAAGATCCAAATTGAGTGATTTTGAATAATTTTGTCACAAGGCATAATTGAAAGAGACCCTTCTAGAGATGCATATGTTCTCTGGTATTTCTTGTTAGTACATGAGCCCAAATAAAAGTCAGAATTTAAAATACAAAAAAACTATCTTCACTTAAAAAATTGGTGCAATTTTCCATTCATATTTTTACTACACCTTAATGAATTGTAATTTGAATAAAATGAATATCTCTGCATTTCTGCATAATTTCAATATAAATGGTTAAATTTTCTACCTGTGTGGGAGAAGTGACACTCCTTTAATACAGGTATTAGAAGAGTTTTTTCTAATTAAAAGCCACAGAGCATGCTGATCAATGCAACCATGATCATATGTTAATCAAGTCTCCTGGTTGAAAAATTTCCCAAAAGAAAAGCCGCTTACAGCCAACACTGAGATCAAAGAACCATCTTGTGAAAAACAGAAACCTTTGTATCATAACAGCCATTTTTATTCTCAAAATGTGAACATGTGGTGATACCGAGCAAGCAAGGGACCGGATGTTTGCCCTCAGAGATCCAGAAAGCAAATGACCAAAACTGGTCTTTGCACATTTGGGCTCCACGCAAAAGTTCCGGAGGTAAACCAAAAATAAATATCAAATTCCTTTTACGGACCGGTAACGGAACTCTGGATCCTGATTAGTCATCAAATTGCAAAATTCAAAATATGTCAGAGAAACGGTTTTTCCATAGCTAAAGAAAAAATCATTTTTGATCCACCCCACATGACTGGATTGAATATTTAGGGATGGTCATTTCAGAGGAGGCAGATTGCTGACACACATCAAAGATGTAACTCTCAACTTCAAGTGACCCAGACATTGTCCCCTCTCTCTCTTTCTCCTTCTCTATCTCAACAATTACTGTTACAAACAACTTTATCATGGAACACAAACTCTACTCATAACTTCTTATTAAGGTTTATAATTGAACATTAATTTCTACAACTCTTGTTATTTCTTCTTTTAATAGATTTCTATTTTAGCATTCAAAGTGTATATTTTATTATTCCACTCTTCTACACTAATCCACACATTCCAACTGACAACCAAAATTCTGATAATAATTCTGATGAATATTATTCAATAATAAAACTTGTTAGCTGTAGGGAGTTGAGTTACGAAAGACACAAGGCCGAACAAAAGAAACATTAACCAGCTCCCTACACTTCGAACACAATTTGGTTGAATGAATAGTTATACTGTCAGCAACACATCTCCCTAAACAATAACTCGTAACAAAGATATTCTTTATTCATGGAACTACTGAGTAGAGCCACTATTAGAAGTAACATTATTAAATGTAAAAAAATTATCATTTTTTTTAATTGCCTGATTATTGCTTTCTAATTAAAATTTCATAAAGGTCACAACTTATAACAAAAGCAATTCTTGATAAGATATTAATTCTCACCTGTCCACCTGTTTATAGCATCTTTAGCAGTATTAGTTTGTTGTCTGATTTGTTCAATGACTTCTGGATCACATTCACGATAACATTCAACTTCATTTGTATACATTTGTTTCTCCTCCTTCTTTGCTTCTAATATTTTCAAAAGAGAACTTCGTTCTTCCTAAAATAAAATTAGAAAAATAAAATTTAAAGAATAACAACAAAAAAAAAAATCTACTGTATTTTATAGTAAGATGCACTTTTACAAGTTTATTTACAGCACTATTGTCATAAGAGAATGCAATAATGCTGTAGATGTCTTCAGTTTTACAATTATCTTAGCTTTGATTTTACTAAACAGTTACAAACACATTACTTTTAATTTTTTATTGTTTAGTATAACAAAAAGTAAATAAAATGTTGTTCAGACTGTTGACCTTTGTTTTGGCCTTTATACACTCCAGCCTTCTTCAGATGACTGGAATTTTAAACTGAACCCTTTATTTTGTTCTCAGAGGTAGATTATTCTAGTTCCATGAACCATGCCTCTTCCAGATGTCTCAGTATCACTTATCCCCCTTTGACTCAACTCTTAAAGTTTTTGTTCACCTCTACTGTAGCCAAGTATTGAACTCACAACTCTTTGGGTTAAGTCACTGAATTCAACCAACGCTTTTAGCTACTGGGCCATGTGTCCTTAAGTTCGAAATTCCAGTCACCTGAAGAAGGCTGGAACGTACAACGTTCAAAACATGAATATGGCAACGAAGATGAGGAAAACAGTTCAAACAATGTAAATAGTGTAAATAATTACAATACCTCATCTCAGAAATAGAGACAGATATTGAAGGTGAATATGGCAACAAAGATGAGGACAACAGTCCAAACAATGTAAATAGTGTAAATAATTACAATACCTCATCTCAGAAATAGAGACGGATATTGAAGGTGAATATGGCAACAAAGATGAGGACAACAGTTTTATCTCAGAAATAAAGACTGATAATTAAAAAGAATTTTGAATTTTCACTTACATTGTCTTCTCGTCCTTTTTTAGCTTTTGTAAGAGCATCTGTTAAAAGTTGTTTCTTTTTATTGACTTCTTCGATTTTATCATTAAGTTCAGTGATCTTCCTTTTTCTCTGAAGATGGAAAATAAATGAGAAAATGAAATCCTTTTGGAACAAAACTGTTATTATTTAGTGGTTGTCAATCTCCTCTGGCAGCATGAAAAGGCCATTGCAATAGTGTATTCTTCATGACATTTCTCAGACATTGCTCTTTTATAAAAATGGTCTTACATGAAACTAGCCATTTTTTAGCAGAGATTTTGTTTTATAATCAGATACCCTTTTTAAAACACAAACATTGTAAGACTTGAAATTTTAAAAAAAATACCACTTCATAATAGATTTCCAGTTTCCAAAGGATCAATTTTTTTTTTAATATGATATGTCATCCATTGTATTTTTTCTGCTAATGTTCATTCAACATAGATTATTAAAGGTAGAGGGATTAGGGTTAAAATGATTATGATGAATGAGGTGTAATACCCGGTTCACACTCCACCCACGTTTATTGAACAGGTGAAGTGGCTCATCCCTTGTTTCCTGTTTAGGATGTGGTTTCCGGCTTTCTCTTTTCCAATATTACTTTTTTTTAGATAGACTAAACTATCGCCCAGTTCACACTCCACCCATGTCTATTGAACAGGTTAAGAGGCTCATTCCTTGTTCTCTGTTTAGGATGTGGTTTCTGGCTTTCCCTTTTCCAATCTTTTCACTATTACGTAGCCCCCTGCACATCAGTGGCATTACCACCTTGCTTGGGGTGATACGATTAAAAAAAAAAAAACACGATTGAAAAAGGAGATGGTAGGAAGTTAAGATTATGAGGATAGATAATGATTGACCTTGATTTTGAAAAAATTATGCTTATAGCATTCAGGGAAACATGCATGTGATTGTTCAACAAAGAAGCAATTTTTTGCGAAAAAGCTGCTTGAGTGGAACTTTCTCTATGAGAAAGAGTAACAGGTTATAGGGGGTGTCAGGAAGTGGGTAAGAGAAAGATGAGAATACTGATGAGAGTGAAGTGGACGGAGAAAGGAGCATGAGAGAGAGGATGCAGGAGATAGTGAGATAGGAGATGACTATTGACTTTACATTTAAATTCTTGGAGATTGTAGCCGTCGGGGAAGCAAGTAAATGGAAAGAAATTCTACAGGCGGGAAGTGTGAGAAAAGATGCTGCTAGAGTAGAATTTGCGTTTACATTTTATTGGTTTCACAGAAATACAGAAAAGCAGAAATAAAGGCCTGAACTGGTAGAACTCAAATGGAGCGCTCATCTGAACATTTGCCATGGAAAGAGTAATAAAGTAGTGATCCAATGTTTCATTTGTGGGAAAGAAACTACAGAGTGAAAAAAAAAAAGGTCTTCTTCCACAAGGCTGCATAAACAATTTTGAACTTTATCAAGACTAGAAAGTGAGGATTATGCAGCTTCAGCACAGATATGAAAGCAATGCTTCATTTTTGGTCTAATTTGACTCTTGTAAAGATAAACGCCTAGCAAAAAGTGACAGTCCCTGGAGCAATATCATGCATTTTTAGACGCATCCGGCATTCTTAGCGATGGGTGGTATATACAAGTTCAAATTGGGGATTGGGGTGAATTTGCAACCCAATAGAGGTTCAAGGTACATGCTTACAGAATATCACGTTGAATACACAGGTTCTCGTTTGATCACCGAAGTTAAACAACATGAGCCTGGTCAGTACCTAGATGAGTGACCACTTGGGAATACCAGGTGCTGTAAGCATTCAGTGATGGATGTGCATTGTGGTGCAGTGGATATCGGCTTAGAAAGAGAAACCGGTGAGCCGAGTTCGAATTCCAGTTGAGTACCCTGGATTCACTTAAGCACTAGTACCCTTGGGAAAGGTATTAATCCATCACTTCCCTCCAGTTATGGGATAAATAACAGGATGGGGCCTGGAGGCAACCCATCTAGTGTTGGTGTCACAATAAAAACACCCTTGGTAGCCCTGGTGAAGCATCAGGTATTCAGCTATTTGACAAGATTATGAATTTAGCTGCAAAACTGCGCCAGAGTTCCAAATGCACAGGGAATACTGGAGGGGTGTAGTGAGTTCTCAGCCAAGGTTGCCAGACAACGATGATAGAGCCTTACTGAGAGTGAAGCCATTCACAGTGACTGGAGAAAGATTTTGAGTCTGATGAAATGATATTAACTTCTTGTTGTGGTACTGAACATTACATGTTAGTTTTTCCTTTGTACTTTTAGGGTTAAGTCAGAGAAGTAATCTTTTGCACAATCTTGATTTTTGGAAAAGAATTCATAAATTCTGATATAATTTGTATAGCAATTACTAACAATCTGAAGATTTTCCTAGGCAGTTTATAAAAAGTAAAAAGAGAGAAGGATGGAAGAGAATGCCTTAGGGGTGCCCGCATAAACTTTTCCAGAGATGCTATAACTAGAGAATTTGTGTAGCAACCCTCTATCCCATGTGAAAAAAAAGCATTGAGATATTTAATGCAATTGATCTAATGATGAAGCTACTAACATGAGCGATGACAGTTAAAACATCATGGGTTATCCCACTTTACTAAAAAAATGTTGGGGGGGGGGGACTCCTTAAGCCAAATATAAAAATATAAAAAGGCATGCACTTCTCTCCCTATTTTCTTTTACAGCTTCTGGTTATAATATGTAGTCGGGTTTAGAAGAAAATGTTCCCTGTTGGGGCATGTTCATTTTTATGGTTTTCTCTTGACTTTTGTACACTCTCTTCTCACACACACACACACACGAGCCCATTTTATTAAAACTAATTTAAGTCTTTTCCTTTTTGTCCCATGTTGTTCTTTTGCATTGTCATTTATTTTATATTGTTTTGTGTTACTCATTTTTTACTTGTACTCACATTGAGCCCACCAATATTGTTTGTGGGATAAATTTTCCAGGAGACATGTTTCTACCCAATCATACCAGCATCCTGCACAACATAAGTAGTGGACAAGAGAAAAACCCATACTGTTTGTTGCTCATTAAGTCATTTCTAGTGAGGTGGTCAACTACCTTCTTGTTGATAATAGACTTGTTGTAAATGACACTAAGGAGGCTAATGGGACAATATTGTGATGCTGATGAATGCTCACCAGCATTCTTGGAAATGAAGCCAACAGCTGACAACTTCCCCGCACTTGGGAGACATTTCTCTTTTAGATAGCGGTTAAATAACTTTGACAAGATTGGATACAGTTCAGGGCTAAAGCACAACAGAAATTTTATTCGGATCAATACAAACAAAAGATAACATTCATTCTAACAACAGAAATAATTATTTAGAAAATAGCGAAATGGAAAGCTGATTTTAAAATAAAAATTAAAACCAAATATCATTTGTATGATAACAGCAAATTAAAATCTGAATTCAGCCTCTGGTTTAAAACTCACATTTTGACTAGCTTTACTTGGAAAAGCCCAGAAATAAACAGAAGTGCCAATCTTTTCTGTATCAACCATTCCATCATCTACTAGGCTGGTAAGAACTTCTTTCACAGACATTGAGGTAATTCCTTTCTCTTTCTGGCAGAGTTTCTCCAGTTCTTTCAATTGGAAGAAGTCTTTCTGCAACAAAACATTATCTAATTATCAATGTTATTTAATAAAAAAAAAAAAAAGAAAAATTCAACACTTTAAAAGTCATCTCACCAGATGATAAAACAAAAGTATTCAATGGAGTAAAAAAATTGTTTCAATTATTTTAAAAACTTTTAGGATTTTTTTGTTCAATAGAAATAATATAAAGTAAAATCAAGAAAAAACTGCAGAATTTCAGAATCTTTGAGAAAACAATACTATTTAAATTAAACAATATTTCTTGGTGATATTTATTGATAAGTTACTGTTCAAAGTTGTACAAATCATACTTTTGATAATAATATTGTGATGATGATGATGATAATTGAAACAAAAAATATTAGAAAGCAATGAAAGGAAAATTGGATATATACATAAATACTGAAATTAATTGGTACTAAATAAGCTAATCACTATGTCAATTTTTTCTATGCAAATTTATGTTTTACAATAAAATCTATCTATCTAAATCTAAACTTATTTATAAATGGAACTTTGTATGTGTCTGTGTGTGTGTGTGTGTCCGTTACCTATAGACTCTGAAATGGCTGAACCGATTTTCTTGAAAATTTACACAGTTGTACTATAAGCATCTGCGAGTGTTCTTAGCTAGGTTTTGTGTTGTGGTACCCCGATAAATATTGAAAATCGATAATAAAAAAAAATCGGGTTATAGAAGGAGTGGTCCGATTTTAATCAAATTTGATACACTCATAGACAAAGACATAAGAAACGATATTCAGAAGTTTCAAGGTTGCAGTTCTTACAATAGTGCAGAAAATCGATAATATATATATATATATATATATATATATATATATAAAAGGCAAGATGTTTGTGTGTGTTTGTGACTGTTTATCTGTCTGTATGTTGTTTATACAAATCCACAATTTTTATCCGATTCTCACCAAACTTCACACAAATATTCTGTAGGCTGAGTCTGAGCTCCAGGACCAAGGATTAGTTTAAAGCTTTCATTACACCCGAGCAATGCCGGGCTATACTGCTAGTTTGTACTAATTAAAAGAAAAAATGTGAAAAATTAACTATTAAATGCCAGATTATCAACTTCTTAAAATGTAATACTAGTTTCTATTATATTTTCATGGTATACATACACAAGGTGGTATCAAAAAGTTTCCGGACTAATTCGACAAATGGAAACACACAGTTCCATATTCAGTGTGACTGAGCAGTGACCTTTATGTGCCAGTGGGTCAAGTTACATCATTGTGTTCACTTTGCAAATTGTGAAATTTGTGTAGCCTGCAATTTTGTCATGTACAAGCATGTTCATCATTTTTTTCCACATTTGTGCTATTGTGTATCATGAATTCATCCCCCAGGGCCAAACCATCAATTGTGAGTTTTACTGCAACATTTTGAAAGGGAATGTTTGGCGAAAGTGACCAGATCTGTGGAGTGTAAAGAATTGGAATCTTTATGGCAACAATGCAACTTGTCACCAAGCTCTGCTCACTCGTGAGTTTCTAGCCCAAAACAACATTGTATCACTTCCACACATGCCCTATTCACCAGATTTAGCACCTATAAACTCCCATCTGTTCTCCAAACTGAAAATGCAGCTCAAAGGTTGTTGTTTTAACACTGTTGCCAGGATCTAGAATGAATCACAAAAGGTCCTCAACACATTTATGGAAACAACTTCCAAGCTAGATTTCAAAAGAGGCAGGAGCACTGGAACCAGTGTATTGCTATGCAAGTTGACAATTTTGAAGGAGAGGTTATTAAAACTTAGGTAAATATACTAATTTTTTTTTTTTTTTTTTTTAAACACAACTAGTACAGGAACTTTTTGATTATATATACTAGTGATGCTGATAGATGATAATTTAATGAGTCCCGGGACCCACAGATTCGATCTAAATGAGTCCCTAGGAAAATCTATAGGTCCAAACTAGGTACTTCCACTCATTTTCAATAACTAACTTTTAAATTGAATTTTTAAAAATAAAGTTTTCTTGAAACTTTTATTTTAGTTTTAATTGAAAGCTAAATGATTAAATTTAATATTTCCAGTAAGCAAAATACTCTGGTCTATTTCAAACAGAAATTATATAAATAATAATCTCAAAAATAATTTCATTCGTTTGTGAATAAGTCCTGAAATTTTATTAAAATCTGACAATTATTTGATTTTTGCAAGAATTTTCAAATTAATGTTTTTCATCGGAAAAAACAATATAATCCATTGTAAACTCTCATAGAAATATGGTTACCTGCAAACGAAAATCAAAACAAGATTTTTTTTTACCAAAATTTCGAATGTGTCAGAAAAGATTAAACAATTTTTAAAAATTAATTAAAAAATACTTTGATCTTTCCTCTTAATAATAAACATTTTGATGGAAAAAGTTTGTTTTTATTAAGTTTGGTTTTTTTCTTCTTCATACTATGCTGTTTTTTCATTGATTTAGTGGAGGTAACTAGTCCAAACTATAGTTTCTTAATAAATTGTAGTGTTAAACTGCAGGGCTACAGACTAAGGTTTTTTTGTTCTTTTTTTATCATATTCCTGAAAAACAATTTTAATCATTCTGAGTCTCTTAAATTGACAGAACAAAAGTTTTTTCTAAATTAAATTCTTACATTTAAAACAAAAAAAAAAAAAAAAACAGTATTTACACTTAATCACAGTTCAATTTAGAAACTACCAACTACCAGGTTTTTTTTATTTTGAGGTGAATTAACAGAAAAGATCAGTTTTATTAATTTTTAATGTTTCTTCGAGGTGCTAAAAAAAGACTTTCATACATATATGATTGTTTGAAGAAGTTATTAGTACTCATGGCTTTAATACATCCCCAGTAATGGCACTGGTAGGAATTGTTTTCGATGGCTCAAAATTATTTTGAGGAAAATTAATTTATTTAAATTGGAAATTAGTTCAAAGCAACTTATTTTTTTCTCTGGAGAAGGGAAAGGAGAAAGCTTTCTTTGATGAAACAACTAAAACTGTTTAACCCCCACCTTGTACCTCATCTGGTGTAATTCATTTCATCTCACTAACCTTTTCACAAATTTAAATTGTTCAGTTTCCAAGAAAGCGGATAACAGATTGAAATAGTGCTATGGGGGAATTCTCTCATGATATTTTTGGGGGAAATTTCCGATTCCAAATAAAACAACACTACTTTTTGCTACTTAGCTCAGAACCCTCATATACCGTTTTTTATTATGGAAAAATTGAGGTGTGTCCCTGAGATGCATGGATATGACTTTCTTGCATTCTTTTATATTTTTATGTGTTAGGGATGCATATCTGTCAGTATTTCATATATCATCTTGTTTGTTTCGAGGTTTAACGACTTATCAATCCTTATGGGATCATTTAAGGTCAGAACCAATGATTTTTTGGGAAAGGTTATTTTTTATTTTTACAACATTTTTCTTTTTGAGTATCATGATTCATTGGGATTTGTTTTTAAGAGCAGGGTCCCTAAGTCCTACCCTTGTTAGTTAACCCATAACTGGAGGGAAGGGATGGATTAATACCTTTCCCAAGAGTACCAGTGCTTAAGTGAATGCAGGGTATTCAACTGGAATTCGAACTTGGCTCACCGATTTCTCTTTCCAAGCCGATATCCACTGCACCACAACGCCCATCCGTCACTATACGCTTACAGCACCTGGTATTCCCAAGTGGTCACCCATCTAAGTACTGACCAGGCTCAACATTGCTTAACTTCAGTGATCGAGTGAGAACTGGTGTATTCAACATGATAGGCCGTAGGCCTATATATCATCTTATATGAGTGTTAATTATTTTAACTATATTTATAATATAATATTACTAGTGGTTATATTTTAATTTGTATTAATAAATATCATTTACAATATATTTTTTACTGTAAATATATCCTATTATATTTAAAACTAAATTTTAATATTAAATTTCCATGTCATGTTTTTCTAAGAAAGCAGTTGAATTGCAATTGACGCTGGTGTCGATCTAAGACATTAACTGTTGACTCCCTCAGCGATGTTTATTGTTTTACAAAGCAATGATTAGAATTTTAATAAAACACAAACATATGGATTTATACATTTTCTTTATTATCTGACTGTGATCCTCAATTTTCTTGCCATATTTCCAATGTTTTGGCTGTTGTACACTCCGGCTATGGAATTTTGAACCAAACCCTTTATTTTGTCTACCAGAGTAAACCATTCTAGTTCCACATGCCATGCCTCTTCCAGATATCTCAGCATCAGTTATCTACCTTTTAATTCAACTCTACAAGTTTTTGTTCACCTTTGCTGTAGCCAGGGATTGAACTCACAAATCTGGATCAAGTCACTGAAGGCGGAGCATACAACAGTCAAAAAGAAGGCGGAGCATACAACAGTCAAAATGCTGTGATGTGGACAACAGTCCAAACAATGTAAATAGTGCAAATAATCTTTTTCATTCTTGAGAATTGACGACAATATTAAACACTTTTTATTTGTTAAATTGCTTATTTACAAGAATTTTTTATATTTACAAGATTATAAAAGTTTGCGAACAAACTATAATGAAATATTGTTTACAATTTTATAAAGAAATAAAAATGAAAAGATATATTTTTATTCATAAATTTATTAAAAAATGTCCACAAAAAAAATTTAAATAAATGTATAATGATGGTAACTTATAAATAAAAAAAATGCATTTTCCAGAGGAAGGAAGTTACTAGAAAGTAACTGAAACTCACCTGAAGCAAGCTGAATGTCTAATGCTCTGCATGCCAATGACATTCCGTCCGAGCCTCTCCATGGCATATGATTTCATTGAATTTCTTTTAATGTCTTCCTCTTGAATAAAACATTAAAAGAAATTCAATGAAATCATATGCCATAGAGACTTATTCCAGACATTCCAGATGTGATTCCAGACATTTCTTTCATCACAAAATTTCACTAAAATAGGTTAAAGGCATCTCCTGTGAATTAAACATTAATTTATGTTTCTCATATTTATTCAATTATTTGTTCTGTAGTTACTTATAAAATGGCAAATAATAAATGCTGCATTGCTGTTGGTATATATATATATAGTCATCCGCAGACAGATCTGTTTCGCTGTATCACTGATTGCTTTTAACCCAGCATTGAAACCTGACCGAATTGGCATCAGTTGGTGATTCTACCTCTGGGCTATGGGCGCTCAGTAGAACAAGGCAGACTTTTTAGTGCATATATTATCATTATACACACCCAATAGCCAGAGTGCTCTAATTTATTATTGAATGAGCGATGCGTATATATAGTCATCAGCAGACAGATCTGTTTTGCTGTATCACAGCTCATCAGCACAATTAGTCAGCCGCTTTCTTTTTTTACCCAGGGTTGAAACCTGACAGAATTAGTGTCAGTCAGCAATTCTACCTCTGAGCTATGGGCGCTTGGTAGAAGGAGGCAGACTTTTTAGCATGTATATTATTATTTTACACGCCCAATAGCTGAGAGTGTTCTAATTCATTGCTGAATGAATGATGCATATATATATCTATATATATATATATAATTTTGTATTTTTTTAATAAATATTTGAGTAAAAAGACTTTTCTTCAAATTTATTTCTTTATAAAATGGTAAATAATAAACATTTCATATTTGCATATTTTTATAATCTTGTAAATAAACATTACTGAGGTTGAAAGTGTGTACAGTCATAGCAGTATCAAGGGAATAATTGTTCGTTTGATAGAGCATTTTTTTTTTTACAGGCTGAAAATTTTATAGATATTCAAAATCATTGTTGTTCACCTAATATTATTTTTTTCTTTTAAGCAAGCAAACATCTTTTTATAAACACCTTCAAACACAACTTTGATATCAGACTTTTTACTAGTCTTTCTTCTTTTATTAATGCCAGTAAGATCATAACTTTTTATGCAGTTATACATGTTTGTTTTTTTCTTGGGTGTCAAATTTTCTGCTGAAATGGTTTGTTCAAAAGCACAAGAAATTGTTAGATATTATTTAGATTAATGTCATTAAGCACATCTTTTATGTTGATTGTTTGGTTAGTTGAATTTGTATAGTGGCATGGATTATTTAATGCCAAAATCTAAATAAGTTGAACACAATTTTATGGCTAAATGTATTTTGAATGCAATTGCATGCCTTCAACTACAGATAAAATGTATTGCTAGTTATTTTACAATATGTTTAATTAGCTCATCCATTACGCCCAATAGCGTGTAGGGCAACATTTCGCTGTTTTCGTAACAAACTGTTTTTTTTATGGGGCAGGGTTGTTAGTCCTGCGTCCAACCCTCAAACCTGGAGGAATGTGATTTTCTAAGTCTAGCTTAGATGTGGTACATGGCCAAAAGTAAGGGATACCCAGTGAGGATCAAACTCACTACTCAATTGTAATGATTCAAGCGAGACAAGCTTGCTAACCATTACACCACCGATGGGTGCCTACAATAAATATACATTGTTGGTCAATTTTTTTTATATAAAAATGTATAGCTGGTATTTTTGCTATTAAAATGTAATTTATATTTTCATAGTATTTTGTTTAGAAAGTTCACTCTTTGCCCATAGCTGGGACCCTAACAAGTGCTACGACCCCGGGTCAGGGTGGACCTGGGAACAACAGGAATGAAGAGGTGGTTCCATGCTCCTCAAAAACTTCAGTTAGAAACCTTGCTGCCAGATGTTGTTTATCATCATACCCAGGACTTTTAAGCACATATAGAAACATATTCATTGAAACATTAAAGTAATAATAAAAGAATTTTGACTGCCATACCTTTTCAAAAAAGAAATCCATCATCCGGCTCCTCTTCTCTGCAACACTGAGTCCTCTCTTTTTAGACTAAAAATAGAAAATAATCATTTTAGCATCTATATTCCTGAAATGAGATATTGTGACAATTTACATTGTTCAAACTGTTGTCCATATCTTTATTACCATATTCTTGATATTTTGAACATTGTATGTTCCAGCCATCTTCATATTTTGGAATTTTCAATGGAACCCTTTTATTTAGTTCACTGGGTTAGATCGTTCTAGTTCCACGTGCTATGCCTTTCATTTGTTTTAGATATCTCAGTTTCAGTTTATTCTCTTTAGTAACTCAACTCTCCAAGTTTTTGTACCCTCTGCTGTGGCAAGGTATTGAACTCACAACTCTTTGGAACAAGTCATTTTTTGAATTACTCAACCAATACTTTTATCTACTTGGTCAAACATTGTGAATATGGCAATAAAGATGAGGACAAGAGTCTGAATGATGTAAATAATCATTTTAAATTTATTTAAACAGTAGAAATAACTTGTAAGCACAAAACAATTATAAATAATTGGCTGGTTATATGGCCTTACATCATATTTCCTCTACTTATGTTCTCATCTCTAGAAAATTTAAAAACTGTAACATTTATATGAATGGAGTTAAACTTGCATAGCTTGCCTCATGGTTAAAGCTTTTGTTTGTATATTTCCCTCTTCTCAAATACTGAGTTTGAGTTTTGTTTAACAGCATATCAACTTTTGTGGGTTATTTAATGCTGAAAAGGTGGGTTTTAATTTTTTGTTTTCTATTATAGTGAAAGGTTAGTCAGATTTTGATGAAAAGATGTTTTCCAGTTTTGTATTTTTTAAAAGGACCTTCAGATTACTTGTCTGGTAATGTTTTGAACAAATTTGTCTGAAACTGTTACAGTTTAAGAGAATGTGTTTAACTGTAAGGGGTACATTGCACATTGTGCATATTGGAGTGTCTTCCCTTTTTAGGATAGGATGTGCGTTGTGGTACAGTGGATATCGGCTCGGAACAAGAAACCGGGGAGCCGAGTTCGAATTCCAGTTGAATCCATTGTATTCACTTACGCGCAAATACCCTTAGGAAAGGTATTAATCCGTCTCTTCCTTCCAGTTATGGATTAAATAGCAGGACAGATTGGGTTCTATAGCCTTGGTCGGCAACCAGTCTACCGCAGAAAGCAATGGCAATCTTCTGCCCAGTCAGTCATGTCTCTTTCGAGACATGATCACCCAAGTGTGTATCACATATGGCACTTAACTGACTGACTGAATATAATAGTTGGAAACATAATTAAAACTTCTACTGGACATAAAGTGGAGGGTCGGTTTTCTATTGTTTTGAAGTAATAAACTGATCCCCCACTAATTATACTTAATATAATAATGTAATATAATTTATCTCTTCTCCCTCCAGCTATGAGTCAAATAGCAGGACAGATTGGGTTCTATAGCCTTGGTCGGCAACCAGTCTACCGCAGAAAGCAATGGCAACCTACTGCGGGATAATCTTCTGCCCAGTCAGTCATGTCTCTTTCGAGACATGATCGCCCAAGCATGTTTCACGTATGGCACTTAACTGACTGAGCAGGTGATGTGGGTGTGGCCAATGCAAAATTTGGAAAGTATCACTTCTTTCTTTCTGTTTCTTCTGTAACCTGACGGCCACTCATCAACGGTGTCTTGTATATGGTGGAACTTATTATGTATTTAATCATCCCATGATTTTTGCCATTTGACATGTATGAATTCGTTAATAATTGTTTTTAGATCAGTGTATGGGATTTTTGTTTTGCATATGTCTGTCGGGAGTGCTTTTTTTGCAGTTTTGCCTGCCCTTTCATTTTCGTATATACCAATATGGCTTGGTATCGAGCTGAGGATGATACTATTATTTTTGGAAAGAGTGTTCATTTTGTTTTGGAGTTTTGTGATGAGAGGGTTTGATGTATCTGTTCTGTATTGCTAAGAGGGCTGATTTGGAATCTAAGTCGATAATAAATCTGGAAGATTTGTGGTAAACAATAATATTCATAGCTAGGTAGTTGTTACTTCTGCATTTTAAATTGATGATTCATTTGGGAGACGTTTTAGTGATTCTTGGTTTTTGGAAGATAGCAACACAACCAACTTTCTTTCCCTGTTTAGACCCAGCTGTGTAGATGTGGTGATGGCCTGAGAAGTTATTTTGGATGTTAAAGAATTTTTCTTGGAAAGTGATATGTCCAATTACTGAATTGTGTGCTGATTGTGACACACGAGTCTGATTACGTAATTGTAATTGAATATATTTTTGTACGTGTTGGCCTATTCTTGTTTCCAATCTAAGACTTGTCTGGCCTATATACTCAACTTCACACTGACATCTAAACTTATAGACAAGTAAACTTTTATTATGATAGGGCAGATGGTCTTTAGAAAATTATGGAAAAATTGAACGGGTGCAAAAAACAACATGTAACTTGGCTAAAAAGAAAGTGGCAGAAAACGATAGTAGAAACTCTATCACTTAAAAATTTACATTTTTCTGCCAAGCCAAGGTAATTATATATCTAAACTTATTTATAAATGGAACTTTGTCTATGTGTGTGTGTGTGTGTGTGCGTGATATTCAGAAGTTTCAAGGTTGCAGTTCTTACAATAGTGCAGAAAATCGATATATATATATATATATATATATAAAAGGCAAGATATTTGTGTGTGTGTGTCTGTTTATCTGCCTGTGTGTCTGTATTTTTTCAGCCCTTTTATTTTAGTTTTTGCTTCAGGTTTGGCTCTAAGTAGATATAATTGTAGTTCTTAGTCTCAGCCATGATACCATTTATTCAGAGGACTTATTTAGCCTTCAAAATCCAGTTTACGACGAAAAAACTTGATATCGATACCAGGAAATCAAAATTTGACTTACATCCATTCATTTTTCTTTCAGTCTACGCTTTTGCTTTAACTAGAAACAACTATTGCTTTTTAGTCTTTCGTGCCAACGGCCAAAGAGTCTGAGCTCCAAGACCATGGATTAGTTTTAAAGCTTTCATTACACCCGAGCAACGCTGGGCTATACTGCTAGTATATATATATATATATATATATATATATATATGACACAGACTTAGGCCAAATTTTGGGGGCATGTTGAAGTTATCTATCTTCCGTTCTATTGTGCACTCAACAATATTAATTGAAAAACTATTATTATTATTATTAAGAATACAACAAATTTTGTTCAACTCTTGCTGGAGTGTACAAGAGGAGCAAATCATTATGGCCTGATGAACTAAAGTTTTGACCAGATTTACTTTTCTGGTATGGGGAACAAGAGTTCCAACTGGTGTAAAAACCTGAAAAAGTTGCTTCACGGAACACACTGGTGATAAAAATACCATTCTTCCGCTCTACTTGAACATGAAGAAATAAGACAGAATTATTCTCCTTTAACTCCATTATAAAGACCAAAGATTGTTGTAATGAATTTAAAGCTTTAAAAAAAAAAAAAGGATTTATTCCATCTATGTTGATAGATATATGGTTTCTGATACTTTTCAAACAAGAGGCTCTCATGGTAACCAACAAAAATGTTGGCTAAGAAGGGACCTAAGGGGCTACCCATAGAAACCCCATCTACCTGGTCATACATCACATTTTCAAAACTAAGCTCTATTCTTTCTGCTGCTAATGTCAGGAACTCTAAAAGTCAAAGCTCTGGAATGGAAGGAGGATCCAGGCCACCTCTATAGAGAGTATTGACACATATCTGTGCTGTCTCTTGTAAGGGGATATTAGTGTACAGACGCACGATATCAAATGAAACCATAATCTTGTCATTAGAAGTAATGGGACAGTTTCTAATAAACTTTGAAAAGGTGAAAGAGTCTGATACACAGCAAGTTGAGAAGTAGTCGGAAACAGATTTGATCAATGCTGACAACCATTTAGCCAACTCATGCTGTACTGAGCCCACCATGGATAAAATCGGATGCAAAGGCACATTATTTCTGTAAATTTTAGGCAAACCATAGAGTCTAGGTCTTTCAGAACCTACAGGTCTAATCCTGTTGTAGATGTCTTTACATATAAGATTGCCTTTATACACCTCCAATAACCGTTTCTGAAGTTTTAATTACAAATTATCAGTATGGTCACATGTTGATGACAGATCAATTAAATGAAACTTTGTGGTATCTCCTAGAATGACATTCATTTTATTAACAAAGTCAATCTTGTTCAGAATGACCACACCAACACCTTTATTTGACTTAGTGATGTAGATGTCATTACAGGTTTTCAAAGCCTTAATAATCTTGTAGTGAACGTGATGCCATGTGACCATGTCACATTCAATTGGTGTGGAGACAAACTCATGGGCTGTCTCTGAAATTCTTGATTTACAAAATGTGAATTGGTCCATAGAGGAAGGAACAAGATGAAGCTTTGAAACATTACTTCAAATTCAGCAAGAACTTCAACCTTGTTTACATTTTGAGGAGGAATACAGAAATCCAACTGTCTAGAAAAAATACTTTTTCACTCTCGGATAAACTAATATTAAACAGATTAATTATATGTCTGTCCAATGAATAATTTTCAAAACTAAACTGTTTATTGATTAGACCATTGATGTAATTATTATCTTTGGCCATAGTTTTCTCCTCATAATTTAATCTGCATTTAGCTAGATATTTTGAAAAAAATAAAAAACCGAAAGTTGTCTTTAATTCTGCCTATAAGAGAACAATATATCTAAACTTATTTATAAATGGAATTTTGTCTGTGTGTGTGTGTGTGTGTGTGTGTGTGTGTGTGTCTGTTACCTATAGACTCCGAAACAGCTGAACTGATTTTCTTGAAAATTTACACAGTTGTACTATAAGTGTCTGCGAGTATTTCTAGCTAGGTTTTGTGTCGAGGTACCACCGATAAATATCGATAATCGAAAAAATTGGGTTATAGAAGGAGTGGTCCGATTTTAATCAAATTTGATACACTCATAGACAAAGACATAAGAAACGATATTCAGAAGTTTCAAGGTTGCAGTTCTTACAATAGTGCAGAAAATTTGATATTGATACCAGGAAATCAAAATTTGACTTACATCCGTTCATTTTTCTTTCAGTCTATGGTTTCGCTTTAACTGGAAACACCTATTGCTTTTTAGTCTTTCGTGCCAATGTCCAAAGAGTCTGAGCTCCAGGACCATGGATTAGTTTTAAAGCTTTCATTATACCCGAGCAACACCAGGCTATACTGCTAGTCATAATAGAAATTTACTTATCTATAAGTTTAGATGTCAGTGTGAAGCTGAGTATATAGGACAGATGAGTCTTAGATTGGAAACATGAATAGGCCAACACGTTCCAAAATATATTAGATTACATTTACGTAATCATACTCGTGTGTTGCAATCAGCACACATTTCAGTAATTGGGTGTTACCTCTTGAAAAATGAGTCATGCTTGTCAGATATTACAATGGACATTTTCTATTCTGCACGCACACTGGCAGGTCCAAACACCATTTGTTGGTTTTGCTAGCCATTTGCCTAAAATTGCTGCAACCATTTCCAAGCAAACAAAAAGAAAATTTCTTGTGAACTTGGCACTTATTTGGAGATATGCGAGCGATCATTTTTTTGTTTTATGCTCTGCTGGTTTATTTATCCATTTTCTTTATTTATGCATTTATTTTAATCATAAATTTATTTTCTTAATTTTACATATTCACATTAATCGTAAATTTTAGACATGTTCCAGCCTTATCGCTAAGAATTCTTCTTCATACACATAAAGTATAATTATTTATATTTAAAATTTTACCAACGATTGGTCCCTGAGGAAGTGTTGGCTGAAAGGCAGCCTAGGTTTTATTATATATATATATATATATATATCAGCGTGATGAATTAATATTTAAATGCAGACATAAAAATAAATATAAAATAATCTAGATAAATCCAGATTGTGATTTAAATCAGTGTAAATTAAATTAATTTACATTAATTTAACTTAAAAAGGTGTTTATTTTGCAAAAGGTCTGGAATGTACTGTTGATATAATTTTACCACAAAAGTTTTTTATATTGTTTATTTTTGTGTTTTTTATTTTTATAATTATATTTATAGTTATATTTTTAAGTTTTTTTAATAGAATGAGTATTATTATTATTAACGTCTTAGAGAAATTTTGTTTGATACATACACACACATATATACATATTATTTTTTATTATTATTATTTATTGTTAGTATTATTACTATTTAAGATGTTTTTTTAAGATTGTACTTTTAATATTTTATTTACTTATTTTTTTACTAAGAGTTATTATTTTAACTATATTTATAATAAATTACTACTAATTGTTATATTGTAATTTATATTAGGATATATGATTTATGATTTATTTTTTACCATAAATATACCCCATAGTAGGTATATTTTAATTTAAGATTAAATAAAAATGAATATAAGTGTAATGGACGTCGGTTTCGATCTAAGATGTTTATTTTGAATTATTTTAATTTCTTTTCTATCTATACTACCTGCTCCCATTCTTTTTTTATTCTTTTTTCTTTCTTTCTATTTATTTTTTCTCTTTTTTTAGGTTTATCTTTCTAACTTTTCCTTTTTCTATATTTAATTATAATCTTTATTTTTTAATAATTTTAATTATTTTAACTGAATTTTTAAATAATAGTAATAGTTGTTATTTTTTCAAATTGTATTAAAATTATGATGTACAATTTGTTTTTGTACCATAAATATATCCCATTATATTTGAAAGTAAATTCCAATGTTAAATTTTCAACGTCATGTTTTTCTAAGAAAGCAGCCGAGTTGTTATAGACGCTATGGCGATACATGAAGTTAACATTTTATTTCTCTGGATACTGTTTATTTTCTTTTTATTTTATTTCTTTGTTCTTTCTTTTTTTTTCTCTTCTTTCTATTAATCAATCGTCTACTTCTTTATCCTTGTTTTTTTTCTATTCTTTAGGGTTCTTTTTAAATGAGCGAGAAATTTTTTGTAAATTACCATTACAAATGTCTATTCTAAATATGGACATGTGAGCACCTGTGTAGAAAATTTTTTTTGGGTGGGGTAGATATTTTGAGGATCAACTGTTATACCCTTTGGGTCTGACGAGCCGCAATAATAACATCATACGGTGAAATATGTTACCCATTCAAATTGTAGTAAATCAAAAATCTTTTCTAAATTATATATATATATATATATATATATACACACACACACACATATATATGAAGGACACTACTGTTTGAAGAAAATTCTTTTCCAATGAATAATTAATTTTTACTAGAATTATTTTCATTATAATAATTTATAGTTTCAAAAATACTTTTAAAATTCTTTGATTAGGTTATTAAGTGAAGACTATATTTACTAACAGAAAATTGAAAAGTTTAATACAAATCATTAAGCCATTAGAATTTTAAAATAATTTTCATTTTATTTCGTGTATTAGAAGTTTTTTTTAATTTTTTTATTAAATATGGTATTTTCTTTGTTACATTAAAAGGTAATGTGTTTTACGGTTTTTTCCCCTTACAGGAAAAAAGTTTGGACAATTATGTCATGCTATAAAGAAGTAATACTTGTGAAAATCATATTAATTTAACTTTAAATTTGCTAATTTTTCAAAAATAACATGTCAGAGATGTATATTTTACTTTTGCAAGATTTTTAAAACCGAGAATTAACTTTTGTTTACAAATGTGTCGATCATTATGTTCACACAAACTCTAATCGAACATTTCAACTCACGCAGAAACATTTTTTGCTTGAATGCAATCACAACACATACAAATATTTTTGAACTCTTATACTTAATGTCAGGTTAATTATTCTTTAACCTAAAACTTAATGTAAACATGTGGCCTGAACAAATGAACATTTTTACTTTCTTTCAAAGAAACTCTTTATTCAACTTTGTACGAATTGTATAAAACAGTCAATGGGGAACTCACACATTCCTATATCCTGCTATATACTAATTGCATGCATTATCTTATCAATATCACTAATTTTATATTATTGTATGAATATTTGTTGTTCCGAAGCTGTATCGTTGTCATTTTTTCGTAATCCTAAATGTTGTATCCAAATCGAATATAAATACTGTTGTTGGAGAGTTTCAGAGGTGTTACTGTTATTTGACCTGATCAGGAGAAATCCGAAGTTTATTGTCCTTGAACCAGACGTAGTCTTCAAGCTGATGGTAATATCTTCAAAGAAACCTCTAACTTTGAGACCGCCGACGTCCTAACGTATCCAACCATTGTCAAGATTTTAAAAATGCATAAAAAATTTACACACGGATATTTTTTTTGACTTAAGCTTTTAGGCTGTATTTCAAAATAAATTCAAATTTTAATAAAAGAAGACATTCTATTTGATGAAGCGTGTTTCTAAACAAATGAAATAAATTATATACTGTCTGAACTTGTCTTTTAGTATTATTAAGAAGAAAAAACGAGAAAATTAATCCAAACAAAATGACTTCTTTTAATGAATCTAGTCTTGAAGTAATTTGAGTGTTACACAAATAACCAAACGAAGAAGCAGTCAAAGTTAAAACTTAAATCTATACACCAAGCAATTAATGTTGTTGAATGTTAAGACATTCCAAATATCTGATAATGTCAAAAGATAAATTAACTGGTTGTACCGCCTTCTTAAAGTTTATGAATTCTCTAGTATTGTATATATAAAATTATTTTTGCTGTCTACCGAGGTTATGAAAACATTGTAAGAATAAAACATGAATCGTAAGTAAACTGTTTTTACAAACCATCTTTTTCAATTTATCAAGAAGAAATCTGTCGTCCGATCAGAGATGATCATTTTAAAATTGCCTCCATTAAACAAACTTCACCTTGTTCACAAAAGACATACGGACAGCAAATACCAAATTACCAGAATAAATTTACAAACGTATTTTATTCAGAACAGGCAATATTTCTAAGCTGGCTTTAAAAGTAAAATATGTAATCATCATAAGAAAATATCAAGTTAAAATCTGAAAAGGAACAAAAGCAAAAAAAAAAAATGACTATGTTAACGTTTTTGTAAGATTAAGGTGAAACAGGGGGAGGCAAGTGGTTGCAGTCATCTTAGCTGATGTCGTCAAGGAGGGACCGCTACAGGATACATCCTCGCCGTGGTGCTAGCTGCGGCCGGGTTGACCAACTCCGACATCGTCGAAGGGAAGATGAAATAGGTAATAAAAATAATCTAGTTTTCATTCCTGTCCATTAAAACCCTAACAATAACCAACAACATGAAGCGGCCGGTCTCTAGCTCCTGTACTGTCGTGAAATGTTACGCTTCGTGTGTTATAGATTTTATTATTTACAAATGTTTTGGATTCATTTTCCACTATTTAACTTATTTGTCATGTTTTGTCGCATATTGTTTTATTTTGATTTTATTATTTCTGGTTGTTTCGAAACGTAAATGCAGGTGAAAATTACTGTAGTGTAGGGTCGGTTTTAGCCAGTTGTTGCATATATTTAGTAGCCATATTGAGTGTTTCAGCAGTGAATTGAAGATGGCCTACCAAATTCGTCGGATTTGTGTTGTTAACACAAGCTTTATTTTTGCTTGACAATGACCCTAGGTGATATCCTGATGATGGTGAAATCATAATAATCCCGAGAAAAAGAAACGTATTTTTGAGGAAATAAAATGCTTGACTGCAAGTAGAAAAAAAGACAACAGATGTGAGCTTGATTCTTTTTTTTTTCCTCCTGACAAACTGGCTACCGACTTGTTGTTTGAGGTTTTTAAAAACACTCAACACTGACACCAAGTTTATTTCCCACGAATATACATACACCTTTTTTCTTCTTCAATCAACATCACTTTGTTATGCTTAAATTAAATTAAGTTTGTTTTTAAAAGATTTGGCCTGCTTAGGTAATCAAATATTTTTTATTTAACTTTGATTTTTTATTTATTTTTTTTTTTTAGAGACACATCTTTTTTCTTTTAACGTTTTAAAAATGTAAATAAAAATGCATTTTTTAAAATTGTGACAAGTTTCAACAATAAAAAAAGAATGTATGGTGTTGCCTTCGAAATTGTAGATTTTTGTTCTTATAAAAACTTTCTGTACACATTTTTAGTAACAGTAGTAATAGTTATGGTACTTAGTCACTACTACTTCTCTGTTGTTGGACATCTTGTGACTAGAAGTCCTTTACTTGAACAACTAATGCCTTCCGCAAATTGTTAAAAATAAATGACTATATAGTCAATATGAGGTATAAGTGAATTCTTAAAAAAAGTTCCAGACAATTTTTAGGTTCTAGTTTGAGTCATTTGCTTACTGAAGCAACAATGCCTTTTTAAGAAAATGAGCCACGACACCTACAGGTACAATAAAAAGTTCCAAGTAACTATTAATTTTAGAACGGATTTAATTTAAGAGATTAATGGTCGTTTAAGTGGATAGCCCATTTTTAAATTTATTTTTTTTTATTAGAAAATAATTTTTATTTATTTTTTTTTTATTAGGAAATAATTTTTATTTATTTTTTTTATTATTAGGAAATAGTTTTTATTTATTTTTTTTATTATTAGGAAATAATTTTTATTTATTTTTTTTATTATTAGGAAATAATTTCTATTTATTTTTTTTATTATTAGGAAATAATTTCTATTTATTTTTTTTATTATTAGGAAATAATTTCTATTTATTTTTTTTATTATTAGGAAATAATTTCTATTTATTTTTTTTATTATTAGGAAATAATTTTTATTTATTTTTTTTATTATTAGGAAATAATTATTTATTTTTTTTATTATTAGGAAATAATTAATTTATTTATTTTTTTTATTTTTTTTATTAGGAAATAATTATTTATTTATTTTTTTTATTATTAGGAAATAATTATTTATTTATTTTTTTTATTATTAGGAAATAATTATTTATTTATTTTTTTTATTATTAGGAAATAATTATTTATTTATTTTTTTTATTATTAGGAAATAATTATTTATTTATTTTTTTTATTATTAGGAAATAATTATTTATTTATTTTTTTTATTATTAGGAAATAATTATTTATTTATTTTTTTATTATTAGGAAATAATTATTTATTTATTTTTTTTATTATTAGGAAATAATTATTTATTTATTTTTTTTATTATTAGGAAATAATTATTTATTTATTTTTTTTATTATTAGGAAATAATTATTTATTTATTTTTTTTATTATTAGGAAATAATTATTTATTTATTTTTTTTATTATTAGGAAATAATTATTTATTTATTTTTTTTATTATTAGGAAATAATTATTTATTTATTTTTTTTATTATTAGGAAATAATTATTTATTTATTTTTTTTATTATTAGGAAATAATTATTTATTTATTTTTTTATTATTAGGAAATAATTATTTATTTTATTATTAGGAAATAATTATTTATTTTATTATTAGGAAATAATTATTTATTTTATTATTAGGAAATAATTATTTATTTATTTTATTATTAGGAAATAATTATTTATTTATTTTATTATTAGGAAATAATTATTTATTTTATTATTAGGAAATAATTATTTATTTATTTTATTATTAGGAAATAATTATTTATTTATTTTATTATTAGGAAATAATTATTTATTTTATTATTAGGAAATAATTATTTATTTATTTTATTATTAGGAAATAATTATTTATTTATTTTATTATTAGGAAATAATTTTTATTTATTTATTTTATTATTAGGAAATAATTTTTATTTATTTATTTTATTATTAGGAAATAATTTTTATTTATTTATTTTATTATTAGGAAATAATTTTTATTTTTTTTATTATTAGGAAATAATTTTTATTTTTTTTATTATTAGGAAATAATTTTTATTTATTTTTTTTATTATTAGGAAATAATTTTTATTTATTTTTTTTATTATTAGGAAATAATTATTTATTTTTTTATTATTAGGAAATAATTATTTATTTATTTTTTTTATTATTAGGAAATAATTTTTATTTATTTTTTTTATTATTAGGAAATAATTATTTATTTATTTTTTTTATTATTAGGAAATAATTATTTATTTATTTTTTTTATTATTAGGAAATAATTATTTATTTATTTTTTTTATTATTAGGAAATAATTATTTATTTATTTTTTTTATTATTAGGAAATAATTATTTATTTATTTTTTTTATTATTAGGAAATAGTTTATGTAAGTTTTCAATTGTATCCTACCGACCCTTTTTTTTATTCCCGTTTATTACGTTTTTTTGTGGCTCATAAAAATCGTTGACTTAATTCTGGAAAAACATTTTGGAGTGGCTAGCAATTAAATACATTTCTGACCAATTTGTTTTCAATTATTTTTTTTTTTTTGTAAAATTATTCTGTCATTAGATTTTTAAAGTATACTCATATACTGATCCCCCCCCCTTCGGTGTCTTGTTTGAGATGTTTTGCTTGTCATAAAACATTAAAAACATCTGAAACAAGACTTTAGCTGCTAAGGTAAAAAAAAAAAAAATTGTACATGTCACTGTCAGTAAAAATAAATGAATTTAAAGTATCTACATTACATACAATTAATCTTTAATTCTTCTTGTGCTAAACGAAAATGTCATAATTCAGAAAATCAAGATAATTCCAAGCACCTGTAGACTGTAGATACTTCCACTAAATCGCTGACAAAAACAAAACAGCACGAAATAAAAAAGCCCCAAACTTAATGAAAACGAATTTTTTTTCCATCAAAATATTTATTATTAAGAGGAAAGATCAAAGTAATTTTTGATTATTTAAAAAATTTCAATCTCTTCCAACACATTCGAAATTTTGGTAAAAAAAATCGTGTTTTGATTTTAGTTAGAGGGTAACCAAATCGTTCCCAGAATTTACAATCAGTCAGTTAAATGCCATACATGATACACGCTTCGGCGATCATGACTCGAAAGAGACATGGCTGACTGGGCAGAAGATTATCCTGCAGTAGGTTGCCATTGCTTTCTGCGGTAGACTAGCTATAGAACCCAATCTGTCCTGTTATTTAACCCATAACTGGAAGGAATAGACGGATTAATACCTTTCCCAAGGGTATTTGCGTGTAAGTGAATGCAACGAATTCAACTGGAATTTGAACTCGGCTCCTTGAGTTGTCATTCCGAGCAGATATCCACTACACCACAATGGAAAACAAAAAAAAATTTTTTTTTCCCCCTTTGACAAACACATTAATTTGGAAATTCTTGCAATAATTAAATTGTCGAATTTGAATGAAACTTTTAGGACTTCTTCACAAATGAATGAAATTATTTGATTTTGGTAAAAATATTTTTTTTTCTTTTTTACATCTGTTACCCTCCTCTACATCAGTTCATGACATTTTAAGAAATTAAATTTTGTTGCAATAATTGGTTTTATTAGTTAAGCGTAAGCCTCATTCGGGAATGTAAATCATCTACTTTTTTAAAAAGAAATTTTGCCTTTATTTCCGAAAATCTGCTCCCAATAATAAAATAAAAAATGCAACATAACTATGACATTATTTAATTTAATAAGCTTTTAATTGCTTGAATAAATAATATAAATTAAGGACGTTACAGTCTAAAGAAAAAAAACATTTTTCAATTAATGAAATTTTAAAAGAATTGTGTTATGTGTTAAGCGTAACAAAATAAAAATGATTGACTAAAACTCAGTTAAAATACAGACAAATATTTAATTCACAAAACATTAGATAAAAATATTTACAAATATACAGTTTTGCATTCAAATAGAAAACGTGTAGTTACTACTGGCAGGCGAAGTGTTATGAGGAAGAGAAGGAGAGGGAAGGTTTCAACTACCTTTACCCAGTTAAGTTGGCTAGGAAGTTAAGTGCTATACTTTTTGGAAATCCTTAAATGCATATATAAAGACTAATTATGGGCTTGGTCAATGAAAGAGGCAAAAATATGTATTTACCCAGATAGTTCCATGAGGTTCTCTTTCAGGTTTTAGTTGTTCAAACTTTTCTGTGAGATTCTTTCGGCTGGATATACATTCTTGAATCATAACCAGAGTTGATATGACGGCAAATCCTTTTAACAACTCTTTCAAGTTTTAGATTGTCATTGACTTAGAGAGATTCTTTTGGTTGGATATATATCCTTGAATCAAAACCGGAGCTGATGAGGTCAACTCATTCTGCTATCAACTAACTGCTTCATGCCCAAAACCTATTTTTATAGGGGCTAACACCTAATTTGCATATTTCTAGAACCTTTCAAATTCTCTCGACTCTGCTGGAACATTCTGGCATCTTCCAAAAGTTCTATTTCTAATTTCCTTATTTTTACGACTACTTCATGAATTAAAACTTTTTTGAAATAACAAGTAGGACTCAAATGAATCCCTTACTACAACTTTTTAGACATTATTATTATTTTTATATATAAATGCATCCTTGTAACATTTTTTTTTTTTTTTTTAATAATAATTTATAAAGTTTCAAAAATATTTTTAAAATACTTTACAGATTTGTTAGGGTTAACTGAAAAACTTGTTGAGCGAAGATTATATTTACTAATTGAAAATTAAAGTTTAATACAAATCATCATGCCTTCCTTTTTAAAAAAAAAATTTTTTTTTGTGTGTATTTGAAGTTTTTTGTTTTTTTTGCATGGTAATTCCTATGTAAATTAACAGGTCATGGGTTTACAGGAAAAAAAATTGTACAATTATATCACTTGTGATCGCCATACACTTATTTCGCATCTGTCAAATCTGGCAATGCATACAATGGAAAGGTCAGAAAGTTGAACTCTTTGTTTAAGAAATAGTTTATTCTAAATTTCATGCTATAAATAAGTAATACTTGTGTAAATCGGATTCATTTAACATTAAATTTGCTAATTTTCCAAAAATTATGTCACATACATATATTTAAACCGAGAATTAACTTTTGTTTACAAATGTGTCGATAGCTTGAGAATGGCCAAAAGATTAAAAAGATAATCTCAAAATTTTAGATTACAGTCAATATAATTTCTGTTTGAAATGCACCAAAGTATTTTGCTTACTGGAAATAATAAATTTAATCATTTAGCTTTCAATTAAAACTAAAAGTTTCAAGAAAACTTATTTTTAAAAATTCAATTTAAAATTTAGATATCGAAAATGAGTGGAGGTACCTACATAAATGTTTGAGAATAGTTGGTGACATATTCACTTATTTCTTATACCCATGGCTAAAGAAAATTTTACCATTCACAAGATTTGTGATGCCTAAGGTTTAAAATTAATTTTTAAAAATGAAAGATCTTTCTTAAAGCTTTTGTTTGGTTTTAATTTCTAAGCTAATAGATTAAATTGATTGAGAGGTGTTTGTTTTGAAATTGCTAAACATTTTTTATTTTAGCTCTGTTTTTAGTCACTTGTCATCAGAATGTAATTCTCTTTATTAAAAAATCTAAAAATAAAAGATAATTTTCTGAAACTTTGAAGAATATTAACAGATTTAAAGTATAATTATTCTCATTTGAAACACATTTACTTTAAGTTTAAAATATCACAGAAATGTAATTTTTTTTTTTTTTTTAACAGGTCAATAGCTGTTTACTTAATCTGTTGATGGGTTGATAAATTTTGTATGCTTTTAAAGTGTCAGAACATCAAAAGCTACACCATAATCCTGGATTAAGACTCAATATAAGTGCCTTTAGTAGATCAATACAAACACCTAGGAATAATCTTTGACAAAAAATTATCCTTCATACCATATATAAAATAACTTTGTGAGAAATGCTTAAAGCAATACAACTACTCTTTCACAAAAACTAAGGAGTTGACAGATGCTATTGAAACTCTGAAGCATGGGTTAGATCCAAATTGAATTAAGGATGAGTTTTCTGAAGTGTGACAGGAAAAATCATGTGTGGAAAGAATACCAGAGTGTACGACTCATTCTAGGAGCCTACACTATATCCCTAATTAAAAGCTTCTATGCCGAAGCACAAAAACCACCTTTGGCATTAAAACAACAGAAGTTAGCATTACAATATTACATCAGACTTTGTTCATATCCAAGTAATTCAGCATACAACTGTGTTCTTCAACCTTAATATAAAGAATTATATAATTTAAGGAAAATGTCATTAAACCTCTTGGCATCCTCATAGAAAACAAATGTAAAATAAACACTTCTCTAATCCATGAATCTGTCCTCTCAAAGACTCCTCCCTGGTCAATAGAACAGGCCACTGTAATATTCAGTCTGTCAAAACACTCCAAAAATAAAACTGACATGTGTGTAGTCATGGAAGAAATTCATAATATCTTAGAAAAACATACGAATTGTAAGCATATATACACTAATGGCTCCAAAAATATTTATGGAGTTGGATGTTCAGCTATACTGAATGAAACCATACTTCAAAAGTGACTAAATCCTCAATATTTAGTGCAGAATCATGACTGACTGGGCAAAAGATTATCCTGCAGTAGGTTGCCATTACTTTCTGTGTTAGACTGGTTGCCAGCCAAGGCTATAAAACCCAATCTGTCGTGTTATTTAACCCATAGCTGGAAGGAAGAGAGGAATTAATACCTTTCCTAAGGGTATTTGCACGTAAGTAAATACAAGAAGTCAACTGGAATTTGAACTCTTCTTCCTGATTTCTCGTTCTGAGCTGATATCCACTGCACCATGACGCACATCCTGCTGATAGAACGTAAGAAGCATAAAAAATATGTAGCAACTATTAACAAGCATAAAACTTTAACATGCTCTTCAAAAATGTATCTACTACCCAAATAATAGGATATCTGAAGAAAAGAAAAAATACTTCTTACTTCTATAGAAGGTAGTGTGGATTTTGAACCATACAACTTGTGATATTTTGAAAACAATTTTAATACTTCACAACCACATGAAATGTTTTGATACATTCCTAAATAAAAAATCCAGTTTTAGTGTTGAACGATCCACAAAGTTTGATGTGCTGGTAAAATAGTCAGTCAATCCATCTGCCTTTGGTTGGAGCTACAATTTTGATTACAGTACTGGACACAGATGTTTTTAGTGTCTTGGTCACTGTAAAAGTTAATATTATACTGCCACTGGCCTTGGTACTTGTAACTGAATGTCATTTGAAGTGGTTGTTTATCTTTATGATAAACAACCACTTGCTACAGTTGCTTGAATACTCACATTCACTAAGTGCCTTTTCTTCCTTTAGAGATGGGGATAAAGCTTCATTAAAAGTTATCAATGAAATCTCTATTCCAATCGTAAGTTTCTAACTTTATCAACATACATTACAAGCACTTAGGGTCTTCAGCTGGCTTCTCTCTTTTAGAACAAAACTACTTTTCAGGGAATTGACTTTATCCTCTGATCAGAATATTAAATGCAACTTTTAATCATCAGGATTAATGTCTTTGGCATAGAAAGTACTAACAAAGAAAAGAACAGATACCCACTTAAAAAAAGATATTATGCTTATTATCTTTCATTGTTCAATGTATGCTGGGGCCAACTTCTTGGTTGTATGCTCCTAAGACTCGAGTATTTGGACCTGTAGGAAGAGAAAGGAAGACATTTGAAAATGTGTAAAAACAGATAGAACATGAAATAAACACTTTATTCAAATTATAAATTCAATTTTTATTTCACTCTTTGATTGTATTCCCTGTTGATATGAATACTCCGGGCTGTCGCATGTTCTGCCCCCCCCCCTCCTCCTGCATGCTAGTGGCTTCAGGAAAAAGAAATTATGAAAAGAAATTGCTTGTTTGCAAATGTTGAATTATAAAATATATTCACTTGTTTGTTTTCTTTTAATAATTTCATTTTAACCTTAGAAATAGGATCTAATCCTTAAAATTAGAATCAGAAAAAGGAAACGGATTAAATTTTGAAATGACATAATTACATTGTAATTTTTTATGATCTATGTGCCAAAGTTTGTCTATGGTCCTGGAGGAATCTTTCTTTAAAGAAAGGGGCAGAAGAATGTGCAAATTCTCCTTTATTGACTCTCCATATTTCCACTCCTGTATGGGTTTCCACTGATGGGTTTAGTAAGAATCTTGTGAGGAGGCAAGGTATGTCAGAAAATCTGTTATCCCCACCTTGCTGAAGGTGGTCTGAGTATGATTAATGTTGAGACTCAACATGCGCTTCATATCATTTTCTTAAACTGAATTTGCTTACAATCTGATAGGAATGGTGAATTCTGGGAGGAAGATGTCCATAAGAACTTCCCATCTCTAAGAAATGTGCACTTGTGTGAGCATGAGGTCCCTGTTTACTGAGGTGATTGTTCCTTTTGAAAGTGATAGATGGCCTCTCTGATGTCCAGGTATTGTCCTGTAAGGCATTATATCATATACTAGTTAGGGGTTCTGTTCAAGATGGCCTGATAGGCATGCTTGGTCTAAAAGAAGCAGGAGGCTTGCTCCATATGACCTGAGTTTAAATTTTTTTTTAATCATTTCACCCCGAGCAAGGCGGAAACGCCACTGATGTGCAGGGGCTACATAAATGTAAAAAGATGAATTAGAAAAGAGTGAGGAGTACAAACTAGTTAGAAAGGAACAATAGAAAGCTGAGAAAGCAGGTGCGGTGACAGATACATAGGTGAAGAGAAAGGGAAGGTTATACGGGGGTGGGGAGAGAGCTAGAGTCCAGTGGTTAGTAGATGAGTATTGACTTTGCATTTAAATTTCTGGAGGTTGTAGCAAGAATACGGGAGCGAGTTCCACAGGCGGGAAGTGCGAGAGAAGAAGCTGCAGGAGTAGAATTGTCGTCTGCATTTGGCTAACCTTTGGTTGCACGAGTAAACACCTGTTGAGGAGGCATCAGTGACTTAAGTTTTGTGAGCAGAAGCCATGAAAGTATTTATAGAACAGACAAAGAGAGGCCACATTTCGACAATGGGGAAGTGGCTGCAGTCGAGCCGCCAGATCAGTACCTATCACATTACAGACTCTCCTTTGGAGCCTGTAAAGAACACTGAAGAGAACGGCAGGGGCACCTAACCATAAATGGCAGCAGTACTCCATGCACGGACGGATGGTTGACTTGTATATATGCAGGATGGATTCAGGTGGAAAAAACATCCTGGATTGACATAGTGACCCAACCTTCTTAGCAGTAGATTTTGCTATGGATTCAATATAGTGGTTCCATTTGAGGACAGGGTAAGTCCAAGGAGGCGTAGTGTATTACTCTCCGAGAGGATCACTTGGTCCATGCTTATGGGAGGCAGGAGAGGTTGCCTGTAATAGTTGACAGATAACAGCTTGGTCTTAGATGAATTGAAGTTGACAAGCCACTTCTTGCCCCAGTTCACCACAGAGTGTAGATCCCGTTCAAGGTCAGCAGCGAGATTATGTCTGTCTGCCACGACAGGTTTCTTACTGGTGCGGGAGTATATTGTAGTGTCATCTGCGTAGATGCCTACTTGGGACTTGATCTCATCTGGGAGGTCGTTGATGAAAATAAGGAAGAGCGTCGGGCCCAGGATAGATCTGTAGGACGAAGAGGCACGCCCATTCAGAACGACCTTCATTTTGCGGTTATTTAAGAAAGATTGGATTAGGTCAAGCAGGCGACTGGTAATACCATAACCGCGTAGTTTGCATAGGAGGCCAGAGTGCCAAACCCTGTCGAAAGCCTTGGAGATGTCCAGAGCAACCGCGTGAGCCTCATCAGACTCATCAAGGGCCTGTAGCATGTACTTCGTTACGGTTGTTAGCAGGTCGGCTGTGGACCTGGCAAAGCGGAATCCATATTGCCTGTCGGAGAACAGTTTGTGGGCGGTGAGATGAACTATTTCAGCATTGATTATAGCCTCGAATACTTTCCCGAATATCGGTAGAAGACTGATAGGGCTGGATGGGTCCGAGGGTTCACCACAATTCTTAAATACAGGAACGACTGAAGAAAACTTCCAGCATGCAGGAAGCAGAAAGGCAGTAGTTAAATAATTTAGAGAGGACAGGGGAAAGTTCAGGAGCACACCTCTTAAGGACTATCACCGGGATTCCATTGTCTCCACACGCCTTATGGGGGTCGAGTTTTGAAATTACTCTGGATACTACTGTCGGGGTAATATGCCTCATTAATGATACAGCATCACTCCCCTAGCTGGTGTTGTGAAGAGACCCCTGGGTCAGCAAGACTTTGCTTGGCAGGGCTGGAAAAATCTCCAGACTATTTGTTGTAGTGTGTCAATGGAGACCCTGGATCATGCCTTCTTTCACTGCAAGGTTGTGAGCTTGTTGTGCAAGTTTATTGAAGTTGTCATGGTTTCTATTCTGCGTGGAAAGTTCTTTGTCTTCTAGGCCAGTCATGTTTGTAGCAATGTAGTTCCACTATTTTGTTTACTAGGTATTATGCAAGTCTTAGGCGTCTACATTGAGGAAAAGGACTTGGAGTGGCATTTTGATGTCAGTTAGGCATTAGGATATTGGAAAACCCCACCCAAAATAGAGTAGTTTAAGCTTGTTTTATCCTTAGTTTGTTCCATCAAGTTAACTCAGTTTGCTCACTAGCTCTGTTATTTTTGTCTTCACTTTCTTTACTTTAGCTCTCCCTCCCCTCCCCTGTTAAATGACCAGGGATGTTGGTTCTTTGATGAATGCAGGATTCCTTTTGTTTTTTTGAGCTGTTTTGTATATGCTGTTCTTGAGTGAATGCTTGGTTGAACAATTTTGAATTATTAAAGTCCCGCATTAGTTTCATCCAGCCAACTGATGTTTCTACCATATTTAAGGGTTGTGGGGGCTCTATTACTAAAATTCTGTATAGGTTCTTGTATATAGTATTGTACATTTGGGGAATAATTAGGGCTTTGTAAAGAATCTGAGGAATTATGGTAATTATAGAAAGAATGTTTTGTTTTAGTGTAAGTAATATTATGGTATATTTAATTATAATGCAGATAAAGATGTGACACAAGACCAAAATGGGGAATTGGAATGGCTCATATATACACATATAATAAATAATGTTAATTTTAGTTTGTCTGTGGAAACTTTGTTAGTTGAAAGTAATTTATTCCTACTGTAGTAACCTTGCACATGGTTGAAGTCTGGTTATTTCTTGAGTGGCTCATGTAGCTGATCATAATTTAGATAATTTTATATAAATGAATAATGCTCATTAACATTTGACTTATAAAGCTTCAACTCATTTTTCAGCCCTTCGGAAAGAAAAGCGAGAATGGATCCTCAATTCAAAGCGGTTTCGCTATGATGAGCCCGGGAATGAGATCTCTGAGCAAGAGGTAAGATTCTTTTCACTTTCACTCCTTTTGTATGAAAACATGTACTTTTTGTTTAATGTTGAATTGGTTAAAAAACAATTGTGATTTAAGTTTTGAATATTGATATATTTGCATCTGTATCCTTGGCAATGTTGAACATTTTTTAATAAGGGTTGTTTTTTTTTTTTTTTTTTGTCATCTTAGTGAGACCTGGAAGGAATCAAGGTTTGATATCAGGTGACCTTGTTGCTCAAATCAATTGGCTAGGTAATTTTTTATTTAAAAACTGAGAGCATACATACATTATCATTATTTGAAAAAGTTGTAGGAGAGGCAAAAAAAATAAAATGGTCTAATATGTGAAAGTGATTTTTTTTTTTCCACCTGCAATGCCCCTCCCCTTCAACTCTTAAAACTACAAGAATCTGAATCACATTTTTTAAAAATATGTTTTGTGGTTGTAGATTAAAAAGTTTTTTTTTTTTTTTTTTAAATCCCCAAAATAATCTAATCCTAAACAAGTGATTGTTAGTGACAAGAGGTGATACTTTTTCACTGAAAATGTGATCCTATATATTGTACATATTGTTCAGTCCACTATGTTGGTGAATATGAAATCTTTAAATTATTTGGAATGATGCTATTTCCCTTATTTCATTGAGACTTTGGTTCCAGGTTGTTGAAGCTGCTCAAGACTTAATAAAAGGCTGTGACAAGTGTATAGAGAAACTTCAACTTCTAAGAAGAGCATTCTCCCAGGGATCCTTGTATATAGATGCATTTTTCAGGTGAGTGACTCTTCCACTTGCTACTTTATTTACTTTTCTGTTATTGGTTCTTAATATCGATATAGAATACTTGATTCACTTAAATAATAATAATAAAACGTTTATGAAAACCTTTATAATTTATTTGCAAGGAAAGAAATAGACTTTTCTTTTTCTGATGATGATTCTTTTGGAAAATGCTTTATATTGAATTCTATTTTGATTTTGGTAAAGAAATTTTTATGCTATACATCATCTTTACTTACTAAATAATTTTTTAATTTTACTTGGAATAAATCTTTATAGGCTGAAGTTGCATTTAAAAGTTCACATAAAACCTTATCCAAGTTTTCACTTAGTAATGCTTGAAAATGTTGACATTTCATATTCTTCAGATTTATCAATGTTATATGATCATTGTACAGCGTATGACAAATAAGAAGCGATATTCATTTGTTTCATTTTATTTACTCTAGCATTGAAAATGTGTTGCCTTGCCTTGTCAGTCTGTTCACCGGCCCTTGCTCTGATGCACAACTGGAGGCTGCTTGGTGTCTCACTAACATCTCAGCTGGTATGCATCATCACACAACTGCTGTTGCCAAAGCAGCTTCTCCCTACCTCATCACATATCTCAGTTCCAGTAACCATCTTTTACAGGTAACAAAGGAAAACAACAACATTCTCACATTTGTACTTTCTTTCCGCAGAATTTTCTATAAAACTTCTTAGTGCTAACATTCAGAGTCCTGCCAGTAATATTTTAATTACAATGCTGACCTTATTTTTTAGGATCAGTCTGCCTGGGCTATTGGTAACCTGGCTGGTGATAGCAAAGAATGCCAGGATTTGCTTCATACCCAAGGAGCTGTCTCGTCATTAATCAACCTACTACAGGTAAATATGTCTATTCCTTGAATATTGCTGTCACATCTAGTCTAGTGCTTCTGTATATTTAAAGATTTAAAACATACATAATCCACAACGTTATTGGTCCTGACCTGGCATCTCGGCTTTGGTCATTTTCTTGCTGATGTAACATAACTTCCCTGTGCCTTTTCTATAAATACTTTCATGGCAGTTGTCATGAACTTTCTCTATATGATGAACTTTCTCTATAGTAGCTAGGCTTTATGAATTAAAGCACAGTATTAGGTTGGCAGCAATGTCTCAGCATTTTAAAATATTCCTGATTTCCTTTAGAACATCTATCTTGGCTCAGGAATGTATCCTAATGTAAACAAATGCAATTGAAGATAATATTACGAAATTATGTGGAAATTTATGAAATTGGTGTTAACTGATATATTTATTTAAATTTATTTGTTTGAACTTTGTTTTTAATGGATACTCGTTTTTGAGTTTATAGTCTGTTTCTTCTATAATTAAACAGAACATTTTAATTATTGACCAGTTTAGATGTTTGGGAAATCTTATTTAGAAAATATCTATCTTCTGGCAGAATTCGAACCTGCATACTCCCATATACGGGGGATACGTCACCATTAGATCTACATATTCTGATTTCTTTTAGAACATTTATCTCTACTCGGAATTGTATCCTAATGTAAACAGATGCAATCAAAGACAATATTACAAAATTATATGCAGTAGCCTAAGAAAAATTTTTAGCCAGGAGAAATAAACTTCATTCAATTTCAAAATTTAATTATGTAATCCCAACTCACCATAAATAATATTTGGAATTCATATTGAGTAGGTCTTTCATTTGCTAGTTTCAGTGATTGTATTCAATTTTTCATAGATTTGTTCAACAATCATCTGATCCATATCTTGCCACTCCTTTAGCAATGTTTCTTTAAGGGTTGCCACTGACGTGGTTTTGATTGCATGCTCTTGAAATTTTTGGTTAAGATACTCCCAAACGTTCTCATGGGCTACCCATGGCAGTGACTTTATTCCTTGCGATTCCTTCCAGGCCTTTGCTACTTTGCTTGTATGATATGGCACTCCATCTTCTTGAAAAAGGTAGACATTCTTGCCAATCTGATTGGTTTCAAATGTGGGAGTAGTCTTTTCTCTAATATTTGACATTATTTTAGACGATTCAACTGCTTGCCAACAAAATCAGCTTAGATTTCCCTCCAAGCCAGACAAGCTCCTTCACCATTACTCCAATCCCTCCATGTTTCACAGTCATTCAGTGTTCCAAGTCTCGTTCTGATTTCTACAAATATAAACCTGTCTCAAATCCAAATATTGGCAGAATTTACTTTCATCTGCCCAAATTAGACTGCCAAAATTTATAATCTTTGTTTTTGAATTCTCTTGCTCAGTCCATATACCTGTTCTTGTTAACCTTCTTTCTTTGATAGCCTAGCTCTTTCAGAGTTTTTCTTACCACATATGGTAATATTTCCATGCTGTTGGTAACATCTTTGATGCTCTGACAACGGTTTCTGATGACTTTTCTCTTCAGCGCCCTTTTCATTTGCTTATGCACAATGCTTGGTCTTTCTGAACGTTATTCCATGCAACAATGGTCTTCATTAAGTTTCTTGACAATATTATTAACTGTTTGATGATCGACCTGAAAAAAAAAAATAATGTTTCCTCTACTTGACTTGCCACCCTGATGCCATCCTATTATTTGCCCTGTTGAAATTCACCAATTTCCTTTCATTGCAAAATATGAGTTTACTATCTTTCATAGATGAGAGTAGCTTCATACTAGCACAATATTGTCTGAAAAAAGAAGAGGCGTTATTGCACAAGCCAAAATTACTGTAATTAAGAGTGGCTAAAAACGTATCATAGCCTACACACACACACACACACATACACATATATATATATATATATATATATATATAGCCTTTGAGATTTGAAAAAGAAATCGCTTGACCGGGGATCGAGAGCGAGGGGAAAATTTACTCACCCCAAAATCATTTTACTCGACCGACTCAATTTTCTTAATAGCCTCCTTACGAAAATATAACATGAATTGCTGACGGAAAACAAAAAATGAAATTTTAATTAAAATTTCAAACATGTTAAAAATTTTAAATAATAACAAAATTTGATCTTTCCTCATAATAGCATAAACATTTTGATGATAAAATTTTGTTTTTATTAAGTTTGAGCCCTTTCCTTTTTACATCATGATATGCTGTGCTTTTTTTTTTTTTCCTCCTCCCAAATGTTTGTTTCTACTTTTCATAAGCGGGGAGGAAATATAGATGTTCAGTCAAGGATAATATTTTTCCAAATGAATTTCTAAAAATCTGTGAGCTTCTTTAATCTGGGCGACAGACATTTTGGCTCCACTCTGAAAGTGTTAATTAAGTGAATGTTTACACTGACTGGGACGATAAAAGCGAGACAGGAGCTTGTCAATCTAAATTCCATTTGTCAGATCTTGCTTTGATGATTGCAGGATGTCACTGTCTTTTGTTTAACCACACATTTCGACGTAAATTGGGCGCCATGCGTGAGACCAAATAGTTCAATAATGTCATTGTAGGTCATTCTAAGCAACTTGTGAATCTTCAATGACGTACTTTTAGGTTGTGAAAGGAATCAGATTTTCTTTTTCTATATTTGAAGGGACACATTTCATTGCGAGATTTTTAATTAACTGCGGGTGAGTAAAGAAATAAACTTTACTCGCCCAATTAAGTTTTTAATTGACTGAGTCGATTGGGCAAGTTAAATCTCAAAGGCTGTAAAAGGCAAGATGTTTGTGTCTGTCTCTGTCTTTCTTTTATACAAATCCATAATTTTTATCTGATTCTCACCAAACTTCATACAAATATTCTTTAGGTTTCTGGTCAGGTCATGGACTACTTGTTTTTTTTTCGATTTTCCCCCTCAATATCGGAAATTGATACTCTGATATCTGATTAGGTCTGAGCAAGATCAGGATTTCAGCTCATTTATTGTAGTTCTTACTGCAGAATTTGCTCTAACTTGGTAAAATTATAGTTTTTAGTCTCAAACATTAGTAGATCTTCTCAGATGACTCATTTTCCCTGATATCAGGAATCGATACCCTTGATATTCTATCGAATCTGATCAAAAACTGATATCCAGCCATCAATATGACTCATTTTCTCCAATTTTACTCCTGATGGGTACGATAAGTTTTGATGGACTTAGGTTAGTTTATACTTGGATGACTTATTTGACTCCGATATTGGAGATCAATATCCTATTGGGTCTGACCAAAATCAAGTTTTCAGCCCTTTTATTTTGGTTTTTGCTTCGGGTTTTGCTCTAAGTAGGTATAATTGTAGTTCTTAGTCTCAGCGATGGTACTATTTACTCAGAGGATTTACTTAGCCTTCAAAATTCAGTTTGTGATGGAAAACTTATTTGACATCAATACCGGAAATCAAAATTTGACTTGCATCCATTCATTTTAGTAAGTTCTATGGCTTCGAGATCAACCTTTCAACAACCTACTTTTTTCGTGCCAAGGTCTAAAGAGTATAAGCTCCAGGACTATGGGTTAGTTTTAAAGCTTTCATTACACCCGAGCAATGCCGGGCTATACTGCTAGTGTGTGTGTGTGTATAGTGAATTCTCATTAGGAATTATGAAGCAAGGTTTGGTAAAAACAAAAATTTAGCAACTTTTAGTAAAAATTGAAGAGTTAGGAATGATTCTTTTCATTTTGGACAAGTCCTGTGTTACTGTATGCAACAAATTCACACAGACATGAAATCTGTTCTGAATCCAGTTAAACTATGTAATGTTTCTAAAGGATTTAAGACTGATCCCAGTTGAGTAAAGCTCTAGATAGGGTGTTAATGTGTGTGTAAGAGTTACATAAACTTTTCTTTTTTTAGTTAGCATGTTATTTTTTTTCCTTGCAGTCACCTGTGCCTTCTGTCATTCAGTCTGCTTCCTTTGCCCTTGCAAATCTGGCTAGAGAAGCTCCACACATACAAAGGTAAGAAATAAGAAAAAAAAATTAATTTCTTTATTATAATAATTAATGCACTTTCTAACTCTGTACCTTTTCTTTTTTTTTTTTTTTTATATAGTAATTAACTATGTAATTACATGTTCTGTGACAAGAAAATTAAATTTCTACTACCATTTATCGATTTACTGTTAATATTGCAAGTTAGAAGTGTTATTTTCCACACTGCTTATCACTAAAAGAGTGGCAGGTGATGGAATAAAACTAGAAAATGTATTTTGATTTTCAGCTCTTTATTTCATCCGTTTTTTTGAATTTCTTGGTTGCTATGTTATAATCTGCTGGGTAAGCTATATCAATTAGTAGGCAAGTTTTTTTTTTTTTTTTTCTATTTTGACAATTATGCCTGGCCTATTTGCTTCAATCTTCCTGCCTGCAAAGATTGTGTAATCTCATAGAATTGTGATGTCTTCTATTTCTGTAACTGGTGCTGGGTGGGTGATGTTCATACAACCCTGTAAAATAGATTGCTTATTTTCTTTTGAGATATCTTATAGCCACATTCCATGCTATTAAGGATATAGAAAATAGTAAGAGAGACAAAGACTTACCTTAAAATATTCTTCTGTTAATGTTTATTTCACCAGACTTTATAGATTCCATTTATATGACTAAGGTGAAGTGTTATTTTCTATATTGACTTACTTTGCTTGATGAAACTAATGATGGGTGACACCTTGTATATATTTAAAAATTATTTAAAGATCCAGGAATGGGGTATACTATTTAATGCTTTTTAATCTATCCAAGCAGTACTGAGATTTCTTTTTTGTTTGTTTGTATTGAAGCAGTTTTCTACAAGCATCCTATTAATAAGTATTTAGTCTTTACATACATATGAGATAGTATGTCACTTTGATTTTTGTCCACCTAATTTCTTTGCATTAGCTTGAAAAATTTTGTTCCGTCTGTAGAATCTTAATCTTTTTTCATAGTGTTTGATTCTTTGAGTCTTCAGTTGTATTGTTTGCTTTATTTTTTTCTTTAGCTGATAGAACTTCATTCTCATTCTTAATTTTGTATTTTCTTTTAACCTTTCTACCTTTTCTAGTCCTTACATTTGTTCCTCTTGTGAGTTTGAGTTTTGATAATTCATTTCTAAGTTGTTCAATTTCTTTCTCTATTTTTTCCCAAGGATTTCATGTCTGTGAGACCGCTTACTTTTTAATTTTTTATTTATTTATTTTTTTTGAAACTTTGTTTAATTTTTTAGTTGCTGCTATTGCTGATGCATTTATTGCTTCATTAAGACTTATATGTGGGTCTACTTCATCCTGAATTAATTTGCATGCTGCATTGTAGAGTTGGTTGTAATTTTGTGAGTTGTTCTTGTTACTCCATTTCAATATTTTGTGTCTGACTTACATGTCTATATGTCTCCTGATTTCTTCCTTGGCTTCTTGTATACTATTCTTGTTTTCTCTAAGATAATTTGCTTCAATGTATTTTTGAACTCATTTTATTGCAGGCTTGTAAACGACTAAGATCACACCTTTCCAACTCTTCTAGCATTATCTTCAGTGATTGGTGTCTGTCTCATGTTGTGTTATGTTAGTACTTTTTATATCAATTCCTGGTTCTGTTTCATGTTCTGTTGATTAACCTATTCTGGTTGCAGTTCTTTTTATTTCTTTAATTTTAGCATCTGTCAGTCAGTTAATTCTCATGATGCACTTTCTTACATCAGCTAGTTTTTTTTTTTGTTTTGTTTTTTTCATCAATGTACTTTCTAATTGCTTGTCCAACCTTTTTTCACCAAATGTCATGTCTTTCTGAGGTTTGTCCAATGCTTCATAGAATGCAGTCATAATGAATTTGTACTTTTCATCAGACCATTTTATTTTTCTTTCTTTTAAATGAATGGTTGTGGATCTAGTTGAAGAATTTGCAAAGCCGTCATTGGGATTATCTTGGTTGTGTGGGCCTGAAGATTCATTGTGTAGGAGTTTGTTCTTATGGCAGATTTTTTGACCTCCGGTAGGTTCCCTCTTAAGGGACGGCGCTCCCTGTTATCTTCTGGAAGAGCCATGCTGGACTTTTTGGTTTGACTTTTAGTTTTCACTAGTGACACATGGGGCCAAATGTTCACCCAAAGTTGCCCAGCACATTGGGTAATGGTCTTTTACATGTAGGGGATCATTCGGGACCTTATATCACAGCAGCCATTCACTCCTTGGCATGATTATCACCTTAAGTTGTGGATTGCTGTCAAGAGTTTTCCTTCTACTAGATGAGTTGCCAAGAGAGAGATGCGATTGGAATTCAGAAAGACAGTTATCGGAAAAAGAAACTATTCAACAAAACAAAACATTATTCTACTAGCGTATTGTTTAAATAAAAAAAAAAAAAGAGAGATGGTTATTTTTATTTATTTTTTATTATTATTTTACTTAGTTATACATGCATACAAATATATGTAGGAGTAAAAGAAATCTCATTTTTCATTAAGTATTGGTCATTCCACTTCCCTTTCACTAAAATTTACCTGTAAATCTAGTTTGTTTTGATGTCGGTTCAAGATAACAAAGTGTGCTTAAAAATACATTCATGATCAATGACTGTTAAACTTCCACTCTTTAACAGGTATTTCCTATTTTTTTCCCTAATTGTGTATAAAATCTTTCAGAAAGTTAAATATAAGATTTCCCATTTTTATATTTTTAAGATATAACACTGTTATCTTTGCTTCTTCTTTATATTACCAGTGGCTGTCATGAAAAATGATACCGGATTTGTAAAATGTTTTTAGAAGCATATAAAAATATGGTTCCTTGACTAATCAGGAAAATTGCTTTCTAAGAAGATAGCCTCCTTTTACTGTTATTTTATTCAATTGAAAATTTGATTTTAATTTCAGGACAATGTTAGATCAAAATATCTTGGCTAGCCTACTGCCCTATTTACACTATCAAAATGACACTCTTGATATTCTCTGTGAGCTGGGATGGGTGCTCACCTACCTCACTGCCAGGTAAGAGAATTTTGCATTTTACTCCTCAAATTATTTCTTTTTTTTTCCTCTTTGAATATGAAAGAAAAATCGTTGTACTGTGATTAACAATTATTGATTGAACAGACTTGAAAAGTCTTTGTGATAACTAGATATATTTTTTAATTGCTATTTATCCATACTTCAACAATTACAAAATAATGAATTATAATGAAAATTGAAAAAAAATTATGAGAACAATTCTTGTAAAAATTCATTATTCATTGAAAAATTTTTTTTTGTTAAGACAAGCATCGTTAATAAATCTTATTTGCATTTAATTAGATGTCAATTTTATTACATTTATTTTACAATTCAGATCAGATATTCAAGAAATGTTTAGTTTTAAAAACATTGCTTTACATTCTCTAAGTAGTCCTGTTTTTAACTAATAAACAAATTTTGGGATGGAAATTTAATTTCATGAAATTAAGAGGAGGGGTAACTTGTGAAGAAAAAAAAATTACAAAATAATTTCATTCATTAGTGAATAAGTCCTGAAGGTTTCATTAAAATTTGACAATTATTTATTTTTTTAAGAATTTCTAAACCATTTTTTCTTTTTTTTTTTTTTTTTTTTTTTTTTTTTTTCACAAAAAAAGGTGCTAAAACATTACCGTTGACTGCTAATGCAAAAAAAAAAAATTAACCAAAATTTTAAATGTGCTAAAAAAGATTAAACACTTTTATAAAAAATACTTTGATAATACCATAATGATAATATGAACATTTTGACAAAACTTTGTTTTTACATTTGGGACCTTTTTATGCTATGCTTTATTATAGCAAAAGTGAATATGCCAACTTTAGACACCTCAAAACAAACTATTTCTGTGGTAGAACTTTACAAGTGTAAACTTTTTAAAAATTTCAGGTCTTGACATTCAATCTATGTTGTCTTTAGAAAACAGAAATATAAAATATAAATGGTGAAGAATTAAGCAAGCATTACTGATATAATAGAATTTTGATGATGGATTTTATTTTAAAAATATAATTGATTATACATGAGATATATGATTATTTAAATTAAAAAAAAATTTATTTCATAAGACAAAAAAGAGGTAGGTTAATTATTTAAAGGGTTCTGATTTTTCTATTAACATCTTGGGAGATTATTTCTTTATAAATGTTTCTATTTGCAACTTTCAAATTCTTTTTATGGCTGCTATAAATCTTTGATATATTTGCTTGTACTGTTTTGATAGTACTAAAAAGACGGGTCATACCTTTTATGTTAATGTCGGATCAGTGAAGGGCAATTTGGTATGCTTCAGTACATTAAAATATGATCGGATTACGCTTATACTAGTGTGTATGTAATTTATTTTATATAACTAATGCTGAAGTGTCAAGATGGATCACCCCTCCTCACTCAAAATACTGATATTGAACTATTTGCACAGATTTTAGGAAGTGATTCTTGGTACCTCTTCATATTCTAGGCAGGTTAATTGACATTTTTGTTAACGTTAAACAATATATATTCATGGTACTTAATATAATTTTGGCTGGTATTATTTGTAATATTGTTTGGTGGTTATACTCCTATTTTTAGTAGTGAATATGTTGATGAACTTGTGACAGCTGGATTGTTGACCCACTTGGTGAACCTATTGGTGACCTTTGCTGCAGGAGATCAAAATAATGGGCAGGTAACTTCTTTTTTTTTTTTGTTGTTGTTGTCAAGTAGAACCAAACAAATTCCGATATTTTAAAGTTTGCACTTCTTCCATTTTACTCAGACGTGTGTTGGATTTTAAGACAAGTTTTCATTATAATAGGAAATATTTTATTAAAAAAACAGGTTGTGGAGACTTGGTCAGTTTATTTATTTTTATAACAATGGAACATACTACTAATAATTATTATCTATGGAGGGTTCTACACTACAGTGTCAAGCTTTGACAACACAGAGACCTGTGAACTCATAAGTATATATTTGCTACACGAACTAAGTAAAATAATCATCTCTACAGGGATATGGTCTCATAATCTTAAGAAGTTATAACAAACAAAACTAGAAAAAAGTCATAAAGGTTTTCAAAAACATGGAATTCAACGTAGTTTAGCTTAGTTTTTATGTCTAAGTAGATTTTCTTGATGTCATCTTTAACCTAAGAAAAGGTACATATAAACCATGCAAAACAAAACAATGATAAACTACTGTATATATATATATATATATATATATATATACACACAAATCTTCAAACCACCCACTATCGGTAATCAAGCAGATGCTGCAATCAATTAACTGCAGGCTTTCTGGCAATTATTCCAATGAAATCATATTTAACAAAGTTAAGACTATGGAACAGCCCTAAAATATAGTGGATTTCAGGCAACACTCAGATACACAGCACAAAAAATGCCAACAGGAAGAGAAATATTGTATGGTTCAACCCCACCATACAACAAAAATGTAGGAGAAATATATTTGTTAAACTCATGCACAAACACTCACCTGCTTCAAGCACTCTCCACAAAAAAAAACACAGTAAAAATCAGCTACATTTGCACCGACACAAAAAGCACAATGAGAAAGCAATCAACAACCTACCTGAATAAACTTAAGCAATCAGTGCATATGCTAAGCCTCAAAAAGCTGGCAAAGTATAGAAATTTTTTTTTTTTTAATCATAACACCACTGATGTGCAGGGGGCTACGTAATAGTGAAAAGATTGGAAAAGAGAAAGCCGGAAACCACATCCTAAACAGGGAACAAGGGATGAGCCTCTTAACCTGTTCAATAGATGTGGGTGGAGTGTGAACCGAGCAATTAATACAATATGGGAACAAGTAATACAGTTTGCTAGAGAAAAACAGTAACCACAAGAAAATAGTAATATGAGCTCTGGTTTAAAAAAAAAAAATGTTTACTGAGACATTAAGTTTATAAGTCCAAAAAATTCATACACTGTGGATAAAAGCGTTGGTTGAATCCAGTGACTTGGCTCCAGAGTTGAGTTCAATACCTAGTTACAGCAGAGATGAACAAAAACATGGAGAGTTGAATTAAAGGGAGATTATGGAAACATCTAAAAGAGTAGGGAACATGAAACTAGAACAATCTACTCTGGTGGAAAATGTAAAGGTTTCAGTTTAAAATTTCATTCACCTGAAGAAGGCCAGAGTGTATGGTGGTCAAAATGTGAATATGTCAACAAAGATGAGGATAATTCTGAATAATGTAAATAGTGTGAATTGTTCTCTCTTATTTGAATAGAATAAATTCTTTGTATGGACTTGAAATAAGTTAGCAATTTCCTCTCTCTCTCTCTCTCTCTCTCTCTCTCTCTCTCTCATGAGTAAACTTTAGTGTTGAGATATAGGGGGTGTTTTTTTTTTTTATCTTTGAGTCTTTAATAGAATTTCCTTATTGAATATGGAAAAAGGGGGTTTGAGTTTTCCTCTCCTTGCTTTTTAACATGTCTTTTATAAAAATAGTATTAATTTGGATTATTTTTATTTATTTTTTCAGGCTATTACTCCGTTACTCCGAGCTGTGGGAAACATGTGTGCTGGCGAAGATGATTACAGTCTTCAGGCTATCAACAATCCAGACTTACTCCCCTCACTCAATGCCTTTCTTCACTCCAAACATAGACACATCATCAAGGAGACCTTGTGGGTACTTTCCAACATGGCAGGTAAGATGAAGCTTTATGGTCAGAAGAAAGTTTGTCTTTTTATTTTGAGATTAATTTGATTGGTGAATATGGTAGTTTATTGAAGACAAAACAGCTTCTCAGATAATTTTTTCCTTAACACTAAACAATTGGTAATTATTGTAATGGAATACTACACCTATTTTAGCTTGGGATACTTTAATAAAATTTCCCATATAACTGGTGGGGGGGGGAATTGAAATGTTAATAGACTCTTTTGCATTCAATAACTTTCATGCTTTTTTTTATTATTCTTATATACATTTTTAAAAATAGTTCACATTTTCTATTGGTATGTTTTTTTGTTTTTTTTGGTGGGGGAGGTCTTTTTTAAATTTTGATGCGTTATACCAATGCTTTGTATTTGTTTCAAAGTTGGTGATTAAGGAATTTTAAACAGAATTTTGTATTTTTGATTTAACAGCCATATTTTAAATGTTTTCACTTGTTTTATTGATTAATATTGATATTTTATTTAAATCTTCTTTGCAGCTGTTGTTGATGTTGCCAGTCAAATTCTGGTATCTGAGCTGCTTCCTTCCATCACTGCCCTCTTAGTGTCCACATTTGACATTCGCCTTGAAGTAAGTATTTCCTCATTGGCTCACAGGTGTGTAGACAACAGTAAAATAGAATAAACTATTAGGTACTTACTAATAATTATGATGGCTTTGCAAATAAATGAGTTTTTTTTTTTTTTTTTTTTTTTTTTTTTTTTCTCCCCCAATGCATTTGTCTTACTTCCTGCTCTACCCGCTCAGGTTGTGTATCTGCTGTGTAACTTGGGCAGCCATTCCACGTATCACTGTTCAAAGTTGGTGCCGCTGTGTATCCTGCCCCAGTTGGTGTCACTGCTGAAATCTTCAGATCTTGAGTCACTCAACCTTGGATTGTATTTCTGTGAAATGATGTGTCGCCTTACTCCAGAGGTGAGTAAACTGTTACATGATAAATGTCGGTTGACAATCTGGTTTTGTTAATGCAATTATTTCTTTTGGATTTTCACATTTTCTTCTCTCCCTTTCTCTGTGTGTGTGTTTGTAATACATTGAACAATTTCAGGTTAGATGATGTCCTATAGTAATTTTTCATAAAGTTGAACAAATTTAATATTTGATATCAACTAAACATGCTTTCTGTAACCTATTTTAAAATATGTGTATTAACAAATTCAGTAAATTTTTCTTACTTCTGATGGACAGATTTATCTCTGAAACACTCTTGTATTAGAACATTTTGTTTATTATTCACTATTAAAACTTATTCATTAATATTGAGCACCTCTGATAGAAAATCTGCTTATCTTTAATGCATTATCCTCTAGTAATTTATTGGTTAGGTGTAAACAATCTTTCATATATTACTAATGTGTGGGTATGCCAAAATCTAATACCTATTTGAAAATGCTTGATGTTCAATTGATTTATTTTTTTTTATCATTACTAAATGAACCATACACTTGTATATAAGCTGCAACTCTTTATTGCTAACAGTGTCTTGTCTTTTTCCTTGTAGGATTTGCTTAGGGGGTTGATGTAATCTGTAAAATTTTTCCATTCATTTTGCTCTTTTATTGAAAACCAATTTGTCTCTACAACTTTCTTTCTCTTTCATTAGAGCGCTCAGCAGTTTGAAGAATCTGGTGGCATTGGTTACCTTGAGGGTTTAGAATATCACTCTAATGAATCTATTCGAACACAAGCTAATGAAATGCTAGAAACCTATTTTCTGCTTGGTGATAATCAAGATGTGAGTAGTTTTCTATTTCTCTTGAAATTTCTTGATATCACTAAAGCACCATGAGATTCTAACGTACCCCCTCAGTCTTTTCCTCTTTGAAGATAGTCTTAAAATTTGGTAGAATCTAGAAAAATTCTAATGTAAGTTTTGGTTAGGACAAAATATTTACTTCTAAAATTGTATTTACTTGGTTAAAAAGGAGTAGTTGAATGTTTTGCTTGTTGATTTTTTTTTTTTTTTTTTTTTTGTTGCTGTTGTTGTTGTTAAAATTGAATAATATGAGCATATTTTTCCCAAACTCATAGTATTTTCTTTATTACTTTCCAGGGGAAATATTTATTTTAAATTTAAATTTGTCTTTATTGTTGACCTCAAAACTTCTGTGTGTGTGTCTCTCTCTCTCATATATATATATATATATATATAAGTTGAGTTGAACAGTTCATAAACAGACTAAGAAGTTATGCTAGAACTGTGAAACCTTACTGCATGCACTGTTTTTAACTCTTTGTCTTAATTGCATTGTTTATTTCCAGGTAAATTGACATCTGACTGTTCAAAGAAGACTTAAAAGTAAGTAGTAGCGACTTCTCTTGAAAAAGGACTAAATTTGGCATTGTGGTGTTATTAAGTACCAGCAGAAAAAGGGTCAAGACCCAAAAGACAATTAGCCTATCCTGTAAGAAATTTAAGAATATTCTGTATCCTGAACTTGGTATGATGAAGATTTCTGCTTGATGTGTTTGCTGTCTTTTAATACCTGAGGCAGAATCACTTAGTCAGTGATGGAAGGATCAAGTCATTTTAAATTTGAACCTTGAACTTTCTCAAAAACTGTTAAAATTTCTTCTTTACCAGAATCATGGTTTGGTTGTTGGCAGGGTAACTTGAGGATGGGATCTTACTAAAAATTTGGTATTTTGAATGTGTCAGAAGAGAAATTTCAAATTTATTTATTTTTAGAAGCACTCATAAGCAGAAACTGAATTTTTATGGGTTACTTTTTTTATTTAATTTTTATCAGGAAAATATTGAATGTTTTTTTTTTGCTTGATATTTATTAATTCTATTTGAACAATTTTATTTAATGATTATCACTTAGAATTTAATCTGGATTTTATTGTATTCTGTCTTTGTAGGATGTGGATGCCTAAGTGAAGAACCCTCCAAAAGCAACCTGAAGAGAAATAACCTTGCTCCTCCCCTTTAAGAAAAATACAAACAAAATCTCTCTCTCCCTCTCTCTCTTTCGTCCTGTTTCTCTCTGAACAAATCCCTTTATAAACATCTGTCCTGGGCAATGGCTGACTGACTGCAACCTGGAATATCTCTTGCTAAATGCTCAGTTGATGGAATGGTGCTTGGGACTTTCTATATTTTTTCATTTCCTTTCCACTTCTTGCGCTGGCAGCAACATTGATTCCAGCCAATCTATTTTGGCACTGAAACATGAATAGTGTCTCTTCTCTCATTATTTTCATCAGAACGGGCAGAATAACTTCTACTGATTTATTAAAGATGTGTAAGAATCTGCCTACCTCTGCGTGTGTGTGTGTGTCACGCGCTTCAATCAGTCGTCTAGACTGTGCTAATCTTTTCAGGTCAGCAAAATATAAACTTATAAAAGACAATTTATGTAAAAGTAAAAATTAAAGTTATACTCTTTTACACACACGCACTATATATATATATATATATATATATATATAGTTTGGACTTAAGTAAATTCTCTCAAATTGTGGGAAAGACTTCAAGGAGGCATAGCCAGTTGGGTTAAAATTAGTCACTGCCTCTTGGTGGGTAGACACATGCCTTGATTCTTGTGTATTATTATTATTTTTTTTTCAATCTCTTAAATGTTGTTTTGTTTTAGAAACAACATTTTCTTTTCTTTTTTTTCTTCTCTTTTCCTTCCTCTTGGGCTGCCTCTTCTTACATGGAGATAATGACATCATTGCTATGATTGCTGTTTTAGTTTTGTTACAATGGCTTTAAGAAGCCAGGGGACATCAAATGGTAGTTTGCTTCAGATAGGATCAAAGGAATTTGTCATAAATGTATGCAAATGAGTTATAAATCTGGTAAAAATGTTAGGTGGGTTCTTTTGAGATAAATTAGCAAATTTAAATTTTTTTTTATGTGCATTATAACATCTCGTAGCATGATATTATGCTGCACATAAAAGAAATTCTCTTCAATTGTAAACTATGACGTTTTTTAAATGCTTAATAATTTCTGTTTATCTCATGAATAATTTGTGAGCGTCTTTTCTAGTTACAAACAATTTTTTGTTTATAGATATGTTATTTAGAATAAAATTCATTCAATCTCTTTGCCTTAAAGGCCATCAGAAGACGAAACGTGTAGGCAAGAAAAATATAGTTTTCCTCGTGTCTTTATTTTACCATTCTGTTCTTAATCTCAAATTATAACTGAGTATACTTTCACAAAAATAATAATTTTTTTTAATTGGTAAAGATTCTGTAATTTGAAATCCTGACAATTGAAGAAATATATAAATATCAGTGAGTTTTTCCTCACTTGTAATTTGACCATTCAAGAGCACTGGCTATTCTTGTCTGTGTGTGCATGCGTGCACATTTAGGGTGAATTCAAAAACCTAGATTAAGAATCCTTTATATATATATATATATATATATATATATATTCCTAATATTCCAGCTATGAATATCAGTTCTATAATAGCAATCATTGTTATGTCTATCATTCACCTTCCAATAACCAAAAAAATGAGAAATTTCTAATATGAACAACATTGAATAATTGGCTTAGACTTTCTCAATTAACAATTTGGGGTGTCACACTTTACAACTTAATTTTACATAAAAAAAAAAATCTAAAACAACTTACTTGGTCATTAATTCCTGAATGTATTAAATATCATTCTTTGATTTTTATTGTTCTTGCACTGTTCTTGATGAAAATGCTTAATAAATCACACGAGTTGAGTATTCCCTTTTTTTTCTCTCCTCCTGCAAAACTGCCTTATTTATAATGCACTTCACTATGACTTCATTTTCTAATTTTAGAAAAGCAACTGCACTTTTTATTGATCTTTTATTTTAACTAGTGTTTTCCTCTTTCTGCGTTTTGAAGTTTTCATAGCATTTTAAATGTTTATTGACCAAACAAATTTGAATAAGATGATCAGTCTTCGTTGTATCTAGGCTAGTTGTTTCCTTTTTCTTTCTCTTCTCACCTATGCCCAGTGTGGTTTGTCTACTTTGGAATATTTGAAATTAAGTGTCCAATTGATAGCTATTGGTTCATGTGCAACAGCATTTGGGATAAATTACTGCCCCTGCCAGGGATCAGAAACAGTGGTAGTAATATGAAATTAGTGCAGATTTTTCAAATAATGGCATCTACTGGGACATCTTTCTCTCTCATCTATATATATATATATATATATATATATATATATATATCTCAATGAGCATTTTGGTATAAGATCCCATATTTTTGTCTCTTTATGTTCCTCCTCCTCCTCCTCCCTAAGGAAATTTTTTTTCTACTTCTAGTCTTGGATTTGATTTCCAGCTTGTGGGTAGGTGTCTATGTCCCCAAATCAATTTTTTTTTCAAAACTTTATGCTTACATTTGTGTACTTATAAAATCTGTTATACCTAATTTTAATTAAATATGTTTAAATCCAGAAAGGATTTTGGGTTGAATTCAAAAATTGTCTAAATTTGTGTTACCCTAAACCCTTGAAGGAAAGACCCAATTTCAAATCAAGAGTAGGGACTCATTAACTCATGGTCATCAGTATTAACCTTCTCTGCAATAAACACATATCTAATCCATAATTCAAATAATAATCTTGTTTGAATTATACTTGTAAAATCTGCAATATCCAAATGCTGTATATACAGCTTAGTTTGTGTTGACTTTGAGAAAGATTTCGTTGCCTTGTCTTGAAAATATTTACTTCTTTTTCTTTTAAATCTATTATTACTGCAGACATTAGAATTCTAAAGTTGGGTTTAGATTTTATTTTTTTTTTTTTTTAATTTTTTTTTTTTTTAACTGACAAAGGAAATTCTTCTTTGCAATCACTCTTAATTGCTGTTAGAGAAAGAATTGTGACAGCGATTCAACTGATAAAAAAACGTTGGACTGTTTTGGTTGCTTATTCATGCCACATTTGGTGACTACCAAAATCTCAAAGTATATGGTAGGGAGGTTATCTGTAAATAAAAATACTCTTTAAAACATCTTAACCTTCTCACGATCGATTGAATGTACTTGTTGGGAATAAGGTCTTAAAATCACCAAAAGTTTGAATGTCAGCTTTACATTCCTTCGGTTCTAATTTCTTAGTGAAGATTTGCTTAGGATAAAAGATTAGATTTTTTTTTCAAACGGAAACAATTTGGCTTGTAAACTGCAACCTTTCCTCTAATTGGGACAAAACCTTTTATCTGTATTTTGTTGCATGTTTAATGGAAAGATGTCAATCCACTTGAACCCCCACCTCCAATATTTCTTCTTCTCTTGTTGACCAATTCTTTCTTTCTCGACCTGCACCGCTACTCATATGTTTGACTTCCTTACTTTGAACTTCCATTTATTCTTTTAGCTTTCCCCCCCCCCCCACTCCACAGACAAAAGTAAGTTTTCTATCCCATCTAGTTTCCTAGCAACTACAAATGAAAGGGCAAGGGTGAATATTAACCTATATTGGATAATATTTCCAAATATTTTTATTCTTACAAAAGATCCTGACTAGAAGCAAGTGGGGATTGAAAATGCAATCCAAAAACTTTTGCTGTTTAGATGGGCTACTGTAATGGTGAACATTAAAATTGTACTGTTGATTGGGAGTTGTACAGCCTTAATGGGGTTTCTATTTCAACCTCTGCATTAATTTAGAAGGAAACTTTCAGTAAGGTTAAATGTGACCAGGAAAAGTTCCAAATTCTTATTTCTGCTACCCACCCAAAAATCTATTTTTCTTTTCCTCTCTCCTCTTCCAGGATTTTTTTTTTATATAGTGATTCTATCCAGAACAGACTCTTGTAATGGAAGCAATACTCCTCCTCCTCCTCTCTTCACTCTTGGTTCCCTCTGACAGCACTTGTATATTTTAGCTCAAGTTGGGCCGAAATCTTCTCTCAAAATTATTTTTTATAAATGTTTTTCTCTTGTGTAAAATTTTTGCCTAAACTTTCATATACATACATACATACACACACACACACATATATATATATATATATATATATATAAAATAAGTTGCTGTTAATATTAGGAACCCAGCAGAAGGAAAAAAAATCTTCCCACCAAAAACAAACCAACAATCAACCGACCAAACTGTCTGGAATGTCATCTTCACCAACAAGCCTGAGGCAAATAGCTGTTCCACTCGACCCAAAGCTCTTCCATTTATAAAGTTATACATTTATATATTATATATTTTATGATAAAGATTTAATTTTCAAAAAATAAATAAAACTAAATAAAAAAAAAAAATTAAAAAAAAAAGTAATTCAAATTATAGAAAATTTATGAACTGAAGTTGAACATTTTGAGTGTGTATTTGTGGATGTAGCTTCAAGCAGCTTGGGAAGATGGTTTTTGTCTGCTAAGTGACTTTCCAGGCAGCACACAAACTGTATATAAGGGGAAGATTTAAAAAAAAAAAAAACATCTCTTAGAATTCTATTCTGCTGTTACATAATTTTTAAAGATTTTTCTTCATGGGGAAAAAAAAAAGAAAAAAACAAACCCAAATCTGTTGTGGATGGATCTAAAGTATTTTCTTTTTATTTTAGAGCTTTTTTTTTTTCTCTTTGGCCAAATGTGAAATGAATTTGCAAAACTGGCAGAGGAAGTCCTTTTATTTTCTTTTTTAAAACCGCCTTATTGTGCTGCCCTCTTGTGGTGACTTCTGGATGTGCTGTTTGCTGTTGCTCGGTGTTAGTGCTGAGTTCTCCTTCCTGCCCCCCTATGAAGATGGTGGGATGAGGGTGGAGTCGCTTTACATGTGACCCCCCCACTCTACCCCCATCTCGATAACTTCAACATTTTATTTTCTTCATCCTTGTTTTTTCGTTATTGCTGTTGTTGACCATTTCAAGATGGAAACTGTTTTGTAAAATAAAATGTTTGAAGCAGTTAGCAAAAGATGTTGTTGTTCTTGTAATCTTTTGGCGTTGAAATGATGTAATCAATTGTTGCATTTGCAACCGACTTTTTTTTTTTTTATGATAATTGAAGAACTGAGTTGGTAATCTCCTTCCCTACTGTTTACTTGATGCAAACAAGCATTTGATTGCATTTATAGTTTAGCTTTAAATTTTGAATTTAAAGAGTCTTTGATACAGTTAAACCTAATGGATGTTGTGCAATTCACCCCCACCCTCTCCATATTCGACTTTAATTCTTACAGTTTGTCATAGTAGGTGGCTAACCTGCTTTAAATAAAGAAGCAAGTATTGGTTGTACGTAGGCCTTGAAACTGTTAATTATGAAGCTTCGTTTAATGTGGTAAAGTTCCAAGTGTTAGCCTTTAGTATCACAGCTGTGAAGAGCACCTACTAAAATAAAAATATATATATATATATATTAAAAACAAGGAATTGTTAGTATCAAAGGCCTCTTCGTCCATCTCATCAGGAGAAAAATCATTGGAAAATGAATTGAATGTTGAATTTTTACATGCTATACAATTATACCCTGATACGGATTTTATGTGCTCATTTGATGTGTCCAATCTTTTTACCAACATACCATTAAAGGAGACTTGATATTTGTGCCAACTCGTATGGGGGTGACCTTACTCCACCTCTTTTTCCTAGGGATGTATTTGTCAACGAGCTCATGGTACTTTTTACTACTTCTGTGGAGTTTAGCTTCGACAATGTCATGTATAGCCAAGTGAATGGGGTCCAGATGGGTAGTCCCCTTGGCCCTGCATTAGCTGATATTTTTGTGGGCTACTACAAGTCGTTGCTTTTTAGCAAAGAGTCTAAACCTTTTACTTATTTTACATACATTGATGACGCTTTTGCTTTTTCCAGTGAAAGTGAGGCCGTGAGCTTTTTTAATAGGCTTAACTCCTTAATCAGAGCTTTATCCTTCACTATGGAAGTTGAGAAGGATAATTGCTTGGCTATTTTTGGACGTTGTTGTTGAACATAGTAAAGGAAGTTTCCTTACGAGTAATTAACGTAAACCCATCTTTACTGGCCTGTACATTAATTGGTGTGTGTTTGCACCTACATCAAGGAAAATTAATCTTATTAAAACCTTGGTACACAGGGCGCTCAAAATTTGTTTTCCGACGAGACTGGACTCTGAATTGGAGAATATCAGGGAGATTTTCTTGTGTAATGGCTATACAGATGCCCTTAATTATATTATTAATAAGAAAACAAGTGAATTTTCTTCTCTTAAAGTCCTGGGGTCTTCTAAGAATCCAGTATATTTGAAGTTTCCTTTGATAGGGATACGGGCCAAAGTTTAGTTTAAGTTGGTTTCTAATTGTTTTCCATCTGTTGCTCTGCATTGTATTTTTTGTACGAGGTTTGCATTTCCGTCATTTCGTAAGGATGATTGACCTTACATGAAATTGCGTAATTTGGTCTGTGAATTTGTCAGTGTGCCGCTGGTTATGTGGTGCATGTCACCTTACATTTAAAAACAAGGATTAATCAGCATGTACCTTCGAAAATAAGACTTAGCAAAATCTGCTTCCTGCTTTTCTGCCTGTTGGAAATCTTCCTCTGTAGTTCCTATACTTCTGATCAAAAATTTAAGACCACTTAAAAATCTTTAAAAAGAAATATTTTTTTAACAGATAGATTTTAAACTCCTCCCACTTAAGGTTACCAATACTACAATCTAAAAGGTAATGGAAACAAAAAGTTACATTCCAAACATTTTATTTAGAAATTTACATTTTTATAAAATGAGGCGATTTACACATGATCAAAATTACAAGACCATAGACAAAATTCTACAAAATTGTACAAAAAGTGTATGAAAACATTCAACAACCAAATTTAATAATGAATTCTACCTTCACTGCTTTTGATGACTTCAGAATTCTGTTGGGCATGCTAGAAATAAGCGTTTCCTTTAAGGTGCAGGGGATGTTGCTCCAGCTTTTGAAGATGGCTTCATGAAGTTCATTTTTTGTTGAATATTGTTTGCTATTTTGATAAACATCTATTGTCATCCATCCCCAAACATTTTCAATTGGATTCAAGTCTGATGAGCATGCAGGATGTCCCAAGAGATGGACACAATTTTCTTGTAGAAAGGTCAAAGTCCGTCTTGCAGCATTATCCTGTTGGAATAACCATCTATCCCCACACAAATGATGTCCCTCCGTCATCAAAGATGCTTTTTGTAGCATGCTAACATAACCAGCCGCTGTCTGACAGCCCTGCACCACCTGGAGCTCCATTGTCCCTCTGTAAGAAAAGGCACCCCATACCATTAGGGACCCTCCACCACTATGACGTATGGAGAAATTTTCAGGAGGCATGTTTTTGTTATGCCAATATCGTTGGAAGCCATCAGGACCATTGAGATTGAATTTTTTCTCAACGTCCCATGTTTGGTTTTCACAACCAAACTTTAAGCGGTCCACCTTGTGACGTGGAAGCAGCTGAAGAATTTGTTTACGCTTTTTATTTACCATGCCTTTTTGTTGTAAGTGTCATCTGATGGTTATGGGACTGCAATCAGCATCTGTGACTGCCTTAATTTGACTAGAAGAAAGTCCCCTGTCTTTCATAACAATCCATCTTATTCTCCTACTCAATGCAGGAGAAATGTTTTGGGGCCTACCAGAGAATTTTGCTTTTCCATAATACTGTTCTTTAGAAAGTTGCAAATCACAGTTTTACTGCGATTTACCTTAGCGGTAATCGCCCGCTGTGACAAACCTTGTTTATGGAATTCTAGAATTCGAGAACGCTCAACTTCGGTAAGTTTGCTTGCTTTAGGCATGGTAACACCTTTATGCAGTGATTGCTAAATCTCTAACTGAACTAAAAACATTGGAATTGCCATAGATCTAACAATTTATTCCCCTGGTCTTATAATTTTGATCATGTGTATATCGCTTCGTTTTATAAAAATGTAAATTTCTAAATAAAATGTTTGGAATGTAGCTTTTTGTTTCCATAACCTTTTAGATTGTAGTATTGGTAACCTTAAGTGGGAGGAGTTTAAAATCTATCCGTAAAAAAAAATTTCTTTTTAAAGATTTTTAAGTGGTCTTAAATTTTTGATCAGGAGTGTATATTTAAAAACACTGGGGAACCCTCGAACCCCGCAAATTACCACCCTATCAGCTTTCTTCCGATCTTTGGCAAAGTGTTTGAAGCCATTATCAATGGCGAGGTGGTTCAGCATCTCACAGCACACAGGCTCCTTTCGGACAAGCAGTATGGTTTCTGCTTCACCAGGTCTGCAGCTGATATGCTAACGACCATCACCAAGTACATATACCAGGCACTCGACAGGAATGACGAAGCCCAAACCGTTGCCTTGGATATCTCTAAAGCGTTTGACAGTTTGGCGTGCTGGCCTTCTATGCAAACTGTGGAGCTATGGTATAACTGGACATTTGTTTGAACTAATCCAGTCATTCCTCTCTAACCGAACAAGGAAGGTGGTATTAAACGGACATGCCTCCCAGAACTACCATATGAACGCAGGTGTCCCTCAAGGCTCTATCCTAGGTCCTACGCTCTTTCTGATATACATTAATGATCTCCCAGATTCTATGAGATCCCAAGTAGGTATGTACGCTGATGACACCACAGTTTACTCTTGCCTCGACCAAAAATCTGGTGTAGGCGATAAAGATAACCTTGCAGCCGAGCTTGAAAAGGACCTCCAATCTATAGTGGACTGGGGTAAGAAATGGCTCGTAAGCTTTAATGCTTCTAAAACAAAGCTACTATCAATCAATCATCATAGACAATCGCACCTACCTCCCATTAGCATGGACCAGGCTTGCCTCCCAGAGAGTAAAACACTACGCCTCCTTGGTCTCACACTTTCAGCGGACCTCAAATGGAATGACTATATCGAATCCATTGCTAAATCTGCTGCTATGAAAATCGGTTCTCTGTGCAGGGCCTGGAAGTTTTTTCCGTCTGAATCTATCCTGCACATATATAAATCTACCATCCGCTCGTGCATTGAATACTGCTGCCATATCTGGTCAGGTGCCCCTGCTATTCTCCTCAGGCTTCTTGACAAGGTACAGCGGAGGGTCTGTAATGTGATCGATACCGACTTGGCAGACCGCCTGCAGTCTCTCTCTCGCTGGCGCGATGTGGCTTCCCTGTGTCTCTTCTATAAATACTTTCATGGCCTCTGCTTCGATGAAATTATATGATTAGTGCCCCCTAGATACAAATTTGCACGAGAAACTAGATTGGCAGCTAGATCCCACCCTTTTACAGTGAAACCGATAAAATGCAACTGCAACTTCTACTCCAACAGTTTCTTTCCTCGCACTTCCCGGCTGTGGAATTCCCTTCCACACGATTGCTTCCCCGACGGTTACAATCTCCAGGAGTTTAAATGTAAGGTCAATAGACACCTCCTAACACACTAACTTGCATCTATTCTCTCAAACACTCTCACCACCTTTCTCTCTCCCTCCTAACATTTCCTCTATCTAACCATCCTTTCCCATCACTCCCTCGACCCTATGTAACCCCCTGCACTACAGTGGCAGTGGAATGCCTTGCTTGGGGTGAAACGATTAAAAAAAGAAAAAATATATAAGTAATGTGTTGCGTTCTCTCTACAAATATGGAATTGGCTATCACCCAACATCCAGTAGAGAATATAGCATGTGCCAAATCGTGTAAGAATGAGCTTTTTAAAATTATACATAGGGTTAGTTCCAATAATCATTTTATAGATTTTGGAATCAGTCTATCTTATTATGGAAACCTCTCTGCCAGCAAAAGAATTTTGTAACGTCTCTAAATTTGTTGGGGAATATTTTATTTAAATTGTCCCTTGCTAAATATTTACACAGGAATTCCCCTCTCCTCAATATATATATATATTGAGGAGAGGGGAATTCCTGTGTGTGTATATATATATATATATATGTTTTTTCCAGTCGTTTTTGAGAGGAACCTTGAGCATTTAAAAATAGATGAAAAGCTGACGCTTTAAAAAAAAAAAATTAAGCTGTTACCCAGGCAGCATTCATTGCATGTGTTTTGTGATGAATGGCTTTGTAGAATTTGAGAGAATGACTGCTATGGAATCACTTCTAGAATCTGTTTTGTCTCTGAAGTATTGAGAAGGGCCAATCTTACAGAACAATAAGAATTGGTATTCATTGTGGTGATAGTCTTGGTGGATAATGTTTCAGACTCTTTCAAATAATTCTAATATGATCCAGAAAGAACCAGACTCTTTATTCCGAGAATGTAGATGGCGTCAAAGTTACATAACCTAATCACATCAGCCTTAAGGATGTGGTGGTGTCTGTTAGTGAGTTGCAAGTGGTGGTAGTAGTAGAGGGTGGGGCATGTCTTCCCTTGATAGAGGTCAACAAAGTTAAAGGTTCAGTAAGAGTAAATTCTCCCATGCATAAAATATCGATGAACCAGAAATTGTGCTTAGGTCTTTTGAGTCATCATCAATATAGACATTGTTGAGTTATTTTCTTTATCATGACAAAAGCAGAATCCAATCATTATTACATGTTTCAACTTTTCATGCTGCAGTTGACTGCGTTGTGATCTTTGCCTTCATATTGACCTGCACAAAACTGGGAATGGTCCACAAGAAAATAGAATTCATTTCACCTTTTGTGGTGAGAAATGAAGACTCAAATCCTGTTAGCAATAAATTTGTTTATTCAGAGATATGCTTACACAATCGGAGATAGAGGGTAGTTAGGTTGGTGACACTTGCAACAAATGCTATTTCTGTCATGACAGACTAATGGATCAGCATTTCCTTTTTCAACTAGCAAGAACCAACTCTTCTGTTACTTTTTTCCCCATTTTTATGGGACTGGCAACTCTAATGTGTGACCCTAAAACTGATGAGCAATCTCTACATTGACAACAGGTGGCCTAGAAATTTCCCTTCCCAAGCTTTATGTGTCTCAGAAACAAGTGACACTCGAAAAGTTTTTACTTATCTATTTTATTTCCTTTTGGTCAAGTGGCTGGATACTTTGAAGATCCTTCTTCATAGACTTTATTGCTGTTCATAAATTCACACACTAAAAATTGGTATGAAATCATTTACTATCTTTTATAGAGGTGTTCCAATCACAGTCAAGTTCCATTGCCATACATATCCATAATTAAACCATTACCTACAGATAAAATAGTACTGATATATTGTTTATCAAGGAAATTCAGAATATGAGGGATACAGTGAAAGGGTAAGTGCTAGAAAAATGCCATTCCTTCCCAGAGATGTTGGTATAAAGCAGATGTTAACAACCTTTTTGCTGCGATTACCCCAAAATACAATTTCACTATTATCCATTACCCCAATGAACAAATAGCCGTAATATAGGAAAAGAAGTAATTATATTTTCATACATCAAAAGCAAACAAAGTTAATGGAAATTATTCAATACAATAGTCAGTCAGTTAAGTGCCATACATGATACACGCTTGGGCGATCATGTCTCAAAAGAGAGAGATGACTGACTGGGCAGAAGATTATCCCGCAGTAGGTTGCCATTGCTTTCTGTGGTAGACTGGTTGCCAGGCTATAGAACCCAATCTGTCCTGTTATTTAACCCATAACTGGAGGGAAGTGATGAATTAATATCTTTCCCAAGGGTATTTATGTGTAAGTGAATGCAATGGATTCAACTGGAATTTGAACTTGGCTCCCCGATTTGTCATTCCGAGTTGCTATCCACTGCACCACATCGCACATCCAACAATAGTACCAATCTATAATAATCAGAGGTATAGTAGCCGTAATTCTTAATGTGAGTGTTGAGCTTGTATTGCCAGTGCCAGTTTATTTATTTTTTGCTTTGTGATTGAAAAGGCTATTTGGGTGTCGTTTGCCACGTTGAATCTGCTACGTTTCTTGGTCTTCATTGCAAGGACAGTAGAAAAAGCTTGTTCACATAGATAAGTGGTTGAATTCCAGCCAGCATGGCTCTGTTGAGGTCACTCAAAGTTCAATGCATTGTCTTTTCACACGAATACATTTCTATAGATATTTTGAAAGTTTTTTATGCTTGAGTGCAGTCATGCTGCTGGCATGTGTGTGCGTGTGTGTGCATGTATATATATATACACACACTTTATAATTAGTACAAAATATTTTAAGGAATTGGATATATTGATTGATACTTTAGTGACAACAATTATCAAAATTACTAAAATTTGACCATGATCACAGTTCTATGATCTGGTGTCTAAAAAGTGGAGAAATTTTTTTTTTTTTTTTTCCACAAGGCTTGAAAGATATTTTAAGAAAATATTTTAAGAGAGATTGGGGTAGGGGGAATTCTTCCTTGAAATGCTGTCTCGTTAATAATTTGGCACAGTGTGAAATTATTAGCTGATTATATCTTCCCAAACCAAACATCTATTACCTCCAAAATATGGGCTCATTACCCCACTGGGGTAATTTACCCTGGTGTTGGGAACCATGGGTATTAAGAGTCTTTCACATTCAATCGACCTTTCTGTCTACATGTGATATTTGACAAAAAGTTGGATTCTCTTTGGTGACAGTTCAATGAGCAAATTAAAATACTCCATCTGACTAATCACAGCACCAGATATGAGTGTTGCTACTGTTATGAATGCAGATCAACACCCCCCCTACACACATATGCTAAGATTAGTCTCTGCTAGGCAACAGAGGATAGTCACGTGGGAGCCTAGAGTCATTTTCGAATAGCAGAGCAGAGGTTGACTGACTCAAATACACTTAGTACCAAATGTCTAGACAGGGGCAGACATAAGGTCATGAAGCAGCAGGAGCTAAAATTCGCACCAAAATGCAAGTCACGAGGAAGTCAGAGAATTTGAATCAGTTGTGAGCTAGACTTTGAATGGAAAGAGGAGGCGCATTTTTGCAATGACGTAACTCGACCAGATCATCTCAGCAACTCGGGATAAGAATCATAAGTGTATATATTTTTATTCGTTAAAATATGAAGAATAAACCAAATTGTTCATCAAGAAAGAAAGAGAGATTGACGCAGAGAAGATAACATTCAGGTAAAGAAACCAAGTGAAGAGAGGAAATTTGCAGAAATATTTGCTTGCTGAGAATACAACATTTGGTTGAAGAAAGTTGCAGACACATTTATTACAGTCGGGCAGCATTTAAATCCGAGTTTGTGTAAAGAAGAAGAAAAAAAGAAAGAGAGAATATATATATATATATATATATATATATATATATAAAGATAAGTTATTATACTTTTGGCCCTGTATTAGAGTTAATACATCCATCCACCAATATTATGTTAGCAAACATCATGCCACATGTTTAAAAATACTGTATAAACCCTCTCCCATTTTTGATAGTATGTTAATCTGCATTCATATTAATTTGTCGTAAATTGTTATTTCGACCAATTTGGTATCCCAACACAAGTTTTGAGATTCGGGTCATTGGACATTCTTACTCAGACTTATTTTTTTTTTTTAATCATATTTTTTTTTTTTTTTATAAGCGTTTCACCCCGAGCAAGGCATTTCACTGCCACTACTGCGCAGGGGGCTACATAGAGTGGAGAAGGGATGATTAAATATAGGAAATGTCAGAGGGTGGGTGATAGGCGGGTAAGGATACCGAGAATTTGGGTTGGGTAGATGAGAGTGTTCTGAGAATAATTGGGAGTTAGTGTGATAGGAGGTGTCTACTGACCCTACATTTAAACACCTGGAGATTGTAGCTGTCGGGAAAGCAGACTTGTGGAAGGGAGTTCCACAGGCAGGAAGCTCGAGAAAAGAAGCTGTTGGAGTAGAATTTACGGTTACATCTTATTTGTTTAACTGTAAAAGGGTGGGACCTAGTTGCTAATCTAGTATCTCGTGTAAATTCGTGCTTAGGCGGCACCAGTGATCTAAGCTCATCGGAGCAGAAGCCATGAAAGTACTTGAAGAGGCACAGGGAAGCCACATCACTCCGGTGAGAGAGTGGTTGCAGCCGGTCTGCCAAGTCAGTATCAACCACGTTACAGATCCCCCTTTGTATTTTGTCAAGAAGCCCAAGGAGAGCAGCAGGGGCACCCGACCAGATATGGCAGCAATATTCAATACACGGGCGGATGGTAGATTTGTATATGTGCAGAATAGATTCAGGTGGGAAAAACTTCCGGGCCCTGCACAGAGAGCCGACTTTCATAGCAGCAGATTTGGCAATGGATTCAATATAGTCATTCCTTTTGAGGTCCGCCGAGAGTGTAAGGCCAAGGAGGCGTAGTATTTTACTCTCTGGGAGGCTAGTCTGTCCCATGCTAATGGGAGGTAGATGCGATTGTCTATGGTGGTTAGTTGATAACAGCTTCGTTTTAGAGACATTGAAATTTACCAGCCATTTCCTACCCCAGGCCACTACAGATTGGAGGTCCTTTTCAAGTATGGCAGCGAGGTTCACTTTGTCGTCCACACCTGGTTTTTGATCGATGCGAGAGTAGATTGTTGTGTCATCAGCATACATGTCAACTTGGGATCTAATGGCGTCGGGGAGATCATTAATGTAGATCAGAAAGAGCATGGGATCTAGGATAGAACCTTGAGGGACGCCCGCGTTCGTATGGTAGTTTTGGGAGGCATGCCCATTTAATACCACCTTCAATGTGCGGTTAGAGAGGAAAGACTGGATGAGGTCAAACAGATGTCCAGTTATCCCGTAGCTCTGCAGTTTGCACCCCAAGTAAGGCGATAACGTCACTGATGCGCAGGGGCCTATGTAAGGGTAAAAAGAATGGAAAAGAGAAAGCCGGAAACCACATCCTAACCAGGAAACAAGGGATGAGCCTCTTCACCTGTTCAATAGACATGGGTGGAGTGTGAACCGGGCGATATTTTAATATTTTGTTCATATATTAAAATTTTATACCAAAAACCAATTTGCCTTGTTCATCCTTGAATTGTTGGTCAGTGCGTGTGTTTATAAAGAAGTGAACCTGGCAAGATTACATTTCGATCATACCGATCGAACAGTAATCTTATCTGTTTACTTTTTTTTTATTGTTGTCCATGAGCCACGATCTAAGAGAGATAACTCGTATCTGTCCATAGATGTGAAGAATGTAAATATCCCTGAATCAGCATGAAATTGCATTAGTGATTATCGACGAGGAAGGCATAAGACGCTACTAAAATTCCTAATAAGGAGAGTAAATAAGAAATCTAAAATTTCTTATTTTGAAACAAGAGGCTGATTTTGTTTCTCAGTTGAAGAGAGTTCAGCAACAAAAATAAATGAATTGCATTGTTGCGATAATAGTTGCCTGGATTAATGGATTGTGCAACTGTCATAATGATGACAAAATATCGCACCTTGAGGTCCTATTTGTACAAAACATATTTTACACAGTGTGTATGGCTATAGCAAACTTTTAGCTTTAGAAGGGGTTTCGACAAATGAATTGTTTGCCATCAGCTAATAGATCTTTTAGAGAAAATGAGAGCTGTGTACCATCAGCTACATTCAGACTTCACGTGCATACCAATGAGGAAGTGGTTGGGAGAAGTGACATCTTTGTCTGACAGTAGTGATCGCTTCTCTAAGCAAGGAGTGGAAACCTCATCCCAGGAATTCTAAAACTGCCTCAATGGGGGTGGGTGAGTGTCTGTGTAACAAAGTTACATTTTTCTTTCTCCAGTCAGTGTCAAAGGTTCTTTATTTAGAAAAATTTGATTAGTTTTCCATGATCTTCAAATTATTTTGATATCAGAATTTTATTAAGAAAAAAAAAAAAAAAAAAAAAAGTTGGTATAAATATAGATGTGTGACAGGTTAATTCAGAAAACGTTTTAATATATTAATTTCTTTTACATTTTATTGCATTTAAATAAATTTTATTCAGTAAAAAAAGGAGGTGAATAGAGTTCCAGATTTTTTTTATTTTCTTAGACCAAAAGGCAAGAATCAAACTTTTTTTAAACATACTTTTTATTTTCTTTATATTGTATACATTTTATGCATTTGAGTACACACCTGAAATTGTGAGATGTGTGCACACCTATGAAGTAGCTATCACAGTAGAAGACACGTGTACACATCTGTAAGCAGTAAGTGCCTACTCCAAGGGAGTTTTGACTGACAAAATACAACTTCAAATTGAGAGAAAAAGGGAGTAAAATGTCAAATCGGGAAAAGAAACAAAAAATGTTGTTAGTTTGGAATGTTACAAAGCCAGCAGTAAATGTCTGCCAAGTCACTGCAGGGAGTTTTTCACCTTTTCATTGAGTGCAAATAAAGAATTTCCTTTTGAAAGGTAGCAACCTATCAAACATCTTATATGTTTTGAGACAGCCAACCACTCTTGTCATGCAAGAAAAATATTTTTGCATTTACAAATCATTCCACCTTGATCAAACCTTTTAAATTACTTTGATACTTAAAACACTTTAATATAGGTACCTCCATTTATTTTTCAATACCTAACTTAATTTGAATTTTTAAAAATGAAAAGAGTTTTCTTGAAACTTTTATTTTAGTTTTAATTGTAAGCTAAATGATTAAATTTACTATTTTCACTATGCAAAATACTGTATTTGAAACAGAAATTATATTCATTGAAATCTAAAACTAAGATTTTAAAAATTAAAAAATTTGTTTTGGCTATTTTTGAGCGATCAACACATTTGTAAACAAAAGTTAATTCTTGGTTTTAAAAATCTTGCAAAAATAAAATATACATCAGTGACGTTATTTTTAGAAACTTGGCAAATTTAAAGTTAAATTGATTTACACAAATGTTGCATATTTATTGCATGAAATATAGAATAAAACTATTTCTTAATCATGGAGTGTTAATCTTTTTGACCTTTGCCATAAGTGATTGACATTTGATAACAGCCAGATGTCAAGATAAGCTAGGTATGGTAGACCAGAATTGACATAATTGTCTACATTTTTTCTGTAACAAGAAACCATGAAACGTAACCTTTTAATGTAACACAGAAAATACCATACTAAAAAAAAGTTATCTTAAAATACAATGGCTCAACGATTTGTATTAAACTTTTCAACTGGTAAATATAGTCTTCACTTAATAACCTAGCCAACACAAGGCTTTGTAGAATTTAAAAAAAAAAGAGAAAAATTGAAATTTTGTTGTTATAATTTAGAAAAAAATTAAAACAATTCTTTTAAAATTTTATGATTCATCAAAGAAATATTTTTCTTCAGTCCTTAATATATCTTATTTACAAAAACAAAAGCTTATCTAATTAAATAATATCATGGTTTTATTGCATTTTTTATTTTACTATTCAGAGCAGATTTTCAGAAAAAAGGCCAAATGTTTAAAAAATATACTTACATATTTACATTCCATAATGAGGCCCGCGTTTAACTGATAAAAGCAATTTTTGCTACAAAATTTAATTTCTTGAAATTTCATGAATTTACATGAAGGTGTGTGTGTGTGTGTGGGAGGGGGTAACAGATGTAAAAATAATTTTTTTTTACTAAAATTTTCTAAAATTAATAATTCAAAAAATAATTTCATTCATTTGTGAATAACTCATATTTTCATTAAAATTCAACAATTATTTGATTTTTACAAGAATTTCCAAATTAATGTGTTTTTCACCAGAAAATAAACTGCATTACATAATATTACATTATCCATTGTAAAATCTGGTAATGATTTGGTTACCTGTTGAGGAAAATTAAAGCAAGATTTTTTACTAAAATTTCGAATGTGTTATAAAGGATTAAAAAGTTTTTTAAAATAACTAAGAAATACTTTGATCTTTTCTCTTAATAATAACAAACATTTTTGGTTTATGTTTGGAACCTTTTTCCTTCATATTATGCTATTTTTTCAGCGGATTAGTGGAGGTACCTACTTTAATATATGGTTAAGAATTTGCACTAAATTCTTAAAATGTTTTAAAAGCCCTTAAGAAATACTTCTCACCCCCATATGGAGGCAGAGGTATCCCTAACCTTGTTGCTTTCTACTAGTATCTATATGTGATGTCTCCAACAATGCACTTGTGTGTTTTAGGGAAAACTGCTGAAAATGGTTATCAAACACACATGAATGAATATATATGTGTGTGTGTGTGTGTATGTATATATATATATATATATATATATATATATAGTCATCCACAGACAGATCTGTTTTGCTGTATCACAGCTCATCAGTACAGTTAGACATCTGATTGCTTTTAGCCAGGATTGAAACCCGGCTGACATCAGTTGGCGATTCTACCTCTGAGCTATGTGTGTGTGTGTGTGTGTGTGTGTGTGTGTGTGTGTGTGTGTGTGTGTATATATATATATATATATATATATATATATACACACACACACACACAGCAAGCAAAATCTTCGACTTTCAAAGGACACTTACTAGCTCAACAAAAATTTGAAAAGGGAAAAAATAACATTTATAAAAAAGACTCTTATAAAATAGTCAAAATATATGTCAGTATTAAAGAAAGAGGAAAAAGTTGTGTTAAGTCAGTAAACCCCTTTTTTTCTTTTTGTTTTTAAAGTGGAGGCAAGGGTTCAAGTCTGGGATACAAGTTTTTATTTTTTTATACAATTATTACAATGTGATAAATAAGCCAACATGTGCCTTTACATAAAAAAAGGTTCTGGTAGATGGACTGTATAGACCACTGAGCCAATTGCTTGCTGTGGATCACCAAGTAAAATTGCATTCACACTTTATGGCCAGCCAATTGAAGCAGATATTTACACCAGTGAAAAAGTTGCTTCATATGAGCCTCAAGAAACATCAAAATACAAACACACACTCTTTCTCTCTCTTTTTCTTTCTCTCTCACATACTTGGCATTTTTAAGTGGCACATTATGAGGGCATAGAATTCCATTCCATTATAAGGGAAATTGGATTCAGGTTGGCCAATACAAAAAATAAAATTAAAAATTCACATTTGTTTAAAGAAACAGTTTACAAAACAAAAAAGATGTTCATCATCATCATCAAAAAAAAAAACCAAAAAAAAAAAAAACCAGATAAACACGACTGCCAGCTGATTTTGTTTTTTAGACCATAAAATTGTCACAAATTTTTTCAGTTTGGAAGTTTTGGTGATGATTTTATGAAATCAAAACAAGTTTTAGAAAGAAAATGTCTTTCAAGTGAAAAAGGCAGTTTTTGAAGAGAAAAAAAAATAAAACAAATAAAAAAACAAAAATTAAAATTTAGCTTTGCGTGTTTTCTATCATCATCAGGATGTCACTTCTCTCCTTTAAGGAGACTGCTCCCCAGATGAGCAACACCTCAAATTATCTGTCCCAAGAAAAAATTTGGGAACAGACAACACCAAGCTAGAACATTTTGGGGAAGAAATATCAAGCCGCCATTTAATTATTTAAGAAAAATTTAACAAGTCTCATATTTTACTAAAACAGTGTTTCTTTATAACACAGAAAACTCAGATTTACTTTGAGGTTCTCAAGCAGAAAAACTTTGAACTGAGTTTATATAACGTTTCAATTCAGACATTGTTACTTTACTGAAGTGGAAGTTGGTCAAATCTAGTAATGCAGAAACGTTTATCTCTTGTGTTTTTTATCAGAGTGAGGAATCCAAAATGGGGTTAGATTTTTTTAAAATTAACCACCAATGAGAGTACAAAAGAAAAGCTGCTGTTAAATTTACTTGAGACAAAATCAATCTTTTCATGATTGAATGAATCAAGAATTAGTTTTTGTCTCACAAAGACTTTATTGAACTGGTTTCCTAATTAATGTCTAAAATTCTTGATGAAAAAGAAGGAACAAATCTGCAGGATTGAAGATGTCAAAACCAGAAAGTGAACATTTTGATCCTCGTTTTAATATTATGCTAGCTAAATACAGCCCAAGGCTGAATGTGACTTTGTGCAGCACCAAGTGGGGAGGACCTGCTTACCTTTAAAAGTCAGCCCTTGAAATCAGCTTTTTATTTACAGCCACTACAAGCACCGGTCAGAAGTGTGCAGCTATATTAGCAACATGGTAGACCAAAATCTGCAAGTGGTACTGACAAAAAAAAAAAAAAAAAAAAAAATGCAAGCCCCTCAAAAGGTTTATTTAGTAAGATGAAAATACATCAATTTCTTTTCAGGATTATTAAAGTGGGAACAGGGGAACAGGCAAAGTGTGTACCGAGCCTTTTTAGGTAAACTTTTTCAGAAATGATTAAAAAAAAAAAAAAAAAAAAAAAAAAAAAAAAGTGAAAAATAATTAAACAATTTTTGAACAAAAAACATTTTTTGTTAATATTTTAAAAACTTTTTTTATAAAAAGAAGTTCAAAGAATTTCTTTAAGAATTTCTCATCTTGGTGTAGCTAAATAATTTTCTCTTAACTGTTAAATGTTTTTAAATACTCAAGAGCGATTTCACATTAATTTGACATTTCTTAAAAGAGCCTAATTTGATTATTTAAAACTGATATAATTCAAAGCAACTGGTGTTACTGTCAGCAATAACATCTAGTTTTCAAGTACTAAAAATTATTTCTTTTACAGAAGTTTTATTCAAAATGTTCTAATCTCACATTTCTGGATAGTTTAGCAGCTTCTACAAGATAAAGTATCCTCTTCATATTCAGACTAAAAAAATCTTTTTTCAAATAATACATATAAGTATGCAAACGACATTGGTTAAGAGTTAAGGCTTTTTTTTCCCCTTTTTTTTTTGAACGAGTCTAAATCTGAGTGAGTCTGTCTGTTAACCGATTTAATTTGCAACATTCTTCGAAAATATAGTAGAGAACGAAGGGAAATAATCAAGATTTGAGACATTTTAATTTTGCTTCATAATATGTATTCGTCAATTTCTTTTTACCCCACTATAAAATAGAAACACTAATGGCGAATAAAAATGCTCATAATTGGCAGTTAAAGGTGACTGACTTGTCTGCAGAGTTGCAGCTTTGGGAAATGATAATAATGATGACAGGCAGACAAGGTCAACAAGCACAAGGGAGACAACTTTTCTGGAGTATAAGAAGACTCTTCTGAGATACTATTTTTTTTTTATCTAGCCTTTAAAAAGGATTACAAGAATCTTTAGTTGGCGGGGGACTTGAATGGTCATCGCACAAAAACTTTCAGGATATGTTAAAGAGCCATACAGGCTTAAAATCTCTGGATTTTTTATAAAAAAAAAAAAACCAAAAAAAAACAAAAAAACCCTTCCCTCATGAAATTAATACCCAGTTTTGCTTTTGAAGTTTTTGACAAGAATTGTGAAACCAAGTTGTCAGACATCCATTTACAAAGTCATGAAAAAAAAAAAGTGCATAAAAATGATTTAAGAGAAAAAAATATTTAAAATTTGATAAAGTCAATTAATTTTGGAAAAATATTCCAATGAAAGGGCAAGACATTTGCTTATGTTGGGAAGGATTGAGAAACATTTTGAAAAACCAGGAATTTTTTTTCTGCATATGACTGGTTATCAAATAAAAAAAATGAAAAAAAATTGTATGAACTCTTCTTTATATTTTAACTTTTGAATTGAAATTTAAATCTTTAGAAGTTAACAAATTTAACCTAAGGAAATTTTCAATAATTTTGGGTAGAATGAAACCAAAGATCAAAGTTTTAGATCTAGAAAAAAAAAAGAAAAGAAAAAAAGCAGTCATTGTCATTGTAAACTGAATCAAGAAGAGAAACTAATGAAGCAATGGGAAGCAGTACTGCCAAGTTGTTGGTGTATTTGTGAGAAATTCTAAAACAGGTTCTAAAAAGGTCAGCAATCAGAAAAGGACAGAAGATTTAATAAGAAACCAACTACAAATGTTGCACAGCCAAAATTGTTAGATGTTAAGTTAAACCAAACATTTTTAAGATCCAAGAAATTGTCATACATTTTGATTTTTAGGAAAGTACTACACCAGTAAAATATCTTCAAAAGGAATTGCAGTCAATTCAAAATAAAAAAAAAATATTTGTTTGATTCTGACATTAAATATTTTCACTGTCCAAGTATTTTTGTACTATTTTCTTCATCTTTATTGTTTTTAACACAATGTTTTGGCTTAGTGACATGCAGGTTTGGTAATTCCCAGGGTCAACTCCTGATAGTATTCCTCTAAAATTCTAGTGGTGGGGGAGTGCCTACTCTGGTTTTGCTAACCAAAATACAGATACACATTCACACTAGCTTGTGGGACTTCAGAGCACTTGAGCAACAAAGAGAATTTCAAATTTCAAAGACTAAATCTTTTATTTCACTTTTGGATTGGATGACCGGAGTTGTCGCACTCTCAGCACCTCATCTTGCCATCTGCATACTATTGTTTTAGCTAATTCATTCTTTTGTATTCTTTATTAAAGCAAATTATCTTGAAATTGTTTGTTAAAATTATACATCAATATGGATATTAAAGATAAGTTGCTTGAAAATGTCACTATAAATGTCGCATATAAGAAAAAGAAAAAATATCCTGTTTTCAAAACTCATTTCCTTTTGATGTTTCCAGATTCAAATGGATTTTTATGATTTTCTTAGACAATTTACAAAATGTCAGAAGCCTTTGTTTATGTAAAAACAATGAAATTAAAACACTCAGCAACTTACAAAGTGAAATTAAAACATTTACTAATTTGAAAAAATACATATATTTTTTACTTACTAGAAACTTCTTTTGCTTTTAGATTTAATGAACCCAATTTTACTTTTTGTAATCCTAAATATGTTATATATATAATTCTGAAGATGAGATTTTGATCTCGAAATATTAATGAATAATAAACAGGTAATGCCCAACACCTTCTTTACCTTCTTTTATTTTACTAAACGCATTGTGATAGCCTTCAAGACCTACCCATACACCATATATATATGTATATAACTCACACTACTATATTGGAGGAGTTTTAAAAAAATCATCGGAATGTTTTCATTTAAATATTTGAGAAGAAAAAAATTAATTAAAATTAGATTTTATAAAGGGAAACAACTTAAAAGCTGATATATTGCCACTTGGAAAGAATTCTGCTGTCAAAGAAGAATTTTATTACATTGACAGAAATTAAAATGAATTAATATAAAAATTAGCAATCAGAGCAATGACAAGGACAAGAGAATGCAATAAGAAGAATAAAAATGTAAAATAAAAATTTGTTATGAAAGAAGCAACTGAGTTTTGATTCATTAATGTTGTAATTCATTAATACATATTGTTATTCCATAATTGTGAAGAAATTTGTTAGATTGACTAGTAAGTTGTGTGTGTGTCGTTTGGAGTTTAACAGAATGCATCGTCAGTTTTGTAATATGTCAGGAAGAGGAAGAAATTGATCTGATCATTCTTTCAAACCATTTGAAAGACAACGAATCTTTATATGCAGTTCTTATGTCAACTCTGTGCATTATAGAAAGAGTTCCTTTTTCTGTTGCATATTCATTTTCTATTTGTGGAGAAATTTTGAAATAGAAATTCTCTAAATATTACATGACATCATATTCGGATATCACTTGAGGATAGCTAGAGAATTAGCAGTTGTAAACTAAATACCTCAATAAAATTTGTAAATTTTGTACTTTTCATGAGAGGAGAAATGAATTCATTATCAAGGGGTAAAATTAATTAATCAGTAATTTGTTTTCAGGAGCCATGTATAAAATCATACGACCATTTTCGGCAAAATATTTCAAATCACTTTTGTGTTTCAACAAAAATGAAAGTAATAATGCAAAAGTTTGGAATAAAAGAAAAAAGAAAATTAAATAAACACAATTACTGAAAAACTAACAGAAAAATTAAAAGGACTAATTAGTAATTGCTTAGTACAAAGGGAGATTCAAATTGGTTGATAAACAAATAAACAGATGGAACTAAAATCTTTCCACAGTTGAAACATGAAAAATATAGCAGCCATTTCTGAACCATTCTATTCACTGTTTGATAGTAAAGACTTTTACAGATGAGGATGATTCCTGCAACTCTCTAGATTAATGCTATGTCCAATAACAATGGATGCTTGTTTGTAGCAGATTGGCTTAAAGAAAGACAATTTACATAATATCAAAATTACAAACCAAACAAATGTCTTCAATTTCATCCCTGTCAGGAAAAAAAAATCAATGTTCTCTGAAGAAAATTGACAAAAACCAAAAGAAAAAATGCAGGAGTTGAACTTGGTTGCATTAATTTCTGTATGAAAGAAAAAGAAAATATAATGTTAGAGTTTGCCTTATAATGCAGCCTGTATGAACTGAGGATTCCCCTCAATATGTAAATTGGGTCATCTTTTCAAGTTCATCAGCACTCTTCAGATCCTGGACATTGTTCAACATACTCTGAAGAATTTGTCTTGGATTGTATTTGAGTTGATTAATAGGAAGGTCTAAATTAGACATAACTTATACAGCTGACTAGAAAAGTTAATGTTTAATGAATATAAGAATTTTATTTGAAGATTAGAATATTTTCATTTGATCTAAATTAATCCAGAAAAAAACAAAACAAAACAAAACAAAATAAAGCAAACTACATTCTTCCAAATTTTAGATAAAATATAAAAATACATACATAATAAGTGTATGTGTGTGTGTGTGTGTGTGGGGGGAGGTCTATCCAGGCTTGGATCATATACAACAAAATTCTGTTGCCAACATTTGACCAGATTTCTTTTGAATTATAAGCTACTGATAAAATATGTAATTGTTTTTTTTTCATCCGAAATTTGTTAATTAGGAAATAAAAAATCATTAAAAATTAAGTTTTTAATTTGAGGGACCTTAATCAAAAAAGGAGTGAAAATATTTTCAATCAGTTTCTACTGTTTCCCTTTGAAAATGAAAAATGAGAAAATATTTAATAAATATAAAAAAAAAAGAATAAAATTTTTTTTTTTCATGTGTTGACCTTTTAAGAACCAAGTAGAGAAAACAATGCAAATTATGAGAGAAGAAACAATTATATATATATATATATATATATATATATATATATATATATATATATAGAAGTTAAAAACTAGAGTGGTGGTGGGGCGGTAGAGTAATGAAATGACAGACCAAACAGCAAAATACCAGATATGCTGATAAAACAAAGCTTGGGGGAGGAGGGGATTGACACAAGAGGTCTTCAAATTCAGCTGTGGTCAAGTTTTGTTGCTGCTTGATTGGGAAGCCTGCTCCTTTCAGCTGGGGTAGGCACTTGGTCTGACATGATGAAGGGTGATGATGGAGGGTTGCTGGTGGCAGGATGACATTCATCTTGGTTCACTTCTAAGAAATCTGGGAGAATGATGTACGTTCCCGTGTTTTGCCCATCAAAAAACGGAAACTGAAAGGCAAAGAAGAAAAATTATAAGAGTTATTAAAAAAAAAAAGAAAAAGAAAAGTCAAACAAAGAAATGGCAAAATCTTATCAAGAATTGGAATCGGAGAAGGAAGTTTACGTTTTGAAAGATTGGAGGAAATACAAGTTAAAAGTCTTGGAATCAGAAAGTTCTGGAAAACAAAGTTCACAGAGTGGTGACTGGATGTGAAAGAGTCAATACTTTGGATATAGAAATGATATCATTTATTTAAGTGATTTTAAGTAAACCTTTTTGATACTGATATTTGATAGCAGAATAATTCTGTGGAATAAAATCAGAGAAGGAACAAATAAGGATGCTTGAAAAAAAAAAAATTCTGTTTGTTTCAATTTGCATAAAATCTCACTAACAATGGTTAAGATTAATTACAACTGGTTTTAAGAAAAGAGAAACCAGGGAAAAAATTATTGATGGCTAAAGGATCTATGACAGTATTGTAATGAATATAAAATGAATGTTACAGTAAGATTGCGTCGTCTTGAAGAAAGGATAAAAGATGATAATTGATGTTGCATTTGGATATTTGAAGATTTTAGCTATCAGTGAAACAAGTAAACCAAAAGGAGTTCCACAGGTGTGAAGTGCAAGAAAAGAATCTGTTGGAGTAAAAGTGGAGGTTACATTTAACTATTTCAATAGTAAATGGGTGAGACCTAGATGCCAATCCAGTAGCACAGTTAAAGTTACCTGGTTGGGCACCAGGAAAAAAAAACTCCTTAGAAATATTGCATTGAGAAGATGATCGGGTGACACAAAAACTGATTTCTAATCTGGCTATTGTTCAGGAAAATTATGCAAAAGAATGGAGAACTGCAAAATGAAACCAAAGAAAGTGATTCATTTTAACAAGGTTAAGAAGAAAAACAAAAGAAAGAAAGAATAACAATTCTGATGTAATTACAGAACCTCACGTAATAAAAATGATTACAGTCATGGCAAGATGGTGTTTGAAAGAAAAATTATGAAGAAACTGAAGTTTATTGCCAATACATTTGCAAAATGTGTGGTAACACCAAAACTCATTAATGGAAAATTCTAGGCAAAAAAGCATGTCTATGTGCTTGAATATTTGTGATGATGCCTGTATTTGTGATGATGCCTGTATTTGTGATGATGCCTGTATTTGTGATGATGCCTGTATTTGTGATGATGCCTGTATTAAGGAAAGGTCATTCTGCAGGCTTGTGGGAGAAAGTGTACAAATTGTTTTGCATCTTAATGCTTCAATAAATAAATAATAAAGTGGAACTAACACTAGCAATATCAGAAAACAAAATCAAGGTGAGATATCCTTAGATGTGTACAAAACAATCTACAACCATAAATTAAATAAAGAGATCTGTTGGAAATTCCCAGAAGGTTAACTAAATCAACGGATATCTGAAGGGTAAAGAGATTAATAGAAACGATGAGGACATTAGTCCAACTGTAAATAAAAATTACAAATTAAAAATGACATTAGAATACAATAGATAATTGTATTTATCACTATTTATCAATAGATAATTGTATTTATCACTGTTAATAATACAATAGAATAATTATACAATATCTAATTGTATTTATCACTGTTGATTTTCTTTTAATTTGCTTGTTTTTTACCCTTGAATGCAAACTGCAAAAAGCTGAGGTTAAGTGAAGAGCTATATTTTCATAAACAATGATACAAGAAGACAACATAAACATTCTGAAAAGAGATTATTTGAGCTGATTAATTTGATGCTGAAAAACAAAACAACCAGAAATGTTAAGCCATTAAGTGATGAGACGAAAAGAAAAAAAAAATCTAAAAAGATTTCCAGTGAGGAGAAGACAATGAATATGTTTGGTGATATACAAGTGATTGAAAAGAAAAATTAAAACTTGAAAGGAGTAGAATTGGTATTATTTATTTATTTAGTTTTTTTTATAAAGATGTTCTCAGTTGGCTGAGTGTTTAATTGAAACATTCAAGTGTTATCTCCCCTTGATTTTCCTTACACCAGAAAACAAACCAAAGAAAATTCCGTCATAGACATTATTTAGTGGAATGTTGTAGAAAAAAAAATCTAAATCTTAAATTTCTCAAACTGCAAGTAAATAGAACAATTAACAATGTCAACTAATTATAATTTACTATAATTTGAAAATCTAACAATTTGTGAAAGACTAAAGAGTATTTCATTTCATTTGAGATGAGTAAAAAAAAAAAATTAAATATGGTTATTCGAAGTAGACAAGTTTCTTGTCAAGGATGAAAAATTAAAATAACTTGATGTTATATTTTTCTAAAAAATTAAATGTGGCAACAATTCACAAAAAAAAAATAAAAAAAAATCACTGGTTGTGTTTCACTGAACATTGATGGCGAACGTTTTCAGAAGATTTTGATCAACACAATTTCCAAACATCTTCAGGCAACACAATGCAAATACCTTACAGTGGAGATTATTAAGAAAATGAACCAAGAAACAATCGTTAAGATCATGTGACCTGAAGAGGACTGGAAACAAGCCATAAGAATAAAAGACAAACAAGAAGGTGCTGAAAAGCTCTAAGCTTGAAGAAGCCCTTCCTCAAATTTCTGACATTTGGTCAGAATTTAGAAAGAACCTTTCAGCATCCCCATCTACAATAATAATAACTGACACCAGTAATATCAAATACTGAAACATGATAAAAATAAAATGTGCATAGACTGTAAATATCACATGCAGCATAAAAAATAGTTACACATAACATAAAACATCTTGCAATACATTCACTAGTCAAACTTATAATTCATCTATTGTTTAATCTCATTTTCAAAATAGACATTATATATATATATGAAATTTTGGACTTGTATCTTCGCCTTTGTTTTAAGAAAGTTTTTTAGTATAAATATTTTGTAGCTTTACTGAAGTCGACATTGCATTGTGAGGTCCTTAAAAGTTATTTAATACTTTTTTACTTTTCTCAAATTGAACATGACAGCTTAATGAAAATACAAAACAGCTTTTAAAGACCATTTGCAATATGGACATAAAGACAACGAAAGAACATGAAATTGAAATGCTGCATTAGAAAATAAAAATTATAAATGGAAGAATCCATGGAAAAAAAGAATGTCTGAACTTTGGATATTTGACAAAATCACTTCTTAGAATATTTTCACAATTGAGTGCATGGCAAGCAAAGGCATCCAGCCGCAACAGATACGACAATCATTAAGTACAGCTAAAATAAATAAATAAAAAAATGAGTGAAATACAAAAGTTTATATAAAATTAAAAACAAAGTTAAACTCTGAAACAATTGACCAATCATGCAAAAGAGATGCGTTCAGAGAATGTTTTGATGTGAATTTTCTATAAACTCCCAATATAAAAAATGTTTTCCATCAGTCAACATCAACCATTCTTTGTCGGCATTACCAAAATAAAACTGATGCAGAAGCATCACGAGCGTAAGATGATGGTGGGGAATTTAAGGGGATTGTGACAAGACAATAAAAGGACAAAGCATGACAGAGAGAAAAGCACACGAGCTGGAAGACAAGAGTATGTCACCTGGCCAATATGAAGCCAGTCGTTGGCTGGGTCTTGTTACATAGAAAAGTCCACGGGGAGATTGAGTTTGTCCACAAAATTCTGGAAACTGAGAAAAATAACCAGTGGTCAGTTTAAATGACAAGTCAGTGAAACAATGAAGTGGAAACTGATATGAGATTGTTTTTTTTTTTTAAACTTCTTTTTTTCTTTTTAAGAGCAGCTCAATGATCAGAACTTTTTCCCTTTCCAGCCAAAAAGATAAAAATCCAAAAAAGAAAACTGATATAAATTTTATAATAATTGTAAAATATGTTAAGAGTAAAAGAAAAATTGAATATCAGTGACAATGAAAGTTAATTTGATGTTTAAATTTGGTGAGTAGTATAACAAGCTTAAAAAAAGAGAAAAAAAAATTGAAAAAGGTTCCTTAATCATTCCAATTTTAAAAGATTTAAAATAAATTCATAATTTAAACAAATCATATTGT